>CM062817.1:1258986320-1259662703 GCA_031772625.1 Pinus tabuliformis
TATCACAATTCCTATTTTATGAAGGGGAGATTAAAGGTATTTAAAAGTGATTTTTGAATAAGAGCATAGTTGTATAAGAGCTTGGTCTTTGTCACTTTATGTGGATTCTATAATTTTTTTTAACGTGAGAATTCTAATTGTGGAACCTATACACACTTTCACCCGCACTCTCTCGCGCAGTTCTTTTCTAGCACTCCCTGCATACCCTTTCTCCCCACTCTCACTCTCCTGTGCACTTTCATGATGGGCAGTGTGGAACTGCGGTTAAGGTCCTCTTGCCATTAGAGACAACAACCTATCTCGCCGCCTTTAAAAAAAAAATTTACAACAGTCCAGAAATCAGGAAAGGGCTTTTCCACTCCAATATAGAACTCTCAAGCAATAGGGCAAGGAGACCTGGGGAGACATGGCTTCTCGATCCCATCGAGAAATACCATGAAAAGAGAAATAAAATAATACCATGAAAAGAGGATCCATGTGCGTGTGGACATGAGCAATTGAAGTGACCTATGGGTGGTTCTTCATGTTCAGCCCGATTCATGCGAGGAGATCATCTATTTAGTAATTTTTATAAAATATTAAATATTTTATTATATTGGAGAGTATGCTAATAAGGGAATGAATTCAAATCTTTTTGGGGAGGTGTGAGAGTGTGGAGGAAGCAAAATCTCTTTGAATTACCATAGTTTCCTCCACACTCCACACAATATTTTTGAATTACTATTGCTTCCTTTGCACTTGGCACGATATCCTTGAATTACCATCGGTTTTATATACATTCATGGGATACTATTATTGTATTTTCATCAATCGGATGATAGAGGATTCATATATTATGGCATTTTAGTTCATATATGGGAAAAAATCAGTTACATGATTAAGCATTCAGAAATTAATCCATAATTTGTTGGAATTTTGTGTTTAATTTATTAATTTTGTCACATATCATAAAAATACTTTTAGTTTTAAAGTAAATATTGTTTTTTTGAAAAGCGTCTTTAAACAAGTGAAACCCCATGTGTATTGTATTCAAACTCAAAGGCTAATGCAGAGAGTGGAGGTGGCTTTCATTTTATAGAGTGTGGAGCCACCTCCATAGTTTGCACAATGATCCATATGAAATAGGAGAAAGACTTGCTTGGACCATGATGTAATGATGGGATTTGTCATATCCTAGGTTTTTAAGTCCCACACCTAAGCTAGTGTACTTACTAGTTCCATAAACCTTTCATTCATTGTATATATTTAAACCACGGAAAATTTATAGGGTCTACGTAATCAAGATGCACTTTCAACAACAAAGGTTTGTCACTTTTTCCACTATGAGAGCAAGATGATGGACCCAATTTTGAGGACCCACAAACAAATAAAGGAAAGAAATAATAGGAAGTGCTACGTAGCGAGAGGAAACTTGACGAAGAGCATGGAGCCAATATGGGACCTTCTTGATTTTATATTATGAATACAATCAATTTCCTCAACCCTACTATTATGAAAGGCAATATAAGTAAATAAGGACTTTGACATTTACAAAGTGAGTGCATAAATAGCTACAAGGCAACGAAAAAGGATAGGTTTGGCATAGGAGGGATAAATCAACCATGAAAAGGAAATAGCATTAATTACACTAAGCTACTAGGGATACGACATTTATTTTGGCTAGTCACACCTTATTTGTTAGTTCCTTAGTCAGGTGTATGGGATTTATATCAAAGGGAGCATAATATCTTTGGAGAGAGGCCTTAAGAGTGTAGCTCTGGGTGAAATAACAAACTAGTTTGGGGGCCTACTCAAGAGTCATCGAACTAATGGCAAACTTGTAAACTAATAGCAGGGAGCCTTATCAAAATATTCTTATACTTTGAGAATTGCTCTATCTATAGTAGTCAAGTAGTCAAGGGATATCCCCCTTGCAACATTCTTGATTAGCATTCCTTTATATAGCTACCATTCTTGTATTATGATTTCACTATTACTTTCATAACACTATTTCTTGCCTAAAGGTACTTCACCAATGGTCCATTATCCTCTGGACATCTTATGGATATGAAATTAGATGGATCTATTATTCCATTAATGTCCCAATTTCCATATTTTATTCCCCTTGATCGATTCAGTTTCATAGAGATGATATAACTTAGGAACTAAGTTAACAAGCAATAACTTCCTAGGTGAATCAATTGACATGAATGAACATGCAAATTGATACCCACTGAATCGAGTGTATTCTAGTTGTGAAAACAACTCATGCATGTTTGAATTCTTTATAATACTCACAACTAGTTTGTATTTCAAGAGATCAACCTCCAAGCCCACTCTATTATCTACATGAAAACCCAAAAAGAAGAAAATAAAAGAAGAAGAATGAAGAAAATGAGGTTGATGAGAAGATACTGTATAATCCTATATAGACATATTTACAATTTAATCTCACTCGTTCATGCAAGTTATCTTTCTCGGTGAATCTTTAAAAAATACTATTAACACTGGAAGGAACCTAAAGGAGAGGATGCGAGTGGGCTTAAGTTGGGGCTCATGGTCATTGAATGTATTTATGTATCCCTCATATCTTACCCAAGAGATTGTTAAGAGTATGTACAATTACATTCTTATCATAGTCACTAACCTCCTGAGCATTCAATCTAGTACAAACATTAGGTGTGTTGTGCCACTGACTGTGGTAGGGGCTAATTATCTTACCTCATTGGACTGCCAGCTCCACTTTATTTCTATGCATCATAACTAATATCTGTATATTCTTGTATGCTCTCTTGTGTTTTGTTGTTCGTATCATGCCGAGATTCCACTTTCCTTATATGTATTAATGTGTTTGTTATCCTTATTTTTTCTCTTTCACATATTATGCACTTGTTCCTCTTCTTTATCCTTACTCACATGTCGTTGCACACTTTACTCTTAATCGAATGGCTCCATTACATGTTTTCCTTCACTTTTTGGAATTAATTCCATAAAAATTTGTGCTTTTATGGTCTTTTCATGCTCTACATGTTGCATGCTTGCATCCACACATTATAATATACGAGTAATAGTGGGTTATTCTTGTGAACCCTTTCCCTATATGGTCTCTTGTAGTGCACCATGTCATTTCCCATAGCATATCAGCATGTTGGCATGCCATAGTTGCAATTCCTCCCCATTCTCATTCTACTTGTATTGTGGCTCATTGTTATAGGGTTCCCCTGACTCATCAGTTATGTTTACTATATATATATATATATATATATATATATATATATATATATATTCTTCACTAGTTGCATGCTCATGTGTTTCACTCATCAATGTTGCATCCATATGTACAACATGGTTTCTCGCACTCGTATCATTTCCTATTCATATAGGATTTAACATTCTCCCTCATAAAAAATGTCCATCGCTCTACTTTGTCAAGATTATTCAACCTGTTCACTCATGCCACCCTATGGATCATGCCTGTGGCTTTATACGATGGTAAGCCAAGACTCTCATCCACAAAGGTAGCCATCCATGCACATTTCACACATTGACACACACTCCTGTAAATCATACTTGTCACTTGCTGATGTTTTTAAGTTGAGCCCCTCATCTATAGGATTACCCCTCATTGCATCATCCTTTATTCAACATCATTCTCATTACATCTAGTGCATGCCTTGTCTTTTTTAAATTTGTCGTAGATACCTACAAAATCTAGGTTTTGTGTATCATGCCATTTATATTATAGTCACATATAATGTGCGATGCATGCATATGCATTACATTGTATAAAAATATAAATCATACAACACATAAAACATGCATTATGTCTGTAAAACTATCGTGTCTGTATGTATAATCAGAACTAATTAATGAGAATTTAAACATCAATGAAAATTCAATTCCATCTAATATTTAAATGAATTATTCTATTAGAGGCATGCAAATGATGTAAAAAACATTTGGCAATGAAATTATATGATACATGTACCACTTCTTTCCCTTTTTATTGTTGAAAATATCAACAAGAAATGTTAAAAGTAGCATATGGAAATTCCAATTTAATTTGTCCTTGAATTAAATCGAAATTATATTATAATAGAAACTTGTAATAGTTAATTAAGTTACACTGAATTTATTGACTTAGGAAATTCGAGTTGGAAGTATATCTAGAATCATGTAGAGTGATCCCTAAATTTTAGAGGCCCAGGTTGATTTCTTTTGAGCTGTAATTAGATAACTTAGTCTAACTGAGTTATAGTTAGTTAAACTAGTTGTTGGAGAGGTAAATCCCCTCTGTGGACAGAGGCGATCCCACTAGCCCAAAATGGGTCTAGCAACAATCAATTAACGCTACCATGCAAGTTCCTAGTTGCAAAATGAAAGTGGATTATGAGAACCAACCTGGAGTCCAACGCTAGTGTCGTAGAAGAGTTGATACTCCCGTTCCCTTGCTCTGGCAGGTCACAATCCTCACGATCTCCGCGAATGGATACCTGCACATGCAAAGAACGAAGTGAATACAAGTATAAAATCCACTAAATACAACTATATATCAGTCAGAAAGGATATAGATCAAACATTATCATAGCGAACAATAAGATCAGAACCATAATGATAGTCGTTCATTAATGAATAATCAACAGAGAAAAATACAACCAAAGTTCTGACGTTGAATCTCTCCTCTGGCTGGGCGAGCAGCTATATATGTCTTGCAATAGACCTTTCTCTCTCAGACTTCCGGCAGCATAACCTCCCTATGCTCCAAGACTCTTACTATCACTCAGGACAAGCGTTATCACTACTACTCAAAAAACTAGCTTGTCAAATGCATGAGGACAGACTTTTATAGATGGAGAAGGGGAAGAAGATACAATGCATCAAGACACCCATTATGGATTGGCATTATCTCCAAAAAACCGCTGTGGATAGATGTAAGGGATAGATGATGACTCTCGACATCTAGAAGATGAGCTTTATCCTCAAAAGACTTCATGACTTGAAGGGAAAAAACATCTGGGCATGTGTTTGTTAAAAATGTTTTCCAAACTTGGTTGGCACGGGTGTTACTTTAAGACAGAGCGCCAATGGGCGCGCCTTCTTTTGAGGATCTCCCTCATTGGCACGGGTAGTATTCTGTGGACCCGAACTAATGGAAAAAGGGCACTTTTCAGGGATATTTTGCAGGAGGTGTCTTCAGGGCACATGAAGTCCATACTTAGGGGAACATAATGCAAGTGTTTTTAAGTTATGTCATTGCTCACAGGTCCCAGAATGAGTCCTCCAAAGTATGAGAAAGGGGTAACAGGGACGGTGACCAATGGTGACAAATTACTATGTAACAGATGCCCCCTAAAGCATGAGGCCCGAGAGAGAGAGAGGGGTGAAATGCTTTACAAGAACACATGTAGCTGTCGCCGAGAATCTGCATCGAGAGATACAACTGATAGCTCAAGTACATGATATATGTGGTATGGTCGCAGCCATCCATAAGAGAGTACATAATAATCTAGATCCATAGTATGGGCGCAGCCATCTGGTTAGGATCAATGAATCAACTCAGGTATGGTCGCAGCCATCCAGTGAATGAGTCATGTAACAAGAATCACGCCTGGATTATAACAGACAAAATCCAGGGTCTTGCGCTCCATCTCGACCTGAACAAAAGTACAAGTTCAAGCATGCGAATATATGAGTTGAAGTCGAACATGCATGAACATCGTCTGATTACCAGTCAATATTGAAAATTGTTAACAGACGCGAGAGGTACCACCAATAATGACAATGGCCCTCAAGGTACTATAGGTACAATCTACGGCATGCGAATTAGTGATCTGGCGTCGAACACCCGTAGAATCATTCGATCGGAGGCCAATGATGAAAACCTCACGTCGAACACGAAGAACTTGCCATTGAGGCATGCAGGCTCCAAGGCACCGGAAGGGAGTCTCTAGATCAGCTTCCTGGATAATGAGCTGAAGTCGACAGGAAGTGACCTTGATCGAAGGTGGGCCATAATGTTTCCCACATCATCGACACGAGACAGAGAGATAATGTTGTGAATCAGGATTATGTGAGCTATCAGAGGGAGGTTGTTTTTCTGCAGAGGTCAACTTCTCTTGAACATATTGGCGGCACAATAGTGGAATTTGCAGTATTTGACATCAATGGATCAGAGGTCATGGTGACGAGGAAATGAGCAAATGAGAGGTCAAACAGGATTACCCAAATCCACGGAGGCAAGTGAAAAATGAGATGAGATATCCCCACCCAGACACGAAAGCAGATAAGTGCCATGTTCAAGAGCGACATACTGCCGACACGACAATAATTATGGTTCTATCTTTCCCCCGCCATTTCTGGCGAGTACCCCAATTATTTTTAACAAGCTTGATGGGGATAGCATATGCTTGTGGTGCGTCATTTCGACAAAATCCGATGTCATCAGGTTTTAACGAGTCTGACAAAGGAAGAACTCGGCGTCTTTTCATGTTTAGAGAGTTTGAAAGACAGCAGAAAAGGAAACTCCAAGGGTGTCCTTTTTCGTAAAGTTGTGTCTCTCGAGCCCAAAAAAGTATAAAACAATGCTCGAAATAACCGCCTGATCATTACGATCGAGGAGTACTTTTCATAAATAGTGATTTCGACCTGAAAAAGTAAAAAAGCGATCAAAACCACGTCGTTTCGTAACCATTAAAGAGTCTGAAACGACAAAAACCCGGTAATCTTTTTATGTTTTAACGGTCGACAAAAAGAACTTAAAACGACCGCCCCTTATTAACGTTTAACGAGTCAAGAGGAGTAACTCGGCAATCTTTTCGTCTTTAAACGGTCAGAAAAGAGCTGAAAGCAGACCTCAAAGTAACCTTTTCACATGTTTTACCGAGCTTGAAAAAGTAGAAAAAAGGAGCTCGTTTCGTCGCTTGAGTTGCACCAACACCTGTCATCATACCAAAAACAACGTAAAACCCATTTTGATATAAATATATTCAAAAATACCCAAAAAATAATATTTTTAATGTATTTTAGGTGAAAAAATGCTATAAAATAGTGAAATGGTAAAAAACAAATTCACTTTTTACTTTTCACCTTGTGAGTTTACCGTTGGAGGGTTTTGGGTGCAAACTTCAACCGTTGATTGTGATCAATCCAGGAAAGCAATCGAGCCGCCGTCTGGAGCAGGTAAGAGGTCTTGTCCTTAGCTTCATTTTCATTCCATCTTTTCAGTTTTTCATCCACAGACGGATCCCCTGCAAGGGGATTTGCAAAATTTAGGGTTGCGCCATTGGCGCGGGTTTCCCACTCGGGATCGCGCCAATGGGATTATTTTCCAAAAGGGGGCGTGACATTGGCGCGACTGTTTTCAAAGCAGTCGCGCCAACCGCGCGACCTAATTTTCCCGAGGATTTTACCATTAATTTTGAAAATTTCCTTGAATTATGAGTTCACCAGTGATCTAATGATGATATTTTCGACTTTATGGTTGCAGGGATTCGCCAAAATGGTTGTAGAATGGAGAGAAAGAGAGCATGATGCTATAGATGCTCTGGCACTAAAGGATGAAGCCTGCATGGATGCTTTGAGGGACTGTGGCTTAAAGAAGTTTTTCCTCACCTCTTATTTGCGTGCACAACCAGAGCTACTACGATTTATCGTGGATGCTTGGGACATAGAGGATCAGGTATTCCGCTTGCGAGATCAGACATTGGAGCTGGATGTTTCCGATGTCTATTTTATCACTGGGTTATCGCGAAGAGGTGCACGACCCATTTTGACTGGAAGTAGGCCTTCCGGAGAAAATATGGGGGAGGTGATGGAACGGGTTTGTCCGGGGGCACAGTTTGGATCGAACAGTGCCAAGGTAGATATCGTCACAGTTCCAGACCTAGTGCTACGGGTGATACTATTCACTATTACACGGACGGCTGGGGTACAGGCGCCCCATGAGGCCAGCAAGAATCATTTACTGCTGGCAACCGAGTGCCTCCAACCTACTCTATTTGACTGGGCCACAGCTGTGACTACAAACATCAAGAGGCAGCTTACGAAGTGTAAGCGTGGAGGCAAAAAACAGTTCGGGTATGGATCCATTGTGGTATCCTTCTTCTTGGAGCGACTGTCGATTTTCTGGATTCAGGGAGGTATAGTGGCAGATCCAGTGCCACGGGAACCGAGGTTGGCTCGATGGGCAGCACTCATGCCCAGAGGAGGAGGGGGCCAACAGATGGCCTGGAGGCCCGAGTTCTTCATATGGCTTCGTCACCAGATGATCGTTATAAAGGATTGGCCCTATGCGAGCACCGATTTTACTGGAGACCCAGATCTCCCATTGCCTGCGGGAGAAGACTGGGATGAGGAGCTTGGTAAGAACTCTTTGTGTTTTTCATGTTTTTTATGTATTTAATAATTTTTTTTTGTAATACATGCATGTCTCTGACAACAGCTATATATATGTATGCAGATGTTGGTGCAGAGCGACCGGCTGGTCTATCTCACATAGCACGGAGGGTACAACCCGCAGCCGACCCTCAGGTAGAGGGTGGTGTGGGTGAAGAGCTAGTACAGAACCTTGAGGGACTCACTCGAGGGATTCCAAGACTATGCCAGATTGGCGGATGTGCCCTTCGCGTACCAAAGGCACACAGTGGGAGTATCAACTCGCGTCCACTATCTGCTGAGACGTTTGGTGCGAGCGGTGACATGCTATCATGAGCATCACCGTGATTAGACGCCTAGGTTTCATTTTTGCATATTTTTGAGAGACATGTTGTCTCCGGCCATATGAGATTCGAACATGTATTATTTTTTGGACTATGTAACGTACACGGCGCAAACATTATGACACACACGTATATATATACATATGCCTATGGTTTATTATTGTGCTTTCATGTGCTTGCTTGTATAATGTTTTGATTACAAATTACGCAAATGTCTATCTAATACATGATTAGCCAATGCATCAGATAATGTGTTTAATTTTCGTGGAATATGCTAATATGTGATAAAATCAAAGTTCCTTTCTAACAATCTCACACGTAAATACAACCTTAGAATGCGATGGTCTCTGACTGAATATTGCCCGTTGAGCTGGTGGACGACAAGTTGAGAGTCCAGGTTTACTACCAATGCACGAATGCCAAGATTAATTGCTTCAGTAAGTAGCTCGATTACAGCACAATATTCGGCGACATTGTTAGTGGTACGACCCAAACACACACCTTGAAAATCTATTAGCTCGCCATGAGGATCATAGATCACCCACGCCGCAGAGGACAAGTTGCGAGTACTGCGGCAAGCACCATCAGCGAAACCAACATAAGGTGCATCAGACATCTGCACAAGAAGCGAAAGACACAATAAGTGGCAGTTATGCCTTTAAAACTGACACACATACACACAACACACTTGCTAGAGTACATGTATGTACAAAATAAAGTGTACAAGCATCATGCATAGTACTTTTTCAAGTACAGCCCGTTTCAGGGCTTCCCGAGAGGGTTCCCTTCATAATCAATTAGCTCGTAGGCCCATTTTTGCAAAAATTTCTTGACAATGTAAGGGCCTAGCCACATAGGCTCGAGCTTTCCTGCTCCTAGCTTATCATTTGCCTGATCGTACAACAGGACTAAATCTCCCTCAACAAAAGAACGTGGATGTACAGTCTGATCGAAGTGAGTCTTGACTCGCTTCTTTTGTGTTTCGATGGCCAAAGAGGCCAGGCGACGGGTCTCATCTAGCCGTTCCAGGTAAAGAAGGCGTTCTTCTAACGGAGTAGTGTTGGGAAGTAGCTCGACAGCCAATTTTAATGAAGGGATTTCACATTCGATTGGAAGGGTAGCCTCTAGTCCACAAACTAGTTGAAATGGAGTGAAACCAGTGGCATCCTTCACGGAGGTTCGGTAGGCCCACAAGGAAGGGAACAACATCAAATGCCAGTTAGACTTATGCATGCCAACGGTACGCTGAAGCATTGTAACCAAAATCTTATTGATAGCTTCAACTTGGCCGTTGGACTGAAGGTAGTATGGAGTTGAACTATCGTGCTGTAAACCTAGCTGGGTTGTTAATTCCGACATCATATGATTACGGAAATGCTTCCCGTGATCAGTGACGATGGCTTGAGGGACGCCGAATCGCGAGATAACATGGTTGAATAAAAATTGCGCCGCTGTGTGACCGTCTTCAGTTAATGTAGGCATCGCCTCGGCCCATTTAGTAAAGTAATCGACGGCAACGATAATAAACCCATGCCCCCCGGCCGAGCGAGGGTTACAGGTCATATAATCAATGCCCCATTTTGCAAAAGGGCCGACGGTGACAGCAAGGTGCAATGGAGCAGGAGGCGCTCGCATCTTCCACTGGTATATCTAGCACTCATGACAAGAGCGGACGGCAAGAATGCAATCCTTAAAGATAGAGGGCCAAAAGTAGCTAGCACAGAGGATTTTTTGGGCAATAGAATATCCGGACATGTGACCACCACAGGCACCAGAGTGGCAATCATTCAAGACACGCTCAGCTTCCTCGAGAGTTAGACATCGGTGGAGAACAGAGTCGGCGCCGAGGCGATAGAGTGTGTCTCCAATGATATGGTATGGTTGAGGCTGATGACGAATCCTTCGCCGAGCGTCTTTGGCCACGCCAGGGCGAAAGGAGGACGTTTGCAGATATATAATGATATCCCCGTACCACGGGTCGAGGGTGCTAATGAGAAATAAAGTCTCATCCGGAATTTGATCCTCTACATGAGAGGTCGGGGAAGAAGATGGCAAAGAGCAAAGTAACTCAGCAAAAACAAGGGATTTCTTGGACTTGGCAGTGGTAAATTCCAAGTCGAACTCTTGGAGGATGACAATCCACTTTGAGTACTTGCCCCCCAGGAACTGGTGTGACAAAATATACGTCATGGGGTTGCAATCAGAAATCACGGTGGTAGTGCGCAGCAGAATATAGTGACGGAAGCGTTGGACAGCACAAACGACGGCTAAAGCCAACTTCTCAATGTAAGCATATTGAGTTTCTGTGTCTAAAAGGTTGCGGCTGAGATAATAGATAACATGCTCAGTGTCATCATCGTCAGTTTGAACAAGAACCATGCCGATAGTGGTGTCGGCGGCAGCCAAATACAGAGTGTAGTCACGATAATAGTTCGGAGGACGGAGCAATGGAGCAGAAACAAGGAGACCCTTGAGACGCTCAAAAGATTCCTGAGCAATGGTATCCCAATGAAAAGGGACATCGCGCTTTAGTAATTGTGTGAAACCTTTGGTCACCTCGGCATAGTTTGGAACGAAACGTCGTAGAAAATTTGCTTTACCCTACAAGCTTTGCAATTGCTGTAAAGAAGCAGGGGGAGGAAGATTCGCTATAGCTTCGACTTTAAGGGGATCCAAACGGATGCCCTCTCGGGAGACGACAAACCCAAGAAGTCGGCTGGATTCAACGCAGAAGACACATTTGTGAGGATTGAGTCGGATTCGGTAGTATCGACAGCGAAGAAAGATCTCGCGAAGGTGAGTAGGGTGGTCTTGACGTTTGGCTGAATGAGCTGGAAGATCATCCAGGTATGGCTGTACAATGTGTCGAATGTCATGAAAAGCATAGGACATTGCACGTTGGAAGGTAGCACAGGCATTTTTGAGACCGAAAGGGAGCTTCTTATAGGAAAAAGTGCCCCATGGACAGATAAAGGCGGTTTTGTGTTGATCAGCAGGAGCAATATTGATCTGGTTATATCCAAAAAAACCGTCCATAAAAGAGTACATTTCACTTCCGGCACACTCGTCAATAATTTGATCAATGAATGGTGTGGGAAAATTATCTTTAGGACAGGCCCGATTTATATCACGATAATCAACACAAACACGGATTGTACCCTGTTTTTTATTCACAGGTACAATATTGGAAACCCAATTTGTGAGCAGGATAGGATAAATAAAACCAGCTTTAAGAAGCTTCTCGACTTCGGCCTTAATAGCTGCAGCCTTTCGGGGGTGTACAGGGCGTAAACGTTGACGAACAGGCTTAGCACCTGGGTACGTGATTATCTCATGCACCACTATGCTAGGATCAATGCCGGGCATTTCTTCATAGGACCATGCAAAGACGTCACGAAATTCGCGAAAAAGATTGGAATAAAGTTGAATCTCCTCCGGAGTACAAGTGACTCCAATATGAAGATGCTCGACAATCCCTGGTTTCACAGAGATTTCGATGGGTTGGGTTTGCGTAATGTTCACCATATTTCCTTCAGAGGACACTTGATAAACTTGGATAGGTGTTTGAAGGATTTGAAATGGGAGACAAGGAGCAAACCGCTCAAGGCAAGTCAGCATATCCTGAGGGGCAGGGAGAAAAGAGGAACGATGGTGAGAATCATGCCAAGGAGGTTCCTCGACAGACATAGTCTCAATGATGGCTTCGTCGGAAGGGAACGTTTCTTTTAAAGGGTCCGAAGAAGTCTCATCTACAAGCCCTGAGGATGAAGCGAACGAGGAGAGAACCTTGCTCGAAGGAGCAAGTTCAGAAGAGAGAGCCAATGCAGCTATGATTTCGACATAGTTGAGTTCGGCCAGACTCAACGGCATCCGGTCGCCCCAAGAATCTACTTGGTTGGTGGGAGGGAGGATCCACAGATCAGAACAAGTAGTAATCATATTAACAAAAGCGACGTTAGGAGATGGGAGCGGAAAAACACCCATAAGGGCGGGATCTTTAAAAATTCTGGCTCCCAGACTCTCAGATAATTTCGAGGTATGCTCCACAAAAGGGATGTTTCCTTCAAAAGAGGAAGCAAAGAATGATAGCTGGTCTACGGTAACAATCTTCCCTTGATGAGGGAAACGGATGATACGAAACAAAGATGAAGCTACAGCTTGCATCGCGTATATCCAGCTACGTCCGAGAAGGAGGTTGTAGGTAAGAGTAGCATCAACAACTTCAACTTCCATTTCGACCGTCTTCCCTTCCAAAGAGATGGGCAAACGTTGGAGTATACCATAAGGACGGGATGCTCTTCCATCAAAAGCTTCCAAGGTTGTGGGAGACTGGCTTAGTGTCGGAGATCCAATAGCTTTCCAACAGGAAACAGACATGATGCAAGTAGAAGAACCTTCATCAATGACTGTACGATGAATCGTTTTGGAATCAATAATGACCTGTATAAGGAATGCGATTTGGGGAGGCAGTCTCTGCGTATGGTGTTCCAAGTCAAAAGTAATTAAATCCGAGTCGGCCGGGTCTATGCCACCAATAGCGGATAGCAAGGACTTCCTCTGAGAAGGGCAGCTCTAGAGAACTTC
The DNA here is from genome assembly GCA_031772625.1 of Pinus tabuliformis. Taxonomy (NCBI): domain Eukaryota; kingdom Viridiplantae; phylum Streptophyta; class Pinopsida; order Pinales; family Pinaceae; genus Pinus; species Pinus tabuliformis. The sequence goes on from CM062817.1 coordinate 1,258,999,601, forward strand.
TAAAGCAGACATAGCCGATGGAGTCTGAGCTAAGTCCTCAACGATATTGTAGTGTTGTGCAGCACGGGCATTTGGGTTGTAAGAAGATTCCCGGAGTACTCCTTTTGGAGGGGGTCGAAGAGGCGTTTCGGTACTAGGTCTCTCGATGTGGAGCGGACCTGAACTGAACAGAGGAGCACTAGAGGGGATCTCAGGCTCTTTCCTGGTAGATGTCGGATAATATTTTGTTCGAGTACTGATATTGACAGGTATCGTTCGAGCCATAAACACTTGAGAACCGAAGGAAGAGGGAGTTTGAGAGGGGTCAGCTACCATTTGAGTTTTTTGAGTTTGTTGTGAGGGAAAGGGTTCTTTGAGCACCGCAGGAGTCCCGGGAGCGCCTTTCAACAAATGAATAACTTCAGACCACCTAGGGCAGTCTTTGGTATAGTGATCTTCATCACAGATAAGACAATGATACTTGGGTTTGCGCTTGGCACCTTCCTCGGGCGGAGGTTTAGGGGAGTCCTGTTTAGGTTGATCTGGTTTATTCTTCGCTTTCCCTTTCTTCTTTGCTTTCGAGGCTTTTTCTGCCGTGGTGGACTGGACGGCATTGACCTCGGAAGTAATATTCGAAGTGGGTGCTACCTGAGAAGTCTGTTCATTCGAAGCAGTTGATTTTTGTTTCCCAGGGTTCGCGGAATTTTTCTTCAAGGACGAATTAACAGAACCAATAATACCGTCAACAGTTGGTGTTGGCGGGGCTTTGGATGTTCCTGGTCTCGGGGCATCAGGCAGATAATCATACAATGTACCTGACTGAGAATAAACCAAGTCAAGGTATTGAGCACGCGCGATAGCTTGCTCTTCAGTGACACACACCCCCATAGCAATGTCCCGAGCTATTGGAGGAATGAATGAAGTCGTAAACCAATCGGTAAGAAGTTCGTCGGGAATCCAAAATTTGATCATGCGTCTACGCCATCTCCATTCGTGAATATGATCAGAGATATGCGTAGCCGTTTTCTGTCTTAAGGATGTGAGGAGGTGTGTACCCATTTCATATCGAATGGGCAACTGAAAATGAGTGAGAAATTCCATAGCCAACGAGTTGAAATCCTGAAAGGATCCGCGATTGAGCTCAATGTACCACTTAGCTGCAGAGCCAGTGAGAGTCCTTTGAAAAAGGCGAAGCCGCATTGAATGATCAAGCCATGAATTGGATGAACACCATAGGTGATAAGTCATGACATGAGCTTGTGGATCTTCATTAGCTTTACCATCGAATTTTGGACAGTCACCGGGAATTTTCGTTGGAACCGGAGGCCAATATGGATTATGTAGAATAGGATCATTGGTCAGTTTGGACACATCCGACAATTCTAAAGTCGCTAAGAAAGGTAACTGAGGATTTAAGGACATCTGGGGCTACTGGTGGGATGGAACACTAGGGTTCCAACCAACTGGCGGTTGCCCCCAAGGGCTTGGTCCGGACGGATTTGGCCCCATAGGGTTTTGTCCGTAGGGATTTGGGTTCTGCCCCCCAGCATTCCATGGATTACCAAACGGTCCTGCAGGAGCACCATATGGTTGCGGATAATTCTGAAAAGGATTCGCCTGCAGTTGTTGATAATTTTGATACGGGGCAAACAAAGGTTGCCCTTGAGGTTGCTGGTAACCATACGGTGGCTGGACTCCAAACTGAGTTTGAGAAACAGGCTGAGTTTGAAAAACTGGTTGGGATTGAACCCCAACTTTCATTTGAAGACCAGATGGGGTCTGGGGTCCAGCCTGGGGCAAAAAACCGGGTTGAGTAGTGCCAGAAGGATGTCCTATAGGTTGGGCTATCTGGCCGGAAGGATGACCTTGTTGATATTGAGGTTGGCTTCCCTGCCCAGAAGGTTGTACCTGTTAGGAGTGGAGTTGTTGTTGCACAACTGAAGGTTGTCCTAACGGACCAGATGGATGAGTGGGCTGGGCAATTGGTTGGCCTGATTGGATTTGAGGCTGACCGACTTGCCCAGAAGGTTGACTATACTGGACGGTGTGCTGACCATGTGGTTGAGAAACTTGTCCAGATATTGGACCATACTGGACATTGGGTTGGTTTGGGTTAACATATGATTGACCAATTTGTCCAGTAGGATAACCTTGCTGGATACCAGGTTGGGCTTGTTGAACAGAAGATTGACCCGAGTTACCAGAAGGTTGAACATAAGAGGGGAAAAACGGACCACCAGAGGCAAAAGGGTTTCCCTGGAAGGATTGCCCTTGTTGGTCTTGATGAGGTGGTCGTTGGGGTTGCGCAGACGATACTTGGCCACCATGAAAAGAGGTGGAGCCCCAATCAATTGACAACGGAACTGAAATCTCAACAATCGGTTGAGACGGCAAAGGCCTACCAAAATGTGGTAAATACTGATCGTATGGCCCCTCTACTGGGACGTTTGACGTAGGATCAAAGACTCCGAATAAAGAAGCCGAAGGACGACTGAAGATAGGAGTCGAAGAAGTTACACATACCGTTGGAGCGGTTGTGATTGAGGTAACAGATGTACTGCGACTTTGTGGAGTAAAAGGCTCCGTGGTGGGAAAAGCGAGTTGTGACCAAATGGAACTCGTGAAGGGAGTTCCAGAAGAGATAACATTGCTTATTGCTTTATAGCCTGGAGGTAGTCTCCCAGTAGTAGGAGTGCTACTAACAGGCATAGATTCCGTTGCGGTGGGAATTTCACCGCTCGTCGCAACGGATTCTTCAATCGAAGTAGGGGATATGTCCTCTATATCAGAGGAAAAAGGTGGGACTGAAACACGAGGAGAAGTGTATTCCCAAAAAGGGATACCGTCCTCAGAAGGTTCCCAAATAGGGTTCCAATGAAACTCATAAGTCTCGTCGCCTGGAGCACGAGAATTAATCGGTTGTATACTCGGAACAACAGGAAGAATTTCACTCACAACTGGTATCTCGGCAAAGGAAGAAGACGAAATTGGTAATTCCGCCAGGATGAAACTTCACAAAATCCTAGGGAATCTAACAAGACAAAACCCTACTCAAACTAACGCAAATAAAATCTAACCGGGTAAATGTGTATCGTGGCCGAATAAATTTTAAGACGCAAAGACACAACTTGACCTTTTCATGTTTTAAGAGTCGAGAAAAGGACAAAAAGATGACTCTAGTCTCCTTCGAATGTTTAATGAGCACGAAGTGACAAGACGCTCACTGGCACCTTTTCTTTTAAGGAGTCCGAAAAGGATCAAAAGTGACTACTCTGGAGACTCTAGGCAAAGGGTTTACCAAACAATCCATAAAACTGCTTATACACCTTAGCAATCAGATGAAAACCAAGGACTTCCCGTACGGCAGTCAATCTTCCTGAATGTTGTGTTCAGTGCATTACGACTTGTAAGGCGGCAGACACAGCTTCCTGTGGATAAAGGATGATAATCTAGTGGGGTCTCCCCTATATACGCGATGGTACGTGGGAGCTCAAGTCCGTGCTAGACCACTATCGAGTCACAAGAGGAGGAATCACCCAACCGTAATGTGAAACAACAGTGACTAGGTTTAACGACGCCGGAACACATCTCTAGCCTAGACCTCTAGAATGTATGCGTTAGGTTCCAATGCGTTGTTAGATTCATTCGGTTTATTTTACAGTTGATCTTCAATTAGGTTTCAGTTTTTAGGTCCTACCGTATGTGATCTCTCAGAATTTCCTAAATGCAAACTATATGCCAAAATATATCATTCCGTTCAATGAATGCTAACTACAGAAGAGTTGAGATCTTTCAAACAAACAAAATGATCATCAAACAATCAACAAAGATCCTAATGCAGCTAATAGCAATAAATGAAACTTTTTTTTATTTTTTAAAGTGACTAATTTCCAATAACAATGAAAAATGCTGACTAATATAATGCAAGAAGATCGTTTGTTTTTTTTTTCTTTTAAAAATGACACAATGCACTTAAAGAAGTCTCGAGAGATGTTAACAAGTGTAAACAGGCAAATTTCACTCAATGAAAATAGAACCAAGTCTGAAACACCAAGACAAACTGTCAAAACAAGGAGAATCACGAAGACCTCAATGAACCATGTGATCTAAGCTCAAACGAAGTCAAGCAAAATCCAAACGAGCTAGAGGTGAATTGCTCAAAGCACAGAATAATAAGTTTTGACAACCACTAGACAAGTGCAGAAAACAACCAAAGAGTTGACTGGACAATCATAGAACCAAAAACTCCCACAGAAGGCTCGATATACAAAGCCACTAGATACTCTAGGGCTGGGATATAAGATTGATAGAAATAGGCAAACACCCGAAGGATAAAGGTAAAAAACCAGTCAAACAGAGTTCTAACACACTCCAATAGCTGAAAAGGATGTAAAAAGACAGAAATCTGAATTTAAAAAGCTTCCAACAAACAAACTGACAAAGTTCACAGGACTGGCGCGTCTGTCACCCTGTAACTAGCGCTATTAAGGGATTAGCGCGAGTTGCTTTTGTGGAACATGCGCCAACTGGCGCGACTGTCAGGCAGAAAAACGTGCTAATAAAGTTTGCTGGCCTAAAAAATAAAACAAGCAGTCCAGGGTCTGGTCGACAGTATTCAAACAGATCAAACAACAAGAAACAACTTAAAAACTCACCCAGAAAGCTTATTTACGCAAGCAAGCAAGAGAAAAGCAAAATGCAAGACAAACTCCAAGCTGTTCGGTTCGTAAACCAAACCAGAGATTGACTGAAGTGGCGTTGATCTACTTCGCTAATGCAAAGCAATAGCGTTTCGAAGGCTGTATGGTCGTACTTCAGGCTCCGTCTAAGGTTTATGAATCAAACAACCAATAGCTTCTCCCCATTGGAGTCGCCAAATTGTTGGAGAGGTGAATCCCCTCTGCGGACAGAGGCGATCCCACTAGCCCAAAATGGGTCTAGCAACAATCAATTAACGCTACCATGCAAGTTCCTAGTTGCAAAATGAAAGTGGATTATGAGAACCAACCTGGAGTCCAATGCTAGTGTCGTAGAAGAGTTGATACTCCTGTTCCCTTGCTCCGGCAGGTCACGATCCTCACGATCTCCGCGAATGGATACCTGCACATGCAAAGAACGAAGCGACTACAAGTATAAAATCCACTAAATACAAATATATATCAGTCAAAGGATATAGATCAAACATTATCATAGCGAACAATAAGATCGGAACCATAATGATAGTCGTTCATTAATGAATAATCAACAGAGAAAAATACAACCAAAGTTCTGACGTTGAATCTCTCCTCTGGCTGGGCGAGCAGCTATATATGTCTTGCAATAGACCTTTCTCTCTCAGACTTCCGGCAAAATAACCTCCCTATGCTCCAAGACTCTTACTATCACTCAGGACAAGCGTTATCACTACTACTCAAAAAACTAGCTTGTCAAATGCATGAGGACAGACTTTTATAGATGGAGAAGGGGAAGAAGATACAATGCATCAAGACACCCATTATGGATTGGCATTATCTCCAAAAAACCGTTGTGGATAGATGTAAGGGATAGATGATGACTCTCGACATCTAGAAGATGAGCTTTATCCTCAAAAGACTTCATGACTTGAAGGGAAAAAACATCTAGGCACGCGTTTGTTAAAAATGTTTTCCAAACTTGGTTGGCACGGGTGTTACTTTAAGACAGAGCGCCAATGGGCGCGCCTTCTTTTGAGGATCTCCCTCATTGGCGCGGGTAGTATTCTGTGGACCCGCGCTAATGGAAAAAGGGCACTTTTCAGGGATATTTTGCAGGAGGTGTCTTCAGGGCACACGAAGTCCATACTTAGGGGAACATAATGCAAGTGTTTTTAAGTTATGTCACTGCTCACAGGTCCCGGAATGAGTCCTCCAAAGTACGGGAAAGGGGTAACAGGGACGGTGACCAATGGTGACAAATTACTGTGTAACACTAGTTCTAACTATTGGAGGAATTAGTAAAGGTCTAGTAGTGGAGTAGTGCACCAATTCATCACTAGTACCACATGAGTTAACTAAAGATTCACCCATAAATAACTCATGCATGTCAGTTTAGAGGGAGACCCAATTGAGATTAGAGTTCAAGGATAGTGTACTATCAGTATATAATTTTCTAAATTTTACAGATGGTGCATGCAATCATTTGAGGACCTATGTTTGGATTGTGCAGTTATGGAGAGGGAATTTCCACATTAAATAGAGCCAAATTCCCTTATGGATTGCACAAGGAAGTAGGGGCTTGGAAGGCTAGTAAATTGGCTAAGTGTTGGCCAGAGTCAACCTAAGAAGAAGAGAGTTAGATTGTACTAGTGCAAGAATTGTTCGATTTGAACAAGGATTGTATTTTCTTCTCAGATCTTTTGGTTAATGTAATAAAGATATCTAGGGTTTATAGCAGTTTCTTTCCCCAGAGAAATATTGTGTTATGTGCAATTGATATTCTTTCTTTTCGGCTTATTGTTTTCATCAATCAATTTTGGTTTCCACTGAAGAGTAGAGTATATTCTTGTCTTGTGTTTTAGAAAATCACATAAGTTTTTGAATCCACAGTAAAAATATACTCATGCATGCCAGTTCAGAGGAAGACCCAGTTGAGATTAGAGTTCAAGGATAATGTACTATCAATGTATAATTTTCTGAATTTTACATATGGCACATGCAATCAGTTGAGGACCTATGTGTGGATTGTGCAGTTATGAAGAGCGAATTTCCACATTAAATAGAGCCTAATTCCCTTCGGGATTGCGCAAGTAAGTAGGGGCTTGGAAGGCTAGTAAATTGGCTAAGTGTTGGCTAGAGTCAACCTAGGAAGAAGAGACTTAGATTGTACTAGTGCAAGAATTGTTCGAGTTGAACAAGCATTGTATTTTCTTCTTAGATCATCTGGTTAATGTAATATAGATAGCCAGGGTTTATAGTAGTTTCTTTCCCCAGAGAAATATTGTGTTATGTGCAATTTGTGTTGTTTCTTTTCGGCTTGTTGTTTTCATCGATAATTTTGGTTTCCGCTAAAGAGTAGAGTAGATTCTTGTCTTTTTTTTAGCAAATCACATAAGTTGTTGAATCTACAGTAAAAATATACATGGTATCAGAGTTGAAGATAGTATAGAAGAGGAGAATTAAAGTTTTTTGTGTAGGTGAGTTTGTAGTTCATACTTCAGAATCAGTAATATGGATTTCAACATTTTGAGATTTTAGTATGCCTTGGAGGGAATCTCAAATTACATCGCTTGGAAGGATAGGATGGAGGTAGTGTTGGAAGATAATGGCCCCAAGGAATTCATAGATCATGACATTCCTAAGACTCTAGAATTGGATGCGAAAGATCAGGCTAAATGGAGAAAGTGTGTGGCAAAAACGAGAAGGATTATACTGGAAGGAGTTCAAGATCATATTATCTTGAGCCTCCATGGTAAGGATACTCCATACTTAATGTGGAAGGAATTGCCAAACTTGTTTCAAAATAGAAATGACCATAGGAAGTTGGCAATGAAGGAAAAACTCATAAAAATCAAGATGGAGAAGGGCGACTCAATTTCGAATTACTTGACCAAGTTCACCCATTATCAGGATGAGCTTGGAAGTGTCAGGATTATTGTTGCAAAATATGATATGGTGAGCCTAACTCTTCTAGGACTTCCCAAGAGCTGGCATAGTTACCAGGATTCTGTCAATGGGAGGGAGAAGCTACCATATTGGGAGTGGTTGTGGTCAGATTTGGTATAGGAAGAGATTCGGCAGAACACCAGAGATGGGACCTCTTCCAAAGACGTGGAAGAGGACTTTGCATTAGTGAGCAAAGAAAAGAAAGCCAAGGGAAAGAATTCCCAAGATGAGGCAGACATCAAGAAGAAGGACTTGTCAAAGGTCAAGTGTTTTCACTGTCACGAGTATGGGCACTATGCCACGAATTACCCACAGAATAAAGCAAGCAAGAAGGAGCCAATAATAGAATAAACAGGTGAAGCTCTAGTTTCACAATTCCAACTTGATTTCACTTTCATTGCATGCATGGCTAGCACTATAATGGGAAGCGTGTGGTATCTCAACAGTGGTGCCTTGTTCCATATGATGGGAAATAGAGATCTCTTCTGTGACTTTGAGGAGAAATACCTCAAGCATAACATAGAGTTTAGCGATGGCAGGAGGTATAACGCGACCGACATCAGTACAGTTACCTTTCAAAGGGGTTTGGCTCCCCTCTCAGAATCATAGATGTGATGTATGTTCCAGCACTAAAGAATAATATTGTTTCCATCATGGTATTGGAAGACTATGGCTATGATGTGGTTTTTAGTAAGGGAAAGGTTTTCCTTAGATGCATCACCATGGGAGAGGTGAAACATATTGGTGTGTGAGTCAAGAACCTATATGATCTTGAGGTCAAAGATGCATGCAAAGCCTTAAGGAGCAAGGAAAAGGTTAGGGAATTAGTGGTTGAGAGGGAGCATGAATTACCTCTCAACATGCAGCCCCAGAAGGAGCTTCAGAACTAGTCTCAAAAAGTTGTTAAGAAACCACAATTAGAGAAGTAGAGAAGAGATCGAGTGGAGAGAGCCACTCAAGCAGAGAAGAAGAAGCCTCAAGTAGTTGTAGAGAAACCACAATTGGAGAAGTAGAGAGGAGACCAAGTGGAGACATCCACTCAAGTAGAGACCTCTAGCAGGGGTAAATATCGAGCCAAGTGGGCAGAGGGAGCACATGCATCAATACCTCCAGCAATGTGAAGTATTAGTCCCAAGAGTGTAGAAATTTGGGTAGGGTCCATTGAGATGTTTTGTCTCATGGATCATTACCTTGCTATGGGAGCCCATAGTACATAGTGGGAGGATGGATCACTGGTGGTTGATTCAGTCAGATGTCAGAGTAACTTATCTCAAATGACCATAAACTAAAAACAGATGTAGAATTGATTAACCATAAATGATTTGAATGTTAGCTAAAAGCATACAAATCGAGAAAAATCGCTTGATAAGAACACTTTACGACAGCTAATTAAACATAAGATCGATGCATAACAGAAGTGAAAATAGTAAAAACATAATGATACCAGATAGAAAGATTCATGATGGATTTCGTCCCTGTTGGACTACGTCTCCAGGTCCACTTTCAAGATGGACAACCGTTTTTATTAGGAATGAGAAGAAGAAGTTGATTACATAAAGAAAATACCAAACTGAATGTGCACAGAGGAACTTCTAATCACTGTCATCGGATAGCCCTCTGAACTAGCTTTCTAACGCTACTTACGGTTTCCAAAACCGACCCCAGATGCTCCCATAACACTGAAAACAAAAACAACCTATGTCCTCCAGAATCTGCATACAAAAGTCAAAAACCACTCTAATGTCTTTCAAAGGAAAAATCTACCTCTTATAGGCCTGAAAATACATTCAAACTCCCTTCACTGAGTTTAGGGATGAATTTGGCCTAATTTGGGTTCAGGAGCTTCGGTCTTGTGATTGCCTGACACCTAGGCTAGGGTTTCATGACCTTTGAATTAATTTTTAACAAGAAAAACCATAATAAACCCCAAAATAACTTTATCATAAAGTTTTCCCACTGGCAGTTAGGTTGACAGTGCAATGAACTAACCGTTTACATTTGAACAGACTTGCAATCAAATAAAAAATGGACACAGTTGCAGGTAACATCCGACGGTTTCACTAACGGCAAGATGTTGGCAGTTTACAGTTTTGTTCATATGTCAAAGTTTTCTCTGTACAATTTGAGGACTAACGGTTATTGCTAACCCTAGTGGTCTTTACACATCCGCTCACATACTAACTGCCATAGCTATCCCAACGCGGTTTACAGCTGACAGCTTAGGTAACCGTGGTTTCTAACCTCTAGATCGTTAACATGAACTCTTACACGATTTATGAAGTTGCAGTTTTGGTTAACCTTCGCTGCAACTCTAACCTCCGCCTAACCTCCTCTACCTACTCACATGGCACAGTCCCGTTGCAGTTTAAGTATGTGGTTAGGGATTGTGGTTATGTATTTTTTAATTTTTATTACATTTTTTTGTAATATAAAAAGGCCTAGAGTGTTATGGATAGCGTTAGGACTTAGGGATTTAGGTTTGAATGTTGATTTAATACATAGCATTGTATTTTAGATTTTCATCTTAGTGATCTGGAATTTATCCAGGACAAAGAATTAAAGGTATTACAGAATCATGTGCATGGATGTACCTATGTTACTTTATGCAACAGATCGATAAGATTGCGAAATACATAGACACTGAAGCAGTTAAAGAAAACATAATAAGAAAACATGTAAACACAATAAGTTTAATAAGGAGTTCACCCGATGCTCCTGGGCTACGTCTCCTGGTCCAGCCTTAAGTGGTGGCCTCTCTATTATGTTTTCAAAGCAGAGTTTTTACAATAGTGAGCTCAATTTGAGTCTCACTCAACAGATATAAATCAATAGGACTGGACTTGGATCCCCCAAGTCTCTAGAGTACACTGACTCTCCTTACTGAAACTTGACCTCTATTGGTCATAGTAGTATGAGCCCAATCTGAGACTCATACATGACAGGCCTATGTCGAGGAGTTCGCTTGAACCTCTCAATCCTTCTCGGGAGTACACAGACTCTCTAACTCTCTCTGGCTCTATCTTGGTGCTGCCTTTGCTCTGCAGGTCAGCTCGACTTACTTTCTTTGTTCTCTGCTCTTAACTTTCTTACTCGCTTTTCTCATTGCTTGCTTCATTTCTATCATTTTGTGGATTTAAAGCCAATCTGCTTTCTGACTATTCATTTCCGCTTCCCGGTGCTCTGGTTCTCCTGCCTCTGTCCATTTGAATCCCTCTATTCTACGTCATCATCACTGTGTAACGCCTTACAGGGAGATGGCCACCTGTTTCATAACAAACTGAGTGTCAGTTCTCTTGGAAATTTTTGAACTGCCGTTATTTCCATTTAACTTCCTAGAATTCCTGCAAACATGATTCTTCTACCAACTCATCGTTCATTCCGGACTTCAAACCTTTATACAACTCGGCCTGTTTACCCCGTTGAATCTGGTCATCCGTCGGATTGCATGTATACTGTTGATTTGGAGCCTCCATATCCTATGGTATCTGTTCATATCAGGTGGGTAAGTTGCATGACATTTACCTATCCGATGTGAGTGGTTTTCTCTCTCTTCCGCCGGATGCGTGGCACCCAGTGTGTGGCATCGAGTGGGACTCGGTTGAAACCACTTAGCGCTCAAAGCCCTTCTAATATCTTGTCGATTTTCATGTGGGACCCACCTCTAATGGAATCAGAAAATTCCATATAGTTTTGACTTTTCGGGTCCAGGTCACTCGAGGCTTTTTCTTCTCTTAGGGATTTGTTGGGACAATATGCGATTAGCGACTTGTTGCTAATCGCATATTAGAAACCTCCCCTGTTTCTAAAAAAGGCTTCCCATTTTGCTATTTCGTGGCAGTGCACGTTACCATGGGCCAACGGTTGGCGCGCTTGACCGAGGGTCCTCGTTGGTTGGTATTGCTCACAAATTACAACTATTCGAGGATATTTCTTATAAGCTCGACCTTTGTAAGTCTTTGAAACTTTGACATGAATTTTACAGAGTTATGAAAACTTAGAGAGTTCTTTAGGATCCAATTCAAATCACTTAGATTAGGGTTTGATGTAGCATTTGGTAGGTTAGGATTAAGGTTCTGATACATGGTTTAGAGCTTAGGTATAAATTAGGGTTTAAGTAATACTTTTGTCACAATGAGACAAAACCCAGAAACATATCGTCAACATAAGAGCATTTTATGACAACACCCTAAATCCTGAGAAGGCGAACCATATCAAACCTTTGCAACGGACGACACCCATGTCGACATATCGAACCTCTGCAATGAATGACACAACCATGTTGACACAAAATCTTGTGAGTCGAACGAAAAACACCTGTCTTTCTAAGTATTAAGGGGTTTCCACAGTGCATTCTATTAGATATCATTTTGGGATTCAACTGCATTAAGTAAGTCATTCATCTATGACCATTTCCATGAGAGGTAGTCATAACTGACTAATTTCTCATGATTTTTGAATAGTTCACTTAGCACTCATTACATCAGGTGATGCTCACAGGGGTGAAGAAGTGGGATTGGAACTAGTGAAATGAATCACATAGCTCAATCATCACTTCCGGGGCTTGCACCTGGTAACAAGGACTTCTTGGGAGGTCACCCATCCCAGATCACCTCTGGCTCAAGCATGCTTAACTGTGGATTTTTCCCCACAATCAAGCCCACTTAACTTTCTACCCCATCTGCAAATCCTTAGAAAGTATTGTGCCTAATGAACCATACAAGTGGAGTTCCCTTCACTCTTTTTTAATTTAAGTATTAAGGGGTTTCCACAGTGCATTATATTAGGTATCATTTTGGGATTCAACTGCATTAAGTAAGTCATTCATCTATGACTATTTCTTGGTTGTTGACCAAATCTTGGGGAACTGTCGATGAACATAAGTCGACAGCCAGGTACAAACCCATATCAACTGAATGCCATGAAAACCTATTGCCTGGACAACCTGATCCATAACCAACACTATCAAACTGTCGAAGCTGAACTGAAGTGATGACGACACTGAACACTGATGACGACACTTGAACACCTGTACAATTGAATCAATGGAATCCTCCTGGATCATTCCTCTCCACTTGAAAGCTTTTGGACCACAAAAGTTTGACTAAACAATTAGTCGATGAGGGTAGAACTCCCTCTCTTTCCACCTTGACCTGATGATGTACCAATACATTCGATCAATCACTTGCAAGTGATGACCCTGATGATGTTGACCATGGCACATTTTGAGTTGGTGACCTATTTCATCCATCTGCAATATACACAACTTGTGACGATGGGAAACAACTTGTTATCAACATGGCAATTGAATTCTTTCCACGAAGAACCATGAATTAGTGATTCATAATCTTTGAAAACAGTCTCTACTGAACGTTGTTAATACCATCAACATGTATAAACAATCTACTTTGCGGAATGATTGAGACATTCAAAGATACTTTCGACATCAAACTAGCTACTTGATTTAACATACTTTCCTGATTCCTATTTACTAAGTGAACTTGCTGCACTGAACCTATCCAACTGTAAGGTGAAATTTGCTGCAACTTAGTTTGATTTTGGAAGTGTTGAGCTAGTTGTTGATTTGTTTGAATCACTTTCCCTTCATTTATTACATGATGTTTCCATTTATTAGCACTTTCCTCTTATGCATAAGTTCCCATTTGAGACTTTGACATTTTTTCATAAAAGGCTTTGATATGAAAACAAATAGGTTTCCTCTCCACTTGAAATGAGGTTTCCAAATTGTTCGAGACATGAAATGGAAACACAATATAAAAGAAATCGAACACTGATTTTCCCCAATACTGACCTGTATCCCTGCAACTGTTAAGTTCCAAACTTAAACTGATTTGATTCATTCTGACATTAGGAAGAGGAGATTTAGGCACAAACTGTAATTCAAGTTTTAATCCCTACTTATGGATAATATGTTTGGTTTCACATAGAACTAGAATTGTTTCTATCTCTTTAATCAAACCATCTTTAAGCTTAGTTGCATAACTTAAACAAGAATAATGTTGATTGTTATGTTGATCCTTTACACACATGATTACAAACCTCTTGTTTGAAATTATCAATCTCTTCATCTGATTAACATTAACTGAATTCAAGTGATTTTTGTTTTGATGTGCCTTGACAATAAATTTAACCCCATCTTTCTTAAGGTGATATTTATGTTCTCTCCTGTAAATCCTAAGACAACTCCACATATGTCTACTGGAACCACATCTAATTCCACTTCATCAATGTAATTATTTGTTATGGAAAATCTTAATCGACATTGTTTGGTGACTTTTATCTGAGTTGATTTATTTAGCCATCCTAATGGGTAAGTTCTTAGATGATTCTGTGTTTCCAAACCTAAACTTTTAACTAAATATTCAGAGATTAGATTCACCAGTGGTCCACTGTCAAACATTGTATCTATCTTTGTCTGCTTAGAAGTTATCCTTATGTTAAACAGTTCAACTCTTTTATCCTCATGTGGAGGATTTATGTTTGAAGAAGATGCAATAGTTTTTGAACTTGAAATAGTTTTAGAATTTTTACCTGTCGTAACCATGGTGGTTATCCTCCTTTCATCACCTGAATCTAAACCTAGATCATGCTGGACTGCTGCAATGGCCTTCCTTTCATCCTTCTCCTTAAGGAAATTTTTGGGCTTAAGTTCTGGATGAAGTTTCCAGCACTTCGATTCATCATGACGGATTCTCTGGCAATGAGAACAAGTAGGTATTTCCTTCTGAACAATCGTTGATTTCTTTCTCTTCAAATAGTTCTTCCCCTTACTGTCACTAGAATCTTTGGTTTACAACTCTTTGGATGACTGCGATGAAAACTTGAATGGTCTGCCACCTGATTCAATATGTATGGCCTGAACGCACACCTCATCAAAAAATCACCAGGATTAAACATCATTAAAGTATGTTGAAAATATGAATGTAAACTGCCAATGTATTTTAACAAAGTTTCATGTGTATCCAATGAAATACCAAGCGCCAATGATTTCTTTCTGAACTACTGAGTAAACTCCTAAACACTCTTCCCTTTACCTTGCCTCAGATGCTGCCAATCAATAACAGCTTGCTGCATGTATCCTAAAGGATAGAACTATTTCCTAAGAGCTTTTAAAAACTTATACCATGACGAGATGACTTTTCCTTTACGCTTTACATCTAGCTGAGTTTTACTTTCCCACCAGATTAAAGTTGTTCCCTCGATTCTAAGTGTAGCTAATTGAATTTTAGTTTTATCGCTAGAAATGTTCTGAATGATACAATACACTTCTAATTGCTTTATCCAGCTATCTAACTTTTTAGGATTCATTTCGCTATCATAAACAAGTAACTCAAATTTAACATCAAGTTTCAAAAGAGATGTTTTCTTAGGTTTCTTTTCCGTTTCAGATTCTGCACTGGAAGAAGAAGAAGAAGAAAAGGATGATGGAGATGATGGAGGTGAAGGTGGTTTATCAATCTTCCCTTTACCTTTGTCCTTCTTCGATGGCTTTGAAGAAGAAGATCCATCTCTCGCCTTCTTGTCTTCTTACAATTCTCCCAACATCTGCTGCATGGTTAAGAACACCTACTAAAATTGCTTTTCACTCATCTTAGTTTCAATGTTTCCACCTGCATTTGATCCTGACATAGTTGATTTCTAAAAGATTCGTTGCTTTCCAATCTTTAGATCGATCTGCTCAAGGATTCATTCTCCTCATTGCAACTTTGACGTGGTTAACATTCAATGGCACATTCTGCAAACACAACCTGCTCTGATACCAAATTATAGAGTGACAGATGCAGAGGATATCAATAGTGAGATACTAGGAAGTGTAAAGAGTTGACAATAGTGTAGATGGAACAAAGGCAGAGTCAGCAGAAGCGGAAAGTTTTCAATCGACAGAGGTAGAGCTAGAAGCAGTCAGAGACTCTAGTGATAGATGCATCATATTTGATTTAGTTTGGACGTTTTTTGGTTGCAGATGTTGCAGTAGCAACAATAACAGTGACAAGTGTTGCATGCAGAACATTCCAAAGGTATCAGATCAGGATAGAGTTTAATTCCTTTCTTGTTGAGAGGGAGTGTTGAAAATAGCAACAAGAAATGTTGAAAATAGCATCTAGAAATTCCAATTTAATTTTTCCTTGAGTTAAATTGTGAAATAAATCAAAATTATATTCTCATAGTAGCTTATAATAGTTAATTAAGTTAAATTGACTTAATTGAACTAGAAAATTTGAGTTGGAAGTTTATCTAGAGTCATGTAGAGTAATCCCTAAATTTTAGGGGCCCGGGTTGAGTTCTTTTGAGTTGTAATTAGATAACTCAGTCTAACTGAGTTATAGTTTATTAAACTAGTTCTAATTGTTGGAGGAACTAGTAAAGGGTACCACACTGTTAACTGAAGATTCATTCTTAAATAACTCATTCATGTCAGTTCAAAGGAAGACCCAGTTGAGATTAGAGTTTAGGGATAGTGTACTATCAGTGGTATAATTTTGTGAATTTTATAGATTGTGCATGCAATCATGTGAGGACCTATGTTTAGTTTTCACAGTTATGGAGAGGGAATTTCCACATTAAATAGAGGCTAATTCTGTTAGGGATTTCACAAGGAAGTAGGGTCTCGGAAGTTTGGTAAATTGGCTAAGTGTTGGCTAGTGTCAACCTCAGAAGCAGAGAGTTAGATTGTACTAGTGCAAGAATTGTTCGAGTTGAACAAGGATTGTATTTTCTTCTCACATCTTCTGGTTAATGCAATATAGATAGTTGAGGTTTTTAGCAGTTTCTTTCCCCAAAGAAATATTATGTTATGTGTGATTTATATTCTTCCTTTTTTGCTTATTGTTTTCATCAATCAATTTTTGTTTCCGTTGAAGAGTAGAGTGATTCTTGTCTTCTGTTTTAGAAAATCACATAAGTTGTTGAATCTATAGTAAAAATATACATTTATCTCATGGTTTTACTCATTTACTTATCTCACATTGAAGGAAAACAACTCAAATAATTAATTTAGGTGACCAACAATGATTGAAATAATGCATTTTATAATAAAAATAGGTACATATTTCTCCTCTTTAATGTTGGTAATGGAAACATTTTTAGTTCCCTGATTCATTTTATTGTGTGAAGTCCATCATGGAAACAATCATTTAGTTATGCAATTTTGGTTTGGGGTTGGCTTTAACCGGAGCTATTGCAATTTTTTCTTTAATGATTCAGACAACAAAATATTTGATCTAGTGCAAAAGTGTGGGAGTGTAAATAAATCACCATTCTCTATACTCCCACACTATTGAAGAACAAGGGTACAACTACAACATTATAATAGAAATGATTATAATTATAATTTTTCAAATAAAAATATCTCCCACCCTCATAGCGATACACAGGACATGGATAATGTTGGAAAAATATTATGTAGGAAGAGGTAGAACGTGTCTTGCTTCAACAATCTATCAAGTGGGCGAGAGTATTTTCCTCTTCTACTCCTAATCTTCTCGTCTGTGTGATGGTGCACCACATATGGGTATTAATTTCTTTATAGAACGAAAAACATGTTATCGTCTTCTTGGTTGCATTCATGTGATTCTTGAGGCATGTCATCGTGTCTTTATAGAATGAAATACAACCTCCTACAGATCGTGTGATAGTTGAAGAGGCCTTTGTAGGCCCTACAAGGATTTTATGTATTTATCACTATGCTTTCTTAAGACTAACCTAAAATAATGGTGGAATGGGGGATTTTGCAATGATTTTGGTTTTTCGAGTGGAATGTTTTTCGAGGTTGTCACTCACCATACCTCATGTAGTATACCTAGGGGTGGATAATATGGGGTACCTAGAGGTGTATCCAAGGGCATATTGTGATGTAAAAGGGGACTACAATTAGTTAGTTTAGTAAATAAATCCCATAAGTGGTTACTCGCATTAATGATGATTGTAAGTGGTTCGTCCTCATTATAAAAAGGGACCACAATTAGTTAGTCTAGTTCAGGATGATGAACAAACAGGCCATAGTTAATAAATAAAGTGGTTAAATCGCATTATGTAAGGGACCACAAGTAGTTATGGAGTAATGTGAAGTAAATTAAATAAGCGTGTGGTATTGGATGTATGGCATTGAGGGCTCATGGTATTACAAATGGTATTACCCATGGTATTGTATGTATGAAGCCTATATAGAGGCTAGAGACTCTCCATTGGAGATATGTCGAGTATTGTGTTGTATTGACAAGCAAATGGCTTGTGGAGTGTTCTCTTCCTTCAGAAGTAATATATGGTGTTACCCTACTTTAATGGTTTTATTAACATACATTAGTGTTCGTTTTTCTATTTCTCTTGGACATTTATATTATCAAATATTTGTGTTGAACAGTGCATTCTACAACATAGTATGAGGGCAATGTGTAAGTATGTCACATCTAATAAAATAATAATAATAAAATAATGTAGGCCCTAAACAAAAATGAAAATAAACATATAGATAAAATAACTACAATACAATTATCTCATGCGTTTAATAGTTATTTTATCATATACGTTGAATTTGAATGGATCATAAATTTATCTTCAACAATTTTTTTTATCATATTAAAATTCCAAATTAGGTAGAATTTTACGTATCTTTACTCTATATTAAAGCAAATACCATTTATTAAATCAAAGGAAAAAGGTTAATTCAACACAAAGAATATTTATTTTAATCAAATATTTGTAAAATGAATCTTTAAAAGGAAAAACCATAGCGGATATATTAAAATCTTTAAAGATATAAATATTTCCACGTCAAAGTTGTAATATTTGAAAATATTAATTTGATGTAGTTTTATTATAAATTTTGTTATCATGTCAAGAAAAAAAATCATTAAATCTAATATTAATATTGTTATTAAATCTAATAGTAATATTAATATATTATAGTATTAATACTATTAAATTTAATATAATATTAAGTTTGCTATATTATAATATATATAAATATATAATGATATATATTAACTCTATATATATGGGAGGGAAGAACAAAGACATAGAGTGATAGAGGTGGAGAGGTAGATGGAGTGAGGGAAATGGAGAGAAAGGAAGAGAGAGGGAGGTAGTTGAGAAAGGGAGAGAGAGGAAGAGTGAGAAAGAGTACTTGAGAGAGAGGAGGAGAGGGGGAGATGGAGTTGTAAGGGGAGAGAGGGAGGGAATAAGTAATATATAGAGAGAGAAAAGTGGAGAGAGAGGGGGGTGAAAAGCAAGAGATCGGGAGTGAGTGTGTATGTTTGGGGGTGAGATAGAGAGACAAAGAAGGAGAGATGGAAAGAAGCGGGTAAGGAGAGAGGTAGGGAGCTAGTGACATAGTTGGAGAGAGAGAGAGAGAGAGAGAGAGAGAGAGAGAGAGAGAGAGAGAGAGGGAGGGAGAGAGAGTAAGGAAGACATATATGACGTGAGAGAGGGAGGGAGAGAGAGAGAGAGAGAGACAAAATTGTAAGGGGAGAGGGATGGAGGTAAGAAGAAAGACATAGAGAGATAAATATGGAGAGAGAGAGAGAGAGGGAGAGAGAGAGAGAGGAAGAGGGAGGGAGAGAAAGATAGATATGGAGAAAAAGTTTGTATATTTTGGGGTTGATATAAAGGGACAAAGGAGATATGTAGGGAGATAGAGATATAGATGGAAGGTGAAGAGAGGGAGGATGAGAGAGATAGAGAGAGGGAGGGAGAGATAAATAGATATGGAGAGATAAAGCATGTGCGTTTGGGAGGGTGGGTGATATAAAGAGGCAAAAAAGGATAGATCGAGGGATGTATAGATATAGATGGAGGAGGGAGAGAGGGAATAATATCTATTGCACTAGATGCATTGATTTCAATGTATATGGTGATTTCTAATCCTATTTGTTTGTTTGCACTGAAGGAGATAAACTGATGGAGAGGGGAGAGGAGGAATGATTAGAGAGATAAGGAGAGGAGTGAGAGAGGAAGAGAAGGGTAAGAGAGAGAGACAAAGACACGAATATGGAGGGTGGAGAGAGGGGTGAGAGAGAAGGAGAGAGGGAGGGAGATGGTGACAGGATTGGAGGGCAAAGAGAGAGAGAAAGAGATGGGGGGAGAGCGAGTGAGGTAGGAAATAAATGTAGATAGAGGAAGGATGAGAGAGAGGACTTGAGAAATATGAGGAGAGAGGGAGGGACAAAGGGATGGAGTTGGAAGGGGAGAGAGGGGGAAGAAGAAATTGATAGAGAGAGAGAAGTGGAGAAAGAGAGAGAGGAAATGACAAGCGAGAGATGGAGAGAGAGTGTGTATGTTTTGGGGTGAGATAAAGAGAAAAAGAAGGAGAGATAGAGAGGGGGGAGACAAGGAGAGAGAAGGAGAGAGGGAGGAAGATAGTGACATAGTTGGAGGGTGGAGAGAGAGACAAACAGGGAGAGATGAGGAAGAGAGATAGAGGGAGATGGGAGAGAAGAAAGAGAGAGGAAGGAAGAGAGAGTGAGGGAAAGAGATATGGAGTTGGAGGGGGAGAGGGGGAGGTAAGAAGAAAAAAAATAGAGAGAGAGAGACTGCAGAGGGAGGGAAAGAGAGATGGAGTTGGAGGGGGAGAGAGAGGGAGGTAAGAAGAAAAGCATAGAGAGAGAGACTATTAAGGGAGATGGAGAGAGAGATAGGGAGGGAGGAGAGAAAGAGGCAAGATACATAGAAGAGGGGAGAGAGGGAGAGAAGGAGAAGAGAGAGAGAGAGGGAGGGACAGGAAGAGGGAGGGAGTGATAGGTAGATATGGAGAAAGAGTGTGTATGTTTTGGGGTGATATAGAGAGACAAAGGAGAAATAGAGGGAGATAGAGATATAGATGGAAGGTGAGGAGAGAGAAGAAGAGAAATATAGAGAGAGGGAAGGAGAGAGAGAGGGAGGGAGAGATAGATAAATATGGAGAGAGAGAGCGTGTGTGTTTGGGGTTTGATATACAGAGATAAAGAAGGAGATATGGAAGGAGATATAGATATACATGGAGGGGGGAGAGAGGGAAGATGATTTCTTGCAGTAGATGCATTTATTTAAGTGTATCTATTTTCTAATTCTATTTGATTGCTTGCACTAGGTGCATTGATTTCAGTGTAGATGTTGATTTCTAATTATATTTGATTGCTTGCACTAGATGATTTGATTTTAGTGTCTAATCCTATTTTATTGCTTACGTTAGATGCATTGATTTTAGTATAGATGTGATCCAGGTGGATATTGGTGGCCACCAGTCCACCTGGACCCCCACCATTATTTCTCTCAACATTTTCAGTTTCCTTAATTGTAGCACAACTTACTATTTTTAGCAGTTTTTCGGGTCCTGAACTTCTGGAGCTGCTTTGAGGCCCTAAACGACATTTTTTTGGGAAATTTGGGGGCAACATCGGTCCATGCACCGGACTGATGTTTCCCTTCCCAAAGTGGTATTGCTCGGATAGATCTTTCTAACGAGCTATTGTACACGTCAAATGGAGATCGTATGCCAAAGTTACGACCCCGGGAAGTTGATGTACCAATTTAGCCAAACAGGGCCCATAGTTTGGCGTTTCATCTTCTAGGGTTAGGTTTTGGAATGTTAAGGGTTTTCCATTGTTTCTCAACAATAAATAGGCCTTCGAGCCTCATTTTAACACAGTTTATAGGCATGTAGCCACCACATATCTTCTCAGAGATAAGCTACAATCGCCCTAGCTGGTTTATTTCCATTACTATTTGTAAGCATATATCAGTATTTTACATTAATGAAATGAAGTATTATTTCCACTACATAGCTGTGTTTATGGTTACCTCTGTAATTTGTTGTGTTCTTGTTTAAGTCCGGATCAAGATGTTGTTTCCTAATCCTCTTTTAATTCTTTCATTAGACACATTGATTTCAGTGTAGATGTTTATTTCTTATTTGATGTAACTGGATGTATGATGGTAAATTAATTTTTAAATGATTAGATTAATAGAGTGCATTAATTTCAAGCACAAACAAATTATTGACAACGTGCATTATTTTTGTGTTATAGTAATTCATCCTATTAATATGAGAGAGCAATAGAGACAAGGTATGATGTTTACTACAATAGCTCTAGTTAAATATTTGAATGGTTTATGATTTCAACTACCTTTTTCATATAATCAATATGAAAAGATGACAAAAATAATAGAGGTGACAATAAGAATAGTAGAAGAGGTGACAATAAGTAATTATAATTGAATAAATTCTTAATATTCACATTTTTTATTGTTCAACACTATTACATCGTCACTTTGCATTCAAAATTTTTATTTCATCATTAAAGTTATTAACAATATCTATCATCTCAATAAAATGAGGTAACCGAGCAAATTTACATAATAATGATAACAATGATAATCTAATTACTAATTACTAATATAAAATTAAATACACATATAGAAATATAACACAACAACTGTAAAATTCACAAAAATTACCATCCAAATACAAACACATAAACACACAAACCACTCAAATCATTCAAACACAAATGTACAAACCATTCAAGGAAAGAAACATAGACTAAATTAAAGAAAATATTGATATGGTCACATCAAGTAAAGAAAACAAAATGTAAATTTCAAAGTATGAAGTTTATCTCAAAAATATCTATAATAATGATAATCTAAAAATGTGATATTACCGCCCTCAAGTGGAACCAACATAGATCCATCTAATTCCATATCTAATCTATCATACACCAAGAGGGATCAAATCCCTCGAGGTGAAAACCTTTCCTCAAATTCTACACTCCAAAAAGAAGGTTTACACCTTGAGGGATTTGATCCCTCCCGGCGCATTATCGATACAGATTTAGATGGATTTGTGCTAGTTTAATATATTTGCAAGTTTATAACAAGTTGTATGAGAGCTCTTTCCTTGGCAAAGTGGGAATATTTTTTTTTTCCCTTTTGCATAAATTTTCATTTTGGGAAAACAGTGGGCAACAAGTCTACATATCAGATCTAAAAATTTTGTTGCAACATTTTCATAAACTAATTACATATCTCAATTCCTCTCAAAAAATACCCAATCTCAAAAAAGAAAAACCGTCCAGGAATCAGATTCAAGATGAAGGAGGTCTCATTGATTTAAAATCAACTATTTTTCAGAAATTTTTTTGACAAAAAATTATGGGCGAAGATTTTCATATCAATTTCTGAAAATTTAGGTATAGAAATTTCAGAATATGATTGAATATATGAATTTCTATCAAGACAAAACCCCAATTTCAAAAACAAAACCATCTAAATCGGAGTCTGAGTGGAGGAGATCTTGTTGATTTAAAATCAACTAATTTTCAGACATTTTTGTGACAAAAATAAAGTTTACAGGGTAGATTTGAATAACATAGTGCCTATTTTTTTATCCCATGCACATGGGAAGATGCAGAGTGGTCATTCCATTTCCAAAAATAGGTTATAATAATAATTATGAGCTATATTAGCTGAGTTGTGACCATTTCAAAATTTTCGCACCAGAGTAAGTGATTTCCTTTATCAGAACTCTCATTCTATTTTAGGGGTTATAGAACAGTGTATTTTTACAAGAAAATATGATGGTAGTACTATTCAAGAATAAATAAAAGTGAAAAAGTCACAATATCCATTGCTTTGGCAAGCTATGGAATGGGTTAATTTCAGAGATAAGGTTGTCATATCGCGTAACTCACTTGACTATAATTAGATGATGGCACTTCCCGTGGAAGAATTTGAAAAAATCATTTTGAACAAATGGTCCCATGCTAGAATGTAGGATAATGAGAAACATAACTTAGGGTTTTATTTTCTGTCGATATCTCCATATTACAAGTTCATGGATGTATTCACAAGGAGAAGGCCATTATTTTTATCAACCCTAGTTTCAAGCACAATCTCGTTAATATCAAATTGGTAGGACATTTGTCACATAAAGACCCAGTTTTGAAGGACATTTGTCCACATTTTGTAAAATTTTGAATACTATCTATCTACACATACAATGATTTTGAGATGATTTTATCATATATCCAGATGAAAAATGTCAAGACATTTTCTTTATATGTGATGAATGATTAATATGCCAATCTAATTAATGGTTTTCTATAGAATCGACAAATGAATTTTCCGATCGTGGAATATGAATATAATCAAATTAGATGATATTTCAAGTAATCTCTCTCAGAAATTGTCGATGTAAAAAAGTATATTTCACATGATAAATATTGTTTAATTGAGACACCACCTATTGTAAGTGTTGGGTTTTGTTATATTCTTTCCACGACTAGCCCACGTAGTTAACCAGGGGGTTAGAGTAGGGGTGGAGCCCCACTTCGTTGCACCGATTGTGTAGTGTGGGGGGGGGTGTCACAGGAGGTTTGAGGCGACCCATAACCCCACTTTATGGGGTCCGGGGTAGCACCCTGGAAAATTTTGGTTTTGGACCCTATGTTAGGTTGGGCAGACCCACCTATGGTTTTGTGCATGATTTTCGCACATGCTTTTGGACGCGATGATTTTCGATCCATGGTATTGGATGCGATGGTTTTCGGTCCATGGTATTGGATGCTTCGGCATGTATAAATATGTATTATAACATTGAAAGGAACATAATGAAAAATAAAGTTGGTAGTCCTGGTTTTGGGATCCCAGGGAAAATCTCTGTGTATATGTGTTTTATGTGTTATGCTCTCACATTGTTTATTTTCTATGTTTTAGAATTCATATGCAGGTAATTTCTGTACAGGGTTAAAACTTACAGAAAGTCCAGATATACTACTAACAATTTAATATCATGCGATATCACTTCTGAAAGTAATTCAATAATGACATTATATTCAGCCTTATTATTAGAAGCAAAACCTACACATGTTCCACCAGCAACCAACAACTTACCAGATGGATAATAAATTACCCAAGTTGTGGAAGCTAAGTTCCTAGTGTGCTGACTAGCACCATATACAAACCCTAAGTACATCAGATCACCCAATGATACCTACCGAAGTATATTGAAAAAAACATTAACTCCATCAGCAAAAAACCCATGAATAAAACCTAAAACACTATGTACAATAATTACAAAGAAAAGAAAATGCTTAGCCAATAGCCTAAGAATAATACCTCTTGAGGTAGATCCCACTCCTATGATCCTGGTGGATATTGGTGGCCACCCACCAATTCCACTTGGACCACCACCATTGTTTATTTCAGTTTTTCAGTTTCCTTAATTGTAGCACAATTTACTATTTTTAGTAGTTTTTCAGGTCCTAAAGTTTCAGAGCCATTTTGAGGCCCTAAACAATTTTTTTTTGGCAATCTACCGCCATCAACTAATTGTAAGTCACCTTTTTTCGTAGTCCTCGGAGAGATCTTTCCAACAGGGTATCATGCGTGTCAAACGGAGGTAATATGACCAAGTCACGACCCTAGGAAGCTGGCTACCCAACTAACCCCAATGGGGCCTATAAACCCTTGGTGTTACATCTCCTCGGGTTAGGGTTTTGGTTGTTTATGGTTTTCTCTTATTGTTCAATAATAAAAACACCCTTGAGCCTCATTTTAACGCAATTCGGAGGCATGTAGCCACCACATCTCTTCTCAGAGATAAGCTACCTGTAGGAAATAATACTGAGAGGGGGGGTGAATCAGTATTATCTAGCAATTTAATAAATCTTCCTTATTTGATCTTTGAATTATTTTTGCATGTCAGTACCATAAAATAATGAGCATGAACAAAGAAAACAGATAGTCACACCAAAGAACACAAGATGTAAGGTGGAAACCCAATGTGGGTGAAAACCACCTGCTGCAATATGTCTCTATCTTCTTTCAAATTAGAAACTTCTTTTACAATGATTTTGTACTGGTGCAGTCCTTTACCAGTACGCAGGCTGCAACCTGCAGAGAGCTACAACTCTCTCTCTCTCTCGTTTTCCAGTCTACTCCTGGAAGGGAGCTACAACCCCCTACTTCTTTTCATAAAGCATCAGATGATCAACAAGTACATAACAGTTATAGTCCACTACAGATATTAGATCAGAAATAACAGAACTAACCCAGAACACCTTATCAACAGAGAAATTCAATCAACAGAACATCTTAAGACAGAGACACAGTTTTTCCTTCTGTGGCCTGCGACCAGACGCAGCTAACCTTCTGCTACCCTGCGTCCACACACAGATATCCTTCTGCTGCGCTGCGTGCCCACGCACTGTTCCTTTAACTGCTTTGTGTTCTGTTGCTTCAGGGACGCATCCAGAAACACTATCGCGCCGCGTCTTTTTGCTACAGGGACGCACCCAAAAACACTATCACGCTGCGTCCTTTTGCTTCAGAGACGCACCTGAACCTTGATCGCTCTGCGTCCCCACACAGATCTCCAGTTACTGAACGGCGTCCCGGACGCACCTGAACTTCCTCTGCCCTGCGTCCCCACGCAGGTCTCCAGATTCTGCACTGCGTCCCGGCGCGCTTTCCTTTCACTGTACCTGCGTCCCTTCGGGTATGAATGATTTCAAGACTTTAAGTGTAACCCAAATAGTCAGATCTTTAGATCTGATCTTGCGCCAAAGAGATCTCAGTCCTTCAGTAGATTCGCCTTCTTTAGATCTAGACCAGATCTCACCCAAAAAGATATTCAACCAAAGACTTGCACAAACCAAATGATCTCCTTTGCTTTATATAGGCAAGCTCCTCCTCAAATCATGGAACAATACCACGAGCCGACACCATAATAACACAATACCGTCAGCTAGATACCAAGAGTAAAACCCAAGAAACCCCCATGTGGGCCTTTCTCTGCCTAGAAATGTGTGCACTGGGTGGACGCACCTCCTGAATGGCTGACCTGTGACTCTGGACGCGGTCCCTGTATGGTGTACCTGCGGGTACGCACCTTCTGAACTGATATCCTGCGTCTTTCTTAATTTTCCATAACTTGAGAGCCTTGTCATGGAAGTTGCCATCAAGTACAACATTTGTAACATATAGCCATACCAGAAAACATAATGCCAACAATCTCCCCCTTTGGACTTGATGGCAACCTTACAAACTTCAGCTTCATTCTCCCCCTTTGACATCAAGGGCAAAGGGGTATGCTCCTCCTAAGCTCATGCTTCCCCTGAAAAAGGAACCAGATCTGCAACAAAGAACCATAATCCACCATGAAGGAGATAGAGACATATTGCAGCTATTTCCAAGATCTCCTTCTGACCATCCTCCATAATGCCAACAATGCATTATATGCTCCCCCTGAACCTGTACCATCAATCAGAAAAGGTTCAACAATAAGATGATGCATCAACAACCCCTAGCTTTTGCCTGAGGTACTCAAAAGTGTCCCTGGGCAATGGTTTGGTGAAAATATCAGCAACTTGTTCCTTAGAAGGAACATACTCCAACTTGACCTTCTGTTCAAGCACTTGTTCCCGGAGAAAATGATACTTGATTGGTATGTGCTTGGTTTTTGAATGCATAACCGGATTCTTTGAGATGCTGATTGCACTTGTGTTATCACATAAGATGGGGATAGGTGGTGTACAAGTGATTTGAAAATCCTGCAAAGTCTGCATCATCCAAAGAAGTTGGGTGCAACAAGATGCAGCAGCAACATATTCTGCTTCAGCTGTAGACAAGGCAATCGAACTCTGTTTCTTGCTGAACCAAGATACCAGTCTGGAACCCATAAAGAACGCACCACCACTTGTGCTTTTCCTGTCATCCATTCTTCCAGCCCAATCTACATCTGTATAAGCATGAAGAGTAAGATCTGTATCTCTAGGATACCATAAGCCATAATTTTGAGTCCCTTGAAGATATTTGAAAATTCTCTTCACTACTTGAAGATGAGTCTCCTTCGGATTTGCCTGAAATCTTCCAACTATTCCAACTGCATGCATGATGTCCGGTCGGGTACCTGTCAAATATAGTAAACTTCCAATCATAGATCTGTAGGTTGGTTGATGTACTGCTACAGATTCATCATTTGCACTGAGACTACATCCTGTGACCATGGGTGTACATACTGGTTTTGCATCTTCCATGCCATATTTCTTCAAAATCTGTTTGAGATACTTGGTTTGAGATAAAAAGATTCCTCCTTCTTTTTGTTGGATTTGCAAACCAAGGAAATATGTCAGTTCTCCTAGCAAGGACATTTCAAATTCTTTCTGCATGACCGAGGCAAAGCTTTGACTCATAGCTTCTTCATTGCTACCAAAAATAATGTCATCTACATACACAACAAGTATTAGCAATTTGTCATTTTCAACTTTTATATAAAGATTGCTATCTGCTGAACCTTTTGAAAAACCTTGTTGATGAAGATATTTGTCCAAACGATAGTACCAAGCCCTTGGAGCTTGTTTGAGACCATAGAGAGCCTTTTTCAATCTGCATACAAGATTTGGATCATTTCCAAGAATGAACCCATCTGGTTGTTCAATGTACACTTCTTCTTCCAAGTCTCCATTCAGAAAGGTTGATTTCACGTCCATTTGAAATACTTTGAAGTTTTGAAAACTTGAGAGAGCAAGGAACATTCGGATGGCCTCAAGTCTTGCAACAAGAGCAAAAGTTTCTTCAAAGTCTATTCCTTCTTGCTGCGCATACCCTTTACAAACAAGTCTAGCTTTGTTTCTAATTACTTCTCCATTTTCATTCAATTTATTTTTGAAGACCCATTTTGTTCCGATAACATTCTTATCCTTTGGTCTAGGAACCAGCTCCCAAGTGTTGTTCTTTTCGATTTGGTCAAGTTCTTCATCCATTGCTTTCACCCAACATTCATCTTTGCATGCTTCTTTCACATTTTGTGGTTCAGTAGAGGAGAGTAATGCCAAATAGCTTGAGGCTTCTGCAACTGTTCTTCTTGTTTGTACACCTGCTTCTTTCTGCCCCACAATCTGAAATTCTGGATGATTCTTTTGAACATATCTGGATGGAGTCTTTTCTTCTATTCTTGTTTGCTCCTCTGGCTCTTCTTGAGGTTCTTCTTGAGGTTCTTCTTCTTCATCATTCTGTCTTTGAGGGTAGCCTTCATCTTCTTCGATGTCTTCATGATGGACTTGCCTAGGAATGTATCCCTTCTCATCAACCACTACATCAATGCTGTCAACAATTCTGCCAAGTCTTTTATTGTAGCACTTGTATGCTTTGCTATATGGAGAGTAACCAAGAAGAATGCCTTCATCTGCTCTAGGTTCAAGTTTGCCAAGCTGCTCATCAGTATTCTTGATATAGCATTTGCTCCCAAAGATTTTGAAGTGCTTTACCGAAGGAGTCCTGCCACTCCAAAGCTCATGAGGAGTTTGAGTGTTGTTCACTCGGACATTTGTTTTGTTGAGAATAACAACCGCAGCATGTGCAGCTTCACCCTAGAAAGTTGCGGGAGTTCCTGATTCATCAAGCATAGCACGAGCCATTTGTTGGATTGTTCTGTTCATTCTTTCAACAACTCCATTTTGCTGAGGAGTTCTAGCTGTAGAGAATTCTCTCCTTATCCCATGTTCATCACAGAAATCGAAAAATTCATTTGAAGTAAATTCCCCACCTCTGTCGGATCTGAGGCACTTAATTTTGTGACCTGATTCATTTTCAACCAAGGCTTTGAAGGATTTGAATTTTTCGAATGCTTCATCTTTGTGCTTCATAAGTCCTAACCAGACAAACCTGGAGAAATCGTCAATAAATAATATCAAGTATTCCTCTCCTCTAGGTGTTCTTTTCCTGAATGGACCACATGTATCTGTATGTACTAGCTCAAGAGGCATGCTAGCTGATCCTTCTTTCTCTAGAAAGTTAGTTCTGGTTTGTTTTCCAAACTGACATGATCTGCATATGGTATTGTCAGGAATTTTGATATCTGGAAGATCGCGAACTGCCTGATATTTGCATGCTTTCCTTATTTGTGAGAAGCTTAGATGTCCCAACCTTCGATGCCATAACCAGTGCTCTTCATCCTTGCTCAGATAGCATTGTTGTTTTCCTTCTTCAAATATGTACAAATTATTTGGAGTTCTTTTGCCTTTGAGTACTGTTTTACCTGTATCAAGATCACGAACAAGACATCCATTCGATCTGAAAATAACCTCGGTTCTTTGATCACACATCTGGCTGACACTTAGAAGATTATGCTTCAATCCATCAACATACAAAACATTTCCAGCTTTGACCTTTTCTTTTAACTGAGCAATGCCTTTTCCTTTTATAGTTGCAGGAGTATCATTTCCAAAAGAGACTTTCTTTCCCTTTTCTAGAGCAGAATAAGATTCAAGTTTTTCTTTATCACCTGTCATATGCTTCGAACATCCACTGTCAATGTACCATAGATTTTCCTGTCCCTTTGCATAAAATGCTATTCCACATCTTTCTGTTTGAGGTTCCTTTATTCTCCATGTTTTGGTGCTTGAGGCTTGCTCCTTTTTCTGCTGAAACCTGCTCCTGCATTCAGATTCTTCATGACCAAAGTTATTGCAAATAGAACATTCGACTTCATTTTCAAGAACCGAAAAGTTGTTATAGGTCCTTTTTGTAACCCCTGTCATACTTCTTTGTTTTTGAGCTTCCCTAGTCATGATTGTTTTATATGCAACACATTGAGCTGCTTTGTGACCAAAGTTATGACAAGAAAAGCATTGTCCATTGAAGAAACTTCTGCGGTTATCGAATCTACCAGCCAACTGATTGTAATTTCTATTTTCATCTATTCTTGGACCAAATTGAGAAGATTTTACCTGTGGCTGGTTCACCCTTAAGATGGATTGCCCTTGATAGTTTCTGTTTGTAATTCGTCCCTGCTTTACCTGATGATCTTCATTGTTCTTTTGCTCATTTCTTCTTGCTGCATCAAGATAACTCTTTGAGGTGGATGCTTGAGAGGTTTCTCCATTGTAGCCCAGACCTGTCTTGTTTAGAGGAGACCGCTGCACATTGATAATCTTATCCAAAGTTTCAGATCCTTTGACAAACTTAATATTAATAGCTTTTGTTTTCTCAATCTCTTTTCTAAGACCAACAATTTCTCCTTCTAGTTTTTCAAGATGTTTTTCCTTTTCATCAATTTGAAATTGTAGAGTATCAATGATCACATTCTTTTCTTCTATACATCTCTTGAGTCTAGTGATTTCATCATAAAGGTTATCCACATCTATAGCATCCATATAATCATCATCTTCAAATGCCATTAATAACTTATATTCATTACCTCGTTCATCTTCATCACTGTTTGATAGACCATCACTATCTTCATGGGTGTAGTAGCTTTTCTTATTTGCACTTTGTTTCTTGTTCCATCTAGCAGGTTCCTTTCCTTTATCCTTATAAGGACATTTTGCAGCATAATGACCTACTCTTCCACAAGCAAAGCATTTGAAAGGTAGCTTACCTCTGAACCTTCCAGAACCCCTTTGAAGATTTCTGACAAAATTTGATTCTTCTTCCTCTTCTTCTGGAACATGGCTTGCTTCATAGTAATCTTCTTTGCCTGATGCCTTGAAAGCAGCTTCCCTTCTGTCTAATGGACCTCCCTTTCTCATTTCATAAGCAGTTAGAATTCCATGTAGCTGAGACATAGTGAGAATTCGAAGATTTTCCTTTTCTTCTATTGCAGATACTTTAGATTCAAACTTGGGGGATAATGATCTTAGAATCTTTTCAACTACTATAACCTCTTTTATTTCTTCACCCAAATTTTTCATACAATTAACAATCTCATCTACCCAAAGAAAATAATTAGCCACACTTTCATCATTATACATCTTGAGAGTCTCATACTGAATCCTGAGAGTTTGAAGTTTAGCTCGCTTTACCTGTTCATCTCCTTCATAGCTCGTGACCATTTTGTCCCATATCTCTTTTGCTGATTTGAAGTGCATTACCTTCATGAATTCCGTTTGGGATATACTTCCTAATAGAGTACTGACTGCTTTTGCATTTGTTTCATACTTCTTTTTCTCAGCTGGATCTGTAGGAGTAGCTGAAGGAAAATCATAGCCTGTTTCTACAATGTCCCAAACTTCTGTACCAAGAGATTGAAGATATGCAGTAACTCTTACCTTCCAATAATTGAAGTTTGTCCCATCAAAAACCGGTGGCCTGATTGATGCTTCTCTCTCGTAGTTGCTCATGATGAACGATCTACCTTCAAGCGATCAAGCTTCTCTGAAGGACTTGCTCTGATACCAATTGTAGGAAATAATACTGAGAGGGGGGGTGAATCAGTATTATCTAGCAATTTAATAAATCTTCCTTATTTGATCTTTGAATTATTTTTGCATGTCAGTACCATAAAATAATGAGCATGAACAAAGAAAACAGATAGTCACACCAAAGAACACAAGATGTAAGGTGGAAACCCAATGTGGGTGAAAACCACCTGCTGCAATATGTCTCTATCTTCTTTCAAATTTGAAACTTCTTTTACAATGATTTTGTACTGGTGCAGTCCTTTACCAGTACGCAGGCTGCAACCTGCAGAGAGCTACAACTCTCTCTCTCTCTCTCGTTTTCCAGTCTACTCCTGGAAGGGAGCTACAACCCCCTACTTCTTTTCATAAAGCATCAGATGATCAACAAGTACATAACAGTTATAGTCCACTACAGATATCAGATCAGCAATAACAGAACTAACCCAGAACACCTTATCAACAGAGAAATTCAATCAACAGAACATCTTAAGACAGGGACGCAGTTTTTCCTTCTGTGGCCTGCGACCAGACGCAGCTAACCTTCTGCTACCATGCGTCCACACGCAGATATCCTTCTGCTGCGCTGCATGCCCACGCACTGTTCCTTTAACTGCTTTGCGTTCTGTTGCTTCAGGGACGCATCCAGAAACACTATCGCGCCGCGTCTTTTTGCTACAGGGACGCACCCAAAAACACTATCGCGCCGCGTCCTTTTGCTTCAGAGACGCACCTGAACCTTGATCGCTCTGCGTCCCCACGCAGATCTCCAGTTACTGAACGGTGTCCCGGACGCACCTGAACTTCGTCTGCCCTGCGTCCCCACGCAGGTCTCCAGATTCTGCACTGCATCCCGGCGCGCTTTCCTTTCACTGTACCTGCATCCCTTCGGGTATGAATGATTTCAAGACTTTAAGTGTAACCCAAACAGTCAGATCTTCAGATCTGATCTTGCGCCAAAGAGATCTCAGTCCTTCAGTAGATTTGCCTTCTTTAGATCTAGACCAGATCTCACCCAAAAAGATATTCAACCAAAGACTTGCACAAACCAAATGATCTCCTTTGCTTTATATAGGCAAGCTCCTCCTCAAATCATGGAATAATACCACGAGCCGACACCATAATAACACAATACCGTCGGCTAGATACCAAGAGTAAAACCCAAGAAACCCCCACGTGGGCCTTTCTCTGCCTAGAAATGTGTGCACTGGGTGGACGCACCTCCTGAATGGCTGACCTGCGACTCTGGACGCGGTCCCTGTATGGTGTACCTGCGGGTACGCACCTTCTGAACTGATATCCTGCGTCTTTCTTAATTTTCCATAAATTGAGAGCCTTGTCATGGAAGTTGCCATCAAGTACAACATCTGTAACATATAGCCATACCAAAAAACATAATGCCAACACTACCATCGTCGAGATAGTGTCGTTTCCATAGTGTTTGTAAGCATATTTCATTATTGGATATTAATAAAAGGAAGTGTTATTTCTGTTGTATCTCTGTATTTATGGTCATATCTGTAATTTGTTGCATTCCTATTTAAATTCGGATCACTATTATAGAACATTTCCTTTGAAATCAACCAATTCATAAGCACCCTTCTTCAAGACATGTTTAACAATATAAGGATTAGGATTATACCACATAGATTTGAATTTTCCTTCCCCCAAGGCATCCTTATCTTGGTCATAGACCAAGGCAAGGTCACCTTTAGAGAAATCCCTAAGGCGTACAAACTTATCATATTGTACTTTAACTCTCTTTTTATTGGCCTCATTCACTGTAGTGACATCTTGATACTTCTCATCAAGATGTTCTATGTGCATAAGATGTTCCTCTAAGTTTGAACAAGTTGCACTACTAACTTAAGAGATGGAATCTGAAATTTTATGGGAAGGACTGATTCCATACCATATACTAACTAAAATGGAGTAAACCATGTAGTAGTCTTGACAAATGTTCAGTATACCCATAAAGCATGAAATAACATGACATGTTAATGGGATATAGAGTGATTAATAGTCCTTTCGAGAATTGTTTTGAGGGATTTATTAATGGATTCAACTTGCCCATTACCTTAAGGATAATAAGGTGGGGAATGGTCCTACCTAATTATCAACTTAGAAACTAATTCAGACATCATCTTATTTTGAAATTGACTACCATGGTCAGTGACAATATATTTAGGGATAAAGAAACATGAAATGACTTGATTGAAAGGGAATAGAGCCATTGTCTCACCATCATTATTAAAGGTAGGCATGGATTTATATTTGTATACACTTTTCCATAATAATAATAATAAATAAAAAAAACATCAGTGACATACTTTTCTTGATTGGTAAATATATCGTTATCTTATTGTTCCACTTCAATGCCTAATAAATATTTCATTAATCCAAGATCTGTCATTTAAAATTCACTCTTCATTGCAGCTTTAAACTCAATTAAATGCATATTCCCTATTTATGTCATGCCATCAACATAAAGACATAATATAAGGATATTACCTTGATATGCAAAGTTGGCTCATGGTTTGTCCTTCTAAAACCATCAATCAACAAGTAATGATAAATTCTATTGTACCAAGCTTTTGGATCTTGCTTCAAGCCATACATGCTTTCTTCAACTTGTACACTTTATTTTCTTGTCCTTTGATTTGGAATTTAGGTGGTTGATCCACATACACTTCTTTATTCAATACTCCATTCAAGAATGTAGACTTTAAATTCATTTGGTAAAAGTGCCACATTTTTTACACTACAATAGCCAATGCAAATCGAACATTATCTATTCGTGCTATAGGTGCAAAAGTTTCACCATAATCTATGCTAATTTGTTCTAAAAAACCTTTGGCGTTTAACCTTGCTTGTTGTTCGTAAATCTCACCTTTCTCATTCAACTTTGTTTTATAAACCCATTTAACACCTATGGAGTTTTTATTTGCAGGTAGATCAACTAAATCCCAAGTTTGATTTCTTTCAATAACATCAATTTCATTATTCATTGCATCTACCCATTCCTTTTTCTTTATAGCTTCTTCAAAACAAGTAGATTGAAATGAGAAAAATGAAAAACTTTCTATATTAGAATATCATCTTATGCATAAATATCACTCAAACTTCTCATTCTTTGATTTTTATCAAAATCAAAATCACTATTAGATGATGAACTTCTTTTGTCTTGAACCTGCATTCTTGTAATACTTGTTGTAGGTGCTTGAATTAATCTAACACAAAAAAAGGATTATGATAAGTACCATTTTCCATTCCATTCCATGATTTGTCTTCCATAACTTAAAATATCTACTTATGGTGAACATCTTAGCAATGGGATTATAAAACTGTATGCTTTAGATTTTCACTATATCCTATAAAAATATTGTTCTCACTCCTACCATCAAGCTTCTTTCTTAGTTCTCACTCCATGCTTCTTTAGGTACTTTACCATGAACAATTGAATTGGGTGATCTATTCAGTATGTATATAGAATATGGAACTACTTCAACCAAAAAATCTTTAGAAAAATTTCTTAATACAAGCAAGTTCCTAGCCATGTTCATAATAGTGTGATTCTTTAGAATTATACTCACCTCCTCCATCTATTCTCAAAAATTTGACAAACTTGCCACTTTGTTTCTTGGCTTCAACCTTGAACTCCTTGAACTTAACAAAAGTCTCATATTTGTATTTGATAAAATAAACCCAAACTTTCCTACTAAAATCATCAATAAATGTGAGAAATATAAACTTCCACCAATTGATTGTGTTTGCATAGGGCCACACAAATCTATATGAAGTAACTCTAATTGTTCTTTGGCTCTATAGGAAGCTGATAAAAAACTATCTCACTTATGTTTTCCCATTACACAACTTTTTAAGGATATATTTTTTGAATAAAGTGGGAAAACATTTTACCATAGATTGTATATTCAAAAAACTCATATTTTTAAGAGGTAAATGATCATATCACAAATTCTACAACTCAGTTTCATTTTTTGTTGAAACAATATGTGAATACAACTTCCCACTTCTCATTTCTAATCGATACAACATGTTCTTTGTCATATAAATATTTGCAATCAGAGTTTTTTTTATTATCAAAAATTGTGCAAGTAGTGTTTTGAAACTTAACACCATATCCATGCGCATCTAACTAACTAACACTCAACAAATTATGCTTGAGATTGGGTACATAGTGTTGAAAATGCAACAAGAAAGTCCTGATTTAATTTTCCCTTGAATTAGATTAGGAAAAAAATTGTAATTCCACATCACAAGACAATTTCTACGAGTTAACTAAGTTAATTTGACTTAGTTGGCTCAGTTAATTCGAGTTGAGGGTCTAACTTGAATCACGTAGAGTGTCCCCTACTTTATAGGAGCCCTACTTGAGTTTATTTTGAGTTGTAATTAATTAATTCAATTTAACTGAGTTAAAATAAGTTAAGCTAGTTCCAATTGTTGGAGGAACTAGTAGGAGGTCTAATAGTGGGGTATTTCTTCATGTGTTCAACAAGCTAACTAATAATTTAGTCATAAATAACTCACGCATATGTGATCTAAGAGTTACCCAGTTGAGTTTGGAGTTCAAGGGCAGTGTATTATCAGTTGTATAATCACCCAAATTATATAGGTGGTGCATGCAGTTAGAGGAAGGCCCATGATGGATTGTGCAATTCCAATTGAGGAATTTTCCTAATCAATAGGGGATAATTCCCAAGGAATAGACACAAGGAAATAAGGACTTGGGAAAGAATAAAATTGATTAAGTATTGGCCAAGGCTTGTATAGGAAGCAATGAGACAAATAGAGATAGTGCAAAGGTTTCTCGGGATTGAGAAAAGCATTGTAATATTCTCATATTTTATGACTAATGCAATATACAGGTAGTAGGTGTTTTTAGCTGTGGCTGTCCCCAGGAAATGATTGTGTAATGTGTTGATTGAAGTCTTTCTCTTGTATGCTTCATAATTTCTCGATTGATTAATTGTTTTCACTAATGAGTAGAGTAGATTCAAGTCTTTTTTTTCTAGAAAATCACATAAGAAGTTTGAATATACAAGGAATTTCTACTTGGAATCAGAGCTGAAATCACATTAGAAGAGAAGAATACGGGTTTGTCTTTGCAAGTGAAATCAAATTTGCAGGATCATTCTTCAGAGCCAGAAAGATGTCTTTCTATGGATTGAGACTCGAGTAAGCCCTTGAGGGTAGCTCGAATTATATTTATTGGAAGGAAATGATGGAGGCAGTGTTGGAAGAAAATGGGCTGAAGGAATTCATAGACAATGATATTCCTAAGCCTCCAACAACTAATTCTCAATATGTTGCAGAGTGGATGTGTTGTAAAGGTGAGGAGGATCATACTACAAGGAGTTCGAGATCATATTGTCTCGAATCTCCATGGAAAGGATACTGTATTTAATTCTTTCTGAACATTACATGTGTTTTTGAATAAAAGACATATATTTTGACTAGTAAAAGTTAAATGTACTGTTGAATAAAAGACATGTATTCTGACTAGAAAACTTAAATGTGTTGTTGAATACAAGACAGATACTCTGGCTAGAAGGATTAAATGTGCTAATTTAGTAAAGGCCTAACTTATTCCAATATAAGTACATGAGCATCATGCTACTAGCCTAACTGAGGAAATTTCATAAATAAATAATAACCATAAATAGAATAGCATTCAACATTAAGGTAAATAAATTTCTAAGGATTCATAGGATGTATAATCTTTTAAAGAAGCAACAAACAAGTAAGCAAGAATGTGTCAATTCTGGGCAGAAATTGAATTGAAGACCTCTGTGTGGAAAATGGGTTACTGTTCCATAAGGTTAAAAGAGTATTATACCAAACAACTTCTTACAGATAACTCCAAATCCAAGTAAACAAATCTCCTCATTTGTAGTTCTATATCACATATAATGCTACAAATTTAAGTATCAGATAACTAGAAAGACCCAAATGTCGAACACCAGGGTAAACCCTAAGGAAATTCAGGACTATAGAATTATTCAAAATTGAAATCATACAAAGGTAATATTTGCCTCTTAAAAGAAAATAGAACTGGAAATTGATAGTAAGAAGAAGCGTAAAGACTTATTTCAACACAAAAAGATAACTATTCAATAATCATTAAAGTTCGAACGAGAGAATCAAACCTTGAGACAGATGTGGGTCGCCTAGATATAAAACAGGCATCTTAGTAAGCCTCTGTAGGAAAAATCCTGTTGCGAATATTATAAAATAACAAAGAGTCAAAGCTCAGTGAATACCACCTTCATTGGCATAAACCCAAACAAGAAAATTACCACGTAAATAAAAGCTGATTTCAGACTCTACATTCCACAAAATGGGACGGAGGCTTTGTGTTTATAATATAATTTATAGCCGCACAATTCTAATTACAAAAGAACTTGAAATAAATAGTATCGACCATTAATACATTACAAGGTTCGAGTGTAATTCATATTGAAGAAAATTTAAGGAGCTAGCAAGATAAAATCTTTGTCCCTCTGAATTCACAATCCTAAGACTTTCACAATACAAGCTATCCACATTAGCCGGTGGCCAGACGAAGATACATGTTTGCAACTTCCTATGATGGTGTAGGGACTCGTTCTCTTACAAGGAATTCCAGTCCAAAGGAAGGATGAAACCCTCCAGCATAACCTAATCAAGAAGAATGAATAATTTAATACACAGTTTAAAATTATACCAAGCAAGAGGAAAAGAAGAAACACGAATTACCTAAGATGGATTCATGGGTTTAGTTGACTCCTTCAAGGTAGTCAGCACAATATCAACCCTAGCAGAACTAATAGCCAAGAAAACTGTCATTCCAGATTATGGTAGGAACAGAGAGAACTTCTGCGCTTGTAACCTTGAAACTGAAGACTGGAGCTGGAGACTTCTGATGGAGGATAGGAAAAATGACAAAGTTGTTCTGTGAAGATATTACCATAAGTGTTAAA
This sequence comes from Pinus tabuliformis, assembly GCA_031772625.1. NCBI lineage: Eukaryota > Viridiplantae > Streptophyta > Pinopsida > Pinales > Pinaceae > Pinus > Pinus tabuliformis. Next base: position 1,259,038,352 of record CM062817.1, read on the forward strand.
GCCTCAATCTCCATCATTCGATGATGGCACCTTGTGCAGAGTCGTGGATGCGGATCCTTTCCTGAGGAGGTGGCCAACAGTTGTGATACACTCGGAAGACCCCTAGAACGTTGGTCCCGCCAACTCTGGGGGGTAGGGTTTATATAATTATATTAAGGTGAATTCATAACTCATTGAATCCGAATGAGTTGGTTAAAGAGCTTAGAAATCATAACCATGTAAATTAATGTGAAATGCAATTGTTATAAAGTTAAAATGTACAGTCAAACATTTACTCTTTAAGTAAAACATGTACTTAGGAAATCACTTTTGTAGGATAATAATGACAGATGTAATAAAAGAGAAATTTTCATTCCATTATTACTGTTACTTTAGAATTTTTTTTTTATTTGAGGTGATTTAATTGATGAATCTAATGAGGGTATGTGACAAGTGGTATTAGAGCGCTCAGGTTGCAAAGCTGATACCTCCGAAGAATGAATGAATAACATCATTTGTGATGTGCATAGAGAAAGAAAAGCAGTCAGCATGAGGAGGACTAGACTTACACCACATAAACCCGTGACAGTAACAGGGCCAACATCCTTTCTAGAAGCCAATCCCAAGGTGTGGGTACAGTTGGGGGGGGGGTCGCACAATACTAACACTACCATTTTGGAAAATGTACAAGAACTAAAGGATGAGATGGCCAGGTTGTGGGCAGACAATGAAAGGATGATGCAGGAATAGGAGAAGATCTTGAAGAGCTTGTATGATAGACAGAATCAACAACAACCAATTCCAAACCCTGAACTCGAAGACATGACTGGCAATCAAGGATTCAGAACTGAGAATCTAGAAATAGAAGGCGATGAAGACAATCAAGAGGAGGATTCTGACAATGTATCAGATCACAAAACACAGAAATGGCAGAAAATCGAGTTACAAGGAGAATTTTAGAAAATAAAACCTCCCCTCTTTGATGGTGAACAAGCGGAAGTTGCTAAAGCCTGGCTTATCAATATAGATAATTATTTCCAATTGTATGAATATGATCACAATCTAAACACTTGCTTAGCCATCTATCAGCTGCAAGGAAAATCCACTTTATGGTGGGAGAAGGTGAAGATGGTATGTGGAGAAAATGAGAAGAACGTAACTTGGGAAAAATTTCAAAAGTATTTTAAGGAAAAATATTTAACTGAAAGATTTTATGACGAGAAGGCGAAAGAGTTTCATTACCTTCAACTGGGTCAGTTGTCTATGGACGAATTCATAACGAAATTCACATCCTTGCTGCAATATGTTCCCTACATATGGGAAGAAAAGGCAAAGATGCAGAGATTTATCAGTAGTTTGTCGATGTTCATGAAATAACATCTCACATTTGACAATATGAAGACCATGGATGAAGTTATACAAAAGGTTCATTTATGCTATCAGAAAAAAAGCAAAAGGGAGATGGAGGAAAGATATGGACTGATAAAAAGGGAATTAAGTTTACCTCTGGCAGCAAAGGAAATAAGATTGTTGTCAACAAAGGAACCCATAAAGGTCAACCAAACAAAAATATGAACAGAAATCAGCCTAGATTCAAATTTCCAAGTGATTCCAAGACAAATGAGCAATCTGATTGAACTGAAGTGGAACAACGACTAGACCTCCAATACAGTGTTGGAGATGTGGAGGAAAACACTATGTTAAAAATTATCCATACCGTAAGGGAACTGATCAAGTTGCCCAGATTCAAGAAGCATCCACTGCGGGAGAAGTGGAGAGAAGTATTCTTAAAATCAACACTGCCATCTAAGATCGTCAGGCGGAATACCAACGAACAATGGTGGAATTTGAAGGTAAGATATTTGACCGAACTATATCTATTTTGATTGATCCAGGAGCTACTTTGAGTTATATTAGTCCCAAATTGGTTGAAGAATGTTTCCTACAAGCTGTCAAGTTTAAGAACCCTTGGTTAGTACAACTCTCCATGGGAGCAAAGAGAAGGGTGTTGACTAAGGTCAACAATTGCCCTCTAAAGCTAGCAGGTCAGCCTATTATGGTAGACTTGAATGTATTACCTTTAGGATCATACGATGTCCTAATAGGTATGATCTGGTTGGAGAAATTTTGGTCCCTCATTAACTGTAAAGAAAAAACTATTAACTACATGGATGAAGAAGGAATAAGGCAAGAAATTTAGGGTATACAAATACCACTAAAATTAAGACTAGTAACAACTTCTCAATTAGCAAAATGTATCAGAAAAGGATGTCAAATTTATGCAATACATGTAGTGTATACTAACTCCAAGGAAAAAATTGTTTCTTTAGAAAATATACCTGTGGTATAGAACTTTCTGAACATATTTCCTAAGGAAATTCTGGGACTACCTCTAAAGTGAGATATAGATTTTACCATTGCATTGATCCCTGGAGCTAGCCCGGTATCCCAAGCTCCTTATCGCATGAGTGTACCAGAATTAATAGAATTAAAAATGCAGCTATAGGAACTGCTTGATAAAAAGTATATTGCCCCAAATGTATCCCCTTGGGGACCTCCGGTACCTTTCCTTAAGAACAAGGATAGAACCTTGCAATTGTGCATGGATTATCAGCAGTTAAATAAATTGACAGTCAAGAATAAATACCCTTTCCCTCGTATTGATGAATTGTTTGACTAAGTGAACGGAGCAATCGTGTTTTCAAAGATTGATCTTCACTTAGGTAACCATCAAATTAGAATAAAGGAGCAAGATATAGCTAAAATAACCGTTAGAACTCACTATGGGAATTACTAGTTCATTGTGTTACTGTTCAGGTTAACTAATTCTCTCGTGACCTTTATGTGTCTAATGAACAATGTTTTTCATCAATATTTGGATAATTTTGTACTAATCTTTATTGATGATATATTTATCTATTCCTAGAATATAGAAGAACATAGGGATCACCTACAAATTGTCCTAAAAACCTATCTTTATTGATGATATATTGATCTATTCCTGGAATATAGAAGAACATAAGGAGCACCTACGAATTGTCCTACAAACTTTGAGGGAGCATCAACTGTATGCCAAGTACAACAAATGTGATTTCTTTAAAGAAGAAATTCAGTATCTAGGGAATATTATCATTAAGGATGGAATTTTTGTGGATCCAGAGAAAATAAAAACTATAATGGAATGGATAGTGCCAAAGAATGTAGCTGATATAATATCATTTATGCATTTGGTTGGATACTATAGATGATTCGTTGAAGGTTTTTCCCGGGTGGCATATCCCATTACCTCCTTGCAAAGGAAAGGGAAAATTCTCAATTGGACCATGAATTGTCAAAAGAGTTTTGACCAGCTCAAACATTTTCTTACCACCACACCTATTCTAAGCATTGCATATCCGAATAAAGATTATGTGGTGTGTACAGATGCCAGCAAGGAAGGTGTAGGCAACATATTAACTTAAGGAGCATGAAAAAAAGTATTCAACCTATGATTTGGAGCTAATGGTAATAATACACGTGTTAAAGACATTGCGACACTACTTGATGGGTAAGAAATTCTTATTAATGACAGATGATCATAGTTTAACTAACTATTTTTAGCAACCCACTCTAAACAGTAGGCAAGCCTATTGGGTCGCTTTCCTGAGTGAATTTGACTTTGAAATCACGCATTTGAAAGGAAAGGAGAACCATGTTGCGGATACCTTAAGTCAGAAAATAAACTGTATTTATGATGTCTCTTTAGTGAAGTGGATACCACCTTTAAAGAGCATATTAAAGAAGCAGCGATACAGGATCCTGAATATAAATTTTTATGGCACCAAGCTAAAAATCTAAACAACAATGAACAACATCTGGGGTATGATGTAAATCAAGAATGTATGTTGATTTATAGAGGGAGAATGTATGTACCTAACCAGGAAAATATTAAACAATTGATTTTAGCCAAATACCATAAAATTCCTTATGCAAGCCATCCCAGATATCAGAAATTAGTCACTCCACTCAGAAAAGAATATTTTTGGCCCACTATGAAGAAAGAAGTGGATGAATATTTGGCTCGATGTTTGGAGTGTCAACAAGTGAAAGAAAGACACCGGCACCCAGCTAGAGTACTCTACCCATTGCCTATTCCAGAATGGAAGTGGGAAACTATTTCCATTGACTTTATTATAGGACTACCTAAGTCTAAAAAGCATAATGACTCAATAATGGTGGTATTAGATAAGTTGAGCAAGTTTGCTCACTTCATACTAGTACAATCTACTTTCAAGGCCGTTCAAATTGCTAACATATTCATGCAAAATATTTTTAGACTACATGGAATATCGAAGGTTCTAATGTCCGACCGTGATGTAAAATTTACATCGACTTTTTGAAAGCATTATTTTGAGGTTTAGGCACGCAACTACATTTTAGCATTTCCTATCACCCTCAGATGGACGAGAAGACTAAACAAGTGAATCAAATAGTGGAATATATGTTGTGAACTTATGTAATGCAGTAGCCATCTAAATGGGAGGATTATATACATTTAGTGGAGTTTGCTTACAACAACACTTACAATACATCCTTGCAAGTTATTTTGTTTGAATTACTATATGGATGGAAGTGCAAGACACCCTCGAGTTGGGGTGGCCCATAAGATAAATTAATTTTGGACCTGACATGTTAAAAAAATGGAATATATGGTTTAAAAAGTACGCTCAAATTTAAAGACCGCTTAAGACTGATAGAAGAAATTTGTTGTCCAGAAGAGAAGTTTTCGAGAATTTCAAGTTGGAAAGAATGTTTACGTTTGTGTGCAAGCCAAGAAGAGTACCCTGCAATGGGGTGGGTGTGCTAAATTAGCACCCCTGCGGTCCTTTCCAAATCCTTTCCTGAATTGGACCTGTGGCTTATCATCTTGCTTTGCCTAGCCACATACGTGTGCCTAATGTTTTTCATGTTCCTGTGTTAAAATATATATATATATATATATATATATATATATATGATCCTAACCATATAATCAATTGGAAGGATATACAGGTAATTTAGATGATTCATAAGGGACATTATATATTATAAATAATTTGCAAGGGATGACTTCCAAAGGAAAGGGTTGACTATTTTTTTTTCATACTATGTATAGGTTGAACTAGAAGGCGAGTTCTTGGTTGAACCCCTGTGTATACTCAATCGCAGAGAAGTAATGTTGCAAAGATGAGTTATCACACAAGTTAAAGCGCAATGGAAACACATTAGGCCAGAGGAGGGCACCTGGGAGGACGAACAGTTTATGAGGGAGGCTTTTCCAAATCTATTTACAATAGAGAAACACCAAGATGATTTTTAATCATAGGGGGGGAAGATGTGATGTCCCCAGTAATTATAAATATTTAATTATTGCAATTAAACAAACTAGATATTATTATAAGTTTATAAATTTATTTATTTTGATTAAGTTATGCGGGAAGTGAATGTCTTAATGATGACAATCATGTAGTTCGAGTAGGTTGTTACCTATCCCTAACTATTTCCTTGAAGATTTATTCTCAAAGAAGAGATCAAGAGGGTATGCGTATCTGAGATCAAGAAAAAGGTTGAACTGAGAATGGGAATACCATGCTGATATGTCAGATGGGTTCTTGAAGCTCAGTCTGGTTAGGACCAGATAGTTGTGGCATGTTAAGACCGATAGTCATAAAGAAAACATCCTGCATGTGAGGAACAGCTTGGGGGGAGACTCAGGCTGGAATAGCTAGTGTCATGGTCGGGAGGAAATTTGGCAAATTATAGTCAAGGCTGGGACTAAGAAGCTGACAGTAATTGTTACATAATTCAGATAAGTATTTACTTCTTTCTGAATGTTATGTGTGTTTTTGTATAAAAGACATATATTCTGACTAAAAAAATTTAAATGTACTACTGAATAAAAGACATGTATTCTGACTGGAAAACTTAAATGTGTTGTTGAATACAAGACAGATACTCTGAGTGGAAAGATTAAATGTGCTAATTTAGTAGAGGCCTAAATTATTTCAATATAAGTACATGAGCATCGTGCTACTAGCCTAACTGAGGAAATTTGATAAACAAATAATAACCATAAACAAAATAGCAGTCAACATTTAGGTAAATCAATTTCTAAGGTTGAATCGAATGTATAATTTTTTAAAGAAACAATAAATAAGTAAGCAATAATGCATCAATTCTGGGAAGAAATTGAATTGAATCCCTCAGTGTGGAAAATGGGTTACTGTTCGAGAAGGTTAAAAGAGTATTATACCAAACAACTTCTTACAGATAACCCAAATCCAAGTAAACAAATCTCCTCATTTTTAGTACTACAACACATATAATGCTACGAATTGAAGTATCATATAACTAGAAAGACCTAAATGTCGAACACCACGGTAAACCCTAAGGAAATTCAAGACTACAGAACTATTCAAAACTGAAATCATACAAAGGTAATATTTTCCTCTTAAAAGAAAATAGCACTGGATGATAGTAAGAAGAAGCGTAATGACTTATTTCAACACAAAGCGATAACTATTCAATAATCATTAAAGTTCAAACCAAAGAATCAAACCCCTGGATAGATGTGGGTCACCTAGATATAAAACATGCATCTCATTAAGCCTATGTGGGAAAAATCCTGTTGCAAATCTCATAAAAGAGCAGAGAGTCAAAGCCCGATGAATACCACCTTCATTGGCATAAACCCAAACAAAAAAATTACCACGTAATTAAGAGTCAATTTTAGAATCTACATTCCACAAAATGGGTTAGCGGTTTTGTGTTTAGAATGTAATTTATACTCGCATAGTTCTAATTAAAAAAGAACTTGAAATAAATAGTATCGGCCATTCATACATTACAAGGTTCGAGTGTAATTGTATTGAAGAAAATTTAAGAAGGTAGCAAGATAAAATATCTGTCTCTCTGAATCTCACAATCCCAAGACTTTCACAATACAAGCTATCCACATTACCCGGTGGCCAGATAGAGATACAAGTTTGCAACTTACTATGATAGGGCAGGGACTCGTTCTCTTGCAAGGCATTCCATTCCAGAGGAAGGATGAAACCCTCCAGCATAACCTAATCAAGAAGAATGAATTCATTAAAGCATAATGAATAATTTAATACATAGTTGAACATTATACCAAGAAAGAGGAAAATAAGAAACACGGAATACCTAAACTGCACTGATGGGTTTAGTTGACTCCTTCAAGGTAGTCAGCGAACCCCAACAGACCTAATAGCCGAGAAAACTGTCATGACGAATAGTGGTAGGAGAAAAGAGAAATTCTGCAATAACAATGAAAGAAAAAATATCCACCTGCGTGTAACCCTGAAACTGAAGACTAGAGCTGGAGACTTCCAACGGATGATAGCAAAAATGACAAAGTTGTTCTACAAAGATATTACCATAAGTGTTAAGGCCCCAATCTCCATCGTCTGACGATGGCACCTTACGGAGAGTTGTGGATGTGGATCCCTTCCCGTGGAGGTGGCTGACAGTTGTGATACACTTGGAAGAGCCCAAAACGTTGGTCTGGCCAACTCTAGGGGGCTAAGGTTCATATAATTATATTAAGGTGAATTCATAACTCGTTGAATCCGAATGTATCAGTTAAAGAGCTTAGAAATCATAAGCATGTAAATTAATACAAAATGCAATTGTTATAAAGTTCAAATGTACAGTCAAACATTTACTCTTTAAGTAAAACATGTACTTAGCAAATGAATTCCTTAGGATAATGACAACATATGTAATATAAGAGAAACTTTCATTCCATTATTATTGTTACTTTATAATTTTTATTTTTTTTATCTGAGGTGATTTACTTGATGAATCTAATGAGGGTATGTGACAATTTTCTTTAGTACTCTCATCCAAGGTCAACCCAGGATAATAATACACTGCAGCCTACTTAGAAGCAATATAATTCCAAATTAAACACAAAACACAGTGTAAAAAATTACGATAAGTAGGAATGAATCTTAAGGCTAGACCAAGATATCTCTTTAACGAGATATTTTTCTATAAGAAATGAAGAGGAAACTAATCTAAAATTGGTTTTAATTAGAGTATAAATTGAATAGCTGAACCTTCATATGCTACTCAGATAGTCAATTGTAATTCTCATTATATAAAGTGATGAATGTAAACACGGTTACCTTTTCTTCTACATACTTCCACTTGATTACAAGATGTTTTAGTCCCCAGCAATATTCTGCCTACGTTCAAGCAAAGAATTAACTAGCTATAAAGTATACAGAGCACAGGAGAAATCCTGATCATAACATGATATGATTATATGGATAAAGTGCATGCCGAAAAGAGAAAAAAAATTGGAATCCCCACATTGGTTTTCACAGTCCTAATGAGGGAGCATGTAAAGGGTTCAAATTGTAATACATTGCAGCAAATATATCATCAGTCATGATAACACTTTGGTTCTAACATATTTATTTCGTGATATTCTATCATTATACCTGGTGCCAATACTTCACTTTCTCTTACGTAGTCTCCTTTTGACTGCTAAAGTGGCTTTGGGACAATCCATTTCCATACCAAGTTGCAGTTCTACACCGTTCTTCTCACATCAAGATTAAACTAAGATGAATATCTATTTCATTTTGACAGGATAAAATGTATAGAGCTAAAAGAACTAAAGAAGCATTATTCAAGGGAAAAATACAGGGGTTAGAGAAGAGGTTTGCTGAAAACCTACTGTGAATTTGATTAATGTGCTTGAATACTAGTTTTTCATTGCCAGCATATTTTGGCTAAATGTGTAATATCTAGATTATAATGTTAGATAACGTTTGAAGTAATCAACTCACTCATCTATGAATTGTGAATACCAACTTATGCACAAATTCAATTCTTCTTTGGACTTCAACAGTATCCACGCATGACTTAATCTATGCTATCATATTTATAACATAGAGAGAAAGGAAAATATCAAATTTTTGCAACAGTATGGAAGCCTGAGGAGAGTACGAATGGATACAATCATCCTAATTCATATACCTGAGCTATGCAGTTGGATTTATAACCTTTGGAGAGAGGACAATATCAAGTGTGTGTTGGATTTGTGGATTTTCACACTCACTTTGTTAGGAAATGATCACGTGGACTAACCACCACACTAGAATCCACTTTGGGACCACTCAAAAGGTATGGAAGTTTACTAATGCCTAAAAGTTTTGGTGTAATGGAAAACCTCAACATGGTATAAGAGCCTTGGCCCAAGTTTGATTCCCTGATTTGCACTTGATGGAGGGAGTTGGATTTAGGTCGGGAATGGATCAATTGGACTAACTGCCACTCTAGGATCCGCTGTGGGACCACTCAAAAGTTAATGATAATGGTTCCCAATTTTGATTCCCCAATTTGCATTTGAGGGAGGGAGTTGGATTTGGGTTGGGAATGGATCACTTGGACCAACTACCACTCTGGAATCCACAGTGGGACCACTCAAAAGTTAATGATAATGGTTCTAAAATTTACTAATGCCTACTAGTTTCACTGTAATGTAAAACCTCAACAAGACTATGGTTTTTTAAGAAAACATGAATGGACACCAATTATCTGTTCAGACCGATTATTTATTAGAACCTTAAATAAGAAAATACTCGGCCCAATGCTGTAGTGAAATGGCTTGTAGTACACCTTCCGGCAGGTTCATTGGAAGCTTCATCCTACAAAATAAAGGACATTAATGAAAATGAAGAGCAGCAGAAAACTTGCAGAAGAGAGGTGAAACAACTTTTGGAAAATGTTATTGTGAAATTTATTTAATGACAATAATGGGAGTTATGTGAGCAAGGTTTTTACGTAAAAGCTTAAAAAACCAATAATTCATATATGACAAAGATGGCACAGAGACGTGTTCATGATGACATACTTTACCTCATCTGGTATTCGAGTTAAGTTATATCAAACTCCATAGTCCAAATAGCCTACTGCCTTCAGGAAAAAATTTTGCATTATTGATAAACTGTAGTTAAATATAAAATCTTGCATAGAAAAGAACCATAGAAGCTTATGAAGAATCAAGATCCTAGACACACAACAGTTCCCTTGAAGTCTGTGCTCTACTTTTTCATGTATTTCTATGCTTTATTCATTAAAAAATATAAAATCTTGCAAAGAAAAGAATCATAAAAGCTTATGACGAATCAAGCTCTGAGGCACATAACAGTTCCCTTAAAGTTTGTACTCCCAATTTTAATGGAATTTTTATGCTTTCTTTAAGCTTGTATTGAGACCTTAAAATTAATAAATGGCTCCAAACATAGCCATAGACTTAAATAGAAATGGAAAGGAGAAGCAGTATCTGAAAACCTGAATGAATCCAAGTTGTAAAGATCGTTGTCTTCCCTGAACTGAACTGGACATTTCACAAGGAAAGAGATGTTCTCCATCACGATATATAATATCCCATGTAATGAGCAGTTATTACCTATTAAGGCCACACATTGCAGTTACCAGGCTTGGTCACACAAAACTTTTTAAATGCTAAAAAAGTGAGTTCAAATTAGCTAAGCTAAAATTGGGGAAAGAGGACTGAAAAACATAAAAGAAAATCAGTAAAAGAAAAATAGAGAAGAAAATCAGCAAGGGAAAAATATAAAATAAAATCAGTAAAGGAAAAATCAATGTAATATGTAGAATTATTACTTTTGTTTTTTAAATCGGTTAGTAATATGTGTATTTCTTTTTAGATTTATATAATTGTAGGTTATTGTTAATAGTGTATGCATGTAGAAAATAGAGAACAATGAAATAAAATCTCACACACACATTTGACACAAGATGTAATCTTAGAAACCTTTTTGGGAGAAAAACCTAGCTGGAAGATGAGGTCACTCCGCTCCCTTTCTCTTAATGGAAATATGACTGGGTGCAAAGAAGTATGGCATGTGGTCCATGGGCTACTATGGACAAATCCTCTTTGTGACGGTCTATCTCATATCACTCTCAACTATTTTTTCTCATATATGGAATAAATGCATTAGTAAGAATGAAACCCCTTTTCCTTCAAGTGGCTTGGTTATAACACAACCCGATAGACTACTAGTAGTTAGGTTTGACAACCTCAACTCTTAACTATAGTTACAATATAGACTCTTCTAGACTCTTCTTCATCATAATCACATGGCTAACCCATTTTCATGAATAATGGGGTTTGTGGCATCCTCTTGAATTATTTTGGTGAAAACAAGAAAGTTAGTTTTTCAATGGCATAACTTTCACATATAAACTCTAATTGACGTGATTTTTGTGTCGTTGGAAAGGCCTTTGCATGTATAATAGGAAAAAATGTGTGGCACTTGAGCGACAAATTTTTACCCCAAAAAATATCGTTTGATACCTCAAAACACTCCTAAAATATTTTAGCCCCTAATTTACCAAACTGGTCCCATAGATAAAAAGAGGCTTGTGAACTTATTCCTCCATTTTTTCCACTCTAAAAGCATCAAGATAGATGACAAACAACATAATGGTCTAATCTAGATCACCACCGATGAAATGCTTATATCAAAATAAGAATTCACTCATATATATTGGATTAGATAAAATCTTGGGGTTTATCCATCTCTAAATTCTTATCTTGCTTAGAATTTTCTATATTCTAAATGTGATTTTTCATAGTATGTTATTATAAGTCTCCAAAACATCATGCTCCATATCAAGTTAAATTGCGATTCTATCATCTACATTATGATTTATGTTCAGTTTAGTTAAAAAAATTCTAAATAGTTAGGAAAATTTTGTTAGAATGAATTTGAGATAGTTTCAAAATTCACTTAGAAAATTTTTACATTAAGTATAAAATTCTAATCATTATAACTAGCTCACCAAATTTAAAAATAATTATATTGAAGAAAATAAACTCGACAAATAATAAATTTTTTATCATTATTTATATTATTTAATATTGTTATTCTTTTAATATATAAAGAAAAAATCTTTTACTTTTTCTCTTGAGAATTAGAAAATATTTTAATAATGATAAAAACATTACATCTAACTATTTCTTTTATGTCCAAAAATTGGTATTTTATCATAAAAAGACTATAAATCATGACATGTCAACTAAATATATTATGAAATATACTAATTAATGGCAAACTATTAGATACTAGCGATAATTACGACAAAGAACATACTTATTGTATGAATATTTAAGATGAAAACTTAAAAGTTGTTTTGGGTTGAGGAAATGCTTCTAATATTGGCACGACATTCCTTGACTTTTGACAAAGTTTTCTCCATCTTCTTGGGAAAAGGCCTTAATTCCCTTGCACCCAATTTTTCTATCCTCCCTCGCCATCTTGGGGGATGTGTGAATGATTTGAACTTAAACAATGTCACAAAAAAATACATATATGACCATAAATATAGAGTTGCAGTAGAAATAATATTTTATTCCATTAATATCAAAGAAGTGAAGTATGCTTACATATAGAATGGAAATAAACTAGCCCAGGTGATGGTAGCTTATCTCTAAGAAGAGATGTGGCGACTACATGCTTCTGAACTTTGTTACAATGAGGCTCAAAGGCCTATTTATTATTGAGAATCAATCGAAAAACCGAAACATCCAAAAACCTAACCCTAGGAGATGAATCATCAATGTGGGCCCCGTTTGGGTAAATTGGTACATCAACTTCCCAGGGTTGTAACTTTGGCATACGATCTCCATTTGAAGTGCACAATACCTCGTTAGAAATATTTATTCGAGGACTATAACTTTTGACTACAAACATTAGTCAAAGATTCATGTAACATCAATAAAAGTCTCATGTTTTCCCATTTTCCAAAAAAATATTGTTTAGGGCCTCAAAACAGCTCTAGAAGTTCAAGACCCAAAAAAATGCCAAAAATAGTAAACTGTGCTACAATTAAGGAAACTGAAAAAATGAAAAAAATAGTGGTGGGGGTCCAAGTGGAATAGGTGGGTGGCCACCAATATCCACCTGGATCAATCCTCCTCCCTTAGGAATCAATGGCCCCCATTGCATTGAGTGCCTCCATGCAATGGGCAAACTTTTGCTCATCTTGGTCCCTCGTTAGCCATTTTCCTTAGTGTAGGAGTTGACCAACTTTGACAACCCGATATAGTTGGTTCTTCTATTGGCGAGTGTTCTTGATTTGTGCATCCATAATTCGATTAGTTGTGGCATGTTCCATTCAGTATGGGTTTAACTTTGTTGGTGTGATTTGTTCTGCAATATCTGATGTGTCAAGTAATGGTGGAAAGTATGGTCAAAGGCAGTCCACATTGAACATTGGGTGCAGGCCAAGAAATGGTGGAATTTTGAACTTGAAAACATTGTCCCCTACAACCTTAGTAATGGTGTAAGGCTTATATCGGAGCGAGCTAAGATTGCAGTGGGACCCAACAAGGCGCTCCTTCTGCAGATGTAACCAAACATGGTCGCCCAATTGGAACTTGTTTGGCACCCAATGTTGATCATGAGGTTGCTTGTAATTAGCATTAGCTTTGTCCAATATGTCATGGACCTACTAGCGATGTGCTGGATGCACTCAATGAAGTTGTTAGCCCTGTCAGATTCAAAGTGGACATGAGTCGAATCTACTTGAGTAGTTTCAACTGGTATGGCCACATCAGTGGGACATAGTGGTTGGAATCCCAACCCCAGCTGAAAGGGGTTGAGCTGTGGAGAGCTCTATTATAGTTTTGTTGGACATAAGGGAGGCTTTCATCCCATGTGTGTGGATTTTTCGAGCTGTACATGCACAGAATGTGTACGATCATCTTCTTGACAACCTCTATTTGGCCATCAGTTTGGGGGTGGAAAGTCATGGAATTAGTGAGCTTGGTATCTAGCATCAGTTAGAGATTTGACCCAAATGTACTTTGGAACCTGTTGTCCCAATCTAAGATAATGGATTATGGGATCCCAAAATGTACCCACACTCTTTTAAAGAAGAGCTTAGCAATGGCTTCTATTGTCATACTCTTCTTAAAGGCAACAAGAATGGTCATCTTAGTGAATAGGTGGAAGTCTACGAAAATGTTTTCGTTGCCATGCTTAGTAGAAGGAAGGCCTGACATGTAATCCATGGATATGGATTCCCAAGGTCAAATAGGAGTAGGAAGAGGTGTATATAGGCCTTGCTTCTTGATGGTTTGTTTGGAAATGGAGTAGGAAGTGTAGGATCTGATGTACTTCCCAACATCTTGTCAGAGTTTCGGCCAATAAAAATACTTTTGCAGCACTGTCATTGTTTTCTCTACTCCAAAATTTCCAACGACCCTATTTTAGTGCACCTCCTAAATCATCCTGGCATGCTCACTTGAAGGAACAATATTGTGTCCCAAGTGGCATAATCGTTCATCTTGGAGGTGAAAATTTGAAATTTTCTTGCCTTCCAGGAGCGTCTGGTATGTGTTGCTAAATTTTGGATCGCTCTTGTAAAGATGCAGCCACCTCGAAGTCTCACGCCCACAAGAGTCGAGCATAGTGATCAGTGCCATGATTGGCAGTTGGCTGAGGCAGTCTGCAACATTATTGGTGCTGCCCTTCTTGTACTTAATGTTGAAATGGAATTGTTGCATGTATGTGGACCATTTCTGATGGCAATCGTTCTACAACTTTCCTTGTGTCTGTATGAACTGTAGGGGTCGGTGATCTATTTGGATGACTATTTCCTTCCCCGGAACGTAATGCTTCCATTTTCAGTGGGCCTGCACAATGGAATACATCTCTTTGCCATAGGTGGGATATTTTCATACCGTGTATGAAAGTGTCTCACTGTGATATGCCACTCGATGCCTCTTCTGAGTAAGAACTACACCAATAACATAGTCAAAGGAATCTATCTCAATCTCAAATGGTTATTACAAGTCTAGTAAAGTGAGCATTGATGTAGAGTAGAGGAAATGCTTCAACTCAAAAAACGTCTTATGTTTGGATTCAGATCAAAAGAAATTTTCTTTCACTCTACCCTTGGTGACTTGACCTAAAGGCCAAGTGATATGAGAGAACATCATCACAAATCTGCGGTAGAAATTGGCAATACCCAGAAAGATGCAGAGCTCTATTAGAGTGGTTTGGGCTAGCTGATCCTAGATGACTTGTATCTTGGTTGGGTCCACATGCACACATCGCTCCTAAACGATGTACCCCAGATATTGAACTTGGGTCTTACCAAAAGTGCATTTCTCCAAATTGACACACAACTTGTGTTGTCGTAGGGTTTGGAGGACCTGTCAAAAATGGTGGAGGTGCTCTTCCCAACTCTAGCTAAAGATTAGGATGTCATCCAAATATACCACCATGAATGAGTTGGTGAAAGGTCACAAGATGTCATCCATCAGCCTCATGAAGGTTGTAGGGGAATTTTTCAGCCCGAAAGGCATGGTCGACCGTTCGAAAAGGCCCTCCTTGGATTTAAAGGCCTTATTCTACACATCAGAGAGTTCGTTTGGTACTTGGTGATAACCAGACTTCAAGTTAATCTTGCTGAAATATTTGGCCTCCTTGAATTAGTCCAAAAGGTAATCAATCCATGGGATTGGATACCTATTCCAAAAAGTGTTCTTGTTCAATGCCTGATAGTCAATATAAATTATCCAGGTCCTATCCTTCTTCTATACCAAAACGATCGGCCTCCCACGGGGTGATGAACTTGGTCTGATGTGCCCTTTCTACAATAGCTCTTCAATCTGCCTCTTGATTTCATTCTTCTCCATAAAAGAGCATCGATAGTTCAGTCCATTAGGTAGCAACATGCAAGGGATCAAATCAATGGAGTGCTTGACCTAACAGTGTAGAGGTACCCCCCTGGTTGAGGTGAAAATGTCCCTATTCTCCTCCACGACCTTTCCCATCTATTGATGTCATGTGGAGGATCCATGTCTAGAGGTCGTGGCCACAATCTTCTTCTTTCCCTGAGGGCGAATCATAAGGAAAAAAATTTCACTCTCTAGGACATGATCTTACTAAATTGCTTCGCAGTGATAAAAAAGATGGTGGTATGCGGTCAGTTCTACCTCTAATATCCTATACAACTTATTTCCCAAAGTAATAATAATAGTGCGAGGCCTAGAATCATACACAACGTACCTTTTCCATAGGTATGGTTGTCCTAATAACACATAAAAAAATTAAAGAGGAGAAAAATCACACAGTACTTCATCCATAAAGGGATTAATGTTGTAGGGAAGGTGAGACTATTGGTTAACGCGGAGATCTCGTCCTTGGTGAAGGCACCCGATGGTGTATGGATGTAGGTGTACTGTGGTCAGTAGGCCCAGCCGCTTCATGAATTCTACTGAAATGAGGTTCTTTTGGCTCCCTTTGTCAACAATGAACTATAGTGAAGAACCCTTCACCCACATTTGTGAGTGGAAGAGGTGCTCCCCCTCGTTTGGATCTTCGGTCTCATTCTTCTAGATTTTGGTGGTGGTAATGGTGGCACTAGGCTTCGTGACAATAATGTGCTTCCCTTTGTCATTCCCCTTCTCGAGTTTTGACTTATAGTCGGAACATGCATTTGAATCGGAAGCCTTCAGCTTGGCAAACAATTACTACTTGGCCCAACACTCACTTGTGTTGTGAGTGGGGCTCTTATGGAACTCACACCATTATCTTGTGTCCTTCTTTGTTTTTGTGGTGTTGAATTTTTCTTATAGCTTCTGCGGGTTGTCCTGGGTCACCCTGCTTTGACTTTGTCCTTTTCTCTATGGTTGAGGGGTGCCTTTCCCTTGCTTTGGATTCACAGATCCAAAATCTCGCTTCTTCTGTTTAAATTTTTGCTCGATCTTGACAACATATCAATAGTCCGTGTCGAATGAGAAGATGTCCAAGAACTCCATCTCATCTTGGATGTACTTGTGTAGACATCTGCAGTACTTTAGTACCAAATTTCACTCATAATCCTTGATACCCAACTTCGTGTGAAGGGTATGAAAAATATTTGTGAACTATGGTACCTCTTGGTCCCTTCCCTGCCGCAACATGGTCCACTTTATGTATTTATCCTCATAGCTCCCGATAGGGTAATAGTGCTCTTTGATGGTTCCCTAGAAATAATTCCAAGTTGGTCCTGCTGAAAATATTTAGGGTGCACTCTCGTCCCTCTTCTCACAATAATTTTCCCACCAATGCTTGACATGGGGGGCGTCTTTGAGGAGTGCAAAAGTAATCTTTTCCCAGTTGGAAAATTCATGAATAGAAAAATATCCTTCTAGTAGATTTAACCATTTATCTACAACATCCACATCTATCTGGTCTTCAAATATGGGGATGTCAAAGTTAACTTGTACCTTAAAGGGTGTGGTGCTTCCAGAGTGGTTACTAGAAGGAGATCCATCGCCTATGGGTAGTCGTCGAAAGATATGGGCAAAGTTGTCCATCATCGAGTTCCTATGTTGCTTGAGGGATTCTTCGAGCAATATTTTGATAGGATATTTTGCCCCATCATATTTCTTTTCTTCTGCCATGCGAGGTTGTCAGAGTTTGTGAGGCTAGTCTTGCAAAGGTTCAACTAGTTTGAGCCCTAACTCTTTATACCTGATCTCGTTTGGGACATGCAAAGAAAAACAAAGAAAGAGCAGACCACTCTGATACCACTGATACGAACTTAAACATGAACGCAACAAAATACAGATTTGTAGCAGAAATAATAATTCATTCCATTAATATCAAAGAATCGAAATATGCTTACATACAGAATGGAAATAAACTAGCTCGGGTGATGGTTACTTATGTCTAAGAAGATATGTGGTAATACTTGCCTCTGAACTATGTTACAATGAGGCTCAAATGCCTATTTATTATTGAGAAACAATGTAAAACCATAAACATCCAAAAACCTAACCCTATGAGATGTAGCACTAAAATTGTGGGCCCTGTTTGGGTAAATTGGTACCCCAACTTCCATGGGTTTATAACTTTGGTATATGATCTTTGTTGGACACACATAATACCTCGTTAGAAAGATCTATCCGAGGACTACAACTTTCGACTGCAAACATTAATTTAAAATTCATAGTTTCCCGTTTTCTAAAAAATGTCATTTAGGGCCTCAAAACCGTTCCGGAAGTTCACGACCCAAAAAACTGTCAAAAATAGTAAATTGTGTTATAATTAAGGAAACTAAAAAAATAAAATAAACAATGACGGGGATCCAAGTGAAATAGGCGAATGGCCACCAATATCAACCTGGATAAGTGAAATATTGTATATGAACTCCTAAATAGGGATTCAAAGGACTCGAAATAGATTGAGCATTATTTGTTTGATGGTTTGGCATGGATTGTAGACCTTCATTAGGTCATGGCTTTTCTACAAAGATCACGCATGGGACATCTAGATCCATGTCTTCTAATAGGTATTTAGTCTCATCCTCTTTCATTACTTAGCTACTTGGATCATTTGGCAAAGAAATTTACAGATTACCTTATGGATTATTTTTCTCAGGTTCTATTGGGGGAGGTGAAGACTTGCGAATACCTCAAGTAGTTGACTAGGGGAATGATTGATTAACTTCTTGCACTAGGGTCTCATAAGGAAAGGAGAAACACATGAACCTATTTCTAGATCTCGAGTTCTAACTAGAATTTGTTGGATCCCTAAGGTCCAAAAATCCCTTCTCCTTCGAGGGAAGTTTTGAAAATCCTCTCCCTTTATGATTTTTCTAATATATTGGTAAATCCTTGAAAATCAGAAGACAGTATCTAGAAAGATTATCATATTCATGACAATGCCTACATCTAAATGGGTCATTTCCATATTCTAGTGTCTATCTCCTAAGATTATCCTAATAAGAAATGTTTATTGAAGCATGGAAAGGCTTCAAAATATTCATATAGACAGTAATCCTTGCATAGGATGTGTATCTCTCTCTTTCAGTTTCCTCAAAACCTTGACAAAGCTATCAATGGAATTTCCCCTGCCTCCAAGGATTTATTTGTCTTGATATTCCTTTGGAAGAGAAAAGAGTTTAATCCATATTGGGGTAGCAAGCAAGCCCTTCTTCCTAGAATTGTAATGCTCATTCCAAAATCACATGAAGAGCCCAACACTATTAAAAGGGCAGGGCCCTCCTTTAGAAGCTATAATTTTATCTTCCAAGATGGAAAAATTACTATGAAGAACCCTTTTGCTACTAGCTCCAAATCTACTTGTTCGTTGAAGTTCCATTTACTTTAGATCCAACTAATCAAGGAAATTTTAGAGGGCCATAATCTGATTAACTTGCATATTAGAGTATTATAATACATATATTAGATATACTCTACACTATTGCTAGATTTGACCTCACACTTTGAATCTTGCACTACTTCTGACAAACAACACCCTTTAATCTTATTTTTGTAGAATGCTCCAAGCAATGGTTTTTTTGAGTGACTAAAATCTTCGTTACCTCTAGTTAAGTTTTGAAAAAAACACAAATGATGAGAAGTTTGGGAGGGATTGTCTATCACTCCAACATTCTTATGAACTTTGAAGAAAATATAATTGAAAGAAAAAGTTGATCCCCTCCTCCAAAACTACCCATAAATAACTATATAGAAAAAATAATAATAAAAACATTAAAAATTACTAACATCCAAAATTTAATATTTACGATAAAAAGATTTTCATTTTCATTTTAACTTAAAAACAAATAGTATCTTAATCACATTTTGATTATATAATTTTATTGAAATTCATTTTAATATAAAAAATAAGAAAAAGCATACTTAAAACAATAGAAATTTATTAATTGAGAAAACTACATCCCATTAACTAGTTTTTTTTTTCATTGAAAATATACTATAATAAATTTTTAAATTTCAAATGAAGAGATTTATTTAAAAGATTAAAAAATAAAATATTAATAAACTATATTTTATTAATATAAATAAAAGAAGGCATATTCCCTATAAATTAGAAAACATCGACTCATACTTTCATTTCAATAAGTTATATATTATTTGGATTATTTTTTTATAGTTTCTATTTAGTAATATATGATTATTTAATTTTAAGTAAGCTATATTTTATGGATGCCATTTAGTATGGAGTTATTGCCCTTTATTTTAAATATTAATTCAAAATAATATTAAGTAAAATGTATAATAAAATAGTTGAAAAGTAGAAGTGATACTAAAAATAAGTATTTCTTTTTTAAAAATTTCGAAATAATTAAAATAAATTTTTCAATTCTTATAACTAATATATGAATGAAGAATTAATTTTTTTATACAATATTTTTTTCATTAAAATATATATATATATATATATATATATATATATATATTCTCTAAAATTAAAAAAAAAAAAATTAATAATAATAAGACATTTTTTTAATCAAAATTTTACATATATTAATGGTTGGAAAAATTATTTTATTTTACCTAAATTTAAAATCATTACACATATTAATGGTTTCTTTTTTCATATTCAATTTGCCTAAATTTAAAATCA
Organism: Pinus tabuliformis; assembly: GCA_031772625.1. Lineage (NCBI taxonomy): Eukaryota > Viridiplantae > Streptophyta > Pinopsida > Pinales > Pinaceae > Pinus > Pinus tabuliformis. The sequence continues at coordinate 1,259,058,784 of CM062817.1, forward strand.
TTACATATAATAATGGTTACAAAAGACAAAACAATATTAAAACGAACTTAAAAAAAAAGTATGCTATATATAGTATGTGTGTTTGTTTCGGTGAAATTTGATCTATGTAAATATGATTTTTCCACCACCATAATACGTTAATAGTTTGAGCATTTAATCTCATCACTTACCTACAAAGTGTAAACTAAGGGAATGTTAGAATTTGGTTTTTCAATGAGTGAAAAATGGTTTGAGCATTTAGTCTCATCACTTACCTACAAAGTGTAAGCTAAGGGAATATTAGAATTTGTTTTTTTAATGAGTGAAAAATGGAAAATAATAAAATGTATATTTTATACATTTTTTCAAATTGATGAGATTTAAAGTAATAGTTTGTGTATCACTTACCTACAAAGTGTAAGCTAAGGGAATATTAGAATTTGCATTTTTAATGAGTGAAAAATGGAAAATTATAAAATGTGTATTTTATACTTCTTCTTTTTTTCAAATTGATGAGATGTAAAATATTAGTTTTTGTATTATATATATAGTGAAAGAGAGCTCAATCTATTTATATATGATTTTCCCATGGTTTCTACATTACAGTGGTTTCTTTATTTGGTTTGATTACTTGTATATATGAAACAAGATAATGTTACAATTTTTTTAATTTAAAAGGTATGGAAGTTTAAAACAAAAATTAACAACATGTAATTTATATATATTTTAAAAATATTTTAATATTTTTTTAAATTAAGTTATAATTAAGATATATTGTAAGAAGTTTGGATATAAAATTTATCTAGTCTTATTTTTACTAAACTTGTTGGCCAAAAGGTAATGGAAAAAAATCATGACCATAACAAAAGGAAACATAAAAACCTCAAACACATTTCCTAAAGTAACTAGAAAAATTTGAGAATCAAAATAGAACCCACAGTCATTTTTAATCAGCTAAGTTACCTAGAGCAGGGTCATCCTGACCATTACCAGGTGACAGATGAGGAAAAAAGCTTCTAGGCGCATGTGCTTCCATATGTGCCATTCAACCCTCAAGACTTTCTAGCCTCTTGTGTATCCTCTTTTGACCTCGACAAAGGGAGACCAACTGATCCATCATATGCCCCTAGTTATGTTGGAGTTCATTTAGAAAAGCAATAATCTCATTTGGTCATCATGTCTGACCTGAGCCCGTTGCTCCACCAAGGTGGTGGCATGACGAATCTATGCTTCTAGGTAGTCGAAGGGAGGGGTAAATCAACTCGCCCATGCAAGTTGGTGGGATGTTGGTCCACCTCTTCCTCATCGTCTCGGTGATCCATTCAACGGTTTAAGCCTTGGCCTCAAGGACCTTCGCCTCTATGGACGCGTCCTCTCTAGCACTACGTAAATCTCCAGGAAACAGCTGCACAATGCCCCCACAAAGTCTTCAACCCAATACACCAGCTACTCAATGGAACCCATGGCTCTTCGCTATATAATCCTCGAAAAAATAATGTGGAATGTATGTCATCGGAAAACCCACTAATTAGACTACAACCACCTTCCGCTCCCCTCGGCAGCGACCACCCTCTCTAGTCACAATCTGCCACCCTAGACATGAACTCCTCTAAGCCCTTGTAGACTTCAAATAGCTCTTGTTCCCCACATAAGAAAATCAAAACCGTGGGACTATAGGCCCACCAACCCACAGGCCCTCCAAAGGCAAAACATAACAAAGATGCAGAATATGAGCTGCAAATGGACCTCCACCTCCACCCTCAACCACACCGGATGGAACCAAGAACATACCAGGAACCCTAGAATTGGCTCTACCAAACTTACCAAAGAAAAATTCTTTGACAAAAGATAAAATTAACATTAAAATCATTACCTGCAAAGTGGTGAGATAGGGACCCTTACAAGTAGACGTGAAGAGAGTCTTACCACACCGGTGACTGATGCACCCCAGATCTTTATCTTGAACCTTCCACGAAAAATGAGGATCTTAGATTATTATGCCCAAAACCACCTACTCAATGGAGTTGAAACCATTAACACCCAAACTACTAGTTTTCATCATGTGCTCATAGCATAGGGCAAGAGATGGTTATAAAAGATAGCCACCCTACACACTAAGAAATCGAGTTCTCGCCAACATCTCATAGCCCATTCCTTGAAACCAATAGTCATGAACCATCACAACCCACATAACACTTATATGCATGGCCTAATCTCGAACCTTCATCTTTGGCTTGCCAACAATGGCTTCCCCAACATGCCTCATTATACTAAAAAAAACTTATAATTCTTAAAATATTAGTGAGATTATATTTGTTATGTGCAGGAAAAATTGAAGATAGAATTCTTAAGTTTTCTTAATTTAATTTTTACTTTTTATTTATATTTTATTAATTCTTAATTTTATATAAACTTGCCCTGGTAAAAAAGTCAAGGTTATTATGTCAATAGTGGTGGTTTCAAGCATTTGGTATTTGTGACCCATGGTATTAAGTGTTAGCGCTGCTATGCAAAAGCATCAAAAATGGATTCAAAATGCTCTCAAAGGCTGCAAAAATGCTTATAATTATGCTAAAGGATTCATTGATGCTGTTCAAGTTCTCAAATCATGGCTAAAAGTCTTCCACCGATTGAAAAAATTGCAAGGGGAAAGCCCTTTGGAAGGCGGAAATAATCTATCGGGAGGCCTAAAACACTCCAAAACAATCAAAAATCAAAAGCGCAGGCCTAGCAGTTCAAATGAGCGACAGTCGTTCGATCTGGCCGATCAATGGTCCAGATCGCATCAGCGGGTCGCAATCGGCAGGGAGGCAGTGGCAGCGACAAGACTTCGCCGATGAAGCGATCGCCGAGGGGCCAGACCTGACGGCGGTATTAATTCCTTCTTATAAATATATTTCGGGTCTGATTGTGTTTCAGCGATTCTATGTGGACGCTCCCATATCCCCACCGATAGCGAACATGTGACTTAGCGCCAGCCGTCGGATCGGACCCCCAGATCAATGGCCCTGATTTAATCGCTGCACTCCCCATGTATCACTCCGACTGACGGAGCCGAAATAATGAAAAACACGGCATAATAAGCATTTCGGGTCCGCAAACCAAATTTTTTTAAGTCCGCCGATATGACATCGCCGATGGGCCGGACCCGATGGATGTACAGAGCTCCATTTTATAAAATTTCAAGTCCGCGCCCTTCGCGTTTTCAGTGTTTTGTGTGTATTTTCTTTGTATAAAGGAAATACAAGGGATGCCTGGGCAGATGCCAATTGCGATGGGTTTCGGATCCGAAAGGGTTCAGAAACAAAATATATATATGATTCAAATCCACCAAAGCCATTTTTCGTGGTTTTGTGGCGGTTTTGCATGTATTTTTCAAATGTTAAGAAACAAAGGAGGGCTTGTTTAAACGTGCATTGCAAGCCAAAGGCGGACCCGATAGTAAATAAAACTATGCCTGAAACCTTTAAAAGGTCAACATGAAGCAATGATGGGCGGGAATGAATGGTTTGGGGCAGCATTACTCTGTTTAAAATCCAGAGCAGTCATATTAAAGCCATTAAATGATCCAGCAGCAGCATTTAATTAATAGTATGGCCGAGGGGAAGCAGGACACTGCCAATCAAATCAGAGCATTCAATGGTTATGGGTTTCACCCATATTTCATTCCACCTGCCCAAAGAAGGACCGCAGAGAGCCAGAGGGAGGCAAATCCATTTACAGCATAGCCGGATTCGTATCAAAGGCCCATTCCTGAATGTAAATGTTGTTGGCCCTCATTTATTGATTCCTGCACGCATAACCAGCAGAGCAATTTTGTAAACAAACTCTATATATACCCATAACAGAGATGTAATAGATTGATGAGTGTTTGATGAATGAGAGCTTATTGTAGTCTTTTGACTTCTAGAGAATGTTAATACTATGAGAGCTGCAGCTTTTGGTCTATATTTCCATTAATACAAGCTTCTTTTGCTGTCACCTGCTCACTTTCCACTTCTTCTTCTTGTTCTAGGCTGTGCCTGCTTGCATTTATTTGATGTGCTGTGAATGTTTGATATCAGAGGGGCTGTCATCCCACCTCTGTATTATAATTTAGTGGCTCATTGAAATTGCTTGCAGATTGTTGTTGTTTAATATCAGGGAGCTTTCATCTTGTATGTATACTAAATGATAGTTCTACAGATCTTCTGACTGGTTGCAGTTGGCCATCACAGGGTCCTGTGCATCTGCTGGTGCAATTAGTTTTCTCCATCATCACCTTTATCTTAAACTGTGAGTAGTTGGTGGTTGAAAGCCTTTTAGTTTGGGGGTTTACACCCATGCCTGGGGATAGTCATAGTAGGAGTGGTTATCTTGCTTAAATGTGCAGCGTATCTTCATTTATCCATCATCTTATCCAACAGAATTGTTGAATTTTTAATGTTCCTAAGCATCACTGATTTACAACCTAGGTGAGTTTCTTGGGGTGATAACATAAATTGGCGTCGTTGCCGGGGAGAGGAGAATCGAAGCTCAGCTTCGCTGGGAGAACGACACAGCTTCAAACTTTGATGACAGACAAGGTTTGAACACAGATTTTGGTTGTAATCATCTGTCTGGCGACTCCACTGGGGAAGGCCATCCTTTGGCGACTCCACATTGAAGTTCTGGCACAATTTGTGAGGCATACTAGAAGAAATCTACATAAGTCTCCAGCTGTTCCAGTGCCTGACCCTGAAAATATTGTTAAACCAAAGAAAACATCACAAAAAGGAGCATCAGGATCAGGTAAGCCCAAGAAATCTCATTTGTCTCTGCATGAGGAGTTTTTAGTTGAGGATACACAGTTTGAAGATTTAGAGCCTAGTATTGTTAAGGAATAAATACCTGCAGAGATTCATAAAGCTCCTTCTCCATTTAGTTCCCCTTTGAATCTCAGTCCAAAGAAAGCTTCCCATACTGTCCAAAACGTCCCAATATCTTTCCCATCCATTACATCATTTCCTACTGCTCCATCTGTTAGCATTCTTCCACATATTGCAAACATGGCTGGACAGCAAGCACCTACTAGGATTGAAAGGATTGTTGCTGCTAGATATTGACCTTTGGTCTTGCCTGCACCTTTAAATACCATGCCTGCAGGAGAATATTAAAAATATATGCCCAAATTTACTGGAACAGAGGGAGTGACAGCAGAAGAACATCTTGAAGCTTTTTATAGTTATGCTGATAATTTAGATATCAGTGAGAATGATGTATGGATGAGAGTTTTTGTCCAGAGCCTTGATGGAGAGGCTAGGAAGTGGTTTAGAGAATTACCCCAGAGATCTATAACAAATATTGAAGCATTAGATGAGGCATTTTTGAAGCAATGGGGAGATAAGAAGGACCTGCTATATTATCATACAGAGTTTGGAAACTTGAAAAGAGAAAAGGGTGAGTCTTTGCCTGACTTCAATAAAAGATTTAATAGAATGTATAGTAAAATACCAACTGAGGTAAAGCCTACCCCCACTGCTGCTAAACTCACATATGCCAATGCTTTTGACTCTGATTTCTACTTATTGTTGAGGGAAAGACGATGTGCTATTCTGGGTGATATGCAAGAGGCAGCCCTGGAGGTGGAATCCAATATTATGGCAGTAGAGAAGCTAAAGAGTCGGGTTGATAGAAGAAGGCCGAGAGGTGAGACTTCCTCTTCCCCTGCTTCAATTTCAGAGCCTAAGTTAGACAAAATGACTAAGATGATGGAGTCATTGGCTACTCAAATCTCTAAGCTAAATGGTGAGCAGACTTTAGGCAAAACAAAGCAGCAAAACACATTTGCTCCAAGAAATCCATACCCACTTAGAAAGGCAAATGAGCAGCTACGGATTATGCAAAGGGGTGAAGAAGCAAAAGAAGATCATAAAGTGAAAGCTCCTTTTCAAAATGCAGTCATGGAGGAGGAACAGTTTGAAGAAGATGAGGATGAAATTCATTGCTTGGAGGATAAAGGTAGTGCTACATTTTTAACATTGGCCGAATATGAAGAGTCATTGCTGCAAGAGCAAAACAGCCAGAGGTGGGACAGTGGTGCCGTTCTGCAATCCGGTGAGCAGCAGCAAAGATATAATCTAAGATCCAATGCAAATAATGTCAAAGAAAATGTTGCGCAAGAAGCAGTTGCTCAAACAGTGCCACAGAATAGCAGGCAAAGAAGACCAGCAGCTGATCTTGTTACCCTCAAGGCTCCAGTTCAAGAGGTAAAAACCGCTGATAAAGTACTCTCTTCTTTTAGTTTTGAGTCAGAAGTTCAAAAATTGAAAATAGTTGTACCTCTCGCTGAGTTGGTGAAGAGTGAGTTGTTTAGGAAGCCCATTCTTGAGGCCCTTGAACTAGAGTCTAAACAAACCTCTATTGATTCTGTCAATTTGTAAGATGACAAGCCTGCTATCGTGCTTAGCCCCATGATTGAACCTGCTGATAATAGCTCTCCATCTTTCTATGTTTCATTAACTATCCATGATAAAATCCTCCACAATTGCCTGCTAGACACAAGGGCCAGCCACAATCTAATGCCAAAAACTGTCATGGAAGGGTTAGGCCTTGATATCACTAGACCTTATCATGATTTGTTCTCTTTTGATTCAAGGAAGGTAAAATGCCTTGGATTAATTAAGGATCTGGCTATTACCTTAACCCAGCTGCCCATGAAAAGTATGATGATGGATATAGTGGTGGCTGATGTTCCTCCGAAGTTTGGTATGCTTTTATCTAGAGGGTGGATTAAGAGACTGGGTGGGACATTGCAGAATGATCTATCTTATGCGACTGTTCCAGTGTTTGGAGGAGAAAGCAGGAGGTTATATAGAGAAACACAGCTGGCATATGTTATTAGTGATGAGAAAAATCCTATAAACCATCCCATATATGCAATGGAAACTGATTTTGGAGCTTGCACTCTCCAAATAGAAGAATCTCATAAAGCTGAATTGCAGATCAGGAAACCAACAGCTCAGGCTGAGCATGATATAGGAGGTCAGATTTGGGAGATGTTCTTTGATGGAGCTTGTACCAAGGAGACTGCAGGAGCAGGGGTGGTGCTAGTATCTCCACAACAAGAAACAGTTCAGTTATCTCTAAAGCTGGTTTTTCAGGTGACAAACAACATAGCAGAATATGAAGCACTCCTGTTGGGCCTTCATGAAGCCAAAGATAGAGGAATAAAAAATCTGAAGGTATTTGGAGATGCTGATCTGATAATTCAGCAAGTAAACAAAACGTTCCAAGCAAAGCATCCAAGGCTGAAAGCTTATAGAGATGAGGTATGGAGAGTCAAAGAGTTCTTTGATTTTTTCTGCATTTCATATATTCCTAGAGCCCAAAATCAGTTTGATGATTCCCTTGTTGTCTCTGCTAGTTTGTTCATCCCTCCATCGCCTCCCAAACTAGTTTATGAGGTACAAATGAAGTATAGACCCTCTGTGCCTGATAATGTCCACCATTGGAAGGTTTTTGATGATGATGATGAGTTAAATAGGTTCCTTCAAGTCATTGATGAGTTCTCTGAAATTCATATTGACCAAAATAATGATGCTTTGCTAGAGGATCCCAAGGCCCAACTTAGAAATAAAATTGGCAAGAATAGCATAGTCCAGCTTCCTAGTAACCATATTCCTAAGGGTCTAATTCCTCTTGAGAGGTTGTTTGACCACAATGATGTGCCTTACAAAGCTACCCAAAAAGCAGATCAGTCTGAAGTTTGCAAGCATGATATAGGAGGTCCAGGTCAGCCCAGAGTCATAAATTTGTCCACTAATCTATCTGCTGATCAGAGTGATGAATATTGCAAACTAATGAGGCAATTTGCTGATGTGTTTGCTTGGGAGTACAGTGATCTGAAAACATATGACAGGAATATAATTCAGCACAAAATTCCACTCGAGAAAGGCACTACTCCTTTCAAACAGAAGCTGAGGCCAATGAATCCTATGCTCCTTCCTCTGGTTGAGAAAGAAATTAAAAAGTTGATGGCTGCTAAGATTATAGTGCCTCTCAGATATTCTAAATGGGTGGCCAATCTGGTTGTTGTGAGGAAGAAGAATGGAGAAATCAGACTGTGCGTTGATTTCAGAAATCTGAATAAATGCTCTAAAAAGGACAATTATCCCCTGCCAAAAATGGAGCATTTGTTGCAGCAAGTCTCAGGTGCCAAAGTAATGTCTTTTATAGACGGATTTTCAGGATTTAATCAAATCGATGTGCACCTAGATGATCAAGAGAAGACAGCATTCACCACGCCTTGGGGCACGTTCATGTATGCAAAAATGCCATTTGGGCTCATGAATGTTGGAGCCACCTTTCAGCGCACTATGGATATTGCTTTTGTGGGAGAAAAGGATAAATTCGTGCTGATATATCTTGATGACATAACTGTTTATTCTGGCAGCCATCATGATCATCTACAACATTTGAAAAGAGTGTTTTTAAAATGCAGGAAATTTGGAATTTCACTCAATCCCAAAAAATCCCAATTTGCTTTGGAAAAAGGGAAACTGTTGGGGCATGTAGTGTCTGCTGCAGGTGTTCAGATTGACCCAGAAAGAGTCAAAGTGATTCAGGCCTTGACTCTTCCAAGATCAAAGAAGGATATACAGTCTTTTCTTGGCAAAATTAACTTTGTGAGGAGGTTTATTCCTAATTTTGCTGAGCTGGTTAAGCACATAACCTCCATGTTAAAAAAGGGAGCAGAGGTAAAGTGGACTAATGCGGCCAGAAAATCTTTTGAGTCCATTAAGATGGCTATTATGGAAGCTCCTACTTTAATAAGCCCTGATTATAGCAAGGAGTTTCATCTGTTCTCATTTGCCTCTAAGGATACCATTGCAGCCATCCTGTTGCAGCAAGATGAAGCAGGCCAAGAGCATCCAGTGGCCTTTTTCAGCAAGAATTTGAGGGATGTTGAACTAAGGTATGATATTATTGAAAAGCAGGCTTATGCTCTTATCAAATCTTTGAAAGCTTTCAGAGTATACATCTTGCATTCCAAAATAGTTGCATATGTGCCCTCTGCTGCAATAAAGGATGTCTTAACGCAGCCTGATGCTGATGGAAAAAGGGCGAAATGGATTGCAAAAATGATAGAATTCAACATAGAGCTGAAGCCCACCAAGCTGGTAAAAGGTCAGGGGCTTGCTAAATTGTTGGCTAAAGAAAATTGCAGGTCTTTGGAAATTGATTTCTTGTTTAATGTAGCAGAAAATGGTCAAATGGAAGAGCATGAAACAACTGAAACGCAAAGAGGACAGTCGGTGGCTGAGAACCTAGCTTCATGTAGCTGGTATGTCACAATAATTAATTTCCTGCTAAAGCTAGAAGTTCCTTCAGAATTTTCTCAAAGTCAAGCAAGAACGTTAAAACTCAAGGCAATGAAATATTGCATCAATGGTGGCTTGCTTTATTGGAGGGATCTATCTGGGGTGCTTTTAAGATGCCTGGACAAAGAACAGTCAATAGAAGTTATGCAGCAATTTCATAACAGCGTGTGTGGAGGACATCATTATTGGAGAACTACAGCCCAAAAAATTCTCAGAGCCAAGTACTATTGGCCCTCTTTATTTTCTGATGTATTTGCTTTTGTTAAATCTTGTGACAGGTGCCAGAGATTTGAAGGTAAGCAGCAGTTGAAATCCCTGCCCCTAAAGCCAATAATTGCAAAAGGACCTTTTCAACAGTGGGGCTTGGATTTCATTGGTGAAATCAACCCGCATTCCAGTGGCCAGCACAGGTGGATATTAGTTGCCATTGATTATTTTACAAAATTGATTGAAGCAATCCCAACAAGGAAGGCTGATCATAATGTGATAATGAAATTTTTATCAAAAAACATTTTCAGCAGATTTGGTTGCCCACATAAGCTTATAACAGATAATGCAGCAGCCTTCAAGGAAAAAGAGTTGGTGGAAATGTGTGATTCAATGGGCATTAAACTTGTTCATTCCACCTCCTATTACCCCCAAGGGAATGGTCTCGCAGAATCCTCTAATAAAGTCTGATCAAGATTATTAAGAAGCTGCTAGAGGATAATAAGAAGAATTGGGATGCCAAGCTGAAGTATGCACTTTGGGCGGACAGAGTGACCATTAAGAGATCTACAGGCTGCTCTCCCTTCAAGCTGGTATATGGTATTGATGCTGTTTTTCCCATTCAACTTACCCTCACTGTGGTAAAGCTTCTCCAAACAGCGCAGAATGAAGAAGATGATATGGCCAACAGAATCACTGATTTAACAGAATTATATCAGACCAGAGAACCGCTGATTGAAAAAGCTATAGCACATCAACAAAATGTCAAGGAAGCCTTTGACAAGAAGACAAAAAGAAACAATTTTCAGGTTGGGGATTTGGTCATGAAATGGGATGCTTTTAAAGAAAAGAAAGGCAATCATGGGAAGTTCGATGTTCTATGGACAGGCCCTTTCATCATTTCACAGATTCAAGGGAACAATACCTTCATACTGAAAAGTATGGAAGGAGAACCAGTCTTTGATGGCCCAGTTAATGGGCGGTTTCTGAAGAACTATGTGATTTAAGGTCTTTTGGCCTTAAAAGCTGTAAATATTCTGCTTTCATTAATTTTTAGTGTAGTCGTAATAAACTCCATGCCCAATGGAACACTAGGAATTTTGGCTAATTTGTTTGTTGCTGGAAAGGCATTGATCTGCAGGTTCTTGAGACCTCACAGTGAGGATCTCATCCCCAGAAGGAGCCAGTGTTAGCGCTGCTATGCAAAAGCATCAAAAATGGATTCAAAATGCTCCCAAAGGCTGCAAAAATGCTTATAATTATGCTAAAGGATTCATTGATGCTGTTCAAGTTCTCAAATCATGGCTAAAAGTGTTGGAGAGGTAAATCCCCTCTGCGGACAGAGGTGATCCCACTAGCCCAAAATGGGTCTAGCAACAATCAATCAACGCTACCATGCAAGTTCCTAGTTGCAAATTGAAAGTGGATTATGAGAACCAACCTGGAGTCCAACACTAGTGTCGTAGAAGAGTTGATACTCCCGTTCCCTTGCTCCGGCAGGTCACGATCCTCACGATCTTCGCGAATGGATACCTACACATGCAAAGAACGAAACGAATACAAGCATAAAATCCACTAGATACAACTATATATCGGTCAGAAAAGACATAGATCAAACATTATCATAATGAACAATAAGATCGGAACCATAACGATAGTCGTTTATTAATGAATAATCAACAGAGAAAAATACAACCAAAGTTCTGACGTTGAATCTCTCCTCTGGCTGGGCAAGCAACTACATATTTCTTGCAATAGACCTTTCTCTCTCTTTGATTACGAATACACAGCTCAGACTTCTGGCAGCATAAGCTCCCTATGCTCCAAGACTCTTACTATCACTTGAGACAAGCGTTATCACTACTACTCAAAAACTAGCTTGTCAAATGCATGAGGACAGACTTTTATAGATGGAGAAGGGGAGGAAGATACAATGCATCAAGACACCCATTATGGATTGGCATTATCTCCAAAAAGCCGTTGTGGATAGATGTAAGGGATAGATGATGAATCTCGACATCTAGAAGATTAGCTTTATCCTCAAAAGACTTCATGACTTGAAGGGAAAAAACATCCGGGTGCGCGTTTGTTAAAAATCTTTTCCAAACTTTGTTGGCGCGGGTGTTACTCTAAGACAGAGCACCAATGGGCGCACCTTCTTTTGAGGATCTCCCTCATTGGCGCGGGTAGTACACTGTGGACCCGCGCTAATGGAAAAAGGGCACCTTTCAGGGATATTTTACAGGAGGTGTCTTCAAGGCACATGAAGTCCATACTTAAGGGAACATAATGCAAGTGTTTTTAAGTTATGTCACTGCTCACAGGTCCCGGAATGAGTCCTCCAAAGTACAAGAAAGGGGTAACAGGGACGGTGACCAATGGTGACAAATTACTGTGTAACAGATGCCCCCTAAAGCATGAGGCCCGAGAGAGAGAGAGGGGTGAAATGCTTTACAAGAACACGTGTAGCTGCCGCCGAGAATCTGCATCGAGAGATACAACTGATATCTTAAGTACATGATATATGTGGTATGGTCGCAGCCATCCATAAGAGAGTACATAATAATCTAGATCCATAGTATGGACGCAACCATCTGGTTAGGATCAATGAATAGACTCAGGTATGGTCGCAGCCATCCAGTGAATGAGTCATGTAACAAGAATCACGCCTGGATTAAAATAGACAAAATCCAGGGTCTTGCGCTCCATCTCGACCCGAACAAAAGTACAAGTTCAAGCATGCGAATATATGAGCTGAAGTCGAACATGCATGAACATCGTCTGATTACTAGTCAATAATGAAAACTGTTAACAGACGCGAGAGGTACCACCAATAATGACAATGGCCCTCAAGGTACTATAGGTACAATCTACGGCGTGCGAATTAGTGATCTGGCATCGAACACCCGTAGAATCATTCGATCGGAGGCCAATGATGAAAACCTCACGTCGAACACGAAGAACCTGCCATTGAGGCATGCATGCTCCAAGGCACCGGAAGGGAGTCTCTAGATCAGCTTCCTGGATAATGAGCTGAAGTCAACAGGAAGTGACCTTGATCGAAGGTGGGCCATGATGTTTCCCACATCATCGACACGAGACAGAGAGATAATATTGTGAATCAGGATTATGTGAGCTATCAGAGGGAGGTTGTTTTTCTGCAGAGGTCAACTTCTCTTGAACATATCGGTGGCACGATAGTGGAATTGGCAGTATTTGACATCAATGGATCAGAGGTCATGGTGACGAGGCAATGAGCAGATGAGAGGTCAAACAGGATTATCCAAATCCACGAAGGCAAGTGAAAAATGAGATGAGATATCCCCACCCAGACACGAAAGCAGACAAGTGCCATGTTCAAGAGCGACATACTGCCGACACGACAATAATTATGGTTCCATTTTCCCCCGCCATTTCTGGCGAGTACCCCAATTATTTTTAACAAGCTTGATGGGGATAGCATATGCTTGTGGTGCGTTATTTCGACAGAATCCGATGTCATCAGGTTTTAACGAGTCTGACAAAGGAAGAACTCGGCGTCTTTTCATGTTTAGAGAGTTTGAAAAGACAGCAGAAAAGGAAACTCCAAGGGTGTCCTTTTTCGTAAAGTTGTGTCTCTCGAGCCCGAAAAAGTATAAAACAATGCTCGAAAGAACCGCTCGACCATTACGATCGAGGAGTACTTTTCATAAATAGTGATTTCGACCTGAAAAAATAAAAAAGCGATCAAAACCACGTCGTTTCATAACCATTAACGAGTCTGAAACGACAAAAACCCGGTAATATTTTTATGTTTTAACGGTCAACAAAAAGAACTTAAAACGACCGCCTCTTATTAACGTTTAACGAGTCAAGAGGAGTAACTCGGCAATCTTTTCGTCTTTAAACGGTTAGAAAAGAGCTGAAAGCAGACCTCAAAGTAACCTTTTCTTATGTTTTACCGAGCTTGAAAAAGTAGAAAAAAGGAGCTCGTTTCGTCGCTTGAGTTGCACCAACACCTGTCATCATACCAAAAACAGCGTAAAACCCATTTTGATATAAATATATTCAAAAATACCCAAAAAATAATATTTTTAATGCATTTTAGGTCAAAAAATGCTATAAAATAGTGAAATGGTAAAAAACAAATTCACTTTTTACTTTTCACCTTGTGAGTTTACCATTGGAGGGTTTTGGGTGCAAACTTCAACTGTCGATTGTGATCAATCCAGGAAAGCAATCGAGCCGCCGTCTGGAGCAGGTAAGAGGTCTTGTCCTTAGCTTCATTTTCATTCCGTTTTTTTCAGTTTTCCATCCACAGATTGATCCCCTGCAAGGGGATTTGCAAAATTTAGGGTTGCGCCATTGGCGCGGGTTTCCCACTCGGGACCGCGCTAATGGGATTATTTTCCAAAAGGGGGCGCGCCATTGGCGCGACTCTTTTGAAAACAGTCGCACCAACCACGCGACCTAATTTTCCCATGGATTTTGCCGTTAATTTTGCAAATTTCCTTGATTATGGTTTCACCAGTGATCTAATGATGGTATTTTTGACTTTATGGTTGCAGGGATTCGTCAAAATGGTTGTAGAATGGAGAGAAAGAGAGCATGATGCTATAGATGCTCTGGCACTAGAGGATGGAGCCTGCATGGATGCTTTGAGGGAGCACGGCTTAAAGAAGTTTTTCCTCACCTCCTATTTGCGTGCACAACCGGAGCTACTACGATTTATCGTGGATGCTTGGGACATAGAGGATCAGGTATTCCGCTTGCGAGATCAGACATTGGAGCTGGATGTTTCCGATGTCTATTTTATCACTGGGTTATCGCGGAGAGGTGCACGACCCATTTTGACTGGAAATAGGCCTTCCGGAGAAAAGATGGGGGAGGTGATGGAACGGGTTTGTCTGGGGGCACAGTTTGGATCGAACAGTGCCAAGGTAGATATCATCACAGTTCCAGACCTAGTGCTATGGGTGATACTATTCACTATCACACGGACGGCTGGGGTACAGGCGCCCCATGAGGCCAGCAAGAATCATTTACTACTGGCAACCGAGTGTCTCACCCCTACTTTGTTTGACTGGGCCACAGCTGTGAACCTTAACATCAAGAGACAGCTTACGAAGTGTAAGCGTGGGGGAAAAAAACAGTTCGGGTATGGATCCATTGTGGTATCCTTCTTCTTGGAGCGACTGCCGATTTTCCGGATTCAGGGAGGTATAGTGGCAGATCCAGTGCCACGGGAACCGAGGATGACTCGATGGGCAGCACTCATGCCCAGAGGAGGAGGGGGCCAGCAGATGGCCTAGAGGCCCGAGTTCTTCATATGGCTTCGTCACCAGATGATCGTTATAGAGGATTGGCCCTATGCGGGCACTGATTTTACTGGAGACCCAGATCTCCCATTTCCTGCGAGAGAAGACTGGGATGAGGAGCTTGGTAAGAACTCTTTGTGTTTTTGATGTTTTTTATGTATTTAATTTTTTTTTGTTTTTTGTAATACATGCATGTCTCTGACAATAGCTATATATATGTATGCAGATGTTGGTGCAGAGCGACCAGTTGGTCTGTCTCACATAGCACGGAGGGTACAACCCGTAGCCGACCCTCAGGTAGAGGGTGGTGTGGGTGAAGAGCTAGTACAGAACCTTGAGGGACTCACTCGAGGGATTCCAGACTATGCCAGATTGGTGGATGTGCCCTTTGTGTACCAGAGGCACACAGTGGGAGTACCGACTCGCGTCCACCGTCTGTTGAGACGTTTGGTGCGAGCGGTGACATGTTATCATGAGCATCACCATGATTAGACGCCTAGGTTTCATTTTTGCACATTTTTGAGAGACATGTTGTCTCCGGCCATATGAGATGAACATGTATTATTTTTTGGACTATGTAACGTGCACGGTGCAAACATTATGACACACTCCTATATATATACATATGCCTATGGTTTATTATTGTGCTTTCATGTGCTTGCTTGTATAATGTTTTGATTACAAATTACGCAAATGTCTATCTAATACATGATTAGCGAATGCATCAGATAATGTGTTTAATTGTCATGGAATATGCTGATATGTGATAAAATCAAAGTTCCTTTCTAACAATCTCACACGTAAATACAACCTTAGAATGCGATGGTCTCTGACGGAATATTGCCCGTTGAGCTGGTGGACGACAAGTTGAGAGTCCAGGTTCACTACCAATGCACGAATGCCGAGATTAATTGCTTCAGCAAGTAGCTCGATTACAGCACAATATTCGGCAACATTGTTAGTGGTATGACCCAAACACACCTTGAAAATCTATCAGCTCGCCATGAGGATCATAGATCACCCACGCCGCAGAGGACAAGTTGCGAGTACTGTGGCAGGCACCATCAGTGAAACCAACATAAGGTGCATCAGACATTTGCACAAGAAGCGAAAGACACAATAAGTGGCAGTTACGCCTTTAAAACTGACACACATACACACAACACACTTGCTAGAGTACATGTATGTACAAGATAAAGTGTACAAGCATCATGCATAGTACTTTTTCAAGTACAGCCCGTTTCGGGGCTTCCCGAGAGGGTTCCCTTCATAATCAATTAGCTCGTAGGCCCCTTTTTGCAAAACTTTCTTGACAATGTAAGGGCCTAGCCACATAGGCTCGAGCTTTCCTGCTCCCAGCTTATCGTTTGCCTGATAGTATAGTAGGACTAAATCTCCCTCAACAAAAGAACGTGGATGTACAGTCTGATCGAAGTGAGTCTTGACTCGCTTCTTTTGTGTTTCGATGGCCAAAGAGGCCAGGTGACGGGTCTCATCTAGCCATTCCAGGTAAAGAAGGTGTTCTTCTAATGGAGTAGTTTTGGGAAGTAGTTCGACAGCCAATTTTAATGAAGGGATTTCGCACTCGATTGGAAGGGTAGCCTCTAGTCCATAAACTAGCTGAAATGGAGTGAAACCAGTGGCGTCCTTCACGGAGGTTCGGTAGGCCCACAAGGCAGGGAACAACATCAAATGCCAGTTAGAATTATGCATGCCAATGGTACGTTGAAGCATTGTAACCAAAATCTTATTGATAGCTTCAACTTGGCCATTGGACTGAGGGTAGTATGGAGTCGAACTATCGTGCTGTAAGCCTAGCTGGGTTGTTAGTTCCGACATCATATGATTACGGAAATGCTTCCCGTGATCAGTGACGATGGCTTGAGGGATGCCGAATCACGAAATAACATGGTTGAATAAAAATTGCGCCGATGTGTGACCGTCTTCAGTTAATGTAGGCATCGCCTCGGCCCATTTAGTAAAGTAATCGACGGCAGCGATAATAAACCCATGCCCCCCGGCCGAGCGAGGGTTACAGGTCGTATAATCAATGCCCCATTTTGCAAAAGGGCCGACGGTGACAACAGGGTGCAATGGAGCAGGAGGCGCTCGCATCTTCCGTTGGTATATCTGGCACTCATGACAAGAACGGATGACAAGAATGCAATCCTTAAAGATAGAGGGCCAAAAGTAGCCAGCACGGAGGATTTTTTGGGCAGTAGCATATCCGGACATATGACCACCACAAGCACCAGAGTGGCAGTCATTCAAGACACGCTCAGCTTCCTCGAGAGTTAGACAACGACGGAGAACAGACTCGGCGCCGAGGCGATATAGTGTATCTCCAATGATACGGTATAGTTGAGACTGATGACGAATCCTTCGTCGAGCGTCTTTGGACATGCCAGGGCAAAAGGAGGACGTATGCAGATATATAATGATATCTCTGTACCAGGGATCGAGGGTGCTGATGAGAAATAAAGTCTCATCCGGAATTTGATCCTCTACGTGAGAGGGCGGGGAAGAAGATGGCAAAGAGCAAAGTAACTCAGCAAATACAAGGTATTTCTTGGACTTGGCAGTGGTAAATTCCAAGTCGAATTCTTGGAGGATGACAATCCACTTTGAGTACTTGCCCCCTAGCAACTGGCGTGACAAAATATACGTCATGGGGTTGCAATCAGAAATCACGGTGGTAGTGCGCAGCAGAATGTAGTGACGGAAGCGTTGGACATCACAAACGACGGCTAAAGCCAACTTCTCAACATAAGCTTATCGAGTTTCCGTGTCTAAAAGGTTGTGGCTGAGATAATAGATAACATGCTCAGTTTCATCATCATCAGTTTGAACAAGAACCATGCCGATATTGGTGTCGGCGGTAGCCAAATAGAGAGTGTAGTCACGATAATAGTTCGGAGGACGAAGCAATGGAGCAGAAACAAGGAGACCCTTGAGACGCTCAAAAGATTCCTGAGCCATGGTATCCCAATGAAAAGGGACATCTCGCTTTAGTAATCGTGTGAAACCTTTGGCCACCTCGGCATAGTTTGGAACGAAACGTCGTAGAAAATTTGCTTTACCCTGCAAGCTTTGCAATTGCTGTAAAGAAGCAGGGGGAGGAAGATTCACTATAGCCTCGACTTTAAGGGGATCCAAACGGATGCCCTCTCGGGAGACGACAAACCCGAGAAGTCGGCCGGATTCAACGCAGAAGACACATTTGTGAGGATTGAGTCTAATTCGGTAGTGTTGACAGAGAAGAAAGATCTCGCGAAGGTGAGTAGGGTGGTCCTAACGTTTGGCTGAATGAGCTGGAAGATCATCCAGGTATGGCTGTACAATGTGTCGAATGTCATGAAAAGCATAGGACATTGCACGTTGGAAGGTAGCACCGCCATTTTTTAGATCGAAAGGGAGCTTCTTATAGGCAAAAGTGCCCCATGGACAGATAGAGGCGGTCTTGTGTTGATCAGCGGGAGAAATATTGATCTGGTTATATCCAGAAAAACCGTCCATAAAAGAGTACATTTCGCTTCCGGCACACTCGTCAATAATTTGATCAATGAATGGTGTGGGGAAATTATCTTTAGGACAGGCCCGATTAATATCACGATAATCAACACAAACATGGATTGTAAACCCAATCTATGAGCGGGATAGGATAAATAAAACCAGCTTTAAGAAGCTTCTCTACTTCGGCCTTAATAGCTGCAGCCTTTCTGGGGTGTACAGGGCGTAAACGTTGACGAACAGGCTTAGCACCTGGGTACGTGATTATCTCATGCACCACTATGCTAGGATCAATGTTGGGCATTTCTTCATAGGACCATGCAAAGACGTCACGAAATTCGCGAAAAAGATTGGAATAAATTTGAATTTCCTCCGGAGTACAAGTGAGTCCAATGTGAAGATGTTCGACAATCCCTGGTTTCACAGAGATGTCGATGGGCTGGGTTTGCGTAATGTTTGCCATATTTCCTTCAGAGGACACTTGATAAACTTGGATAGGTGTTTGAAGGATTTGAAATGGGAGACAAGGAGCAAACTGCTCGAAACAAGTAAGCATATCCTGATGGGCAGGTAGAAACGAGGAACGATGGTGAGAATCATGCCAAGGAGGTTCCTCGAGAGACATAGTCTCAATAATGGCTTCGTCGGAAGGGAATGTTTCTTTCAAAGGGTCCAAAGAAGTCTCATCTACAAGCCCTGAGGATGGAGCGAATGAGTGGAGAATCTTGCTCGAAAGGGCAAGTTCAGAAGAGGGAGCCGATGCAGCAATGATTTCGACATAGTTGAGCTCGGCAGGACTCAACGGCATCTGGTCGCCCCAAGAATCTACTTGGTTGGTGGGAGGGAGGATCCACGGATCAGAACAAGTAGTAATCATATTGACGGAAGCGACATTAGGAGGTGGGAGTGGAAAAACACCCATCGGGGCGGGATCTTTGAAAAGCCCGTGACCCAGACTCTCAGATAATCTGGAGGTATGTTCCACAAAAGGGATGTTTCCTTCAGAAGAGGAAGCGAAGAATGACAACTGGTCTACACTAACAATCTTCCCTTGATGAGGGAAACAGATGATACGAAACAAAGATGAAGCTACAGCTTTCATCGCGTATATCCAGCTACATCCGAGAAGGAGGTTGTAGGTAAGAGTAGCATCAACAACTTCAACTTCCATTTCGACCGTCTTCCCTTCCAAAGAGATGGGCAAATGTTGGAGTATACCATAAGGACGGGATGCTCTTCCATCAAAAGCTTCCAAGGTTTTGGGAGACTGACTCAGCGTCGGAGATCCAATAGCTTTCCAACAGGCAACAAACATGATGCAAGTAGAAGCACCTTCATCAATGACTGTACGATGAATCATTTTGGAATCAATAATAACCTGTATAAGGAATGCGATTTGGGGAGGCATTCTCTGCGTATGGCGTTCCAAGTCAAAAGTAATAAAATCCGAGTCGACTGGGTCTATGCTACCGATAGCGGATAGCAAGGACTTCCTCTGACAAGGGCAGCTCTGGAGAACTTCTAAAGCGGACATAGCCGATGGAGTCTGAGCTAAGTCCTCAATGATATTGTAGTGCTGTGTAGCACAGGCGTTTGGGTTGTAAGAAGATTTCCGGAGTACTCCTTTTGGAGGGGGTCGAATAGGCGTCTCAGTACTAGGTCTCTCGATGTGGAGCGGGCCTGAACTGAATGGAGGAGCACTGGAGGGGACCTCGGGCTCTTTCCCGACAGATGACGGATAATCTTTTGTTCGAGTACTGATATTGACAGGTATCGTTCCATCCATAAACACTTGAGAACCGAAGGAAGAGGGAGGCTGAGAGGGGTCAGCCACCATTTGAGTTTGTTGTGAGGGAAAGGGTTCTTTGAGCACTGTCGGAGTCCCGAGAGCGCCTTTCAACAAATGACTGACTTCGGACCGCCTAGGGCAGTCTTTGGTATAGTGATCTTCATCACAGATAAGACAAGGATACTTGGGTTTGCGCTTGGCACCGTCCTCGGGTGGAGGTTTAGGGGAGTCCTGTTTAGGCTGATCTGGCTTATTCTTCGCTTTCCCTTTCTTCTTTCCTTTCGAGGCTTTGTCTGCTATGGTAGACTGGACGACATTGACCTCGGAAGTAATATTCGAAGCGGGTGTTACCTGAGAAGTGGGTTCAGTCGAAGCACTTGATTTTTGCTTCCCAGGGTTCGCGGAATTTTTCTTCAAGGACGAATGAACAGAACCAATAATACCGTCAACAGTTGGTGTTGGCGGGGCTTTGGATGTTCCTGGTCTCGGGGCGTCATGCAGATAATCATACAATGTACCTGACTGAGAATAAACCAAGTCAAGGTACTGAGCGCGCGCGATAGCTTGCTCTTCAGTGACACACGCCCCCATGGCAATGTCCCGAGCTATTGGAGGAACGAACGAAGTCGTAAACCAATCGGTAAGAAGTTGGCCGGGAATCCAAAATTTGATCATACGTCTACGCCGTCTCCATTCATGGATATGATCAGAGATATGCGTAGCCGTTGTCTGTCTTAAGGATGTCAGGAGGTGTGTACCTGTTTCATATCGAATGGGCAACTGAAAATGAGTGAAAAATGCCATAGCCAACGAGTTGAAATCCTAAAAGGATCCGCGATTGAGCTCAATATACCACTTAGCGGCAGAGCCAGTGAGAGTCCTTTGAAAAAGGCGAAGCCGAATTGAATCATCAAGCCATGAATTGGATGAACACCACAGGTGATAAGTCATGACATGAGCTTGTGGATCTTCATTAGCTTTACCATCGAATTTTGGACAGTCACCGGGGATTTTCGTTGGAACCGGAGGCCAATATGGATTATGGAGAATAGGATCATTGGTCAGTTTGGACACATCCGGTAATTCTAAAGTCGCTAAGAAAGGTAACTGAGGATTGAAGGACATCTAAGGCTGCTGGTGGGATGGAACACCAGGGTTCCAACCAACTAGCGGTTGCCCCCAAGGGCTTGGTCCGGCCGGATTTGGCCCCATAGGGTTTTGTCCGTAGGGATTTGGGTTCTGCCCCCTAGCGTTCCATGGTTACCAAACGGTCCTGCAGGAGCACCATATGGTTGCAGATAATTCTGATAAGCATTTGCCTGCAGTTGTTGATAATTTTGATATGGGGCAAACAAAGGTTGCCCTTGAGGTTGCTGGTAACCATACGGTGGCTGGACTCCAAACTGAGTTTGAGAAACAGGCTGAGTTTGATAGACTGGTTGGGATTGAACTCCAACTTGCATTTGAAGACCGGATGGGGTTTGGGGTCCAGCTTGGGGCAAAAAACCGGGTTGAGCAGCGCCAGAAGGATGTCCTGTAGGTTGGGCTATCTGGCCAGAAGGATGACCTTGTTTCTATTGAAGTTGGCCTACCTGCCTAGAAGGTTGTACCTGCTGGGAGTGGAGTTGTTGTTGCACAGCTGAAGGTTGTCCTGACGGACCAGATGGCCGAGTGGGCTGGGCAGTTGGTTGGCCTAATTGGGTTTGAGGCTGACCGACTTGCCCAGAAGGTTGATTATACTGGACGGTGGGCTGACCAGGTGGTTGAGCAGCTTTTCCAGATATTGGACCATACTGGACATTGGGTTGATTTGGGTTAACAAATGATTGACCAATTTGTCCAGTAGGATAACCTTGCTGGATACCAGGTTGGGCTTGTTGATCAGAAGATTGACCTAAGTTGCCAGAAGGTTGAGCATAAGAGGTGAAAAACGGACCACCAGAGGCGAAAGGGTTTCCTTGAAAGGATTGTCCTTGCAGGTCTTGATGAGGTGGTCTCTGGGATTGCGCAGACGATGCTTGGCCACCATGAAAAGAGGTGGAGCCCCAATCAATTGACAGCGGAACTGAAATCTCAACAATCGGTTGAGACGGCAAAGGCCCACCAAGATGTGGTACATACTGATCGTATGGGCCCTCCGCTGGGACGTTTGACGTAGGATCAAAGACTCCGAATAAAGAAGCTGAAGGACGACTGAAAATAGGAGTCGAAGAAGCTACACATACCATTGGAGCGGTTGTGATTGAGGTAACAGACGTACTGCGACTTTGTGGGGTGAAAGGTTCTGTGGTGGGAAAAGTGAGTTGTGACCAAATGGAACTCGTGAAGGGAGTTCCAGAAGACATAACATTGCTTATTTCTCTATAGCCTGGAGGTAGTCTCCTAGTAGTAGGAGTGCTACAAACAGGCGTAGATTCCGTTGCGGTGGGAATTTCACCGCTCGTCGCAACGGATTCGTCAGTCGAAGTAGGGGATACGTCCTCCATGTCGGAAGAAAATGGTGGGGCTGAAACACGAGGAGAAGTGTATTCCAAAAAAGGGATACCGTCCTCAGAAGGTTCCCAAACAGGGTTCCAATGAAACTCGTAAGTCTCGTTGCCTGGAGCACGAGAATTAATTGGTTGTATACTCGGAACAACAGGAAGAATTTCACTCACAACCGGTATCTTGGCAGACAAAATTGGTAATTCCGCCAGGATGAAACTTCACAAAATCCTAGGGAATCTAACGAGACAAGACCCTACTCAAACTAACGAAAACAAAATCTAACCGGGTAAATGTGTATCGTGGCCGAATAAATTTTAAGACAAAGGAACTGAACTTGACCTTTTCATGTTTTAAGAGTCGAGAAAAGGACGAAAAGGTGACTCTAGTCTCCTTCGAATGTTTAATGAGCACGAAGTGACAAGACGCTCACTGGCACCTTTTCTTTTAAGGAGTCCAAAAAGGATCAAAAGTGACTACTCTGGAGACTCTAGGCAAAGGGTTTACCAAACAATCCGTAAAACTGCTTATACACCTTGGCAATCAGATGAAAACCAAGGACTTCCCGTATGGCAGTCAATCTTCCCGAATGCTGTGTTCAGTGCATTATGGCTTGTAAGGCGGCAGACACGGCTTCCTGTGGATAAAGGATGATAACCTAGTGGGGTCTCCACATATACGCGACGGTACGTGGGAGCACAAATCCGTGCTAGACCACTACCGAGTCACAAAAGGAGGAATCACCCAACCGTAATGTGAAACAATAGTGGCTAGGTTTAACGAAGCCGGAGCACGTCTCTAGCCTAGACCTCTAGAATGTATGCGTTAAGTTCCAATGCGTTGTTAGATTCATTCAGTTCATTTTACAGTTGATCTTCAATTAGGTTTCAGTTTTTAGGTCCTACCTTATGTGATCTCTCAGAATTTCCTAAATGCAAACTATATGCCAAAATATATCATTCCGTTCAATGAATGCTAACTAAAGAAGAGTTGAGATTTTCAAACAAACAAAATGATCACCAAACAATCAACAAAGATCCTAATGCAGCTAATAGCAATAAATGAAACTTTTTTTCTTTTCTTTTCTTAAAAAGTGACTAATTGCCAATAACAATGAAGAATGCTAGCTAATGTAATGCAAAAAGATCATTTGTTTTTTTTTTTTTTAAATGGCATAATGCATTTAAACAAATTTCGAGAGATGATAACAAAAGTAAACAGACAAATTTCACTGAATGCAAGTAGAACCAAGTCTGAAACACCAAAAAAATCTGTCAAAAACCTCACAAATACCTCAATGAACTATGTGATCTAAGCCCAAAACGAAGTCAAGTGAAAACCAAACGATCAATAAGTAGATTGCTCGAAGCACACAATAAAAGGTTTTGTCAACCACTAGACAAGTGCAGAAAACAACCAAAGAGTTGACTGGACAATCAAAGAACCAAAACTCCCACGGAAGGCTCGATGTACCAAGCCACTAGATGCTCTAGGGCTGGGATATAAGATCGATGGAAAAAGGCAAACACCCGAAGGATAATGGTAAAAAACCAGTCAACCAGAGTTCTAACACACTCCAGTAGCTGAAAAGGATGTAAAAATACAGAAATCTGAGTTTAAAAAGCTTCCAACAAACAAACTGGCAAAGTTCACAGGACTGGCGCGACTGTCAGCCTGTAACTCGCGCTATTAAGGAATTAGCGTGAGTTTCTTTTGTGCAACCTGCGCCAACTGGCGCGACTGTCAGGTAGAAAAACGCGCTAATAAAGTTTGCTGGCTTAAAAAATAAATCAAGCAGTCCAGGGTCTGGTCGACAGTATTCAGACAGATCAAATAGCAAGAAACAACTTTAAAACTAACCCAGAAAGCTCATTTACGGAAGAGAAAACCAAAATGCAAGACAAACTCCAAGCTGTTCGGTTCATAAACCAAACCGGAGATTGACTGAAGGGGCGTTGATCTACTTCGCTAATGCAAAGCAATAGTGTTTCGAAGGCTGCCTGGCCGTACTTCAGGCTCCGTCCAAGGTTTATGAATCAAACAACAAATAGCTTCCCCAGTGGAGTCGCCAAATTGTTGGAGAGGTAAATCCCCTCAGCGGACAAAGGCGATCCCACTAGCCCAAAATGGGTCTAGCAACAATCAATCAACGCTACCATGCAAGTTCCTAGTTGCAAATTGAAAGTGGATTATGAGAACCAACCTGGAGTCCAACGCTAGTGTCGTAGAAGAGTTGATACTCCCGTTTCCTTGCTTCGGCAGGTCACGATCCTCACGATATTCGCGAATGGATACCTGCACATGCAAAGAACGAAACGAATACAAGCATAAAATCCACTAAATACAACTATATATCGGTCAGAAAAGACATAGATCAAACATTATCATAATGAACAATAAGATCAGAACCATAACGATAGTCGTTTATTAATGAATAATCAACAGAGAAAAATACAACCAAAGTTCTGATGTTGAATCTCTCCTCTGGCTGGGCAAGTAGCTACATATGTCTTGCAATAGACCTTTCTCTCTCTTTGATTATGAATACACAGCTCAGACTTCTGGCAGCATAACCTCCCTATGCTCCAAGACTCTTACTATCACTTGAGACAAGCGTTATCACTACTACTCAAAAACTAGCTTGTCAAATGCATGAGGACAGACTTTTATAGATGGAGAAGGGGAGGAAGATACAATGCATCAAGACACCCATTATGGATTAGCATTATCTCCAAAAAGCCGCTGTGGATAGATGTAAGGGATAGATGATGAATCTCGACATCTAGAAGATTAGCTTTATCCTCAAAAGACTTCATGACTTGAAGGGAAAAAACATCCGGGCGCGCGTTTGTTAAAAATCTTTTCCAAACTTGGTTGGCGCGGGTGTTACTCTAAGACAGAGCGCCAATGGAAGCGCCTTCTTTTGAGGATCTCCCTCATTGGCGCGGGTAGTACACTGTGGACCCGCGCTAATGGAAAAAGGGCACTTTTAAGGGATACTTTACAGGAGGTGTCTTCAGGGCACATGAAGTCCATACTTAGGGGAACATAATGCAAGTGTTTTTAAGTTATGTCACTGCTCAGAGGTCTCGGAATGAGTCCTCCAAAGTACGGGAAAGGGGTAACAGGGACGGTGACCAATGGTGACAAATTACTGTGTAACAAAAAGTCTTCTACCGATTGAAAAAATTGCAAGGGGAAAGCCCTTTGGAAGGCGGAAATAATCTATCGGGAGGCCTAAAACACTCCCAAACAATCAAAAATAAAAAGCGCAGGCCTAGCAGTTCAAATGAGCGACAGTCGTTCGATCTGGCCGATCAATGGTCCAGATCGCATCGGCGGGTCGCAATCGGTAGGGAGGCAGTGGCAGCGACAAGACTTCGCCGATGAAGCGATCGCCGAGGGGCCGGACTCGAAGGTAGTATTAATTCCTTCTTATAAATATATTTCGGGTCTGATGGTGTTTCGGCGATTCTATGTGGACGCTCCCATATCCCTGCCGATAGCAAACATGCGACTTAGCGCCAGCCGTCGGATCAGACCCCCAGATCAATGGCCCTGATTTAATCGCTGCACTCCCCATGTATCGCTCCGACTGGCGGAGCCTAAATAATGAAAAACATGGCACAATAAGCATTTCGGGTCGGCAAACCAAATTTTTTTAAGTCCGCCGATATGACATCGCCAATGGGCCGGACCCGATGGATGTACAAAGCTCCGTTTTATAAAATTTCAAGTCCGCGCCCTTCACGTTTTCAGTGTTTTGTGTGTATTTTCTTTGTATAAAGGAAATACAAGGGATGCCTGGGCAGATGCCAATTGCGATGGGTTTTAGATACGAAAGGGTTAAGAAACAAAATATATATATGATTCAAATCCACCAAAGCCATTTTTCGTGGTTTTGTGGCGGTTTTGCATGTATTTGTCAAATGTTAAGAAACAAAGGAGGGCCTGTTTAAACATGCATTGCAAGCCAAAGGCGAACCCGATAGTAAATAAAACTATGCCTGAAACCTTTAAAAAGTCAACATGAAGCAATGATGGGCGGGAATGAATGGTTTGGGGCAGCATTACTCTGTTTAAAAGCCAGAGCAGTCATATTAAAGCCATTAAATGATCCAGCAGCAGCATTTAATTAACAGTATGGCTGAGGGGAAGCAGGACACTGCCGATCAAATCGGAGCATTCAACGGTTATGGGTTTCACCCATATTTCATTCCACCTGCCCAAAGAAGGACCACAGAGAGCTAGAGGGAGGCAAATCCATTTACAGCACAACCATATTCGTATCAAAGGCCCATTCCTGAATGTAAATGTTGTTGGCCCTCATTTATTGATTCTTGTACGCATAACCAGCAGAGCAATTTTGTAAACAAACTCTATATATACCCATAACAGAGATGTAATAGATTGATGAGTGTTTGATGAATGAGAGCTTATTGTAGCCTTTTGACTTCTGGAGACTGTTAATACTATGATATCTGCAGCTTCTGGTCTTGATTTCCATTAATACAAGCTTCTTTTGCTGTCACCTGCTCACTTTCCACTTCTTCTTCTTGTTCTAGGTTGTGCCTGCTTGCATTTATTTGATGTGCTGTGAATGTTTGATATCAGAGGGGCTGTCATCCCACCTCTGTATTATAATTTAGTGGCTCATTGAAATTTCCTTTAGATTGTTGTTGTTTAATATCAGGGAGCTTTCATCTTGTCTGTATATTAAATGATAGTTCTACAGATCTTCTGACTGGTTGCAGTTGGCCATCACAGGGTCCTGTGCATCTGCTGGTGCAATTAGTTTTCTCCATCATCACCTTTATCTTAAACTGTGAGTAGTTGGTGGTTGAAATCCTTGTAGTTTGGGGGTTTACACCCATGCCTGGGGATAGTCATAGTAGGAGTGGTTATCTTGCTTAAATGTGCAGCATATCTTCATTTATCCATCATCTTATCCAACAGAATTGTTGAATTTTTAATGTTCCTGAGCATCATTGATTTACAACCTAGGTGAGTTTCTTGGGGTGATAACATTAAGCACATGGTATTACATATATTTAAAGCCTTTAAAAATCTTGAGAAATCCCCATTGTAATGTTCCAGAGTTGAGAAAATCTTAGTATGCATGGACTATTTGTGTTGTTTCTATGTATGAAATGTTACAATTTATTTCTCTTGTTATTTCTTTTAGTAACAAAAACAAAACGATCACGGCGTAGAGAATGAATATATGCTTTCAAACACTGGCACATTATATGTTGAGGTCAGAGCTAACATAGAGAAACCCCATTGGGATTTGACCAGCATCGGTAGATCCATTGTGATTTCCCTATGGAAGAGAGAGTATGCATGTAGATTTCTTGAGAGAAATAGAGGTCTAGCAAGGTGAGATTCATCCATGTAAGCCAACTATAGAGAGAATAGCACTAAGTATAGAAAATGAAGTGAATGGTAGAATAATCATTGTGACAACAACCAAAGAAAAAAATCTCTGGAGATCAAAATTTGTAAATTATGTGTATATGGGAATATGATTATAAGACAAGAAAAAGGTCATTGGTGAGGGTCATGCTTGTGATGGACCTTTAAGGTCTGTCGCCAATGTCTCATATGGTGACGGTCTCTAAAAAAGCATTGTTGTAAGTGTATATAGTGATGGTCCTTTGCGGTTTTTCACCAGAGCCATTTTCGATGACACTTTTGGTGAGGGTCGTTAAAGGCCCATCACTAATTCTCTCTTTGGTGACACTTTTGGTGAGGGTTGTTAAAGGCCCATCACTAATTCTCTCTTTGGTGACACTTCTAGTGATGATCTTTTATTGATCGTTACCAATTATCTTTTTGGTTACTTTTGGTGACGACCAATAAATGTTCGTCGTCATTTATCATTCCAATCAATTTTTGATGATGCTTCATACTTGTGATGGACCTTTAAGGTCCATCATCAATGTCGCATATGGTGACAGTCTTTAAAAAATCATTGTTGTAAGTGTATATGGTGATGGTCCTTTAAGGTTTATCACCAACGCCATTTTCAATGACACTTTTGGTGAGGGTCGTTAATTTCCCATCACTAATTCTCTCTTTGGTGACACTTTGGTTGAGGGTCATTAAAGGCCCATCACTAATTCTCCCTTTGGTGACACTTCAAGTGACGATCTTTTGTTGACCCTCACCAATGCTCTTTTTGGTTACTTTTGGTGATGGTCAAAAAATGTTCATCATCATTGATCATTCCAATGAGTTTTTGATGACACTATGTACCTGTTACGATATTTTTTGTCAAAATATAATAATTTAAGAGCATTGTTGTGGAGTCTTTTTCAATATGTGTCCAAGGTCATAATGGTTATAATAGCCAGTCAATTTGTTAAGAAGTAATTAGTGTGTATCATTTCCCTCAAGTCATAAGAATATAGTCTTTCTATGAGTCAACACATGATTCATCTCTATTAGGTTTATTATCTAGCAAATTTCCTTTAAATAAAGTTCCCCTAGCGTGTGTAGGAACTACATTATTTAATACATAATCAAGCTTTTTCAATTCTATTAATGAGAGAGTCCTAGCACTCCTCAACACTAATGGCACACCTTAATATGCTTTGGAACAATACACTAACATTCCTTGGCACCTCGCATGTCTTGGAACATCTTTGTACCTAAAACATCTTGCCATGAGTAGGATGCTAAAGCACATGTTGGCATGCCATAACATAGCATAGCACTCCCCTATAACGGGTTGGCATTCCCTATAGTCCCTAACATGCCCTAGAACTCCTTGGCATAATATTGCATTGACAAAAATTAGCACTTGGCACACATTGGCATTTGGCATGTATTGGAACATATTATTAGTGTGCCTAGCATGCCCCTTTTTAAAAAGATGAAGTCCAGACTTATTAACCCTCTTATGTGTTCATTTCCTTTCATTTTAGCTTGGTTATTCCTTTTGTTGCCTTGAAACTCCTTGACGCATATTGGCATACTCTGGCACCTTGCACATCCTAGCATGTCTTAGCACCTGGAATGCTTTGGCATTATTCGGCACATGTTAGCACACCCTAGAACTACCTAGCACACTCTAGCACTTCTTGACATTCCCTGATATTCCCTAGCATGCCTTACCCATTCTTAGCATACCTTGTCACTCCCTCCTTGGCATGACAACTAGCACTGATTGGCACTCCCCAACACACCCTCATATTCATTCACTTCCATGCATTTTGACCTAGTGCTCCCTTGTGTTGTCCGAGTACTCCTTAACACTCTTGAGCATGCATTAGCACTCTTTAGCACACCTTAGCACTCATAAGTGAAGAATGAAACTTGTAACCAATGTTACCAAACTCGAAATAGACAATAAATCAGCAAGGCAAAAGAGCTAAGAGTTTTAATCAGATTGGGGAAAAATCGAAAAAAAATTATCAAAAAAAAATTGGGAAAAAATCAGGAAAAAATCAATGAATTCAATAAATAAAATTATACACATATATTGAATTAAAAAAAAAAAACAAAAAAACAAACAAACAAAAAAACAAACAAACAAACAATTTTCATTGATATTCAGTAAAGCCATGTCCAAACAATTCATAATATCAATAGATGTCCAAAATATCATGAATGAATAAGCATCTCATATATGTTACGAGTCCAAACACGATCCAAAGTATTGAGTCATGACTCCTAACTAGTGACTACATAGAACTAGAAGAAGCTGCTTCTAAAGGTTTACAAACAACAGCATACTAATTAGAAAAAATTAGTAACTAAGAGTCTAAGACTCTTAAGAGTAAGAACTAGAAGCGATTCCTCCCACTCCTCCGCTTTCTGACTCTCAAAGTTCTTCAAGTCATGTACTCTTAAAAGAGGAGCCTCCTCTAATTAGACCCAATCAGCTGCATTTGTAGTTTGAAAATCTATCTCTTCAAGGTCTATTGGTGAATGATCCAAAACTATCATTATCATGAGACATTGAAATGTGAATTTAAGTTTGACTTTGAACTTTAAATTTTAAACTTTAAATTCCAAATCAGATTATGAAACCTTCAAATTCAAGTTGTCACCTAGTATTTTCTTGTCGTGAAGTTGTAGATTGTAATGGAAAAATACAAAGTCATTTAAGTGCTTTTGTGTCAATTGGTTGTGCTTCTTAGAATGTATTTTCTCAAACATGCTCCAGTTGCACTCGCAACCTGAAGCACTGCATGCTTGGTTTAAGATTCGAATGGCAAATCTCTTCAAATCTGGCATATAACTACAAAAGTTTTGCCACCAAAGATCTAGCAAGTGGCAAGGGTTCGTGAGTAGACGTACTAAATACTAAATAGTAAAAACTTAAAAAGACAAAAAAAATTAATAAAACATTTAACGTACAAAATAAAGTTTAAAAAAATTTAATGAACTGATAAAGCCTTCAAGCCTCAAAGGGTATTTGGCAACACCTTAGACCTTTCTCATATAACACTAGTATAGGAAAATAATTTAGGTGGTGTGCTATAATCCTATAGTTGGGAAAAGACATGACTTTGAAATTATGGATCAGGGAAGCACCTTTCCATGCATGTCATAAGTCCTCTATGAACCTCCCCACCCTCATTAAATTTTCTCTTATCATAAAAATACGATGGGTTTAAGAAGTACTTAGCAACATGTAAGGGGGAATGCAATTTCCTATCCCAATGTGCATCAATAATGTCCCAAAGAGGTATATACTTTGCCTCCTCATCCCCATATCTTCTTTTGATGGCCTCCTTTGTGTGATCCATCACCTCATAAATGTAACCCATAGCGGGTTTGTCACCATCAACCATCCTGAAAGTTCAAGCTTTCAAATTTAAATTAATATGAAACATTGAAAACAAAAAGAAGCTTCAAATGAAATTTAAAACATGAAAAAGTTAAAAGACTTGAAGTAACTGAGAACTCTATCAAGGGACTCCATCACAGCAATAATCCCTTCGGCATCTTTCAAGAAACCATCATTAAACACAAGTTCAAAAACTTCAATGCCTTCAAGGGTCTTGGAATGTTAAGATTCCATCCACTGAGGTCCCAAGGACATCCTCTTCAGATTTATCTTTTGCTCAACCACAAATTTCAAAGATATGAAATTTGTTGCAAATCTAGTCACTGCAAGTCAAACAATTTCTTTACCTTCAGTGTATTTTCTCATGGTGTTTAGGACAATAATGTGGTTGTATAGGTATTTGGCTATGGATTTTTCCTTCTCCACAACCTCATGTATCCAATGAATCTTACCAATGTCCTCAATCATTAAATCTATACAATGGGCAACACAATAGGTCCAAAAAATAGTGGGGTGCCTAATCTCAAAAAGTCTACTAGCAGCCATATAATTAGCTGCATTGTCAGTGACAATTTGTACAACATGTTCTTCTCCCACTTCTTGAACGACTTCCTCCATCATTTCAAAAATAAGTTGTGCAGTCTTAACCTTGTCTGAGGCATCCACTGATTTGAGAAACATTGTACCTACTGGACAAGATACAAGGAGATTTATTAAAGTTCTATTCCTCTAATCTGTCCATCCATCACTCATGATCGTGCACCCTGTTTCTACCCATGATGAATGAAACTCAAATATCACAAGCATGGCATCTTCAACACTTTCTAATAGCAAATTTGTCCTAATGCTTTCTAATGAAGGAGCTTTGAACCCTGGACCTGCAACAGCAACTGCATCAATCATAGCTTGCCAATAAGGACTTATGGCACAGTGGAAAGGTATGTCAGAACAGTACCAAAAGTTAGCAATGGCCTTCTTTGCCTGACTATGGATATTTTTTCTCCAACCAGTGGTATACAAGGTAGCTTGGGAACCAAGTTTTATGCGGGGATAAAAAAAGGTTTTTATGTTTCCACCTCCAATGTTGAATGCAGGAGGATTCATTTGGCCTTGATTTTGACTTGGACTTGGAGGCATGTGCGGGAAACTTGGGAACTGCATTAAGGATTCAATAGAGGGAGATGACAATGGGGTAGTGGAACAAAAATTGTCAACTCCAGGAGTTCCTATTTCTTTTTTTGCTTCCTTTCTTTGCATTATTCTGACTCAACATATCAATGGCCAAGGTTGCTTGGTGTTTGATATTTTCGTCAACGTTTTTTCAAAGACCTATATCATGGCTGGGTATTTGTGCAGGTGGTACTTGAATCTATAAATTCCTCCACTACATTTCGCTTTGCAAAATTTACAAAGGAGCTTAGGGTCTCTAAGAATCTTGTCACAATAAGCCCAAGCAAAGTCCCTCTCCCTCAACATTGTTGTTGTTTTGGACTTGTGTTTAAATTGCAGCTTCTGTTTAGATTTGGAGTTGTGCCATCTATTTAATTTGGCTCCTGTAAAATACAATAAAACATTAAAATTAAAAATTCCATATATAACTTCGCAAAAAAGAGGGTTGGTTTTAAAGGATATGAGGTTTGTTAAGGATCAAAGAGGCATCTGTCCAGCAACACAAGCACATTTCGACCTAATATATCATTATGAACTTGAAACGAAATTAGGTATATATGAGGAAATGCTACCTAAACGAAATATTATCAACATATATTGCATTTTAATCTTGAATTTGCAAGTTCGTTTAGCATAATACAACTAAATGAATACATCAATAACAGATTCTGAAAGAACAAAAATACCCAAAGTTGTGAATTCATGGTTAAATTCTTCGAAGTCGGCAAGTCATCGACCAAGGAAGGAATGTTTGATGACTTGGTCGATGGTTGGTATGAAACCATTTCTTAGTGCATTTTTAAAATCTATTTAAGCCCCATTTATAGGGTTGAAAAGTCATAACCAAAGGAATACGTCGAACATTCGATCACTAAATAGTGAAACTTGAAACTTGCCATTGAAAATGACATTGAAACTTCAATATAGTAATATACCTATTATTTAAGCCAAGTGCCAATGTACCTCGATTGTTGAATAGTGAAGCGGCTAAGCCTAAAGGTAACACATGATGAAGGTGACGAGTGACTGCCCGAGTGTCGATATGGAGTATGGATAGAGCACACATTGGCAACTACCCTATATGGAGTCTGGACTTAGGCTCACCTTGGCAGTTCCCCGATATTGAGTCTGGATTGTGTAATAGTGAGTAGGGGTTGATTACTGAAGGTCTCGACGTATGAGTTTTGGGCCTGAGAAATGAGGAATAAATTTTGTAATGAATAATGTTTAGTTTTTAGTAATGCGGCATACCTAAACTTGAAAAACTCATGCTCATCGAGTCAAGGCTGAAAATCGAATAAATTGGAATCAATCGCAAGAATCTTCTTTAATCGGCAAGTCTCAATTCAAACTTGCATTGACCATGAGTTAAACTTGGTCAACGTGAGTTTTACTCACAAATATTTAGATCGGATCATTTGGAGGGCGAGAATATTCTAACTTGTGATTAATCGTGATTGATCGGAGTGTCTTGTTTCACTGCTTGTAACTGAAATCTGAACTGAAAATAGGAGATCTTACAATTGAAACTAATTGTGAATTTTCTAAACTGAAATTGGCCCATTGGTATCGTTTCTATTTGTTATTGGACACGTCAATGGAAGAGATTCATTTTAAATTAGGTTAATGGAGAAAATATTTTATGGAAGATGTTTCTTTTGTGTCGAGGAAGACATAGTAATATCTTTTATTAAATTTGAATAACAATAGTATCTACTCTGTATCTCCCGCATCTAATTATTTTTATCTCTTGTAACTCATACAGAAAGTGGGGTAATAGTGGACATGTAGCATCAAGCTCCACTCCTTTTAATCCAAATTTTTGCATGAAAACCTTTGTGTCACTTGCGCCGCAAAGCCTTCACTATAGAGTGTGGAGTTAACACCTACCTGTGCATGACAAAAGCTACACATACCTTTTGACTTGGTTTTTTCACCTTTTGTCCATTCTTTGCACATTTTATTTGCTTCAACCAATATCAAAAGCATTTGTGAGCTTCGTTCAAGGCATGAATACATGCTTCAATCATGGAAATTAGCAAAGTTTCTAAAGGAAAAAATAACCATGGAGTTATCCTTTTCCATTTCGAATATGTTAGGATTCTATTGAGAGTTTTTTAGAGATAATTATTAATTGGCCCTCTACTTTTCCCTTTTCCTTAATATAAATTACATCTCTTATTACATTTCTAATCAAGAGATTTACCTCAAATACTAGATCAAAGGGCCAAGGAATTTTCATAAATGCTTCCTTGTCTATTAGAAGAATAAATGGTCAACATGTCCGCTTGGCTCCAATTTCTCGGTAATTAATAATTGTTTTGAAAAATGACTACTCTTGTTTGAATCTAGAACTATGTTTAAGCTTTGAAAATGGATTTTCCTCCAAATTGATCTTGGAAAGGTCCTTATTAAAGGCTTCTCTATATCTCCACTAGAATGAATGGCTTGTATGTTGAAAAGCGTAGCAGAGCTCCCTTTTGAAAAGCCTGATCATCCCATTGTCATCAAGAGCTCCTCCTTTTCCCCAAATTGGACCCAAACAACATTGAGTACTTAATTATGATCCAACCCGAGAAATTTTGATTGACACTGCAACTCAAGAGCTATTAAATTTAAAGTGCGCTAATATGATTCATCATTCTTTCATTGAATAAGTATATTGTTTTTGAATTTGTCATTTGTGCTTATAGTATGTGGTACTGACCTTGTTTCACCTGAAAGGGTTTTTATTCTTGGACTATGACAATGCTAGTAAGATTTAGGCCTTTTGTAGTATTTATACCCCATGATCATTTTTGCAAGATGTATGTCCTATGTGGAAAGAAATAAGAATTTAGTTATTACCTCCTAAACTAAAGCATTGTTTCTTTTATTAGGTTCCATGTAACATCCTCTACAAATTGAGGATGAATGGAACATAATATCCTATCCATCCCCATACACTATAGTCCTCCACAAAGGGGAAAAAAACCCCAAAATACCCATTATTGGGCAATTTTGGGGGAAATTGGGCTTAAAAAACCCAAATTTGAGGTTTGGAGTAAGGTTTACTCAATCACTTAAGAATATGAAACCCCTCTGGAAAATCTATAAATAAAGAAGGATTGAATTCATTTTGGATCACCAAGTGTGGATTAATTCATTTGTTCTTGAGCATTAGGTCTAACAGTTTTTTACCCCTTCTATCTCTTGTCAATTTCGGTGGTGAAATATTCCACCCTAGTTGACATTCCCTTATTATCTCGTTGTTTGAGCACAAGGGCCTCTGGCTGGTCAGTGAACTCTGTTGGATATTGGTCTCTTGTCTTTTTCTGGGTGCAAGATTTCTATTAAAGGTGAATGAATTTGGAGGATAGTGCATGATAACTTAGTTTTGTTTGGCATACACCTCTCTTGAAGGAAGAAACAAAGTTTCTAAGTCCTTAATATCTTGTTCTGGGTAAACCACTTACCTTAGGCAGTGGATTTGTTTCTGGAACCTGGAGTAGCGAAACTATTTTATTTATTTAGTGTTTGCATGCACAGTTAAAAGGAGCACTTCCCTAGTTATTAATTCTCAGCCTTAGCTAAGGAAGCATGTTTGCATATCTCATATCATATTCACTAGTGGCAGACTTTAATTATCTTGTCCATCCATGCAAGGAAGGTGCATTAGGATTAGGAGTTAAGAAAGTTGAGACAGTGTTGTACATGTTTCCAGATTCATTGTACCATCTAGACTAAAGGAAAAGTGAATAGTAGTGTTTGAAATTTTTAGTTATTTCTTGTTTCAAAGAGTAATGAATATTGATGTGATTTGAGTTTCAAATTTATGTACTTGATGTTACTTTCTTTAGTGGCATGTGCTTCCCTGTTCAGAACAAGGGGTTTTTCTGCAGTATCTAGCCTCCAAAGCTTCTTCAATGCAAACTAAATATCAAATCATGCCCTTGTACTCCAAATCATCTAAGGCATCACCCTAGAGAAGTTCCAAAGTAGACCAATGAGATTTGACAAGCCAACTCCAACTGCATGTCACTATACAAGTGTTGACATCACTGCTACAAAAATTATTCTGAAGTGTTGCATCCTACACCAATTCCTAAGATGGATGCCCAAAGGGGTTCTAGAATGAGGCTCAACCTTCATTACCACATTTAAGACTTTTCAAAGGGATCGATCCCTTTAAACCATACGAATTTTTACACTTTCACAATTTGGCCATGTTCCTATCAATTTATATTTTGTATTGAAAATTCAGTCCCATTTTACATGTTTATTAAATTTACGAACAATTATAGGTCAGCTCCAGCAAAATGTCAACAAATTTGTTGGTTAGGTTGGAATTTCTCCAAATACTATCACATGTATATATAATCACACATTTTCCTTTTTAGATCTCGATTGGTTGAACAAAAAGGTTTGTTGCCTGTGTAATTTTGTCCCATACCTCCACATCAGCACTCATAGGTAGCAATATTCTTAATTCTTCATCTGTGTGCACATCAAGGTCCCTTTTGGTTGTTATTTTTGATGGAGCAACCCCTGACAGTACACCTTTTACCACAGAGATGTTGTTGTTGGATAGAAATCTCCATAAGAGTCTTACACCAGACATATAAATGGCTATTTTATATCACAATAATAAGAATTAACATATGAAGATGTGTAGACCCTATATTATGTGCATTCAATCCATTATTTTTTATTTCATGGCAGATATCGTTCTGCATAGTAGATGTGTTGTGGCACTTGAGTGCGTTTGCATAAAAAATTCTAAGGCCAAACCCAGATTCTCATGTGTCATGGAAATTCAACATATGCCTTGTTCACCTAAGAACTACTTGTAACTCATCTTAGGGTACTTATGAAAAATCTAACTCATCCCACTTAACAAGTTACCAAGACAAGGATCATCACATCCAACCTTGGTCTAAAATAATTAAGCAACACAATTTACATCTTGACATGACATAAAACCCGACATGTCTTAGAATGCCTTAGCACTATGTGGCATGCGTTAACATCCCCTACATTCCTTGGCATGCTTTGACACTCCGTAGCACACCATGGCACTTCCTAACATGCCATGGTAGTTTAGCATACATTGGCATTGCCTAGCATATAACCTTGTCACTCCCTCGTTAACACACCTAGAACTCATTGAAACTACCTCTCACACACTCTTATTCGTTAATTTCCATGCATTTTGAACTAGTGCTTCCTTATGTTTCCTTGACACCCCCTAACACTCCC
Source organism: Pinus tabuliformis (assembly GCA_031772625.1). Taxonomy (NCBI): domain Eukaryota; kingdom Viridiplantae; phylum Streptophyta; class Pinopsida; order Pinales; family Pinaceae; genus Pinus; species Pinus tabuliformis. Next base: position 1,259,096,599 of record CM062817.1, read on the forward strand.
TAGCTCACCCTAGCACCTAACACATCTTGGCCTATAGCCTTAACACTCTAGCATTCCTTGGCACTACATAGTATACCTTGTCACTCTCTCCTTGGCACACCTAGACATCGCTGACACTCTTGGTCACAAACTCTTATTCATTCATTTCCATGCATTTTTACCTATTTTTCCCTTTTGGTTCCCTAGCACTCTTTATCACTCCTTGACACATGTTGTTACACCCTAGCACCTATGATATCTTAGCATGTCACCCTAGCCTCTAGCATGCCTTAACACTACCTAGCATACCTTGTCAATTTGTCCTTAGCACACCTAGAACTCACTAAAACTTCTAATGACAAACTCTTATTTGTTCATTTCCATTTATTTTGACATAGTTCTCCCTTGTGTTTCCCTGGCACTCCTAGCTAACACTTCCTTACATGCATTGGCACATCTTGGCCGCATGTTGCCCTAGAACTATAACATTCCTTAGCATTGCAAAGCATTCCTTGCAACTCCTCCTTAACACACTTGGAACTCACTAACACTCCATGCCAAACACTCTTATTCCTTAATTTCCAGGCATTATGACCTAGTGCTCCCTTGTGTTTCCCTAACACTCCTTGGCACACATTGGCACACCATGGCACTTGTCATATCTTAGTATGATTTCCTAGCACTCTATCATCTATTGGCACTGCTTATCATACGTTGTCACTCCCTCCTTAGCACACCTATAACTTGTTAACACTCCCTATCACACACACACACATTCATTCATTTACATGTAATTGAAACAAGTCCTCCCTTGTGTTTCCTTGGAAATCCCTAGCATGTGTTGGCGGCACATCCTAGAACCTAGCACACATTGGCATGTCTTGACATGCCTAACATTCCTTGGAACTTTATAACATGTGTTAGCGCTTCCTAAAATTCCCTACACACCTTGGCACTCCCTCGTTTGCATGCCCTGATAGATAACCTTACTTTTTTTGTGACTTGGGAACCCAACCAAGTCATTGAAAAAATAGTGTTGTTCCTTGACCAAAGTCTCCCTTTGTCTCAAACTTCTTTTTCCATCCTCTTATGACAATAGTAGCCTTTCCTCCTACAAGTCCTAATATGAAATTCTCCTAACACACTTCATCCATGGGACACCTAGAATTCACTGACACTGCCTGTCATAATCTCTTATTCATTAATTTCCATGCACTTTGACCTAGTTCTCCCTTATGATTCCCTGACACTCCCAAACACTCCTTGATATGCATTGACACTATCTGGCATATCTTAGGATGCCCTTTCATTCCTCGGCATGCCATGGCACTCCTTAATTATCATTCCCTCATAACTACCCTTATTTTCTTTTAGACTTAGGAACCCAACCAAGTCCTACCTCAACTACAACAACTTTACTTAGTTACATTTACTATAACTAGACTATGCCTTGTTCTCCTAATGGACTATAAATCATCTTAGGCTTCTCATGTCCAACATTAACTCATCCCACTTAACAAGTTACAAAGTCAAGGCTCACATCCAATAGTTCCCATAACACAACTAAGCAACATAGTTTACATCTTCACATTCCATAACATCTGGCACGTATAACAATCCATTGGCACTACATGACACACATTATCATCCCCTGCATTCCTTGGCATGATTTTCCACTCCCTAACAGACCCTACCACTCCCTAACATGCCCTAACACTCTAGCATGCCTTGCCACTACCTAGCATATACCCTTGTCACTCCCTCCTTAACACAATTGAAACTTGCTGACACTCCCTATCACACACTCTTATCTATTCATTTCCATGCAATTTGAACCAGTTCTTCCTTTTGTTCTCATGGAACCCCCTGACACACATTGGCACACCCTAGGACTTGGCACATCTTGTCATGTCACCCTGGGGCTCTAGCATTCCTTGGAACTACCTAGCATACCTTGTCACTCCCTCCTTAGCACACCTAGAATTCGATGACAATCCCTATCATGCGCTCTTATTCATTCATTTCCATGCATTTGAAACTAGTGCTTCCTTGTTTTTCCCTGACACTCCATAACTCTCCTTGGCATGCATTGGCACACCTTAGAACCTAGCACATCTTGTCATGTTTCCCTGGCCTCTAGAATGCCTTAGTACTGCCTAGCATAGCTTGTCACTCCCTCCTTACCACACCCTAAAATCACTGACACTTCCTGTCACAAACTCTTAATCATTCATTTGCATGCATTTTTTCACCTAGTGCTCCCTTTTGTTTCCCTAACACTCCCTAACACTTACTAGCACTATTTGGCACACCTTGGCACCTAACACATATTGGTTGCATGTCGCTCTGGCATGCTAGAATGACTTAGCGTTGCTTAGCATACCATGTCACTCCCCTCTTACCACACCTGGAACTCATTAACACTCCCTGTCACACACTCTTATTCATTCATTTCCATGCATTTTGACCTAGTGCTCCCTTGTGTTTCCCTAGCACTCACTAACACTCACCACACATTGGCACACCTAACTGCAATGAGTTTCACTAACAGTCAATCCAAAAACCCTTCTAGAGTCTATCTAGTTACTTGTTCTTCATTAATATATTAGGGTTAAGTTTATTGTATAGTGTTCAGTGTGAAAATATTAGTAGGTGTTTTTATCGCATAGAATAATTATGATCTTCCCCATGTACATAAGGATAATTGAGAAGTGTTTCCCATAATCGTGCAAGTGGAACTTCAACATGTACATCAGGGTAACCACAAAATATTTATCATATTTACACAATGCAAGGTGATAGGAAAATATTTACATTATATACGTGAATGTATTAAGATCAGAACCATTAGCATCGTATCTACATATTTACCACAAGACGAGGGTCATTACAACCCCTTAAAAATAGCCATAAGTCCTTCCTCTTTTGCACCTCCTTGACCACAAGGGTTTAATTGAAAAACACATATTTCCTTTAAAGATTTTTAGGTTGAGGTAGCCACTTCAAGCCCTTGAACTTAAAGATACTCAAATGTTTGCAATTTGTTACAATAATAAGTCCATTATGCACACTCCCCATCTTAGAGTTGGGTAGAGAGGGAGAATACTTGATTGATGCCAACCTTGTAAATGAAAAACTTTTCCTACTCATTTTTTGGACACTCCACCACTAGTTGACACCACTAACACACACCAAAAGTCCAAGATACCCATAATATGTGCCCTACACCCAAGGGCTTAGACTACACCTCCATAAAATGTACCTTCAACTTTAGATGTCCTAAAACAGTAATATCCTAACCCTAGCCTATGTTTTAGTTTTTTGTAACTTTCTCCTTAACTAACATTTGTTTTTAACTATTTAATCCACTTACCATATACTCTCTCTTGTTTGCACCCACCCAGTATACAAGAACACTTATGTTTTTAATACAACCAAGTTAAGAGGGCATGTTTCTTTCATATAGTTAAACGTTTTCAATACAACCAAGTTTAGAGCACGTGTTTCCTTTTCAAATTACAAAAGCATAACATGTATATCTTTATAAACTAACAACAAAATCATTGCATAAAAAAGGTAAGCTTAAAATTAAATTAAAATTATATTATTATTATTATGATAAATACACCAAATATGGAAAAAATGTTTTCAAACACAACCATAAAAAAATGTTAGTTTATCAAATACAACTATAAAATTATTAATCCAACCTAGATCCATCTTAACCCAGATCTATCAAGTGCCGATAGGGATCCAATCTCTCGATGTTCAAACCTTTTTTTTGGCGCTTGATAGATCCAAGTTAAGATGGATCTAGGCTAGTTATATAATACTATATAATATCTATATTTGTATCTATGTGTCTCTTTCTTATTCCCTCTCTCTATCTCACCCCCCAAAACATACACACTCTCTCTCCATATCTACCTCTCTCTCCCTCCCTCTTCATCTCTACCTCTCTCTCTTCCCTCTATCTCTCCTCTCTCCATCACTCCCTTGTCACTCCGTCTCTCTCTCTACCTTTCTCCCTCTATGTCTTTCTTCTTCCTACCCCCTCTCTTCCCCTCTAACTTCATCTCTCTCTCCTCTCTCTCCTCTCTCTTAGTCCTCTCTCCCTTTCTCTCTCATGTCCCTCTTTCCACCCCCATCATTCTCTCTCTCTCCCTCCTCCATCTTTGTTCCTCCCTCTCTCTCTCTTTCCCTTCTCTCCCTATATTTATCCCCACCTATTCTCTCTCTCCCCTCCTCTCTTCTCTCCCTCTCTCTCTATCCATCTATCACTTGTCACTCCCTCTCTCTCTCCACCTCTATCTCCCTATTCCTTAGTTCTTTCCTCCATATCTCTCCACCTCTATCTCCCTATGCCTTAGTTCTTTCCCCCCTCTCTCTCCCCCTCCAACTCCATATCTCTCTCCCCCACTCTCTTCTTCTCTCTCTCCCCTCTCTCTCTTCCTACCTCCTTCTCTGTCTCCCCCCCATCACTCTCTCTCACTCTCTCTCTCTCTCTCTCCACCCTCCATCTTTGTCACTATCTCCCTCCCCCTCTCTTCCTTAGTTAAGATAGATTTATGTTGGTTCTTACTAATATTTGTATTATATAAATTTCACATATTTAAATACAAAAGTACTCTCATTTTTAATTTTGTTAAAATCTTAATTTAATTTATATGGGAATAATTTTAGTAGTCGTGAGGATAGAGGGTTTATATATATCTCAAAACTAATTACAACCCTTTTCCCATTAGCTTCAAATAAAAAATGTTATAAAATAAAATCAAATTAAAATATTTTTATTGTGAAATAAGTTATGGTTTTTGGGCATGTGGTATTGATAAGGCATGATATTGGCCCATGGTATTGTAACAAAGCCTATTTACAATAATAATATCCATGGTAAAGTGGGAGTGAATATTGATGGTTAAGAATCTTGTCATCAATGACAAAGTGGGGGTGAATATCCATGATTAAGAATCCTATCATATTCTTATAAAATATTTTGATTTTGAAATAAGTTATGTTTTTTGGGCATGTGATATTGATAAGCCATGGTATTGGCCCATGGTATTGTAACAAAGTCTATTTCCAAATTAATAATATCCATGGTAAAGTGAGAATGATAATCCATGGTTAAGAATATTTTCATATTGTTATAAAATATTTTGATTGTGAAATAAGTTATGTTTTTAGAGCATGTGGTATTGATAAGTCTTAGTATTGGCCCATGGTATTATAACAAAACCAATTTTTTACAAGTTAATAATATCCACTATAAAGTGGGGGGTGAATATCCATGGTTAAGAATATTGTCATATTGTTATAAAATATTTTGGTGTGAAATAAGTTATGGTTTTTGGGCTTGAGGAATTGATAAGCCATGGTATTGCCTCATGGTATTGTAACAAAACCTATTCACGAGTTAATAAAAAAATCAAAATATAACAAATTGAATTTTATTATTTTTATTATTAATTGAGCCAACATTTAGATTTTTGCACTCATCCCCATACTTTTGACTTTTATTATTATTATTACTATTATTCTTTAACTAAGCCCATATATAGAATTGTTTACATACTTACATTACACCTATACATCTACTCTATACTCTATAAATATTGTATTTATTGTTTTTTAGGGAGGGAAATTTTAACATTTTTGAAAAAATTTAGCCTTAATTTTGATGCCCTCTTAATTCCAATCTTCATTGGAGTCATCTAACGAGGCAGAGGAATTGCCCGAACGGCCAAAAGTTGCAGGAATTCGAGTAAAAAAAATTCAAAAAATCTTGTAGAGGTAGTATTCGAATTGTATTTTTGATGGTAGAAATGGATTCAACACCATCAAGAACATTTAAGAAACCTAAAATTTTGAAGTTTAACAACTATAACTTGGATTTACAAAAATCATTGCCAGATTTTCTCCAAATATAACCAGAATTTCCATAAATTTCCGGGCAACTCCTCCGCCTCGTTAGACTACGCGATCTTCATTTACTTTCTAAAACAAGTAGTATATTTTCACTTTTCATAGGGTGGAGGGAAAACTAGTAGATATTTTCACTTTTCACAAGGCGGGAAGGAAAACGAGATTGAAGAGAGTTGTGAATTAAATTTTTATTTTTCATAAGGCGGATGGAGGGAAAACTAGTAGCATATTTTCACTTTTCACAGGGCGGGACAGAAAACGAGATTGAAGAGAGTTGTGAATTAAGATTTTACCAGTATCAGATTGATATCGAACCCCACCATTAGATCTTCAATCCATTAATGGCACCCATGTATGTTTCATTTATAAACTCGCTGCATTTACACCCCACTTTTAGTCTTCTTCCACACATGGAGGAGTACACACATCTCATATCTCTAGTTAAAAATTCACTATTTTTTTCATCCTTGCTTTTAAGTTTACAAGTAGCATATTTTCACTTTTCAGAGTATATGTTGAAAAGTAGATGCTCTCTTACATTCTACCTTGCCTGTTATGTATTGGTGGAGTTCAGTTTCACTAGTTGTGACCAAAGAACTGTGTCATGCATGTATACAAGGATTCTTGTATCACTATTTATAAACTGTACATTGTCCTTAAACAAGCAAAGTAGATCCTTAATGCTACATGTTTGTATCTTAGGGAACTTCCAATCCTGATAAATGAGGTGAAATTTAAGTGTTTCCAGAATCCAAATCTCAGGTGTTGTGAATTCACTCGTATATGGTCCTGGAAAAGTGAAGTGAAATTTAATTATTTCCAAATCTTAAGTTCTGTGAATACACTCATATTTCGTGCTGGAATCTTTTGAGCAAACGGGAAGAATTTCTTTCAGTTGCATTCAAATTTTCCAAAAATAATACTAATTTCTCCCTGATTAAAAATTTTGTAAATATTTTTAGGGAAACAACCCAAAATACTTTTTTCGGATTAGAGTTTTATAACACTAGGTACTAAAACAGTCTTCTATTTTCTACTGCAAACGCCTGATAGAGTCTTCCCAAAAACAGATCAAAAAATTAGGTAGATTAGGTAGATGTGCTGGATGGACTAAATAATTTTTAATGAATAATCACTTAACATAAATGATATATTAGGTTGCATGAATATATAATTTAGAAGCATGAAATGAAGAAGAAATCACAATGAGATTGACATATTCTTAATTGAGTTGAATGAGACCAGGGATAATTTTGACTAGAGGGTGTTGAAAATCACATAGTTTTGTTCTGGATGGATAGATTTAGAACTAAAAATCAGTGATTTTCATTCTTGCATAACTTGCAAAGATTTTTGTATCTCAAGTCTCAACCTTATTGAATTGTATGATTTAGGCCTTGCAATGTTGAGATATGTTTTGATACCACTTGCTAGTAACTTAAACACTTTGGATGAAAATTTAGTTGTGAATTTTACTTACAAAAGATATAAGTGAAAATATAGATTAATTGTCCCTTGTGTAGAATTTCCTTGATATTATGCTACTGCTTGAATGAATAAATCTAAAACTGATTGTTGCTTGAAGACAAAATATATCTCTACCAATTTGTAGTGGAATAGAATAGAAATAAAACATAGCCACACTATAGCAAAAAAAACAAAATTTTCTAGGGAACTCAACTGGGAAAACCCTCTGCTAGCTATAGAAATTTAAAATACTATCCATATTAGACTTTGAGACACCTTCTTCAAGACTAGGTTCATCGACGCTTATTGCTTTCCATATTCATTTTCATAAGCATTAGGGTTGTTGTCCGTCAAATCGGAGTACCTAGAAAGTGTCTCTTTGATTTCAGAAATTAGATCAGGATCAACTTCATCCAAGAATCACCTAGAAGGCTCATCAGGAGCAAGAACAAAGGTCTTTTTTTATTTTATTTCATCACATGCATCCATCATAATCATTGATTTGTCTTCATTTCTTTCATAGTCATTTTCAATGTTAGATGCAAAAGGCAATTTAGTATGATATAATCCTTAGGTAACCAGCCTCAGACATATTGATGGTTAATTAATGTTGTTTGAAGTTTATTGAGTTTGATGTTTATCGAAACTACTAGAAGCGTACTAGAATAGGTGAGTTGATTATATTGATAACAATGTTATGGTTTGATCTAGTCCTTGAAAGGAACTTATAGTTGATGGTCAAAATTTCACATTCCTTTCATTTTTTTATCTTCACATATAACAAATATCTTTATGTTATAGCCTCTAGCTAGATATATACAGTAACTGCCACTCAGAATTTGGATGCCATCATTTTGGAGGTTGAGCTTACTCAACTTACCTTTGTTTGAGTTGAAAATGTCATTAGATCTCATTATATCATCTATTGCAAAACATGAATCCAATTTACCTTTGTTTCAGTTAAAAATGTAATTACATCTTGCTATATCATCTTTTGTATAGAATGAATCCAATTTCTCACAATCCATTTTCTTGAGATATAACAAATCTACTTTAATTCATTAAACTTACTTTTCATATTTTCTTTGCTAATTGTGATTCTGCAGGCCACATCTGCATTGGAAAAGGGGCATATCTAATAAAGTGTGGAAGGAGAGGGAAGCTTCAATTATGTCCTTTCAAACTTTCTAAGGTATGTAATAAAATTTTAAAAAAATTCTCTGTATAATGTTGTGCTTTAACTTTTTCTTTTGATAATGGATTATTTATGTGATCTCCCCTCTCTTACACACAACCAAAGTCCAGACATACATGGTTTTTTGGGATATGTGGACAATGGACAGATTTACACTAACCATTTATCTAGAAATTTACACTGTAGAAGATCAAGCATTTACAATTGAATATTTCCTTGCCACTAAATTAGAGTTGAAGAGTCAGACTCCTATTTTTCAAGCATATACCTCACTTTTAAATCAATTTATTGCTAACTCTATATAGACCTTCCATGGGAGGGAAAAGAGTGATCACTACCATTGCTTAATCTTTCTGCAGACCAAGTAAAGATTCCAAATGTGTATAAATTAGTGGATCCTTGGATAATCCCAAGAGTGGCACTATTGTAGCAACAAGAAAATCGTTTATTTTGAGTTCTTCATTAATGCATTGATAGTATATTGTTTATTCCATACAATACATCAATAGTGTATGATCAAATTACAGTTAAGCCTATCATAATATTTTGACTTACCCTCTTTTAGAGGGAAACTAGAGTGTGTGTCAAGCTTGCACATCACAATTGTATCATGCAAAGTTTACCTGGGACAAGTTTTGTGGATCTAAGCAGCAAGATATGTATTGGAATTCAAGAGGCAACAATACTACAAAGTGGGAAAGAGGTTTCACAGTTAACCTAGATTTCACATTATGGTTGGAGTCGGTTTGTTGGCAAGATGTTAGATACCCCAACTTCCTTTTTATGACTGACTACAAGATTGAATCCTTCGACATATTCCTCGCTCAATTGTCATTAAGTGATGCATTTTCTCAGAAGTGTTGCACACCTATAAACTTTACTAGAGTTGTTCTTGAGTCTTCGAAGGTGGTTAGCTTTTCAAAGCACACACGTACAAGAAGAGGAGAAATAATATGCCCGACTAATTTGAAGTTATCTACCTGTAAATAGGGTGTTCCAATTCATAAACCTGACGACTCGCTCTACTTCTTTCTAGTGAACAACTTTGGGACTTGTCATGAATCGTGAGACAATTCCAACCCCATAACTATAAATTTCTTATTTAAATCTATACCCAACAGATTAGAATCTGCATAAGGAGAACTTCGTTCTTGTTTCGAAAGAACTTGCAATCGACTTGTACCATGCTATTTAATATTTTCTATATTTATTCGCATCCTTGGTCTGTGACATAAAGAAGCAGCAGGCTACCTTGCATTTTCTATACTAACATCTAAAAAATAATAAAGTATGCCCAAATCTATCATTTCAAATGATCTATGTAGCTCACTTTTTGGTTTTTCAATTATTGAAGTTGTTACCTATATTGATGAAAATTTCTACAACTGATACCAGAGTGACAATATATGTTATAGTTTTATCCGTGTTTCTCTGAAGGTGTTTCTCCTTCAGTAGAGCAACAATACACTATAGTTTCCATTTAGGGGAGAAGTGTACCCAGTAGCAACCTTGGCCTATGTGCAAATGGGTTGAATGCACATTAGACTCTATATGTTGTTTTGATGGTGTTTCTCCTTCAACAATACTTCATCTTAGTAGATACTTTCGATCTGCACCTTTAGTAGATGCATGCAGCCATGGGATACATGTTGTAGAGTATAGTTTTCCTATAAGGTTGTAGTAGCAATGAAAGAAGTGAATCGATTTTAGGCATATTTAGTATTCTTTTATAGTTTGACTTAGATGCTCACTTTTCTTAATTTAGGTGTTTTTCTTAGTTCTGTTTTATGCACAGATCTTTAAGAAAAGTGCACATTAGAGAAGGGTTCTATATTTTGAGCAGGGGACACACTTCTAGGTAGGAGGTACTCTATTCTAGGAAGATTTTTCCATGCAAGTTAGGTGCTTTATCCGAGAATCCAAAGAGGTGCTATTGTAGCAATAATAAATTCATTTATTTTGAGTTCTTCATTAGTGCATTGATAGTATATTGTTTATTCCATGCAATACCTCAATATTGTATACAATCATATTTAGTATGCTTTTATAGTTTGACTTAGATGCTCACTTTTCTTAATTTAGGTGTTTTTCTTAGTTTTGTTTTATGCACAGCTTTATCTTTAAGAAAAGTGCACAGTAGAGAAGGGTTCTATATTTTGAGCAAGGGACCCACTTCTAGGTAGGAGGTACTTTATTATAGGAAGCTTTTTCCATGCAGGTTAGGTGCTTTATCTGAGAATCCCAAGAGGCGCTATTGTAGCAATAAGAAATTCATTTATTTTGAGTTCTTCATTAGTGCATTGATAATATATTGTTTATTCCATGAAATACCTCAATATTGTATGATCAAATTACAATTAAGATTGTCATAATATTTTGACTTACCCTCTTTTAGAGGGAAACTAGAGTGTGTGTCAAGCTTTCACATCACAATTGTATCATGTAGAGTTTACCTGGCACGAGTTTTGTGGATCTAAGCAGCCAGATACCTATTAGAATTCTAAATGCAACAATACTACAAAGTGGGAAAGAGGTTTCACAGTTAACCTGCCTTTCACATTATGGTTGGAGTCGGTTTGTTGGCAAGATGTTGGATACCCCAACTTCCTTTTTATGACTGAGTGCAATATTGAATCCTTCAACATATTCCTCACTCAATTGTCATTAAGCGATGGGTTTTCTCAGAAGTGCTTCACATCTATAAACTTTACCAGAGTTGTTATTGAGTCTTTGGATGTGGTTATCTTTTCAAAGCACACACGTACAAGAAGACGAGAAATAATATGCCCAACTAATTTCAAGTTATCTTCTTGCGAATAGGGTGTTCCCTTCCATAAACCTGACAACTTGCCCTACTTCTTTCTAGTGAAAAAAATTGGGACTTTTCATGAATTGTGAGACAATTTCAACCCCATAACTATCAGTTCCTTCTTTAAAGTTATACCCACTAGATTAGAACCCACACAAGGAGAATTCCATTCCCATTTCAAAATAACCTGCAATCGATTTATACCATGCTATTTAATATTTTATGTATTTCTTCACATCCCTTGCCTATAACATAAAGACACAACAAGTTACCTTGCATTTTCTATACTAACACTCCTAAATAATAATAAAGTATGCGCAAATCTGTCATTTCAAATGATCTATGCATCTCACCTTTTGGTTTTTCAATTATCAAAGTTGTTACCTATATTGATGATATCATTGAAAACTAAGGCCACAATGACAATATCTGTTAGAGTTTTATCCATGTTGCACTAAAGGTGCTTTTCCTTCAGCACTACAATACATTGTAGTTTCCATTTAGCGGAGAAGTGTACCCAGTAGCAGCCTTGGTCTGTGTGCAAATGGGTTGAATTCACAATAGACATTATCTACTATTTTGAAGGTGTTTCTCCTTCAATAGTACTTCATCTCATAAAATCATTTCGATCTACACCTTCAGTAAATGCATACAGCCTTGGGGTACATGCTATAGATTCTAGTTTTTATGTGAGGGTATAGCAACGATGAAAGAATCACATTGATTTTAGGAATTTTATTGTTGTTGTATGAAAGCATGCTTGTCTAGTGTTTCCCAAACTTATATAGAGCCATATTTATTATACTTTTATAGTTTAACTTAGATGCTCACTTTTCTTAATTTAGGTGTTTTTCTTAGTACTATTTTATGCACAGATTTATCTTTAAGAAAAGTGCACAGTAGAGAAGGGTTCTATATTTTGAGCAGGGGACACTCTTCTAGGTAGGAGGTAATATATTATAGGGAGCTTCTGTCATGCATGTTAGGTGCTTTATCCTAGACAAAGTTCCAAGTGCTTGCATCCTTGACAAAGTCCCTGCCAGACAAGACACCGGTGGATAGAGTTCCAAGTCCCTAAATTTTCCAAAAACCCACCTGACCCTAGCTATCTAGCCTAAAATCCTTTACATTCCAGTCATTTCTTTGTTGTGATTTCATAGAGGGAGCCCTCTCTAGTTTGGTAGCGCTAGCTACCAAACTAAAATCTAGGTCTGTGGTTACCTCCTTCGATCTCTTCATCAGCCTGGGAAATTATGGAGGATAAGAGAGGGCATGAAAACTATGGAGTGCCAAGGTGTTCTAGTGAATGTAAGGTTCCCAAGTCATGGAAAAATGAAATGCTATTTGTGATGTCATGATTTCCAAGGTGTGTTAGGGAATGCTAGGGCATGCTAAGATGTGCCAGATAGTACGAAGACATGTCAAACAAGCTAAGATGTGCCAAGTTCTAAGGCATGCCAAGATGTACAAGGGTTCCAAGTCCCTACCTCCTCTTCTTCCATATGATATCCACTTATGACATTTCCTTTGCAATATTTGGTGCATTTGATAGTTATAGGTCATTTATAGGTTATAAATGTCTTCAGAGTTTCACTTCTAATTGAGTATTCAACTGAACATATTGATTCTCTTATACATAACTATTTTTCCCTCCACCCAATTTTCATAACTTCAATAACCATTAGGTAGGGACCTACATCTTTGATGTTGCTTTGCTTGTTTAGTAAAATATTGTTGAGACTTTAATTTATTGAAAGTTGTAGAATTTACAATTTATGAAGTTTCAAGGTCTAATTTTAAAAAATATAATTCTTTAAAGGGTGCTAGCTCAATGGAAGAGCACCTGCTTTACAAGCAGGAGGTTGGTGGTTCGATTCCATCATGCCTTGACATCCATATGGAATGGCGACGATCAATTTTTGGTGACAGAGACTCTTTTGACCATCACCAATGAGCTTTGGTGACATTTTTCGACCCTCACCAAAATATGAAACGGTGACGGTCAACGAACGCCACCATATATACGCATCAATAGTGATGACCCTCAAAGATCCGTAACCATAAATTTTTGTTGTTGATATGAAATGATGACGGTCGTTTTCCGTCATTATAGTCATTATTCATGATGGGCATTGAATGTCACCACAACACCTATACTTCTAGCAATGCGGCTTTTGTTGACGGTCAACGAATGTCACCATATATATGCACCAATAATGGCAGCCATTAAAGATCCATCACAATAAATCATTATTGTTCATATGAAATGGTGACGGTAACTATCCATCATTATAATCAATATTCGTGATGGACCTTGAATGTCACCATAACACCTATACTTTTGGCGATGCCACCTTTGGTGACGTTTAGTTTTTGGTGACCAAGGATATGGTCCATCACCATTGCTCATATGCAATGGTGACAGATTATCCGTCATTATAAATCATTATTGGTGATGAACTTTGAATGTCACTACAACACCTATACTTTTGGCGATGCCACCTTTGGTGACATTCAGTTTTTGGTGACAGAGGCTATGGTCCATCACCATTGCTCATATGAAATGGTGACAGTCATTATCCATCATTATAAATCATTATTGGTGACGAAATTTGTATGTCACTACAACACCTATACTTTTGGCGACACCACCTTTGGTGACGTTCAGTTTTTGGTGATAAATGTTCTTTTGACCATCACCAATGAGCTTATGGTGACATTTTTCGCCCCTCACCAATGTCATTTTTTCTTGTAGTGTACACTGCATGTAGTTGTTGAGTGTATGCATTCTCTTGGTTGTGATAAGCAAGAAAATGTGAGAAAGGTATACCACTTACGTTGTGCATGTATGCTTGTTGTGTAAGATTCCTCTAATGCATGAGCGATGGGATCATGTAGTTCAAGTGGAGGAAGCGAAATCTGGGTGTTTGATTTATCTTCAATGCAAAGCAAAGAGTGATGAGGAGCCTTGAGTGTTTCAACAATTTCCTGACCAGAAGTGAAACCAACCTCAGGATAGCAAGGACATGACATAACCATCAGCTTGGGCTGAAGTGCCTCGACAGCCCGTGAGGTTTCAACTTTGTTGATAGATAGATTATCATGGACCAGTTTCTTGGATAGATTAACAATGATTGAATCAACATCGAGATCAGACGAGGAAGTGGATAGATCACGACAACCAAGATCAAAAAATCAATATGTTTTCCAACATCCTCATGATTTGATGAATAGGGCAGAGGGGTAGATGGGAAGCAAATATGTTCACCCTCTATGTTTTCAAGAAATATAGATGACAGATTGGATGAATTTTCTGAGGAAGATGTGTCCTCTTTGCACTGTAATAAGAGACTGACATCCAACATGTCCTGTGAATGATCAGAAGTAGAAACATTAGGAAGTGGGTTTTCACAAGGGAAATCAACAATGGCAGAATCACAAGGGATGTCAAGATAAAGCAAATGAGGTGCAGCTGGAAGGGAGTCATCCTTCATCACGAGTTCTTCTTTAGATTCCCACACACTTTCATCATGAATGATGGCACAGGTTTGCTCCATAAATACAACTCCATCAACAATTTGATCCTCGTTCACAATGGGTGAGGAGTCCGGAATGGGAGAACACAAGACAGTACAATCTAGAGGATCAATAGAATGCGAGGACAGAGGTCGAGGGAATGAATCCACATGACAATGAATAGGCTTGCAAGCCAAATATGTGCAAATATCAAGAGCAGGTGGGGTGGGAGGATGTGACAGTTCAACGGAGGTATGTGCATGATCTCCCATATCACTCCGCGGTGGTTGAGTTGTTTGATGAGATGAAGGAGGACAATCACTTGTGACACCAACTGTGCCTACTTGTGATTGCGCAGATCCATCACCGGAGTATGAGCAGGATTCGAGTGATTTCAAGAATTGCGGATTTTCAGATATGTAAAGAAGATACTCAAATCTCCCATCGATAAATTCCCAATCAATATCATCTTTAGGGAATCAGTATGCAAGATTACAAAAGCATGTGTGAAACTGCTCAACAGATTCATTAGGTTCTTTTTGTAATTTCATAATTTCTTTGTTGAGTGCTTTACGGTCAAATTGATTGAAAGCATGGTCTATCTCTACGACCAGATGAGCAAGAGAATGAATAGACTTTTTGGGCACCATGGCACACCAGTGCATTGGGTGCCCTCGAAGCGTCTAGACGAACAACGTGCAGATCATGTATTCTTCAAAGAATCCATGTCTTTTGCATGAGCCTACAATGTCAACCGTGTGCCTAACCAAGGCTACATGGCCTCCACCATCATATGTTTTATGAGACAAGATATCTGAGAGCTTTTCCAAGATAATGAATTCGTTTCCATAAGACATGCACTCCGGAAGAGAAACTCGGTAGTTAGTCATGATAGATATGTAGAGATTCAAAATAGATGTGAGGACTCAGCTTGTCATCTCGCCCTCCTTCTAGTGACAAAATGTTGATGGTGCTGGACTTGCCAACATGTAAGGGGATCTCCCTGATAAGAAGTCCCAATTAGACCACAAATCGTTTGGTGTAGGATTCCCATTAGTGGGTCGTATAGTAATGCCTTAACCGCGATTTCACACAGATGCAAGTAAGATGTCTCTGTTGGTAGCAAGGGTGTGACGGCTACAACATGCCAAGGAAGGTACATGAAAGTTTCTAACACACTGAGGGTCAGGTGAGTGTGCCCCTTGGAAACCTGTAATAGTATGTGGCTTGGAAGGGAACACATGAGCAAAGATGCATCACAAGCTGGAAAGAAAGTTAGCAAGAAATCCAAATTCATGGTTAAACCAACAACACATTTCATAAATATTCATACATACTTGTACATAGTAGTCCATACATGCATGCGTAACAAACAAATACATATATCATTTAGAGTAAACTAGATAGCATAGAATATAATACAAAATATGCATGAAACCTGTTGGCTCTGTTATATTAAGTGTAAGTTCCAGTCATACAATACATCCATGTCTAACCACTAGTTTTGACAACGGAATTACAGCCACAACCCCCTACTCCTCCAAAGAGATATGATAGCTCTGCGCAGTGGAGAAGTCAAGTCTCGTTACAATACTATCCAAGCTCTCTCCAAGATAGTCTTATCGGAATCTTGGCTAACTAAAAGCCCTTACAATGAGTTATGAGGTTCTATTTATAAAAAAGGGTGGGGTGACCCTTGACATTCCCCTTTGTGACAATTCATCTACCCTCTTGACTCTTCATCTACTTTATGAGTATTACATCCAACTATCGACACTTGAACTTCCACTTAACAAGATGTTACATTATAATGCACATGTGCTCATGTGAGACAAAATGGCTTGAGCAAGCCATGCAAGACATCACTGACACTCGGTCCGTTGTGGTGAGACCAACCCCTTGACATGCTTGTGATGGTGAAGGTGGTGAGCTGATGTCAATCTTGGTCATCCATGATGGTGTGCATGCACTCCATGGTAACATCTTGTTGAAGCAAACTCTTGCCTCTGTTGCACCTGGGTGCATTGGTGTGGCTCCTCCATCCAACTCGTCTACTAATATGTGCATGGTCTTCTTGAGTATGGTTGAACTAGCAACACACTGATGCATAGTGTTTGTGCTGATCTTCTAATGTGTGCTGGTGGTCATGTGCATCAACTGTCAACTACATGCTCAACTCCAATCGGGTTTGCTTCTCGTCTTTGCCTTGGTGAGTGTGTTGAATGGGTTGGATCGCCTGTGTGCACACAATTACATGCATGTTTTTGAATCCCTTACATGCGATCAACAATACTTCTCACCATGTCTGCTTCATGCCAGCTACTGGGATGGATCTATAACTTGTACGGGTGCAATTTCATCTGTGAGTGCATGTTGCGCCCCCTGTTGTTCCTATTCCTAATGCAACTCATTCACTTGACTGTGCATCTCATGTTCTTCCGTGAGTTGCTACTTCAGCACATGAACCTCCTTCTTTATTCCATTCTCTATCTTCATGTGATCTTCATGTCTCATTGTCACCTCGTAGCCTGAGTCTCCAAAGTTGCTTTCATCATGAGTGGATCTGCTTGAGCTTGCAACTTTGTTCCGCCTCGATGTTGTCAACAACCTTCCTCTTGCATTTGTTGCATCCAATATGCTACCTTCAATTATTGTTCAAGGTGCTGCTCACTATGATGTTTCTTCTGTCATATCTTGATGTCCTTGTCCACGAACAACTTGGTGTCTTCGTCGGTAGGCAAGTCCATAGACACTTGATCGAATGCATCGCCAAGTGTGCTCTGAATGGTGTCTTCGACTCTGCTCTCTTGGAAACCATTGACCTGTACTGCTAAGAGGAAAATGAACACATGCAATACCCAGAGACATGGAAACACTCATGCAAGTAACCTATTACTCGAAAACTAAAATGAACTTGAGAACTGACTTGCAACATACCTGTGACTGATCATGAAGGTTGCGCAATTTCTGCAAGGAGGTCGACAGACTAATTGTAAAGACTACGCAAGGCACATTTTGAGCTACTGGGAAGTTGACTGGCCGTTGGAACTGCACAATGCACAGTCTATTCTGGCTGCTAACTGTTGGAATTGTGCAATTCGCAATCTCAACTCCTAATGGTTGTAGGCTCAGTGACTGTATTGTGCAATGTTCTAGGCCAGTAGTCACTATCCCTCAGAATTATGCAATGCAATACTGGAGGATAGTCACTAAGAAGAAATGTGCATTTCCTGAGAGGAAGACAAAGCCTTCCCTCTCAGGATTGCACAATGTTGTCTTAGTGAGGCTGAGTCCGAGCCAAGGATGCTCAAACTCGCCGACAGGAAACTGAAAGCGAATGTGAATGTGAATGCATGGTGATACTAAGTGTAAACATCAGTGAATTATTGTACATGCAAATGGTGAATGATAAATTTATAAAATGGAACAACATGCATGTGGGTGAGGCGAGTCGCTAAATCAGCGACCATTCATGAAAAATAGTTTCATGCTTGCGACAACAGTGAGATGTTAACAAAAATTGAAACGGTGCTAATACAAGCTAGTATGTATCAAAATGACAGCAAGTGCTCACTGAGATCAAGCATACAGTGTTCATATGAAGCAAAACACAAAAAGCGCCAGAAATGCAACACAAGACATGGAAAGTGGGCTTACCCCAAAACAGTTGAGTTGAATGTGCGGATAGCTCCTAATGCAATGTGGGATTTCAGAGCTGCAAGGTTGATGTGAGGAATGAGCTCTACAGTGTCTAGTTGATGAGTTTTGATAAAATCAAGGATGTGACACGCATGCAACAAATCTATGGAAAGCGGCACTTGGTGGGAGGTTTCTGAAATGATCCTTGCATGTAACCTCCAACTACGAAAAATAGATCCCTGAAACAAGGGATTCCTTTGCATGTTGTCTTGGGAGAATCATCCCATGCATGCAAGTCTGTTTTACTCGGTCTCGGAGGGAACCGGTCAACTCAGTTGCACATGAAAGAGGTTGCTCAACTACTGGGAGAAAATGTGCATTTATGGCTGGGATTTGGGCTAGATGCTCAGAAGATTTGTGCATTTTTTGGGTAGAGCAACTGACACCTGCCTAGATTTGTGCAAATTTATCGCTGAGCAGCCCATTTGGATAGGATTGCGTAATTTTATGGGTGAAGCTTGCTCAGCATAATTGCGCAATTTTGGGGCTTATTAGGCTACCAATTAGGATTGCGCAATTTCTGGAGGGAAGGTTGGTTGCCCTCCATATTTGCGCAAATTCTTGAAGAAGCTTCTCAGCCTATTGTTGGACCAATTCTAGATGAACAGCCTGTGAGGGGAATGCATCAAGGTTTGATCGACAGGCTATCTTTCTGCAAGAAAATCACTGGAGCTTGTGTACTTGATGAAGCAAGACATGTTGTTGTGAAGGTTGGTAGGGAGGCTCCAAAATGAAGCTAAGGAAAAATTTTGGAGGGTGGTTGTAGCTGCTACAACACATCCTTGTTCTTCTTGAGAGATTCAAAATTTTTCTTATCTCTAGACATGTGATGAGAGCATCCATTCTCTATATATCATTCATATTCATCTTCAAATGAAAATAGAGCAAGGCCACACTTAACTTGTTCTTCTTCAGTTTATTTAGTATGAGAAGTGTTGGTGGATCCATCTTTCTCAAGTCTTTTGGAAACAATATTCTTGTCTAGTTGGTTTCCTTATTATTGGTGAAGGTCCATTACCTTATTCCTACACTCTTTTACTACATGACCAAACTTGTTACAAGTATAACATCTTACATGGCTAAAAAAGGGAGCAAAGGAATCATAATATTTATGTTTCATATTCCTCCTATTTCAATTAATGGATTTGTGACCAAACATGTTGCAAGAAAAACAATATATTTTAAACAAACATGAGTACCTAGGAGTTGATGATATTCCTATCAGTCTGCTTATGCAATTGGCCGCAAAGTGTCTAAAGTTATAATAGATAAAACATTCAACACCATTGTCTAGAGGAGAAAATCAATTGATACTTCTATAGTTGGGAAGAAATTATTACCTTTGAAAATTCATTTTCCTTGGATGTTGATCTGGTTGACTTCTTATCTCTTTATTAGGTCGTTCAAAGTTTGATTTGTTAACTTCATAATTTCTTGCATAAGCTTGTGAGTTAGATTCCCCTTTTACAGTTTTTCTTGAAACCTAAGACCTAATTTAAGGGAGGGAGACCTTTAACTACTAAGAATGTTATCCAAAATCTTAATACTATCTTGAAATCTCAATCGTTTATCCTTTTCTTCTAATCTACCTTTTAGAATGTTTACCTCAACCTCCAGTCTTTGACATTGTTCTTCCTTTTCTAGATACTTCTTCGTCATTCCTTCTTCAACCTTTCTTCCTTCTTCCAATTTCTCTTTTAATTCAATAATTTCTTCCTTCAGCCTATTCTCTTGTTCTTCAAATACTCGGAGTAGCTCTTCAATTCATTTTTTTTTAATTTTCAATATCTAATCTTAGAGAGATGATCTCAGCTTCAAGTCCTCCACAATATTGTTTAGATTTTACTGCAGTATTTACCAATCTATCATGATCCTTGTTCTCAAAACCCTACAACTTATTCTTAAGATTGTCAATCCTTTTCAAAGCAAAAACAAATTTTCTTATAATATTAAGTGATTTCTCTAACCTCCCTTCTTCTGAATCAGTAACCCCATCTGACATAGCATCAAAGAAAAAACAAGTTTTCTTCTAATATTAAGTGATTTCTCTAACTTTTTTTCTTTTGCATCAGTAACTCCATCTGACATATCATACTCATATTTTTATACATCATTATTTCCTTTAGAAAAAATATTACCTGTTGGTTCTCCTGATGAACAATCTTCCTCTATTTTTCCTTCATGGATTGCCTATATATTATCCCATAATTCCTTTGCAATTGCATAATGCATAACCTTTCCTAATGGTGAATCAAGTATGCTACCAATGATTTCATTTAATTCCATATTATTCTTTTGCAATTCTTAAACTTATGGAGGAGTTTTAGTGCAACCGTTACATGCTAAATTCCAAATATCAGATCCAAGATTAATTAACTTATACTTCATCCTTTTTCTCCATTCTTGATTGTTATCATCATTAAGCATAAAAATACCTTTGTCTGACTTGCCTTATTCTTCAGCTACAGATTATCCCTGACCTATAAATGTAGATATTTCCACATTATCAGATACATCACTATCGTTGCTTTCCTTAATTGATCTCTTCCTTTGTGTTGCCTTCTTCTTGTGCTTCCTACCCATTTTCCCTGATCCACTCTCAAGCGGTTAAGATTTTGTTGGAGTGGCTTTCTCTAATACAAATAGTTAGGAAAAATACTGAGAAAGGGGGTGAATTAGTATTTTTAATTCACTTTAAACTTTCAATTCGATATCCATAATTATGTATGCTATTGTTTTTCATGCAACCCGCATATATACACAACTCTTGTAAAACAAAAATGTGTATATATAGATAAATTAATTTGACATAAATTCCACCAGTGAGTTAACTTAACCATTGCATTATTAATTCATTAATAATATAGTATGCAATAAAGAACAAATAAATCACAACATATAATCAACACACATAGAAAACCTGGATTTTAGGTGGAAACCCAATGTGGGAGAAAACCATTGTTGTCGTCGTCTTTTTCTTCTTCTTTTTTATAAAGAAAAGCTTCATTACATATTGTGCTAGTGCATACTCTTACCATCACATAGGCACCCACCTGCACGAGGCTACAACCTACACTCATTCTCCAGCACCCACTAGAAGGTAGCTACAACCCCCTGATCTCATTTATTGGCTCCTATCGAAAGGGGGCACCTACCCCCTGAACAAATTTATCAGCCACCACTAGAAGGAAGATTTGAATCCCTTATAGAAGGATCCAACCCATAGTACCCTTCATGGACCACATTTCATAATATTTCATAATGGATCCACTTGTCTTAAAACTTCAAAACCTATAAACTACCTTTCATCATATCTTCAAACTAGACCCACACCCAACATTATGCTCAACACCAAACTTGAATACTTAATCTCAAAATATGAATCATTGAAGCACTATAAACCACCTAAATACTGAAGCAAACCAATCTCAACTAACCATTGCAACCAGATAAAATCAATGCTCAACCAATCCAGATATACTTCTAGATATAGATAGACATCATTGACAGATAGAATCAAATACAACAGAATTCATCAACTATTATCATCAAACAACACTAAAAACCATGTCCAGATTTATCTTAGAATACATACATGTTTTTTATTCAGTAGACCTTTGTATATATGTTCTTATAATGTGCAACACCCACGTACAAATCTCAACATACTGAAAAAATAAATAAATAAAATAAAAATAAATAAATAAATAAAAAATAAAATTCCCATAATATATACACTACTCAACAGAAACATATCCGCGTATGTACACAACTATTTAGAAGAAAGCTAGCGTATAGATCTTAAATTATTGAAGCATACCTTCGCTACAAACACAATTCACATTCCACAAACTTCACTGTCAAAACTACAAACTTCTAAAAACACATTCAGACCACAACATCACTATAACCATAGATCCATTATTGTTAGTTACTTAAATATTTACATCAATCAAGCATATATTTCAACATATCTTCATATCTTTCATATTGGAATATTCTCCTTGCTTTCTAGTTCACACCTATTCTAGATCATATCACATATAAAAAATCCATTACTTGCACTCTTAACACCTTGATCTCCATCTCTTTATATATGTTTTTCCTTAGCCAATACCTTAGGTAAATCCTTTAGTAAACTCGTTATTATTTGTTGATGGGATCAAATGAACGTTGTCACCCCAATTACTATGGGCCAATACCATGGTAAGGACATCTAGTAGCCATATTTCCATGGTTCAGATTATGTACGTGACTTTTACTCACAAGACTTGTGTATGTACACGACCCTTCTTCACAGAAACCGCGTATACTTTCTCAAACTTCACTTTTCTCAATCATTTTTAATTGAACTATCATTTCTCTGTCCATATCATCTATATCATTTGTACCTACAATCTTTTATAGTTCCACACTCATATTATCACACTTTTTGTCATCGAGTATTTCTTTATCAAGCAAGTTTCCATCAAGGACAACACTTTAGCCACAATTCCAGCATACATGTACTAGAGCCATCCCCAAATTTGTATGCATTGTCGTATGAGTGTTGTCTTTCTTGGCATTATGAGACAAGTGTTGTCCTTGATGGCAAATCACACAAATGATAAATTATAGTGCAGCAAATTTATTTGATAAATTATAGTGCAACAAAGTTTCCTTCATGTAGAGAAAAGTTCACGCACTTTTATGCAGAGAAAAGTTTATTCCATGTAGAGAAAAGTTCACACACTTTTATGCAGAGAAAAGTTTATTCCATGTAGAGAAAAGTTCACGCACTTTTATGCAGAGAAAAGTTTATTCCATGTAGAGAAAAGTTCACGCACTTTTATGCAGAGAAAAGTTTATTTCATGTAGAGAAAAGTTCACGCACTTTTATGCAGAGAAGAGTTTATTTCATGTAGAGAAATGTTCACGCACTTTTATGCAGAGAAAAGTTTATTTCATGTAGAGAAAAGTTTACGCACTTTCATGCAGAGAAAAGTTCCCTTCACGCAAGAGAAAAGTTCACGCACTTTCATGATTGGTTCATGGTATTAGTTCGACAGTTTTTGATCCTATGGTTTTGGTCCGTGGTATTGCATCCAAAAGTGTTGATCTCACGCACTTTCATGGTTGGTTCATGGTATTTGTCCGACAGTTTTTGATCCTATGGTTTTGGTCCGTGGTATTGCATCCAAAAGTGTTGATCCCAAGTATTGGGTCCGTGGTATTGTGTTATTATGGTTTTGGACCGTGGTATTGTGAAAGGCCTAAGACTATAAAAAAGGAAGGAGATCATTTGGCAAAGCATCATCTGAATTATTGAATATCTGATAAAGTGCTAGATCTGGAATACTGTGATTGGGTTATGGTGCAGATCTAGATCTGAGCTAAAGAGGGATCTCACCAGTTGATGGAAAACAAGATCTAAGGATAGATCGGGATCAAATGGTTTGAAATGAACTATCTCTATATATTTGATTATGATTATTCTAGATCTGTATACTGACGCTTGTAATGATCTGAACTGGGTATAACTTGAGTTTGAAATCGCTGCAAGTCATGTTTGAATATTTATAGATCTGTACGTGGGTTGGCTTTGGTGTAAGCGCATATGTATGTAGGTTTGGTTCATTGTAGTAGCGTATACAATTTGAGCTATGATATTTGAAGTCACAGGTGGTTCTGGTTGTTGATGGGTTCTGATGACAGTTTAAAGGTGTCAGTATTTTGCATATCCTGTTTGGTTGATTGTGTTTAGCTTCAGTATTGATGGATGAGAACTAATATTGGATCAGGATCATAATGGCTCATATTTATGTGATCTGATGGACTAGATCTGGGTGCTAACACATATATTATCCTTGTATATGTATTGATCTAGTGTTTGGGTGATTCAGAAGATTGATTGATTATGTGCTTCAATGATATTAATGGGTCCAGTATGAAAATTGGATGAAACGTGGCCTTTCAGATTATGTGTTGTGCTTCAGGAGTATCCAGTTTGAAAATGTATGAAACGTGGTACCTGGAGGAGAGAAGATTGTAGGCCGGCGCCTACGTACTAGTATCTTAGCTAGTATAAGAGCTAAGGGGGTGGCAGCTCCCTTCCAGTAGCAGTTGAAAACTTTGGAGCATTGTAGCAGGTAGCAGCCTGCGTACTAGTAAATGGATCGACTAGTACAAGAACTATGGGGGTTGTAGCTCCCTTCCAGGAAAGACTGGAGAACGAGAGAGGGTTGTAGCTCTCTGCAGGTAGAAGCCTGCCTACTAGTATAAGACTGCACCAGTACAGAAATATTGTAAAAGGATTTTCTTATTAAGAAGAAGATTGAGATGACTTACAGCAGGTGGTTTTCTCCCACATTGGGTTTCCACCTTATATCATGGTGTTCATGTGTGTGGCTTATGTGTGATGATCTGTTCTATTTTACTGCATCTGTTTACTGTTAATATGGTTGATAATAATTCTAATGCACTCGGATCAACTAATTGAATCATAAGAAGTTGTGGAAGTAGCATATATGAATCTGAATATGGAAATGAAAAAGTTTTATTGATGTGATAATACTGATTCACCCCGCCCCCTCTCAGTATTATTTCCAACAATTGGTATCAGAGCAGGTCCTTTTGTAGAAGCTTGATCGCTTGAAGGAGATCCGTGGAACAATGGGAAAGAAGCTTAAGAAGAAAGCGCCTAAGCAAAAGAAAACATCTCAGAAGAACTATGACAGTGGGAGAATCGATTGGGGATTATGTGGAAGAAGCACTTCAAATTCAGAATCATTTCAGAATGAAGATGAACTATCAGGTATGAATTTGTTATCCTCTGATGTTCCAGCTATCTATCCATTTGGAAAAGATGAAAGTGATAGCGAAACAACTAAATTTTCTTTTATGGGTGAGCAAGAAAGATATCAAATAGAGGCAGAATTTAAAAGGCTTACAGACAAAATTAGAGATCAACAAGATCTATTGAACAAAAGGGAATGTGTCTTCAAATAAGAAGCTGCCAAACTAAAAGCTCAACTAGAGGAAGGAAACAAGGTAAGGAAGTTATTCAAGGACAAATATCAAAAGTTGCAGGATGAAGTAACATCACTAAGAGATGAATTCAATGAAAGAAGCACAACCATCAAGAAACTCAGAGATAGATCCAGTTACTATGAAAGTCTTGAAGCCACGATTCGCTCGCTAAAAGAAGATCTTGAAGAATCAAAGAAGCAGAATAAAGAACTACTCCAAGCTCATGAAAATGAAGTTCTTGAACTAAGACGTCAGTTGGAAGAAAAAAGAAATGCTGAAGAAAACGTGAAGAAGCGGTATCTTGAAAAGGAAGAGCAACATCAAGTTGAGGTAAATATTCTAAAAGATAAATTAGAAGAAAAGGATAAACTGTTACGATTTCAAGATAGTACTAAAGTCTTGGATGATATTCTTAATAGTCAAAGGTCTCCTGCTATCAAAACTGGTCTTGGTTTTCATGAATCTATTGAAGGTGAATCTAGTTCACAAAGTAAGACAAGGGACTCTACTGCAAAATCTGAAATGCTCAATAAGGATATGAAAGGTCAATCTCATCATCAACCAAGGAAAGAAATTCTTCAAAGAAGCTCTTTTACTCCTCCTATGAATAATGTTGAATGTTATGTATGTCATAATCTTGGACATGTTGCAACCAGATGTAGAAGAAGAAGGGTTCAAGACCATCATGCAGAAAGATCATCACATTCAAGGTACTTTAATGGATATTTCTTTGCTTGCAATATGTTTGGTCATAGAGTTGTTGATTGCTATAAAAGAAATATGAGACATGTAAGATGTTACACATGTAACAAGCTTGGACATATAGCTAAGGAATGCAGGAAAAAAGTGTGGGCACCATACCAAAAGGAGAAAACATCATCATCACACTTGAATGTGTGGAAGAAGAAAGAAGTACAGTCAGAAAGAGGCGGCACAGCACAACATACAGACATAACAGAATCAGAGGGAGCTGGAAGTGTAAAAATTCAGTGTCCTAAATCTCATACGCAAGTCTCTTAAAGAGAAGTCACGTATATACGCGAGTTGGTTATGGCATAGTCGCGTATATGATTGTTTGAGGAAAGGCAGTAGGGACAGGTTCAGGAAAAGGATCAGTCATGATTCGGTTTATTATTTGCGCCGTTTGATAATGGTTACAATTTGCTGATGATGTGTGAAAATGACTTGATTCTTAGAAGTGTTTTGTTTCTAACTTGATAATGATGATGTCTTGATACTTCTTGCTGATATGCATGATCAGATCTGACAGTAAACAAGATGGCACAGGTTTAGGGGGAGCATATGCTTTTAATGCATTGTTGGCATTATGGTTAATAGTCCTTGGTGATGATGCTTATATGGATAAATGATTCATCTTGCTATGATATGGTTATGAGTTGTTCAGATGATTCTTGGGGTTACATAGTTGATATTTAGATCAGATTTGTGGTTGATCCTCTAATGGTGCTTACATGGTGATCTTCATAAGGATAAGGAGAAGTACATAGCTTGAATTCACATCTTCTTTACTTGATGATGAGTCACTCATATGTTGTTGTCGTCATATGCATAAAGATCATATATTACAATTATGATGCAGGATTCCTATTGTTCTTGGCACATATATGGATGAGGATTGTTGGCTAGATACATGGATGATTATTCAAAGTTGCATTGTTGGAGACATGATGATGATGAGTTCTTACCTATATGATGATAGGTTGTTTCGTACATATGTTGATTGATATTCCCAATTGATGATACTTGGTCCATGCAGATCTGGATGGCTATGGTTTTTTACACATATGATATAATGTGAATGATTTTATGATGATGAGTTGATATCTATCTGCAGACATACACTGTCATAGGACATTTACAGGTTGCTGATATGGAATTGGTTGAACGCGAGTTTCATAAGGAGTATCCGCGTATACATGCTTGTTTCTGTGGATACAATCGCGTATATGTTAATATGGAGGAAATCAGTGGGTCAGACTCAGGGTGAGAACAGTCTGATTTGGGTCTGACAGAGACCATTTGGCAAAGGTTCAGGGGGAGCAGATAATTAATGATGCATTGTTGGCATTATCATAGAAGCTTTGGGTTCTAGTTCACAGCTGTTGTTGGTTTCAGGTGGAACATTTGCAGAGGGAGAACAGAAGGAAATCATGGTTGCTGATCTGAATGGTGATTGACAGATGCTGCTGCTATCAATTATTGGTGACTTTCATAAGTCTTGATCTAGATATTTCGTCTCTATGTCATGTATCTCTTTTATGGTGTCAAGGTCATGTAACGGCCTATTTTGGTTTCCCCACTATGCCTGGGATGAAGATGTAATGTATTTGGTTGTCATGTAAATTTCTGATGTATCCCCACTTAGTTGGGTGGTTGATCCCCACTTGGTTGGGTGATGGATGTATGTATTGAGTCTTTTGGTGATAGGAAGGTCTTTTATGATGTATAAGTCTTGGTTCTTCTTGAAGAACACCTTTTTGCAGACCTTGCTTACAGACAGGGGGAGCATGAACAGTACAATTCAGTAAGAGCAGAGCTTTCAGCATGTAGCATGGACAGATTGGTACACCTTGGCATATACAAAGGGGGAGCTCATTCAGAGATTTCAGCAGGTTCTCAGGGGGAGTATGGACAACGAAATGTTTATCTAGGAAAGAGAATATCTTGGTTCGCCCTTTGCCCTTGATGTCAAAGGGGGAGAGTGATTTGGTGTTGTTGCCATCAAGTCCAAAGGGGGAGATTGTTGGCATTATGATGCATGTGTTGTACTTGATGGAAACCCACTCATAGAAGAACATCTCACTTAGTTATAACTAGATGAATCTTCAAGAAGAGACATCAGATGTGACTGAATGCCTGGGGTGCAGGACAGCTCAAAGGAATCAGATGACAATTCTCAGTATGACAAGTCTAAAGGGGGAGATTGTTGGCATTATGAGACAAGTGTTGTCCTTGATGGCAAATCACACAAATGATAAATTATAGTGCAGCAAATTTATTTGATAAATTATAGTGCAACAAAGTTTCCTTCATGTAGAGAAAAGTTCACGCACTTTTATGCAGAGAAAAGTTTATTCCATGTAGAGAAAAGTTCACGCACTTTTATGCAGAGAAAAGTTTATTCCATGTAGAGAAAAGTTCACGCACTTTTATGCAGAGAAAAGTTTATTCCATGTAGAGAAAAGTTCACGCACTTTTATGCAGAGAAAAGTTTATTTCATGTAGAGAAAAGTTCATGCACTTTTATGCAGAGAAGAGTTTATTTCATGTAGAGAAATGTTCACGCACTTTTATGCAGAGAAAAGTTTATTTCATGTAGAGAAAAGTTTACGCACTTTCATGCAGAGAAAGGTTCCCTTCATGCGAGAGAAAAGTTCACGCACTTTCATGATTGGTTCATGGTATTAGTTCGACAGTTTTTGATCCTATGGTTTTGGTCCATGGTATTGCATCCAAAAGTGTTGATCTCACGCACTTTCATGGTTGGTTCATGGTATTTGTCTGACAGTTTTTGATCCTATGGTTTTGGTCTGTGGTATTGCATCCAAAAGTGTTGATCCCAAGTATTGGGTCCGTGGTATTGTGTTATTATGGTTTTGGACCGTGGTATTGTGAAAGGCCTAAGACTATAAAAGAGGAAGGAGATCATTTGGCAAAGCATCATCTGAATTATTGAATATCTCATAAAGTGCTAGATCTGGAATACTGTGATTGGGTTATGGTGCAGATCTAGATCTGAGCTAAAGAGGGATCTCACCAGTTGATGGAAAACAAGATCTAAGGATAGATCGGGATCAAATGGTTTGAAATGAACTATCTCTATATATTTGATTATGCTTATTCTAGATCTGTATACTGATGCTTGTAATGATCTGAACTGGGTATAACTTGAGTTTGAAATCGCTGCAAGTCATGTTTGAATATTTATAGATCTGTACGTGGGTTGGCTTTGGTGTAAGCGCGTATGTATGCAGGTTTGGTTCATTGTAGTAACGTATACAATTTGAGCTATGATATTTGAAGTCACAGGTGGTTTTGGTTGTTGATGGGTTCTGATGACAGTTTAAAGGTGTCAGTATTCTGCATATCCTGTTTGGTTGATTGTGTTTAGCTTCAGTATTGATGGATGAGAACTAATATTGGATCAGGATCATAATGGCTCATATTTATGTGATCTGATGGACTAGATCTGGGTGCTAACACATATATTATCCTTGTATATGTATTGATCTAGTGTTTGGGTGATTCAGAAGATTGATTGATTATGTGCATCAATGATATTAATGGGTCCAGTATGAAAATTGGATGAAACGTGGCCTTTCAGATTATGTGTTGTGCTTCAGGAGTATCCAGTTTGAAAATGTATGAAACGTGGTACCTGGAGGAGAGAAGATTGTAGGCCGGCGCCTACGTACTAGTATCTTAGCTAGTACAAGAGCTAAGGGGGTGGCAGCTCCCTTCCAGTAGCAGTTGAAAACTTTGGAGCATTGTAGCAGGTAGCAGCCTGTGTACTAGTAAATGGATCGGCTAGTACAAGAACTATGGGGGTTGTAGCTCCCTTCCAGGAAAGACTGGAGAACGAGAGAGGGTTGTAGCTCTCTGCAGGTAGAAGCCTGCCTACTGGTATAAGACTGCACCAGTACAAAAATATTGTAAAAGGATTTTCTTATTAAGAAGAAGATTGAGATGACTTGCAGCAGGTGGTTTTCTCCCACATTTGGTTTCCACCTTATATCATGGTGTTCATGTGTGTGGCTTATGTGTGATGATCTGTTCTATTTTACTGCACCTGTTTACTGTTAATATGGTTGATAATGTTCTAATGCACTCATTAAGGATCAACTAACTGAATCATAAGAAGTTGTGGAAGTAGCATATATGAATCTGAATATGGAAATGAAAAAGTTTTATTGATGTGATAATACTGATTCACCCCCCCCCCTCTCAGTATTATTTACAACAGTCTTTGTTGTCGTAAAGTGTATCTTAAGTGTCGCACCTAGTTGAAGGGAATTAACCATACATTCTTAAAGGGAAGCTATGACGCATTCTCCTACACTAATGTGTCCCATGCATCATAAGGAAATACATCAGACATATTTCCCAAGTATTAAGCACTATCGTACATGTGCAATCATTGTCATCACAAAGTGTACCCTAAGTGTCACACTTGGAGGAGGTTGTTGTATTGTCGTCGCATTGAGGGGATCATGTTGTTCTTTTGTTATGAGTGTTCAGTGTTGTGTCTTCAATTGTTTTGAGTGTGTGTGATCATTCATAATTCCATCCTAACCTTACTTCTACCTTGTTGATCCCACACTTAGCCAAATCCTAAAAATTCTTTCTTCCTGACCAACTTGAAATCACTCAGCCCTCTAGAACTGTGCATAGCACAATCTCAACCCTCAATATTAGCCCTTTCCTTGTGAAACTGCGTAATTCTTGGTTCCAGCATCTAAAGATTCAGTCACAATTCTTGAGGATTTCCTCCCTTCCCTTATAAATTGTGCAATATTTCCTCCCAACTAGTCTCTTGTTGCGCATTGTGTAGTATCAATCACCAATTTATCTCCCTTAGTCCTTGAATACACAACTGCGCAATTCATTGATCAGTCTCCCTATAGAAATTTGCATTACACAATCTCAAGGCTCAAGACTGCCTCCTTGACCTCCACAACTATGCAGACCAGCCTCCTAGTCACCCTTCTTCTTCGCAATGCATAGTGTCAAGCCTTAAGCTTCCAGGTTACCTCCTTGAACTGCACAACTATGCAATCCCTATATCTCTCCTCTCCTATGTTGCGCAGTGGTAAACTACAAACCTAAAGATTGCCTCCTTGAACCCCTCAACTACGTAATTATCTTTTATAGGCCTCTCTGAACTATGCATTGCATAGTTTCAAGCTTGAGTCCTCCTGCTTGGCCACTAAAATTGTGCACTACGCAATCCCTGAATCTTCCTCCTTGTGCAATGCCCAGTCCCAACTCAACCAACCATTTTCAGGAAGGAAGCTAGACTAGGATTTTCCAACTAATGTTGTCCTGTCATGTGTGGATTCCACTTGTAGATATTACATATTGACATGACAAGATGATGCTCGAAGAGTAAGATAAGGATATCATATGAGAAGGCACCTGCAAAGCTAGAATCATGAAGAATTAATCGAGAAGGAAGATGAAGAAACACTAACTTTCGACAAAATATCAAAGATCATGATCACATGAGCACTCCATATAAATTTCCCCTTGGAGGATGAATACATATAACATGGAAGATCCATCATGAAGATGAAAATAATGCAACAAAATGAACATCTTGGAAATGCCACATAATCATGAAGTTACATGTCATCATTGTCAAGAGTCATTTCAAGAGTCACATGTGCCATAGTGTCTTGCCACCACATTTGTGGCTCATAATTATGTAATTCTCCAAAATAAGAAAATTTAAAATATGTTGAAGACATAGCATCCCCACATGGAATAGGAAGAGTCACTATTGAGTCTAAATTCATATAGAAACTCAAAGGTCATTTAAGAATTATAAAAGTAATTGTAGAAACTCAAGAGCCATGAGGGAGTTCAAGGGTCACCTCTTTTGTTATAAATACACCCTCTTAACTCAAGTAAAAGGACTTTTGGTGACTTGAACTTTCATCTTGGCTTCTCTAGCATTGTCATAAGAGAGAATATATTTATTTGGATAAGCAAGTGGTGACTTAATATTCCACTATTAAGGCTAGTGTGGCAACATCATACTTGTATATCTTGGCACTTCCAATTAATATATGAAGCTTGATGAGCCAACACATTTTCATGCATGTATCATAAATATAGTAAGACTATTATTTATATGATTTTTTATATGCTTTGCTAACATGTACTAAGGAAATTGAACTATTTCTATGGCTTTGGTGCTTGTTGAATTTGTGTTGTATTTGGTTTTATGATCGTGGTTGTCTTGTGACACTATCTGGACTAACTTGTGATCCTCTTGTTGGAAATACTAAGAGGGTGGTGAATCGGCATTTCTTTTCACTTGTTAAGATTACTAGTTAAGATTCTTCACAATGGTAGTTAGAAAAATAAACAATAAGGATTTTATTATAAACAAGTGAGGACACCAATCCTCTTTTACAAAAATTTGAGTACAATGATGTTTGACGGCACCAACCCTTTAATTTGTCTAGGCTTCAACCTATTGCCAAGCACCAACTTGGATTTTTGTGAGGCTCCAACCGTATCCTTTTCAAGTCTCCAAACTAATTTTAAGAGGCTCAAACCCCTAGGGAACCAATGCTTTAGTCTTCTTAATAAAGATAGAAAAAATTATAGATTTGAGGCTTTTGCAATCTTCATTTTGTGTAGTGATGTCTTCCGGAGTCATCACTTTCATGATTTATTGTATCAACGTTTTGAACCAACCTTTGTGGTTCATCATCGGGATCAGATGTGTGGAAAAGTCAGATATTGATGGGGCAATAAATAGAGGAGAGGGTTGGGATGGTAATGTACGGAGCCGACAGGTTTGATAATGTTAAGAAATAAATTTACTTTAATTAATTAAATATTATTATTAAGTTTTTATTTTTGTTTCTATTAAATGTTTATATCTTTATTGATGATTATTAGTTTTTTTTATTTGTATGTTTATATTTTTTGATGATTATTAGTTTATTAATGAATACTAGATTGGGTTTGTTAGCGTTCGAATTTGCCTCAGGCTGAGGAAGGCAAAACTCGAGGCCACATCAAACCACGCTCAGCCTCGTAGCTAGCCCTACGAGGACAGGAGAGGGCTCTCTCCGGGTCTATCTCGGCAAAAGGTAATCAAAGGGGCTGAGATGACCAATAAGGAATACTGATCTTAGGCTAGATATTAAGTGCAGAGGTTTTAAGGTGATTTTTTGGGATTTTTGTTGAATCAAAGGGAAAAGCAATTTGGGTGCGGGCATGAGACACAGTTTCTTCAGAGGTCTGATTGGAGCAAGGTAGGCAATTGTTTTGATGCTTTTAAAGCGATGGGGTGAATAGATCAGACAGGTGAGGAGCTAAGGAGAGCAAGCAAGCACAAGGATTCTCCTTAAACTGATGAAAACATGGAAAATTAAACAAATTTAAAGGCAGAGCATAGCAAATTTATGGATTCTACCTTAACACTTCATTTGTTCAATTGCAGAAGATGAGAGATGGAAAAATGATACACATAACAAACTTACAAGTACTGAAAGAAGCACACCATCAAGACATAAAGCCACAAGAATTCCAAATAGTGCTGCAAATCCCTGGTCTTCCCTTTGCCAAAATACTGAAGTAAAATGTACAATAAAGTCTCAAAGCCTCTTCCCAAAGAGTCCAACCATGAAAATGACTAAGAAAATACATAATATAGGCAAGCTAACACATTCCCTTGCCTCTAGGGGTCGAACTCATCATCCTAGGAGCTGTTTCAACCAATTCTAAACATAGCACTATAATCTAGGCAGTCAAAACAACTTGCCTCTATAAGCTAGGAAACCAATTCATTCATTAAATGTTTGCTATTTTATGAATGAATCATCTAGAATAGGTAAATAAGTGTCAAGTCAACGTAAATTTACATTAATTACATCAAGGATGGTGAAAAATCTCATCACAAGTCAAAACTGGGCGAATTCCTGAGCTGGAAGGTGCAAAATGTGCAAAAAATCCTGATGCGTAGCGCGCCTGAGCCCTACACATAGCGCGCCTTTCCACCTACTTTTGGGGCACTTCCTGGCATCCAAATTGAGCTCAGGTTGGCTTGTTGGAAAGCCCTGGATGTCTATTTTCCAACCCAAGTGGAATTTGCCAATTTGATGTCCATTTGCCCCTCCAAAAGTGCATTCTCCCAAGGCTGCTACCTGTGTGTCCAAAAAGGGGCAGTGAGGTCATTTTTTGCATGTTTTTTGACCTTTTGGGGACCCAAACCTTGATAAAATGCCTTAGCAGTGGCTGAGCAGATGTATTTCATCATGAAAAATCCAAAGATGCAAACCTTTGGTGATTTGGACCTCCCAATCTTCAGGTTAACGCGCGGCGCGCTACGCGTTGAGCCCAAAAACCTGTTTTTTACATAAAAATTTCAAAATTGACAAAATTTTCCCCAAATTTCTTGAAATTTGGGCTGGGGGTCCCCAATCAAGTACTATGCTCAATCAAAGAGGCTTCGGCCAAAACCCCAAGACGATCAAGCTCCTTTTGTCGTTTTTGCTTCTTGACCCTTTTCCTCAATTTTGCCTTAAGACTCCTAATTCGCGCCTTGCAAACCAGGTTCCGGACCTTGTAATTCATAACCATGTGTTCAATAATGCATGATATCTATCGGCCCTTTTCAGTCGTTCCTCCCCTACATTTGGTATCCCAGTGGCCTGAGCAATAGTCTCGGGTGACAAGGTGAAATTCACTCCGGCAAGGTTTACATGACCATCCTGTAAATGTAGAACAAACAAGCGAGCTAATTCACGATGATGATGAATTTGTGAAATCCGCTCATAGTATTCAAAACATGATTGATACTGAAAATAGTTCATTGCAAGTGGACAATCTTGCAAATGAGCGAAAGAAGTGGGCTCCTCCCTGACATGCCGACCACCTTTGCCACCTTTGTGATACCTCCTTGGCACCTCTATTTCTGGTGTAGAATCACTGTCATAATCCTGCTCATAAGCTGACTCGGTCTCTGACATGTTCTTCAAAACCAAGGTAGCTGGAATATATATGCTGATATACAACTATGTGCAAAATTGATTGTGGACTTTTTCTTTTTCTCAAAATGTTGTGACCAAGGGGACACAAATACAAGGGAATTGTTAGGGAAGGGGAAACATTAGGGACATAGTGGCAATGGAAATAAACAAGGAATTTAGGGAAGGGAAAGGATATAGAAATTCTGATAATTTTTAGGGTTTGGGGTGAATTAGGGGATATTATGTTTGTAATAGAAGGGAGGGTTTACAATTTCGTACAGGGATAGTGTAGGGTTCTATGAGGAATTTTTTAAAGGAAAATGTTGGTGAACATGGGGGGTAGGAAACACACAAGAGGGAAAACCTTGGCAGCATGTAATTTTGAAACCCTAGCAAACTAGGCCTTTGAATCCACACAGCAACTTTAGGGTTTTTACATTTAATTTTCATGGCACATCTATCATAATTTTTTCTCATTAATCTTGCAAAACCAAGAACCAGCCATGGAAATGAAGCCTACCTGTGGTTTGCTTGAGTTAGGGGAAGAGTTGAATACTTGCTGGCAAATTTCTGGGCAGAATTCCCAACGCGTAGTGCACCCCTAGTGCGTAGCGCATGAGTAAATTTACACTGAGAAAAGGATGCTGATGCGTAGCGCGCCCACCCTGATGCATAGCGCGCACCCAGCTACATGGTGCATTTTGCAGCGGGCTTTTGTAGGCCTTCCCGGTGTCAAAATCAGGCGTAGGATAGCTCGTTGGAAAGTTTTTTGAGTCTACTTTCCAACACAACTAGAATTTTTCAATTTGGAGTTTATTTTCCCTGTCAAAAATCAAATCTCCCAAGACTGGTCAAAATGTGCCAAATGAGGCTGCCTCAAGGCAGAGTGTTGTTGCAGTCAACTTTTGAATGCCTTCCTCAACTCAAAATTGAGCTCATGATAGCTCATTGGAAAGATATTTGTGTCTCGTTATCATTTGAATTATCAAAAAAGTCATTTGGCCAACCAATATAGGATAAAACTTGATTTTACCAAGGTCACTTCAGAGGTGCATTCGATTCTCCTGAGGCAACGATATTTTTGACATTTCTCTAAAACCATGATACCTGTGTAAAAAGTGAAGGGGGTTTTTCTTATTTGGCATGTTTTGAACAAAAACCTCTCTCATTGTTTCCAAATTCATCTTTTATTTCTCAGAAACATCTTTTGAGTGAAACCTATCCCGATGTGTGAAACAAGGAATTTTGTCGAAATGAAGCGAAATGAAGGGGATGAGGGGCTTCTAAATTTTTGGGGAAATTTTTGGAAGTAGGGAGGGATGTTAGTGAGTAGGGGAAGGTGGAATCGTAGAGATTGAGTGAGGGGAAGGGGTCCAAAAGGGAAAAACACAGGCCCAACCTAGAAAATTGTCAAGTTGTAGCAAGAAACTAGGGTTTGTGCGAAAATGAGGAATTTGGGGGATCTCAGAGATGGGAAGTGTTTGATAAGGTACATGAAGGATAGGGGAAGGTGTATGAACATCTGGATACAAGTTTTTCTAATGATTTGACCATCCAAGAGAAATTGACTTCAAAACCCTAGGAGAGGGAAATGAACCGTGCCTAGGCGCAACTGAAGCATGAACAAGGTGTAAAATGACTCATTAGACACTGACATGATAATGGAAACCCTATGAATGATGATAGACTCAGCAGAATGATGACATGGGCCGACATTTGGACAATTTTGAAAAGAGTGAAAGCAAACCCTAGACCTAATGCCTAGTGACCAAATTTTGCTTGAAGACTCACTGAAATGACAAAATTTGACCTTGACACTCTAAGACCACTTTGTAAGAGCACATTTGATCACTAGAGGAAGACTGGAAAGACTGACACTAACAGGGTTAACTATGGTTTACATAAAATTATTTGAATATAAATTCAAATAATTTTATGTAAACCTTAGTTAATCCAATCTACTATTAATTAATAAACTAATAATCATCAAAAAATATAAACATACAAATATCAAAAAAACTAACAATCATCAATAAAAGTATAAACATTTAATAGAAAAAAAAAAAAAAAACTTAATAATAATATTTAATTAATTAAACTAAATTTATTTCTTAACATTATCAAACATGTCAACTCCATACATTACCATCCCAGCCCTCTCCTCTATTTATTTCCCCATCAATATCTGACTTTTTCACACATCTTATCATGATGATGAACCATAGAGGTTGGTTCCAAAGTCAATACAATAAATCATGAATGTGATGACTCTGGAAGACATCACTACTCAAAAGATAGAAAATTTGCTTACTAGAATTTATGCCCAAATATTGTTTTGCACTTCACTTATCCATTAGCTCCAAAATAGTTAGTGCTTCACTGTCCAAGGTTCTCAATCCTTTATGTCCTTCACTAGATGATCATGATGAATGATGCCACTAGAATCATTCCATTTTTGTATCTTCACTGATTTATCCTCCAAAGTGTCGTCGCAATAGGTCTGAAATATTTACCTTAAATTAATGCACTATAGGTGTAACCAATTGTGACTGCTTGCATATTATCTAAGCTAATGGTGAGCTCACTGTGGTGGGGTCTAAGCTCTTGTAGTGGAGTCTGAGCTTCTATGGCTTATCCAAATGTTGTCCCACAGTCTTATCTTCAGCAAACAACTTATGTGCTCCTTTTATCACAGGTCTGAGGGTATGGTAGATCACTATTGATGACCACCTTGTTGCTTCAATGGATGAAGACCTTCTGATCTCCTCGTCTCTTCTGGGTATTGTAGTAATCATTTTCTGTGTGAAATTATCCCGGTTATTGACATAATTCTTTGGACACTTCTCATTTATTAATTCTCGACTAGTATCAAAATACTTCAGATACTGTTCATTTACAAATTCTTGACTAGCATCAGAATAGTTCAGATACTGCTCGTTTACAAGTTTTTGACTAGCATCGAAATACTTTGGATATTGTTCCTTCTCAATGGATGAAGGCCTTTTGAATTTCGATACAAGAGGTTCAATATTTCTTCAGATATGTCTTGAAGGTTTACAAAGCCTTATTATATATCAAGCATACTATTCCTTGCTCTTGGTCTAAATATTTCACAGGTTCGAGAGATTTTGTTTCATCAATTTTTAACCCCATCAAAATTTGCTTCCTCTACTCGACCTTAACCTTCCTTTCCTCTGTGTTGTAAAGTTCACAAGTTGTGAACTATATCCTACTCTCTCTGATAAATGACCGAATTGGATATTGTGAAATTAAGGTCCGAGTTCATATATATATGGATTTCACCTTGAAGTGAAGAGACGTGACCTATGGAGGAAGTCGACTTGAGATATAGGGTATAGGTTGGCTAGACTATAAAAATGAGACATATGACTTTCAACCATAGCGGCAATCGAAGATTAGGTCTTATCAAAAGTGCCTTTTCAAAAGTTCTGATAAAGTGGCGGATGCGATTTGATAATTAAATTGTTAACTTAAATCAAGTCAGGTCTGCATATCGGAAATCATAGAAAATCAATGGTTATATGAAATCACATATCGAAGATCGGAGGTTTTGAGTGGTGACACACAATAAAAACACTGATATGATATTTCTTCGATAGGGTTTTATTATATGTGTTGTGTTATATTTTCATTTGTGAACTTTGGTTAAAAGGTTTCCAAATTTTATTACTCCAACAATGGATTATTATTCAAAGGTCTGATTTAACTTTGGTTTAATATAAAAAGATTAAAGTCACATGATAATATATGTCATCAATAATAATCCTCCAATATTGCAGCATCCGTCAAGCGTGCTTATATTTCCATCAATGACAATTATTGACCAACAATCTCCCCCTTTGTCATTGATGGAAATCTTATTTCTTTCAACATTCTCTCCCCCTTTGACATCAATGGAAAATGGGGTGCCCAAGTACTCCCCCTATCAAGCTTCTTCTTGTCATGTTTCTCCCCCTGTCATGGTGCTTCTACCCTTGTCGATGTGTTCTCTTAATGTGATGCAAGAGCAATGACCCCCATCTTTTGGCGAAGATATTCAAATGCTTCTTGTGGTAGGGGTTTTGTGAAGATATCTACAATTTTATCCTTTGTATTTACATATTCCAACTTGATATTCTATTCGTCAACTTGTTCATAGAGAAAGTGGTATTTGATTGGAATATTCTTGGTCTTTGAGTGCATTACTGGATTCTTTGAAAGATTGATGGCACTAGTGTTGTCACAATAGATGGTGATTGGTTGATTAGTATCTATGTTGACATCTTTCAATGCTTCCTTCATCCACAATATTTGTGTACAAAAATCTATAGCAGCTATATATTCGGCTTCGGTTGTAGAGAGAGATATAGAGGATTTGTTTTGCTAAGCCAAGATACTAGACAATCTCCCATGAAGAATGAATTTCTACTAGTACATTTTCGATCATATAAGCTTCCATCCCAATCAGCATCGGTGTAAGATATAATGGTAAGAGTTGTGATTTTGGGATACCACAGACAAAAATTAGGAGAACCTTTCAAGTATCTAAGAATTATTTTCACATGCAACAAATGGAATTTCGTAGGAGTTGACTGAAATCTTGCCACCATTCCTATTACTTACATAATATCGAGTCTTGAAGTCGTTAAGTATAGAAGAGATTCAAATTATTGACCTATAAAGAGTTGCATCTGCCAAGGGGGGTTCATCATCTTTGCTCAATTTGCAATTTGTGGTCATTGGTGTGCTCATAGGTGCACATTCTTCCATCTCATATCTCTTAAGTATGTCTTTAAGGTATTTTGCATGGGATATAAACATACCTACTTTAGTTTGAGTTACTTGTAGTCCAAGGAAGTAGGATAACTCACCAATCATTGACATTTCGAACTCTTTCAACATATTTTGAGCAAATTCATAGCTCATCCCATCATCATTGCTGGAAAAAATCAAATCATTAACATATACAAGAGTAACTAGAAGTTTGTCTTTGTCCATATTCAAGTAGATATTGCTTCCTACCACTCCCTTTTTGAAGCCTTGTTGTTGTAGATAATGATATAATCTAGTGTACCAAGCTCTAGGAGCTTTTTTCAATCCTATAGCGGATTTTTCAACTTTCATATAAAGTATTTTCCTTCGGCTAGGTCAAAACCTTCCGATTGCTCCATGTAAACTTCTTCTTTTATATCACCATTTATAAATGTTGATTTCACGTCCATTTGATAAACTTTGAATCCTTTTGAACAAGAAAATTCCAAAACCATCCTTATAGCCTCCATACAAGCTACCAGTGCAAAGGTTTCTTCAAATTCGATTCCTTTTATTTGTGAATAACCTTTACAAACAAGCATTGCCTTATTTCTGATGATTTGTCCACCTTCATTCATTTTTTTTAAAAAACCCACTTGGTTCCAATTATATTTTTATATTTTGGATGAGGTACAAGTTCCCATGTTTCATCTTTTTTATTTAGAACATTTCTTCTTCCATTACTTCCACCCAATGAGGGTCCTTACTACCTTGAGCAAAGTTTTCTGGTTCTACCATGGATAGTAAGGCAACATTATCTTTTCTTGGTGTATTAGTCAAACTTCTTCGAGTTTGTATTCCATCATCTGTGTTCCCAATAATTTTTTCTTCTGAATGGTGTTTTTGAACAAATTTTACTTTTGATGGAGTTTGAGATGGTTCCTTTTGATTTTCTTGATCCTTTTCTTCCTTTGTTGTATCTTCTTGAAAATCTTCAAGAATAGAATCTTCTTCATAGATTTCAATTTCCTTTTCTCAAAGTGTCTCATCAATCTTCACATCAATGCTTTCTACTATCTTTCATAGTCAATTATTGTAGCATTTGTATGCTTTTATCCTTTTAGAATATCCAATAAATATTCCTTCATCAACCCAAGAATCAAACTTGCCTAGTGAGTCATCATTGATATTCATAAATCATTTACTTCCAAACATTCTAAAGTATTTTACCGAAACAGATCTTCCTTTCCATAATTCATATGGATTCTTGCCATTATTTGGTCTTAGTTGGGCTCTATTCAAGATATACACTGCCGCCCCAACTACTTCTCTCCAAAACTTGGCTTGTAAATCAGCTACTAGTAACAGTGTTCTTGTCATTTCTTGCACTATTTTGTTTCTTATTTCCACTACTCCATTTTGTTTAGGAGTTTTAGCTATGGAAAGTTCTCTTTTGATTCCATGTAAATCACAGAAATCATTGGATTCCTTTGAATTAAATTCTCCTCCTCTATCTATTCTAAGACACTTGATTTTTTATTCATTTTCATTTTCCATAGGAGCTTTGAAATTCTTAAAACATTCAAATGCTTTGGGTTTAAACTTTATAAAGAATACTCACATCATTATAGTATTTTCATCAACAAATAGAGCAAAGTACCTTTCGCCTTGTAGAGTTGGAGTTCTATTTGGTCCACATAAATATGCATGTATGATATCCAAAGGTTTTGATGTTGAGAGCTCCTTAGTCTTGAAGTCGGTTCTAGTTTTCTTTCCATTTTGACATGGGCCACACACAACTTGATCTAGCTTGAAAAATTTTGTAATGTCCCTTACTGCATTTTTTTATTGTTGATATTAACCAAGTTATCAAATTTTAGATGCCCCAATCCTTTTTTCCATAACTAATTTTCATATGCTCAACTCATATAGCATTTATCTTCTTGAATTTTACTCAAAACATATACATTGTTTGGTGTTCTTACTCCTTTTGCCACAAGTTCTCTTGAGGAGGAATTCCTTACCTCACAATATTTAGTACTGAAGACAAGATTATGTCCTTGGTTGAAAATCTGGATAACACTTGAAAGATTGTATATGAGCCATTCCACCAGTAGTACATTTTGAGATTTTCCCTTTCCATTAACAAGAGAAACAACCCCTTTTCCATCAATTTTAGTAGATCCACTTCCAAAAGATACATTTCCATCCTTCTTGTTTAATGAGATAAACTTATTGAGGTCTCTTGCCATGTGTCTTGAACATCCACTATCCACAAACCATTGATTTTCATCATTATGTGCACATAAAGCTAGACCACATTTTTCAGTAGTGGGTTCCTCCTTCTTTAATTCTTCTCTTTTGAATGAAAAATTTTGTGTATCATGGCCATAATCATTTCATTTTTAGAAAATTAGATCATACTTAGCCAAATGATCAAATGAATCGTAAGTCTTGATCTATGCTTGTCATTTTAGGCTACATGGCTTGCTTTGATGATTGATCTTATATCTTGAAATATTATCCTTATGAGCTTTGCAATGCTTAGCTTGATGACCAAAGTTTTTAGAATGAAAGCAATAATCAAGAAATATTGTTTGATACCTGTTAGGATAGCCTTGACTTGATGTAGTATTCTTCCTTGGAGCTAACCTTCCTTCATTCCTTGGGTTGTTAAAGGTGGACCTTTGCTCTTGATGGGATGGCTTCTCCTCTTTTGGATTAATGTAAAATTTAGATTTTTTCATTTTCATTCTCCTTTGTACTTGATGATTCTCCTTTAAAACCAATTCCAAACTTGTCATGTTGAGGTATTTGATTATTAAGGACGTTATCAAGAGTTTGAGAGCTTTTCCAAGTATTTTTAACTTGATCCAACTCTTTTCTTAGGGAAACAATTTCAACTTCATGTTTTTCGCAAATTTCTTCTCTTTCTTTTAGTTTATTGTTCAAGAATTCTTCCTTCCTTTTTTCTTCCTGTTTTTCCACTTTGAGAGAAATTACCTTCTTTCGTAATTTCTCATTTTCTTCAATGGCACTCATTAGCAAATCATCCACATTTCCTTCTTATTTTTGTTCAAAATCATCTCAGGTGTAAATGCTATAAATAATACTTCACTACTTCCAGCATAGTTATTTTCTTCATTTGACTCATCATCATC
Source organism: Pinus tabuliformis (assembly GCA_031772625.1). Taxonomy (NCBI): domain Eukaryota; kingdom Viridiplantae; phylum Streptophyta; class Pinopsida; order Pinales; family Pinaceae; genus Pinus; species Pinus tabuliformis. The sequence continues at coordinate 1,259,139,838 of CM062817.1, forward strand.
TCTTTTCTGTAGAAAGGTATTTTTAGTTGATTTCTTCTTAGTAATCATGAATTCTTATTCATCAGAGTCATCTTGTTTGGAGAAGAAATTCTTCTTGTTAAACCCTTTCTTTTTTAACATCTTCTTTTTATATTCGTCTTCATCATCCTATCATGTTTATGAGGACATTTTGCAGCGTAATTTCCTATTCTTCCACATTCAAAACAAATGAGAGGATACTTACCTTTGATCTTGGGCCCTTTCCTTAGTTTCCTTGCGGATCGAGCTAGTTCAAATTCAGTATCGGAATCATCACTGCTATAATTATAATTTTTCCCTTTTTTTTGATGACCTTGAAGCTTTGAATGTGGCTTCCTTGGATTTACGGATTCCTTTTTTCATTTCATATGTAATGAGAATCCCATGAAGTTCGTCCATTTTTAGGTTATCCAAGTCCTTCATTTCTTCTATGGCACTGACTTTGGAACCAAAGCATTCTGGGAGTGATCTTAAAACCTTTTGGACAACCATTCTTTCTTCAACGGTTTCACCTAAACCTTTGAGTGAGTTGACAACTTCATCTACTCGGAGGAAAAAGGCTACAATATCTTCTTCGTAATCCATCTTAAGACTCTCAAATTATCTTCTATGTGTTTGGAGTTTTGCCTTTTTGACCTTGGAGTCTCCATCATAGAAGAAATAAGCTTGTCCCACATTTCCTTGGCAGAATCACATTTCATAACTTCTGTAAATTTTGAATCAGTAATTCCACATGTTATGGAATTTAGTGCTTTTCAATTTTCTATATAAACTTTCCGACCATCCTGATCTGTTGGTGGAGTAGTTGGAACTTTATACCCATCAATAACTAATTTCCATACCTTAGTTCTAAGAGACATTAAATAGAATGTCATCCTACGCTTCCAAAAGCCAAAGTTTGTTCTATAAAATTGGGGAAATTTTCATGAATCCTAATTCTTCATTGTGACTTAAGAATCCTTTTGCCAGCTGTTAGGCTAATTATGAAGAAGCTGGCTCTGATACCAATTGTTGGAAATACTGGGAGGGGGATGAATTAGTATTTATTTTCAATTGTTAAGATTACCAATTAATATTCTTCACAATGGTAGTTAGAAAAATAAACAATAAGGATTTTATTATAAACAAGTTAGGACACCAATCCTCTTTTACAAAAAAATGAGTATAATGATGTTTGAGGGCACCAACCCTTCAATTCTTCTAGGCTCCAACCTGTTACCAAGCACCAACTTGGACTTTTTTGAGGCTCCAACCCGATCCTTTTCAAACCTCCAACCTGATTTTTAGAGGCTTCAACCCCTAAGGAACCAACCCTTCAGTCTTCTTAATAAAGATAGAAAAGTTACTTACATGAATTTCTTCACAAATCTTGTTCTACACTTTACTTGTCCATTAGCTCCATAATAGCTAGTGCTCACTATCCAATGTTCTCAATCATTTATGTCCTTCGCTAGATTATTGTGATGAATGATGCCACCAGAGTCATTCCATTATTATATCTTCACTGATTTGTCCTCCAAAGTGTCACTGCAATAGGTCTGAAAGATTAACCTTAAATTAATCCACTGTAGGTGTAACCAACTATGATTGTCTATAGATGATATGAGCTAATGGAGAGCTCACTATGGTGGGGTCTAAGCTCTTGTAGTAGATTCTGAGCTCACTGTGGAGGAGTTCGATCTTCTATGGCTTATCCAAATGATCTCCCACAGTCTTATCTTCAACAAACAACTTACATGCTCCTCTTATCACAGGTTCGAGGGTATGGTAGATCACTGTTGATGACCACCTCACTGCTTCAATGGATGTGGGCCTTCTGATCTCCTCGTCCCTTTTACATACTGTAGTAATCATTTTTTGTGTGAAATTGTCTCGATTATTAACAAAATGCTCCGGATACTGCTTGTGTTACGAATTCTTGACTAGTATCAGAATACTTCAGATATTGTTCGTTTACAAATTATCGACTAACGTCAAAATAGTTCGGATACTTCTCGGTTACAAATTTTCAACTAGCATCGAATACTTTGGATAATGTTCCTTCTCAATGGATGAAGGCCTTCTGAGTTCATATCCAAGAGGTCTAAGCTTTCTTAAAATATGTCTTGAAGGTTTACAAATCCTTGTTATATATCACGCATAATGTTCCTTGTTGCTGGTCTAAATATTTCACAGGTCCGAGAGATTTTGTTTCATCAATTTTTAACCCAATAAAATTTTTATTCCTCTTCTCGACCTTAAGCCTCCTTTCCTTAGTGTTGTAAAGTTCACAAGTTGTGAACTGTATCTTACTCTCTGTGATAGATGACCGAATTGGATAATAGTGAAATGAATATGTGAGTTCATATATATATATATATGGATTTCACCTTGAAGTGAAGAGACGTGACCTATGGAGGAAGCTGATTTAAGAGATAGGGTATAAGTTGGCTAGACTGTAAAAATAGCACATATGAATTTCAACCATATCGGAAATCGGAGATTAGGTCTTATCGAAGGCTCCATTTCAAAAGTTTTGATAAAATGGTGGATGAAATTTGATAATTAAATCATTAAATTAAATCAAATCGGGTCCGCATATCGAAAATCAAAGAAAATCGGAGGTTATAGAAATCACATATCGGAGATCGGAGATTTTGAGTGGTGACACACAATAAAAACGCTGATATGATATTTCTTCGATAGGGTTTTATTATATGTGTTGTGTTATATTTTCATTTGTAGACGTTAGTTAAAAGGTTTCCAAAGTTTATTACTGCAACAATGAATTATTATTCAAAGGCTCGATTTAACGTTGGTTTAATATAAAAAAAGATTAAAGTCACAGGATAATATTTGTCATCAGGTGTGTCATCAATTATAATCCTCCAATAGTGCAGCATCCATCAAGTGTGCTTATATTCCATCAATGACAATTATTGATCAACAACTCTTATTCTCTTGTGTGTCTCTTTTAGGATAGTACTATTACTTTTCTTCTAAAGTCTTACTCTCTTTCTCCTTGCCATAAAAGTAGTTTATCTACATTGCAATTGTATGCCTCACAGTGGAACTTACTTGTTTTCTATAAAGAATGTTGTATAACCTCTTATGTTAATAATTTCAGTCAAGGAAAATCCCTAAGGACAATGGTAACCGACTATGTTTCCAGTTGCGGCTCCTACTTGTTATAGACATTTTTGTGCCCTACAACCCAGAGCATGAAATGTCCATAAACCAAGGGATCCTAAGTCCCTAAAATTGTTGTTCTAACACCTAAAGGAACAAGGTCAATAGATTACAGCTTCTCCCAGAAGTTCTCCATGACAAACTATTCAAAATTGGTCAAAACAGGATCATTGCAGCTGCTCCATTGGCTAGGTGTGTTGCATCTCACCCAAATACGCTGTGAGGGTGCGTTGCATTTCAAAAGTCCCTTCTGTGGGGTGCGATGGGCGAGAAATTACAAATGGCAGTGTCATTCCGCGAGGTGGAGAGGCAATGGAAGCTTCCAGAATCTTCTCCTGTGACACTTGCCTCACTGAATTCGACCAAGGATGAGTAAGAGGCCCTCAATCTCCAAGTGGAAGCAAGAACTGTCAGAGAGAAGACACTAATCAAATCACAAGCTGACTCATCCCCCTTACAGATATCTATATATGGATCCCTCATCCCAGAGATCCAGAGGCTGGAATTTTGCATATTGTAAGGAATTGTTGTTGGTTTCTAGAGACAAACATCAGATTGTTGGGTGATCTAAGCTTTGTTTGAGGTGAAGAGGGGCTTCTTTGCTGGGAGGTTGATGCTGGGTCAGAACAACTGGTTGTAACTCCTCCTGGATCTTTTCTTGTTTATCAATAAAAGCTATTTGAGTTTTCCTCCATGCTTTTGTATCATTGATGCTTGTTACATTTGTATGGTCAATTTACATCTGATCCTAGATTGTTTATGAATATAGATCCATGTCTTTGTATAGTGCTATGCTTCTGTGATCTTACAGGTACTTTGTGAAGTTGGGTGTGCAAGGGAGCAGGTAGTTGGGGACTATCAAAGAAGAGAGGGATCGAATCAAGGGATTAGTGCAAGACAGAGGTTGGTCTTTCTATTCCTCTCTATCTATAATTCATAAAGGAAAAACATAAGTAGCTTTTCTCTGTTTGTTTCTAAGGCAACTGTCACACCTTAGTGGGATAGAGCAGTTCTATATAGACACTTTTCCCTGTAACAAAATGGCGACTCCGCTGGGGAGATAATTAGTTTATTTGTTTATCATTCTTTGTTGTCTATTTCATAAACTTACAAGTAGCATTCGAACTGAATTTGCCATAACAAATGCAAAGTAGACAACTGCTACTTCAATCCGTCTACTGGATTTGTTTATGATTTAAACAACTGATTCACAAACTATCTGATTGCCCTTGTGATAGCTCTTAGATCCTCCTTAGATCTACCCCTGATTGTTGCATTACTGATTGCTTTTTACTCGGCCAAAAACCAAGAACTGAACTGTAAACTGTGACCCGGAACCCGAACAGAGTCTCGTTTCTGGCCCAGCGCAGGTACTGTTCAGAGATTCTGAATTTCAGCGCACTTCCCGAGTGGACAACCTCCGCTGCATTTCAGATTCCCTGTGTTACAGGTGCGCTGATTAGACTAGCTATGTGCAGTTGTGGCTTCTGTGATTCATTCTTTCCAGTTCTATTCCTGAATTTTGCTTCCTGTGATCAGTATATGTCTATTTGAAACCCCTTTTCTTTGTTGTTATTCCGCCTCCTTTGTACAAAAGAACTATAGATGTTTTTGTGTGTTTGTTGAGTCATTTACAGTTCTCCTTTGCAAAAGTAGCATAGTCATACTGTCGTCCTTTGATTTGAAACTGTCGCAAGTGTCGATTTCAATCGTAGGAAAGAGTTTGATTGTTGTTGATGGTCGATTATCCTGTTACTATTGCTTTTGGTCTGAATTTGTAATTTTATAGTGTCAAAAACAAGTATTCATTTCAAAATCGTAAGGTGTCGTAATCATCTCCATTTGTTGATTTCGAAAAGAAGCTTGTTTATATTTGTCGCTTGAAAAGAAATTTAGATTTGTGCATCAAATTTATTTTTAGCATCCATATACTAAGAAAGTCGAAAAGCAAATACATGCATGTGCATTTGCATATAGACAGTCTGATTGGCTTGATTTAGGAAAGTGCATTTAGAGTGTGCTCTTTGCTCTTTGTGAAAAGATTATGTCTTTCTTTTCCCTAGTAGCTAGGATTTTCATTGCATAAAGAAGATAAAAAGTTTGTTTATCATCTTAGATTGCATTTTAGGAATTACATCTACATCTCGTGGTGAACCCGAAAGGCAAACTTCATAAACAAGATCAACTTAAAATAAATTCAATGAATCTAACAACGCTTTGGAACTTAACGCACAACATTTAGAGGTCTAGGCTAGAGATGTATTCCGGCGTCGTAAAGCCTGGTAACTGTTGTTCTCACTGATGGTTGGCTGATTCCTCCACTCTGAGACGATAAGTGTCAGTACGGACTTGTGCTCCCACGTACCATCGAGTATATTTTGGGAGACCCCAATAGGCTTAAATCCTTTATCCATAGGAAGCCATGTCTGCCGCCCTATCGATCGCAATGCACTGAACACAGCATTCGGGAAGATTGACTGTCGTACCGTAAAAAGTATTCTGCAGTTTTGCAATTGGTTTGGTACTCCCTCTACCTAGACTTCCAGAGTAGTCCCTTTCGTTCCTTTTCAGACTCCTTAACGAAAAAGGTCCATCTGAGCACTTGTCACTTTAGGCTCATTAAAAATCGAAGGCGACTAGAGTCATCTTTTGTTTTTTCTCGACTCTTAAAAACTGAAAAAATAAGTTGTGTCAAAGCGTCTAAAATTTATTTTAAACGGAATATTCATTACCCCTTTCCTACGTTGATCTTGGGTTGAGAAAATGGAATCCACCAACCAAGGAATTCCCCTTGGAGGAAATCCTAGTCCCTTCTCCTCTTGGGGAGATGTTGGTGCACCCCATATGACCACATTGTCGCTTCCAGGACTGACAATTGGTTTGCCTGTATGGCTCTTCTCAACCTCTGTCGTTCAGAACACCACAATTCCTGAACAATCGAATCAGCAATTAGACGAGTCCAGAGTTACCCACCAACCTTCTACTTCCTCTAATTCTTCCTCTCCTCCTTCCTCTTCGCTTGATGGGGCTGGTAAAGCCAAAAGTCAAGTACCTAAGGAGAAGAAGGAAAAGAAGAAGAAAGAGAAGAAGAAGAAGGAGCCAAAAGCGAATGGGGGCAAACGAGTGTCGTCTAACGAAAATCCACACACTGCACCGACCAGGACTAAATCGCCATGTGTCATTTGCAAAGGAGACCACTATCACAGAGATTGTCCTTGCATCCCTCGGATCTTAAGGGACTGGTCTCCTCGTATGCACAACCCGGTGTCATCAACCTCTGATGATCATGTTGAAAACACACCGTCAACTAGTGAAAGTGAAGCCCCAGGACAAAAAGGAAAATATAGATTTCCTTGTAAACTGTGCGAAGGCGATCATGCCGTCCACCGTTGTCCCTTCTTAGACGAAGCTAAAAGAGTTTTGGACGATCGTCCGGTTTCACCATTACGACTTCCTCCTGGATATAAAAAACTCTTGCCGAGTCCGTCACTAGTTGAAAATCCGGCTGGCCCGCTCAGGTGGTCGACCGAAGCATCTGTCATTGAAGATAAACCATCTGAATCCATACCAGACGAAAGTCAAAAGGTCGAGGTGGCAGTTGACCCGGTCTTGCCTTCAGAGGTTCCATCTTCAGATGATACAGTCACTGAAGAGAACAAGGATGACACCGTCCAAATTCTTTTCATAAGCACAGACTCCAACGAACATGGGGGCAATTTACCCATTCCTTTACCGCAGGAAGGAAGTTCGTCAGAGTCATACCCGGCCGTCTATTCGGTCCCACCTCCAAGCAACCTAGTTGTCTCCTTCGACTGGAATCAACTAGCCAGACCCCATTTACAAGCTAGTGTACCATTCCAAATCATCGTTCAAATATATAGAATGGTTATGGCTGGTACCATCATAGATGAGGGGGCTTCTGTGAGTATCCTTTCCTCAACTTCTTGGAAAGTGCTTGGTTCGCCATCGCTTTTGCCTGAGATGAGAAATCTAACAGGTTTTGATAAAGGAACCAGTCGACTGTTAGGGATCCTTCCCAATGTGCCCATAACATTGAGAGGGAAAACTGTTCACATGAACGTAATGGTAGTTCAAGGACCCCTGGATTACAATCTACTCCTTGGACGAGACTATATTTATTGCATGAGAGCCATTGTCTCATCACTCTTTAGAGTGATGTGTTTTCCGCACGAAGGAAGAGTGGTCAAGCTCGTAGACCAGCTTTCATTTCCCGGATCACGCATAGCAAATAGTCATATACCATCCCTAAATGGTCTTTTCACGCAAGAAATGTCTCAATCTCCAGTCCGTCCACCCGATGAGTGCGAGTGATTCGAGAGGACATGACTGAAACCCAGGGGGCATGAACCCTGGTCTGCTTCGGCAGGAAAACTTCGGGTATAGGGTAGGTTTTCACGGGAGAATATGACTAGTCTATACCCCCGTCCGTGATTGCAAGAGGGGGTTATTCTAGAACATGATTCTCTTGTTAAATTTATGTGAGTTGGCGGGCATCGCCGCTCACCTTTGTTTATTTCGGTAGACATCGCCAGAGAAGTGTTTTGTTTAAGCCGTAAATAGAACTATCTTTGGTAACCTGTAAGAGGTAGGCCTCTCTCGGTAAAACAAATGTTTTAACGAACTAAAGAACGGGTAACCTTGAAGCTCTGTTTTATACCTGGGGGCATGCAAACCTTTTGGAGTGCAAGCAAAGAGCGATCATTTATCTATTTTTTGGATTGGTCGTTTCCTAACTTGCATAAAGAAAGGATGTGGGGCAAAACTCTAAAATTTTCCATTTTATATGAGACATTCTTATCACACGACTGGATTAATCGAGCAGTGTTACCGCAAGGTTCAAGCTCGTTAAAAAATAAACCCGCATCGAGCAGTTTTAGCACATAGTTCAAGCTCGTTAAAAAATAAACATAAGACATGAGAAAATGTTTCCACCCGCGTTTAAGCTCGTTAAAAAATGAACTATTCCCCGGTAAATAACCATCATGAATGTAGTACTTCAGTCGTTAAATACTTGGTCGTGTTTGCACCATCACCTCCACTTTTGCATTGGTCGATCATTCACCTCCATTTGATTGTTTACCCATTTTGAGGAACAACTGCGAAGAGTGATTTCACTAGCCATCCTTGTGACACTGCCGTGATTGGAAAATTCCAAACCTTACCTGGAATCAGCTGCTACCCGTTTTATCACTCGTTCCTCAAAAGACGAGTCTCCTTTAAGCTCTTTTCAACTGACTCGTAAAATATGAAAAGATTGTCGAGCCATTGGCCTCTCCAGCTCGTTAAAGGGACAGGAAGTGCTATCCCTCCTCTAGATTTTAATATTTTTGGACCTGAGGGATTATTACACAAAAAGATCGAGCGCTTTTTTTGTTCAGCTCGTTAAAAGTATCGAAAATCCATCCCTTCTGTATTGTTTTATACTTTTTCGGACTTAAGGGATTAGATGACGAAAAAGGAATTTTGGAGTTACCTTTACGTTCCTTTTCAGACTCTCTAAAATTGAAAAGGACCGAGTTATCTTTGTCGTTAAACTCGTTAAAAATATTAATAGCGACAAACTTGTCTATAGACGAGAACGAGTTTCACTATCGCTAGGCTCGTTAAAACATAGCGATGGGTTTGCCCGAAGGGCAAATTATAGAACAAGCATATGTTATCCTCCTCAAGCTTGACAAAAATAAAGAGGTACTGGTCAGCAATGACTGGGGAAAAATTGGGAAGAAAACTCAAAGAAACTTTGTTGGTAGCAAGTCGCTCTTGAACATGACACTTCCACTCCGTGTCCGAGTCGGGTTGGGTTGTTTCATTCACCGGTCACATCACCATGGTCACACCATACCATCCACATTTAGGGTTAATGCTACCAATCCATCACATCAGTGTCGCTGATATGTTCAAGAGAAATCATTCAGTGAATTCACCTGTGTCTCACCCACTACCATACATTATACTCCATTCTTTCATGACCGCCACCCTGAACCTTATATCACCAGATCGTTTTCACCTCCATTAAAATCATTTGCTCCATTCTGTGTCATTGATGTGGGATTCATTAAGGCCCTCCTGGGATGGATCACTTCTTGTCGACATCAGCTCATTATCCAAGAAGTTGATCTAGGAACACCCCATTCAGTACTTTGAAGCTTGCATGCCTCAATGGCAAGTTTCTCACTTCCGGCGACAGGTTTACATCAATGGCCTTCGACCGAAAGATTTTGCATGGTGTTCGACGCCAAGTCCTTTATTCACACCACGTAAATTGTACTACAGTACCTTGAGGGTCATTATCATTATCGGTGATTCCTCTCGCGCTTGTTCACAGTTTACATCATTAACTGGTAATCAAGCGATGTCTTTCCATGTTCGACTTCAGAACATTTCTCACATGGATCGACTTGTACTTCGAGTGAAGATCAGACGAGATTGAAGACCCCGGATCTAGTTTCATCCATCCGGGCTGCGATATATATTCAGGGAAATAAAGACATTAAATGTACATCATTGCAGCACAGATAATCATCCTATCAAAAGGATGATGGCTCTACCAGAATCATCAGTCTACACTCAGACGGTTGTCTGTCCTATGTACATGAAAATGAATTTATAAAGCTGAGCATGGGAATGCCCGCCTCAGCTAGATCATGAAAATATTATGAAGTTAATGTATTGTATTGTATCTTATTACAGGTCCCCTCCCAGCATTGAAAGAACTTTGGATCCTCATAATAAAGTATTTCACCCGACACCAAAAGTTTAACGGCCTCATACTTTAGGGGGCAACTGTTATAGAAATTTTTGTGCCCTACAACCCCAAGCATGAAATGTCCATAAACCAAGGGATCCTAAGTCCCTAAAAGTGTTGTTCTAACCCCTAAAGGAACAAGGTCAACAAATTACAGCTTCTCCCAGAAGTTCTCCATGAGAAACTACTCAAAATTGGTCAAAACAGGATCATTGCAGCTGCTCCACTGGCTAGGTGCATTGCATCTCACCCAAATACACTGTGAGGGTGCGTTGCATTTCAAAAGTCCCTTCTGTGGGGTGCGATGGGCGAGAAATGACAAATGGCAGTGTCATTCCGCGAGGTGGAGAGGCAATGGAAGCTTCCAGAATCTTCTCCTGTGACACTTGCCTCACTAAATTCGACCAAGGATGAGTAAGAGGCCCTCAGTCTCCAAGTGGAAGCAAGAACTGTTAGAGAGAAGACACTAATCAAATCACAAGCTAACTCATCCCCCTTACAGATATCTATATATGGATCCCTCATCCTAGAGATCCAGAGGCTGGAATTTTGCATATTGTAAGGAATTATTGTTGGTTTCTAGAGACAAACATCAGATTGTTGGGTGATCTAAGCTTTGTTTGAGGTGAAGAGGGGCTTCTTTGCTGGGAGGTTGATGCTGGGTCGGAACAACTGGTTGTAACTCCTCCTGGATCTTTTCTTGTTTATCAATAAAAGCTATTTGAGTTTTCCTCCATGCTTTTGTATCATTGATGCTTGTTACATTTGTATGGTCAATTTACATCTGATCCTAGATTGTTTATGAATATAGATCCATGTCTTTGTATAGTGCTATGCTTCTGTGATCTTACAGGTACTTTGTGAAGCTGGACGTGCAAAGGAGCAGGTAGCTGGGGACTATCAAAGAAGAGAGGGATCGAATCAAGGGATTAGCGCAAGACAGAGGTTGGTCTTTCTATTCCTCTCTATCTATAATTCGTAAAGGAAAATTATAAGTAGCTTTTCTTTATTTGTTTCTAAGGAAACTGTCACACCTTAGTGGGATAGAGCAGTTCTATATAGACACTTTTCCCTGTAACACTACTCCAAACAGTGTCAGGTCTTGTTGGGGCTTAACATCGAGGAGACCCCTTAGTTGACAAATTTCCAGTAATGTCAAAAATTAGCACTAGAAGGATGGCTAGATGACGGTATGTTCCCATTGATTCTCTTTTGAATGTAAGATCTTAAATGGATTTTTCCCAAATCATAATCCTAAAATGATTTTCTAATCTATCCCCTGGTAAACTTTTCATCTTCATGGAATAGTTTCATGACTTGTCTCAATTCAATTTTGATGGTGAAGGTTGTACATTCATAGCCATAAATATATATGATTTTATTGGTCTTTGTAAATCTAATGAAATTGATGATGAATATGTGGTTTGTATATTATTCACCCCAACTCTTGAAGGTCGGGTTACGAAGTGGTTTCAAACTTCACCATCTGCTTCCATTCATTCATTCCATCAATTCCTCAAGGAGATTCATCAAGCCTTTCACTGGTATGATTATCAATATGTATGTAATAGGATTGATTTGCTTAGGATGAAATTTGGTGAACCTATGAAGTATTTTCTTAATTAGTTTTTTCACCTTTGCTATGAATTTCCCAAGTGAGTAATTGATTCAAGTTTTATCAGTGAAAAGTTTCAGAGCTTGGTTCTCCTCTCCATGAAATATTTTGAATCTAAACCCTCGAATGATATTTCTCTCCCAACTTATGTTGATCATGAGACACACCAAATTTGTGAGGAGGAACCTACTATTTCATTTGTCCCTTGTCCTCCTCCTTTTCCAGTACCAATTTGGGTGCCTCCAGGTGATGATGTTAAAGTTGGGAAATATGGAAATCGAAATTTTGTGTTTTATGTTCAACTTTCATCCAATTCCCATGATTCATATCCAATTGAAAAGAACTTGGAATGGTTTATCAATTACATAAAGGAACCTCTACCTTCTATGTCTCATGATTCATTGTTTCATGATCTTCTTGATCAATCTACTTCAGCTTTTAATGATGTTCAACCTATTGTTTCAAGCAGAAATTAAGAACTACATAGTTTCATTTCACAGGTAGAGGGGAAAAGTGTTGAATATATGATCCATCTTTCTTCCCTCTTTCAAGATGACAATCTTGTATTCTCAGCTGATTGTACATCTCATAATCTTGATACTCTATCAAGTAATTTCAAATCCTTTATTCAAGTTGATACTTTGGACAACCATCAACATGACATCCTTGTTTCCATTAACACATGTGGTGATGGATATCTAAGTACATCATATTATATATTTCCTTCTTCTGAAGGCTTATATTTGTGAGGTATCAATTCAGAGCATGTTTCTCATAGCTTGCAATCTTAATTTGTATGATGGGAGTCTCTTTCATTTCGAAATGATTCCAAAATTTCTTCAAGACATGCATATTCAGATATCTGAAGAAACAAGTTGTCAAGAATTTTAATCTTTGGTATACCCTATTAAAGAAAATAAAGATCAATCTGAATGTTGCATTGGTATTCCTCTCTTTGATCGTTACAATCATGGAAATAATCCCATGGAGAATAACATGAATGTTGATATGTTGTTCTTACAAGATCAATCTTATTTTACAACTTGTGTTTCCTCGCCCATGTCTTTTTATCTTTCCTCACCTTTAGCACACTACTCATTGTACCCAGCCACATGCGAAAAGTTTATTATACCAGAAGTCTCTCTAAATCCTTTATATATTTATCCAATTGGACATGGTCGCAATGAGGTATAGGATGGTGTGGTCTTATGATCAGAGGATGAAAATCTTGAATCTATTATTCATGATTTGTTCAATTGTAAATATTTCATGTCACGAGGAAAATGTTATAATTCTAAATGAACAAGGGAGTTTTTCAATTGATGCATCTCAATTATCCCCCCATCAATAATCTGATATGTTTAGTCTTGATTTTGGTCAAACCAATGGCATTAATAGTATTTTCATTGATACATCTGATGGAAATGGTGCATATCTACTTGTTGATTTTTCTAAGCCACCAAGATTTGATGTTCCATTGTCAAAAAGTTTAAAGACATGTCACGAAGTCAAGGCACTTCAGCCCCCGCTAATGGTTATGTTAGGTTCTTGCAATCCTGTTGAGATTGTTTAACTGAGTTGGATCCAAATTTTCATGCATAATTCTTTCTTTAACATATATCCACTGGTTGTGAGTTCATTCTTAAAATACTTTTGATATTTTCAAGTTTGTCTTCATAATCTTCAAGATAGCATTCCTTATCAGGTAAAATATTCTTGTTTTGTTAATATTTCTTCATCATGTGAATCCCTTGCATCACACTCAGGGTTGGGAAACATATCTTATATGGATACACACAATTTCAAATCTTGTCATCTCAATTATAAAAAAAAATTGTCATTGGGTTGGAAGATTCTTCCTTATCAAGAACTTCTAAGATCGATCGCTTGATGCATGTCATGAGTTTAATCATATTTTTGGCACAATATCTCTTCTTGAGTGACAATAAATGCTTGATTCATCTGGTGAATTAAGGACCTTGTTTTGTTATGATTACCTGGTTTGTTTTTACCTTTTCTTCCAATCTTTCACCATCCTGGTATCTTAATTGGTTTCGATGACAATGATTGTTTAAAATACATTAAGCTTTTGTATTGTCGGAATGATTTCTAATCGGATATAAAGGGAACCAACGAAGAATCAAGGATCTTACAGTTATCAATCTGATCATGATGTTGGTTATACTAACTATATCTCAATCAATCATTACCTCATTAGCATATCTGATGATAGTTGTCTTACATTGATTGATCTTGTTGAACCCAATGATCTTCATGGTTCATCATTTCACTATTCTGACAATTATTAGATATTTGAGGCACTTCAACATGGGTTGATGGTTATGTAATTCTCTCACCATCTTGACAAGGCTTCTGAATGAGATCAGAACGAAATCCCCTCACAAGGTTCTCTTTGTGATTCAAACATGTCAATTAAAAAATTCATTTTTTCATGAGAATTAGGGTTTTCAAATTGATTGTTTTGAATATCAACATCCAATTGTCGAATGGTTAGAGCAATCTTACATCACAAGCTCCATTGTAAATAATAAGTTTTGATATTTCTTGATGTTTGTAAAAACTAAAAACATGAATGAATGTACTTCCACGAGCAACCTTCAAGGTTTTTATGATCGTCATTTCAAGCAACAAGGTAAATCTCAAAACTTGTTAAAGCTAGAAAGTATGGCACATATTTCTGTTGATAAGAAAGACCTTCAATTCATTGTGAAAGCTTTTCAAGTTGTATTCTTTTCTTTTGCACAATGTTTTATACTACTATTAATTGCTTGTATCTTTGTGATTGTAGGTCAGAAATGATTACAGTGGCTACACTAGAAATTTCATTACACTTAGCCATGACCTTCTAGCCCGTTAGGTTAGGAGTAGGTTTAGGTGCATTGATTCCCCTACTTTCATTACATTATTATGCATTTCACCCTGCACTAATCCTTACATTTGGTGTGTTTGTTTTGTTTGTCTCTCATGCTGCTTAGTGAAGGTTTATTTCCACTATGTTTTTATTTTTCCTTCCTATTATTCCTTGTATTGTATTTCTTGCATTTTTTTAATAAGAATATGCACGAAAACTCTCTTAGTTGGATCAAAATACAATGCGGAAAAACTTGATAAGTGACATTGAACAATGCTTGTCTTATATGTTATCCTATTCCCTATTTTGGTCTAAATACATTTAAATTCAATGATGTTTGAATGGAAAATATAATCCATTCGCATTGAAATCCTTTGGCTAACCCACAAAGCATGTACCTATTCTAGGATCTTCATTCTTTAACTCGGTGTTGTAATTAAATGGTGTTCTTCTTTCCAATAAAATTGAGTAGAAGAATTGATGGGGAGAACCAATAGCCAGAAAACCAATATCAGAGATATAAATATCCTTCTCTGAAGGTACAACCTCTTTTTATCTCAATAAGTTAGGATCCCTCTTCTGTCCCATGAAATAAATAGGTACTGATGCACAATTATTTAAATAAATAAATAAAGGGTGAAAGAAGAGAAAGGCTTCTTGCGCAGAGAGGTGAAGCAAGTAACTTCACCGGGGTACTGTTCAACCTCGATTGTAATGAAGTAATTCTTGTGTTCTTGTAGTGACTTCGTTAGGGTATTTTCCAGGCCTATTGGCAGGGGAGTAACACTAGATATGAAAATGAGACTTAGATTATCTTAAACTCACAATTATATATTACCCTTCTCTTGAATTGAAACAATTGTGATTTGGAAATATTTGTGAATGAGTTTATATGAAAAAGGAATAAAGGGGACTATATCCATAACTAGGTCAAAGGGGGAGCCAAGGTAATCCATGCGATGAATAATTACTTCCTGAAAGATTGAGACCTTGAACTTACGGATAAAACCTCCGTAAAGAAGCTGGAGTTCTACTAGTGTGTCACCAAGTGTTGATGTTGTGATCAACACCCTCCAATTTTTTTCCTACACAAGAATTTTGGAGCATACTGAGGATCTAACAAGCTTTCATTCCATAGTTTCTTCATGATTTATTAATGTTACACTAATTGTTTAAGTCTTCTTATTAGTTTCTGTGTGTCAACGTCACTTGCTCACACATGTTCAGTCTATAATAAGACATGAGTGGATTCCTTTATGCAAGCTCAAACAGACATAGCATAATCCATCAAGGCAGTGCTTGTGTAATGTTTAACCTATTTTTATAGTCATTTTGTGCTTTCAATTGAAATTATCTCACTTTTGGTTGTGATTGAACTTCTATTTCGGTGAGTTTTTCCAATTGTCGCTTTTGTGCACCTCCACTTTCTCAAGTGTCGCAATCATTTTTATGGATGTTACTTTTTCTTGCATTTATTTTAATAAGTTTCATTTTAATGTTATCTTCACTATGGCATGTTCTGCGTTCAATTTCATTCACATCTTGCAAGTGTCATTTGCACTTTTCCCTTGTCGTCGCAAATGTCGTCTTTTGGTACGAGAAGTGTCACATATCACATAAGCATATTTATGGTTTATTTCAAGGGGTAAATTTTGTGCTAATGAGTCTTAGTTACCCTATATATATGTACTAGACCGTTACCAAATTTTTATGCATTTTCTTACTAGTGTCGTCACTATCGTCGTAAAGTGTATCTTAAGTGTCGCACCTAGTCAAAGGGAATCAGTTGTACATCCTTAAAGGGAAGTTCTGATGCATGCAACTGCACTATTATGTCACATTCATCATAACGAAATACATCATACATATTTCCCAAGTCTTGAGCATTATCGTACAAGTGTCATCATTGTCGTCGCAAATTGTACCCTAAGTGTCGCACTTGGAGGAGGTTGTTGTATTGTCATCACATTGAGGGGATCATGTTGTTCATGTGTTTTGACTATTAATGTTGTGTCATCAATTGTTATGAGTGTACGTGATCACATAAGTTCATCCTGGCCTCACTTCTACCTTATTGATCTTGAACTTATCTAAATCCTAAAAGATATTTATGCCTGACCAAATTGACCTTACTCAGCCCTTTGGAAATTCACACTACATAGTCTTAACCCTCAAGCTCAGCTCGTTCCTCCTAGAACTCTGTAATTCACAGTTCCTAGCTCCAAGGACTTCAAATTATGTAGACATATTTCTCAAGGATTGCCTCCCTACCCTCAAAAATTGCATGATCCTACCTCATAGCCAGTCTCTTGTTGCTCACTGCATAATATTAGCCATCATGTTGTCTCTCTGAGTCCTTGAACTGTGAAATTGCACAATTCATTGATCAGTCTTCATCCAGAATTGTGAACTCACAGTCTCAAGGCTCAAGAATACCTCCTTGGTCTTCATAATTGTGTAGGTCATCCTCCCAAATAGCCTTCTTCTATGCACTATGCATTGTCAAGCCTCAAGCTTCCATCCTACCTACTTGAACTACACATTTTTTCAATCCCTAGGTCTCTCCCTCTCCTATGTTACATAGTGGGAAACTACAAGCATTAAGACTGACTCCTTGAGCCCCTCAACTATGCAATTATCTTGGTCTGACCTCCTTGAGCTGTGCACTCCACAGTCTCAAACCTCAGTCATCCCTCTTGGCCTCTAGAACAACGCACTGCACAATCCCTGAATCTTCCTCATCCAGTGCCAATCCCAACTCAATCATCCATTTTCAAGAAGTAAGCTAAACTAGGGGTTTTTTGACTAATGTCATCCTATCATTTATGGATTCCACTTGCAGATATTACATCTTGGCATGATAGGATGATGCTTGGAGAGGAATAGAAGGATATCATACGAGAAGTACTTGTGATGTTGGAATCATTAAAACGTCATCCAGTAGGAAGATGAATAAACACTAACTTCTGACAGAAGATTAAAGATCATGATCACATGAAGACTCCATATCAATCATCCCCTTAGAGGATGAATACAAATAACATGAAAGATCCATCATGAAGATGTAAATAAAGGAGCAAAAGGATCAGCTTGTAAATGCCACATCATCATGGAGTTCCATGTCATCATTGTCAAGAGTCATCTCAAGAGTCACATGTGTCATAGTGCCTTGCCACATCATTTGTGGAATGTAATTATGTAATTCTCCAAAATTAGCAAATATAAAATATTTGGAAGACTAAGGGTTGTCAACTGGAATATGAAGAGTCACTATTGAGATCTAAAGTCATATAGAACCTCAAATGTCATGTAAGAATTTAAAAATACATTATAGAAGCTCAAGA
Organism: Pinus tabuliformis; assembly: GCA_031772625.1. NCBI lineage: Eukaryota > Viridiplantae > Streptophyta > Pinopsida > Pinales > Pinaceae > Pinus > Pinus tabuliformis. Next base: position 1,259,157,621 of record CM062817.1, read on the forward strand.
GTCATGAGGGAGGTCAAGAGTCACATGGGAGGTGAAGAGTCACCTCTTTTGTGATAAATACACCCTCATAACTTAAGAAAAAGTACTTTTGGGACTTGAACTTTCACCTTAGCTGCTCTAGCATTGGCATAGGAGAGAAGATCTTTCTTTGGAGAAAAAAAATAGTGACTTATTGTTCCACTAATTGGACTAGTGTGACAACATTGTACTTGTATATCTTTTCATTTCCACTTAATATATGAACCTCGATGAGCCAACACATTTTCATCCATGTTTCGTAAATATAGTAAGATTATTCTTTTTGTGTTTGTAGTATGTTTTTTGCTCACATGTACTAAGGAAATTGAACTATTTCAATTGTTTTGGTACTTATATTGTTGAAGGTGTGTTATATTTGGTTTTGTGATCACGGTTGTCTTGTAAACTACTATGTGGACTAAATTGTGATCCTCTTATGCTCTTGTGTGTGTCTTTTAGGATAGTACTATTACTTTTCTTCTATAGGCTCACTCTCTTTCTCCTTCCCATGAAAGTACTTTGTATACATTGCAATTGAATGCCTCATAGTGTCAACTTCCTTTTTGGTTCCAAAATATTGTTGACAAATGGCAACAAGAGATCTCAATTTAATTTGTCCTTGAACTAAACTGAGAATTAAAATTGAATTCTATTCTCATAGAAACTTGTAAATAGTTAACTAATTTTAATTAACTTAATTAGCTTAGGAATTTCGAGTTGGAATTCTTTCTGAAGTCATGTATATGTTCTCCTTAAATTTTAGGGTCCAGTATGAGTTTAAATTGAGTTGGAAATTAGATCACTCAATTTAGTGAGTTAAGTTCAGTTAAATTAGTTCCAAACTATTTGAGGAACTAATAGATATTTATAAGTCAGTTGTTGCACTAGTGCATCCACAAGTGTCACTCTAGTTAACTGAAGATTCCCTCATCATAAACGCATGCATGTTGATTCTAAGAAAGGCCCGGTTGAGGCTAGAGTGTTGGGACAGTGTACTATTGGTTGTATGATTTACTGAGTTGTATAGATCATGCATGCAATCAGGAAAAGGATCTAATTTAGGATTTCCCTATTTTGGAAGCATGAATTCCATTTAAATACGGGTTATTCATCCTAGGAATTACGCAATATTAGGATCTTGGAGAGCTGCAGAATTGGCTAAGTGTTGGCCAAGAGCTAGCTTGTGAGGTGAGAGAGTTGAGCATACTTTTGCGGAATAGTTCTAGTGAGAAAAATCTTTGTATCTTCACTCATATTTCTGATATATGCAATATAGATAACGGGGTTTTCATTAGTGACTTTCCCCAGGTACATCTTGTGTTATGTGCCATTAATTTATCTTCTTCTTGTTCATATTGTTTTCATTGATCTATTGGCTTCCGCTAGTTGAAAGTAGAACTAGAAGTAGATTCTTGTCCTATGATTTAGTACATTGCATGAGCTTGTGAATATATAGGATTTTCTACAAATATGTTGTATAAACTCTTATTTTAATAATTGCAGCCAAGTAAAATCCTTAAGGGTAATGGAAACTGGTCATGTTTCCTGTTGGGGCTCCTACTCCAAATGATGTGAGGTCTAGTTGGAGTTCACATTGGGGATACCCCTTGGTTGACGAATTCTAACACCATCAACACTACATTTGGTTTAAGTTAATGGATGGTTATCATTTTATGGATTATAATCTATGTGTTAAATTTGTGCTTCACTGCTCTTACAAATGGTTTATTTACCATATCTGAATATGCTCCATACCATGACTTTACCATATGATACTTTGTTTACTATATTATTGGTTGGATGACCAAATATGATTATGAGTTTTCATTCATGTATATGGTGATATTTATTTCGAAAGTTGTGGTTCTACAATTATGAGAAATAATTGTTCTCGGGCCGAGTGTTATTTTGAGATTTGAGTTAGGGTTTTATGGGTGATTTGGCATTCTCATCAAGGATGCTAATCTTGATTTTCACCAAATTCATCAAATCTACCACTCATAGTTACTCATACCTTACAACCATACTCTCTATGTATTATCATCCTGCTTGTCGATGTTCAAGTTAATCTCTTAGGAATTCAAGGATACAAACTCTTGGTCTATTCATTATTTCCTTCATACTTCTCAGACTCCTCTACGATCTAAGGTTTTTTCACCTACTTTTTGTATTTTCCCCCTATGTTTCACCTTGATTCTTAGCTGAAACCCTATCGGATTCTAGTCATGGCATGCCTTATCTGGTTGGAAGTCATTAGATTCCAGATGGTAGAGGCATATGATGAATGTGCAGACCTATTATGTCAAGTTAGCTAGTGGGATTTCCTTCAATTGTTTCAGGGTTATAGTAAAGTGGTTTTCACAAAATTTTCCTCTTCTTTTGATGGGAAGAAAGCCCAAGTGGTGATATGGAGATTTTTGTAGATGTTGATTTCATTGTAAAGGCTACCCATCTCCCCATCCAGGGATAGATTTGGTTCAAAAACTATGAAGTGTGTGACATTCCATGTAAGAAACTTTTTGTTAGTAAGGACTATGTATATCATGTGAAAGGTATGATAATTTCCTCTTTGAAACTGAAATGGCGTAATTTATTTCTTTTGTCGCGTCAGTGCGTTACTTATGAAGGGTGATACAGTCTGGTTTTTATTAATCATATACGGTTGTTAACAGAATTTCTTAACCATAAAAATAATTTTCCCTCATATTTGTACAAATTCCTAATGAAAATGTCTCTCACATACCATTCATAATGCAAGAGATTTGGTAGATCACTCTTTCATCACAGTCTCATTTATTTCCTAGTTAGACACCAATTGGCAAAGGTAGGGGATGAATTGGATTGTTTCCTAGATCAAAATGGTTTCAATAAACCCCAAATTCCTAAAGACTATGAATCCTCGGGTCTCTATGTTCCTAAGCCTCCTTTGGAAAATCGAGTTCAGACACCATCTCATCATTCATTACAGAATGATTGTGAAGAATCATTTCATGGAGTAGACCCTTTTTTTTCAGATGAAAATAAGAATGAAAACCTCAAACCTACTTGTGTCTGCTTAACTAGAAGCATGGAAAAGGGTACCATTGTCCATCATATGGAATTAAAATAGGAATTTAAGGATTAAATAGAAGCGAAACACTCCAAGGTAAACCTTCAGCCTGAGGCTGTACATACAAAGCCTACACATGAAGAAGAAATCAATCAAGCATAAAAAAATCCTCAATCTAAGGTTACGATTAAACAAATTCAAAGGAAGAAGAAACAAGAATACCCACGCTCTTCTAAAGGAAGTGTTTGTCAATTCGGAAGTGTTTCTAGAGCCTTCGTCAAAGAATACCAAACCTCGGGCTAAAGATTGTTTAGTTCATGGTAAATTTGAGCCCAATGTCAATAGTAGCACCAACAATACTCCACAAAGTCCTTATATTTCCAACCCCGCTTTGTTGGACCTATATTGGCATTAGTATTTCCTATTTATTGTGCCATGCTTGAATGGTTGTATTAATTAGTTATTGTAAGAGAATGAACAACTCAGAGATTTTTTTCAAGCTAGGGAGATACACAAGGAAAAAAATCCCCCAACACTAAAAATAAATCTCATGATAAAGATACACATATTATCATCAAGTCATTGAAAGTATAAGTAGTTATATATTTTGAAATAGGTGACTCTAGTCCTAATAAGTAGTGATTTTTTTGTTATCTATGATCGAGATTTTCAAGTTTTCAAGGTATGTGTGTATTTGATTTATTTTACTAAATTTAAAGAGTTGTTACAGAATCCTTGATTTTGTAGCAACCCTATCTTGTTTTCAATATAATGTTTAATAATGGTTTTTTTGTTGCAACAGGTCATTCATGTTTATTTAATGTTGTCTTTAGATCATACAAAGAAGGATATGATCAATTGGTGTGTACCTATTTTGAGATGTGCATGGATTCCCTATCAACCATTTCTCTTCTCCTTTTATCTTTTACATTCAGCTGGGAGGTCAAGTAAAAAATTTGAATTATTTTTGTAACTGACAATTAAAGACTTTTTAGGATTATATTTGGATACAATGAGGTCTCTCGACCTGTATATAAACTCTGGAAATTCTATAGTGTAGGGGGGTATTGGTAGTATTATAGAGGGAAATTTAGGAGAAAAGAAACTCTCTTTAAATTTACGTGACTCTGGAATATTTTTTAATTACACTCTGAATTTTTAAGACCTGGTTATATTCAGTCAACTACTTATCATGCATTCAATTGTTCTATAGTCATTACTTTTTATCGTCCTTTGGCTTTTGTGTAATTTGATTTCTCAAAATACAATGGCCACAATTTAATATTTGTGTGATTTTATTCTGTACACAACTATCAATTTCATTACATTTATTTTATTTCTTACATTGATTCAATTTGTATAGGTTGTTAAACAATTAGTATCAATCTCCAGTGACTTGTGTCCAAATATGGATAGGTTATATGGACATATATCTGGTCTAGGTTCCTATAGTTTTATTCCATAAATTTACAACTAAAATAATGTTTTCCTTTGCATATGAATTGAATTAATGTTTATTTTGTAGCAGTTCCTAAATTCATACACTCATATCGACTATTTGTTTATTGGTTTGATTCATAAAAAAGTAATTTAATGGTTATCCTTTGTATGAGATTGTTACAATTTCCCTTTATATGCACCTTGGCTGAGAAGTAGGAATTTTAATGGATTGGTTAGTTGTTGCATTTATTCTTGATGTCAATTTTTAAAACAAACATAATTTTATATGCATTTGTTTAAAGGATAATTTTACAACAACAAAAAAATATCATATCTTTCATTGAGTTTCTTATTGAAGAATGGTGAATTTTTTATTTAAGTTGAGCTTGTCAAAACTCTCAATTCAAGGTTTGGTTGTATGAATATTTAGGATGTATTTTCAATGCTAGTGTGTCATTATATTGCTAGATCAAATTATTATTCAAGGTTATTAATGTTGTCAATCACAAGGGTTTACTATTGAAGCTACTAAGTTGAGTGCTACTAGTTAGGGTTTGGCTTGATGATTTTTGTTGATTAGGGCTGATTGTTGACTTATCTTCGAGGATTGATAAGGTCAAAGTAGAAGAAAGGGTTTTCATTTATATACTAAATGGATCTAGCAAATTTTTTTGGATCTACCTTTTAGATATTGAACTTTTTTGGGCTAACTTTTAGATAGTAAACTTTTTTGAGTAGCAAATTTATTGAATAGGTAAATAAGATTATGGATAACATAAGTAATATTTTTTAAGTTTTAGTATTAAAAAAAAATTCAAACTTTTTTTTTAATGAAAATGTCTATGGCCCACTTTATTTTCCATGATTATAATTTTTTAAATTGCTTTTTAAAGTATAAAAAAATACCTTTGAAATTATATTTCTTAATAAAAACTTTTTAATAATTTAAAAAAAAAAATAAAATTAACATGGGGAATCGAAGAAATTGCAAAGAGAAAATATTATCCACTTAAAGACAATGAGGGTCATAGAGAATACTCGAGAAACTATTACAAAAGAGAGAAGGAAGAATGCTTAAATATTGAAAGGGAAAATCAATCTCAACTAGAATGTGAACCTGGTATGTAAATGTACATATTATAAATGATATTTAAAATTTAATAGTGTGTTGTGCAATTTAATTTTTATTTGATGAACTAATTTGAAAAATATTTTACAATGTAAATAGAGAGATATTTTCCTCATAACATTGATGATGATATTGAAAATGTTGAAAGACAAAGTGAAGAAGAAAATGAACCAATGATTGATGAATTTGTTGAAGATGTTGATGTAGAAATTAATGTGTAGATTCGAAATTGCTCATGAAAACTACTAAATCACAAGACTCAAAGCTACTCTACTAATCTATGGAAGTTAATTCACCATATTTTCACAAATAATAGACATAAAAAAGGAAACATCACACATGCACAAAGATTTATCTAAGGGAAAGAAACTGCTCAAAACCCCTTCCTATCTATATTGCATTAATCAGAGAATAGAGAGGAATACATATGCTTGATCAAGCCTGAGCACAATCTGCAATTGTATAGTCTATCTCTTTGCCTAATTGATTAATTTGGCCAACACTTAGCCAATTTTCAAGCCCTCCAAACTCCTATCTATTTGTGTTTTTCCTTGATTAAATTAGCCCCTATAATTTATGAAATTATCTCTATTGAATTGTGTAATTGCTCTAGGTCCTTCCTCTGATTGCATGCACCACTTAATAGTTTACAACTAATAGTACATTGCCTTGGAATCTTCATCTCAACCAAGTAACTCAAATTTTTTGCATGCAAAATTTACTTTTGGATGATTGGTGAGTTAATTGGTTGATCACTAAGTGTGGTTGAAGTTCCACTTCCACAACTTGACCTCCACTAGTTCTTCTGACAGATAGAACTAGTTTAACTGACAATAACTCAATTTAACTAAAACAGATTGCTACAAATTAGTAATCAATTATATTGAACTTAAATAAATCTTTGGCAACTCGAATTAACTGATTTAACCGAGTGACAAGTTCCATGTCAACTCAGTTAACTACCTCCAATATTTTTGTTGAAATAGAAATTTAAATTATCTCTAGTTTGACTAAGGCAAGGTCAAACTGAGATTTTCTTGCTACATTTTCAACAGTCCCTCTCAACAAGAAAGGGATTTTCAACCACCCCTATCTTGCACCTATGTAACTTGAAATTCTCTCTTGACAAGGCCTTTGTCAAAATATAAACATCTTGTTCCTATTTTGGAATGTATTGCAACAACATTATATGAATCTGCACACAATCCTATAGATGGTGATATCGAATATCTATATGCTTGGATCGATCATGAAAAAAAGAATTTTTAGAGAGCTTGATGCAACTCTGATTATCACAGTAAATCACAGTTGGATCCATCGTCTAACTAAACAATTCATCTTTCTCATCCATATCACCTCACATGTTACTTGACTTGCAGCCATGTATCATGCTTTTTCCAAGTTGAGTGCCATAGATATTTGCTTCATGTTGTACTAAGAAACCTCTGCGGACCCAACATGGAAAATTCCACCTGATGTGTACTCTTTCAGTTTGTTGGATTCCCTACCCAATCTGCATTTTTTAAGCCACACAACTTCACTCCCTCTGTATTTTTGTACCATAGTCCAAATTGGGTAGTGCCTCTGAGGCATTGTAGAACATGCATAGTTGCCCTCCAAAATAGTTTGGTTGGGCTAACTATATATTGAATCAGTTGGTTGACTGCATAGCACATATATGGCCGTTTCTTCACAAGATACATGAGTGAACCCACCAACTATTGGTAAATAGTAGCATCCACTTCCTCACCTGAAGTGGCATCCTCTTTCCTCCAGTTGGTCGCTAGAGGAGTATCCATGGTTTTGCACTTGTCCATGCGAAACCTCTAAAGTATCTCATTGGCATACTTTCCTAAGAGACAAACAGTTCCCCATCACCTTGCCATATTTCCAATCCAAGGAAGTAGTGCATGAGACCTATGTCCTTCATTTAAAGCTCTCTTGTAAGGTCCTCCCAACCACTTCCCAAACATTATTGTTTACAATGGATTTGTACTCCTCCACCATTGCATCAACCCATACAAGTTTATATATTAATAGAGTTCAGGCTTCTGTGATCCATATCAATTTAGAGAGAGAATCTTCGGCGAAAATCACATGGAAAATCAATTGTCGACGCGTTTCGAACCAACAAGTGTGGTTCATCATCAGGACAGGTTGAAGAAACAGATCCAGCTGAGCAAGTTAAATAGGCAGAGCAGAGACTCCTGACTAACAGCTAGTTTGACTTCAGGATCGGGGTCAAAAATATTTTATCAGTTTAGTTAGCAGAATTAGGACCAAAATATAAATTGAAGGGTAATTTAGTTTACAAATTTTAGTAAAAATTAGTTAAATAATGGATATTAAAAGCAATATATATAACATAATATTACTTAAAATATTAAATAAAGGATCTAACAAAGGTTAAAAGTAAAAAACCTATAAAAATTATTAAATAAATAAATTTAGAATAAATATTTATTATTTTTATGTTAAAACCTATAAATATTATTAAATAAATATTAAATAAAATAATCAAATCAGAAAAAACCTATAAATATTATTAAAATACTAAATAAATAAATATAGAATAAATATTTATTATCAAATAAATAAATAAATTCAGAAAAGGTTAGTAAAAATTAGTTAAATAATGGATATTAAAAGCAATAAGTATAACATAATATTACTTAAAATATTAAATAAAAGATCTAACAAAGGTTAAAAGTAAAAAACCTATAAATATCATTAAATAAATAAATATTAAATAAATAAATTCAGAATAAATATTTATTATTTTTATGTTAAAACCTATAAATATTATTAAATAAATATTAAATAAAATAATCAAATCAAAAAAAAAAAAAAAACCTATAAAAATTATTAAAATATTATAGAATAAATATTTATTATCAAATAAATAAATACATTTGGAAACGGTTAGTTAAATAAATAAATAAATTCAGAATAAAATTAGTTAAAAGGACAAAAATCAGTGAAAATAATCATAATAATAATAATAAAAGTAAATAAAGATAAGAATAAAAGAATAAAATAGCCCCAAGAGTTAGCTCAATCGGTCAAATCAGTGCCTCGCCAATTGGGAGGTCACAGGGTCAATTCCCGAAAGCTCTTGGGGTCAGGTCAGCATAGGCCGAGGGGTGACCATGGGTATCCGTGAACCACATGTGAAAAAAAAAAAAAAGATAAGAATAAAATAATCAAATTAGAAGTAAAAACCTATAAATAATATTAAAAATTATTGAAAAACTAAAGGAAGAAAACCACAGAGGTTGGAAAATTAAGTTAAAAAATGGTAACAATGTAAGGAATAAATGAGAATAAAACAAATAGGCTAGTCGGAAAAAATAAATAAACTAAAGACAAGACAAATAGTAAGAGGGAAGGTTAGTTAAAAAAGTAATAAGCGAACAAATAAAATAAGAATAAAAATAATAAAAATTAGTTAAAGGACTAAAACAATAAAGGTGATAATAGAATGAATCAATAAAAGTAAATCCATAAATCACTAAAAATGAAAAGGTTAATATTAGATAAAAAAAAAATAATAAAAGTAAATAGATACAAAGAAAAACCCTACAGAAGAGGGCGGAAACTAACTAGGAGGAGAGAGCAGGGACCCAACATCTACTGACTTTCCTTGCAATCTTAATAGAGACGATGGCTGGAAAGTCAGTAGATGTTGGGTCCCTGCTCTCTCCTCCTAGTTAGTTTCCGCCCTCTTCTGTAGGGTTTTTCTTTGTATCTATTTACTTTTATTATTATTTTTTATCTAATATTAACCTTTTCATTTTTAGTGATTTATGGATTTACTTTTATTGATTCATTCTATTATCACCTTTATTGTTTTAGTCCTTTAACTAATTTTTATTATTTTTATTCTTATTTTATTTGTTCGCTTATTACTTTTTTAACTAACCTTCCCTCTTACTATTTGTCTTGTCTTTAGTTTATTTATTTTTTCCGACTAGCCTATTTGTTTTATTCTTTTTATTCTCATTTATTCCTTACATTGTTACCATTTTTTAACTTAATTTTCCAACCTCTGTGGTTTTCTTCCTTTAGTTTTTCAATAATTTTTAATATTATTTATAGGTTTTTACTTCTAATTTGATTATTTTATTTTTATTCTTATCTTTATTTACTTTTATTATTATTATTATGATTATTTTAACTGATTTTTGTCCTTTTAACTAATTTTATTCTGAATTTATTTATTTATTTAACTAACCGTTTCTGAATGTATTTATTTATTTGATAATAAATATTTATTCTATAATATTTTAATAATTTTTATAGGTTTTTTTTTTTTTTTTTTTTTTTTTATTTAATATTTATTTAATAATATTTATAGGTTTTAACATAAAAATAATAAATATTTATTCTGAATTTATTTATTTAATATTTATTTATTTAATGATATTTATAGGTTTTTTACTTTTAACCTTTGTTAGATCTTTTATTTAATATTTTAAGTAATATTATGTTATACTTATTGCTTTTAATATCCATTATTTAACTAATTTTTACTAACCTTTTCTGAATTTATTTATTTATTTGATAATAAATATTTATTCTATATTTATTTATTTAGTATTTTAATAATATTTATAGGTTTTTTCTGATTTGATTATTTTATTTAATATTTATTTAATAATATTTATAGGTTTTAACATAAAAATAATAAATATTTATTCTAAATTTATTTATTTAATATTTATTTATTTAATAATTTTTATAGGTTTTTTACTTTTAACCTTTGTTAGATCCTTTATTTAATATTTTAAGTAATATTATGTTATATATATTGCTTTTAATATCCATTATTTAACTAATTTTTACTAAAATTTGTAAACTAAATTACCCTTCAATTTATATTTTGGTCCTAATTCTGCTAACTAAACTGATAAAATATTTTTGACCCCGATCCTGAAGTCAAACTAGCCGTTAGTCAGGAGTCTCTGCTCTCCCTATTTAACTTGCTCAGCTGGATCTGTTTCTTCAACCTGTCCTGATGATGAACCACACTTGTTGGTTCGAAACGCGTCGACAATTGATTTTCCATGTGATTTTCGCCGAAGATTCTCTCTCTAAGTTTATATATTGTTTCCTTGAGTTAGGATGGCTCAATCTCTATAATCTCAGTCATTAGAGCCATGTAGCTAGTGTATCGATTTGCTGACCTTCTTTTCCTACACTAATTTGAAGGAGCACCCACATTCCCCCTCGCATCCTACATAAGTCTCTCATCTTCAATGGTCTTCTTCCTGGCTTCTCTAGATGGTTCTGCTTGAGTGGATATCTCCACTCTCTACTCCTCAACTTGTGGTTGCTCCACAACTTCTTAAGGTTCCTCATTTGGGGCTAAAATATTCTCTTCTAGTGGGATCTCAAGCTCTCTCTCAAGAGAGAAACGCATGGCTTTTCTTCATCAAATTTTACATCCCTTCCCATAGCTGTCATTCTGAGGGATGGAAATTACATATGGTTGTTGTGGTGAGATTCTTTGTAACCCATAAATACTCCCAATTCGATTATCGACTCTATCTTCTTCCTTAATTATTTGGAGACATGGCAGTAAATAAAGGCTCCAAAAATCCTGATTAGATTGTTATGTTTCATGCTTCAACCCACAAGTACATAGGTAGGCTTTGTTCATGCAACATCACCCTTACTTCTCCCACAATGATATCGTTCTTCCTTTAAGCCACCCCATTATGTTGTGGGTTATGGGGTGTTTTCAACTTTCATTGAATGCCTTCTTTTGTACAGAAATTTTTAAACTCATTCAACATGTACTCACCTCCATTATCTCTTTTGCGATCCTTCACCTTCTTTCCCATTTATTTCTCAACTAGTGCCTTGAACCCCACAAACTTGGAGAATGTCTCATCCTTCTTCCACATGTAGAATATCCAGCACTTCCGTGAGAAGTCATCAATGAAAATGAAAAAATATTTGTTCATGGCAATGGACATTGTCAATAAAGTTATAAACACATCAGAGTGTATCGTTTCAAGGACTGCATGTGCTATTTTATCTAGATCATGGAAAGTGGCTTTTGTGTACTTCCCTAAGGTAGACCCTTTGCATGTATCATGTTCCTTTAGTTCTCCTTTGGGGAGGATTGTGGTTTTCTGTTACATGATCTTCAAAGCGCCATGATGCAATGGCCAATTCTTCTATGCTAACGTTCACTAACATTGCGGATCTATACCTTCTCGGCCTTTGTGCCCAATGTAGCACAATCCTCGACATATAGCTTGTACAATTTTTTCAAATGAACCGCAATCTACTTAACCTGTCCCATGTCTATGTGTCTCAAGGATGCCTTTCCTTTTTTGAAGATCACATCATAACCACGATCTTCCAACACTGAAAAAGAGATGATATTTTTCTTTAAACCTGGAATAAACATCACATCCATGTTTTTGAGAGGGGAGCCTAACTACCTCTGAAAAACAACTGTACCATCATGGTCACGCTATACCTTCCATCATCTCCCATAGATATCTTTCTCCTCCAAATCACTGAAATTTTATTTATTCCCTATCATATGGAACGAGGCACTGTTGTCCAAGTACCACAAACTCCTCATCATTGTGTTGGCCATGCATGCAATGAGAGTAAATTCAAGCTCAAACTGTGAAGCTAGATCTTCACTTCTTTCTCCTACTAAGGTCTTCTTGCTTGTCTTCTTATCTAGAAACTTTGTGCAATAATTTCTGAATTCATGATAGTGAAAGCACTTGATTCTCAACAAGTCTTTCTTCTTTCCCCTTGACTAGATTATGCTTTGGGTTGGCATTTCTTCCCTTTCCCTTTCTTTGCCTTTCCATCCAAGGCACAAGTTTCTTCATCCTCACCCTTGGATGAAGTCTCGTCTCTAGTGTTCTGCCTTATTTCCTCCTGTACCATATTGGACCATAAGCACTCCCAATTTGTTAGTTTCTCCCTCCCATTCATTGAATCTTAGTAGTTGTGCCAGATATTGAGAAGGCCTAGAAGGGATAGGCTTACCAAATCATCCTCTGCAACTATAACACCAACTTTACCAAGTTCATCATGACATTGTGTGAACCTGCTCAGGTACTGTGGAATGGTCTCCTTCTTCTGCATCTTGATATTTCGAAGTTTATTCTTGAGCGCTAACTTCCTGTGGTCACTACTATCCTAGAACAAATCTATTAATGTTTTCCACATTGAGTACAGAGACTCTTTCCCATGGATATTTGAGACAATATGGTCTTGTACTCCCTCCAATATGCTTCTCCTCACCTTGGCTACACACTTATTCCATTCTACTAGATCTTGAGCATCAACTGCTGCTAGTTTTTGGAAATCATTATCAATGAATTCCTTCAACCCATTATCTTGCAACATTGCCTCCATGTAGTCCTTTGACAAAACATAATTTGATCTTCCCTCAAGGGAATATTCAAGTCTTAGTCCATAGAAATCCATCCTTCTAGCTCTAAATAATTGGTCATGTAAATTTGATCCTCCTGTAATAACAACTTTGAAATCTCTACTCTACTGTGAATCCTGCTCTGATACCATGTAGAAATTAACGTGCATATTTGAAACTTCTCATGAAATTTACTAAATCACAAGACTCGAAGCTAATCTACTGATATGCGGAAGTTAATTCACCATTTAGAACAAAAATCATAGACATGCAAATGGAAACATCACACCTGCACAGAGATTTATCTAGCGGAAGGCCACTTCTCAAAACCCCTTCTTATCTGTATTGCATTAATAAAATAATAGATATTAATACATATTCTTGTTGAAGCATGAGCATAACCTGCAAGTGTATAGTATATCCCTCTGCCTGACTGACTAAATCTGGCCAACACTTAGCCAATTTTCTAGCCCTCCAAGTGCATATTTCCTTCCATGTTTCCTTAAGGAAATTATCCCATATTATTTAGGAAATTCCCACTATTTAATTGTGTAATTCCTCTAGGTCCTTCCTCTGACTGCATGCACCACCTGTACACATGCAAATAGTCTACAAATGATAGTACACTTCCCTGGAATCTCCATATCAACTAGGAAACACAAATTCTCTACATGAAATAATTATTTTGGGTTGATTGATCAGTTAACTGGTTGATCATTAAGTGTGGTTGAAGTTCCACTTCCACAACTTGACATCCACTGGTTCTTCTGATAATTAGAACTAATTTAACTAACAATAACTCAATTTAACTGAAACAGATTGCTACAAATTTGTAATCAATCATATTGAACAGAAATCAAGCTTCCCCGCCTCGAATTAATTGAGTTAATTGAGTGACAAGTGTCATGTCACCTTAATTAACTACCTCCGTGATTTTTTCTAAAATAGAAATTCAATTTTTCTCTAGTTTGACCAAGGCAAGGTCAAACTGAGATTTTCTTGTTGCATTTTCAACAGTTAAAATATATTCAAGTGAAGAAGAGGTTGAACCACCCATAGGTATGTATGTATATGTCATGTATTATTGAAATTAAACATATTTACTAGTTTCAATTTCATTCTCTATTTTTTAATTTAATTATTTAACGTATATTTATACTCATTCACATTAAATTCTCATATGTTTAGATGAAATCAATATTGATGATGAGATGTTCAAAAATGTTGACACTAGCACATATGGAGGTAAAAAAATTGGACCATGTTATATGATATCATGTTAATCTCGTTATTGACAAGTTCTTCAAAGATGAAAATGTGACAGTTCAAACTCAAATTTTGAGAGGTCTCTTAACATCGAAGAAATTAAAAGACGCTACAACAACATTGAACATTTGAAAAAAAAAATGGTGAAGGATAATTTGATTCAAAATATAAGTAGTGCTCTAAAATCAATTGGAATATCTAGAAAGAAAAGTGATCTAGATGCACATAGATAAATACAAACAACAATGGTTTCATCACTACTAAAGAAAATTTCTTGATAAAATCTATGGAAAAAGAATTAGGGACCTCACAAAAAACATTGCAAAAGCATAGGAAATTTTGATTGCAAATAGATGCAAATGATGAGCTTGCTTGCTGGATAGTTATTTGTAGGCAACCATACAAAGATAGACTTGGAGAAAATGTTAAAAATATGATATGTGAATATTGGATGAAAAATTTGCATGTTTCACCAAAAGAAAGGGATGTGATGTGATGAAGAATAACATGGAATCAATATGAAGAACATCCAAAACATATCTTGGACACCACTTAGATAGAGTTTTTTAATAAGTTCAAAGAAGAGAATCGTGGAATTAATGTTTCGATCAGTACTTTTGTGCATCAAAAACCATGGTATGTTAAGCCTGTCACTCTACGTGACACTTCTTGTTGTCATTATCATGTGGGATTTCAATTATATTATGCCACATTACTTAATTTTGGTAAAACATTTTATATAAATTCACCTCCTCCTTCCACTATCCATAATATCATATCCCAGATTCTATGTGGAATAGAAAATCATGAATTATTTTACCAAAAGAAATGTGTTAGTGGTAAAAAATGTGATCATTGTGGAAATTTAGCATTGTTTCACAACAAATATCCTATTGATATGAATGATCAATCCCTTTCCAAGATAAAAGTGGAATGGAAGAGATATGAATATATCCATACATCGAGTGGTGCAAGTGGTAGTACAAGTGCTAGAAGGATTGATTTACAAGAAGAAGATATTCCTGTGATAGAACGTTTGAAGGAGTTTGAAATAAAAATTTATAAATACACCAAGAATTCTCATAGAGATCGAATGTAGGACCTTCAATTTAAAAAATCCTGTGAAATTTTTCCACCAGAGACAATTTTGTCGACAGTTGATTTTGAAGAAAATAACACATTTGTTGCACAAAATGAAATACAAAGTCAATATTATCATTTTGACCAAGCTTTATGCTTGTCCATGTTCTATATAGGTACACTGAACAAAATTTTGATCATATATAAAGCACCAATGAGATCGACATGCTATTAAAGAATATCATTTTATATCAGCAATAATTGTACACATGATACACAGTTTGTACAACATTGCTTTGATAAGATTTATGATTCATTGAAAGTTCATGGAATAAAATTCAATGAACATTGGATATGGTCAAATGGATGTGCAGGTCAATTTAGATATTCATGATCGTTCTTTTGGTTGTGTCGTCTTCATATGAAAACCAACATTAAACATTGTTGGAATTTCTTTGAGACTGATCATGGAAAATGAGAAAATGATGGAATAGGGGTATGCATAAAATGAGCACTTTGAATATATCAAATGGACCACTATGCCAACTAACTTGTCTCAATTTATCAAGTTGTTGAATGGTTCATTGCTGCACTAAGCCCTGAGACTAACCCATCAAGGGAGGTACACAAGTATGTACATATATATGAAATTGTATATATTTTTAATATATGATGATTTTTATTAATTTTTAAATTTTAAAAATTATAATTTAAATAATTGATCGATGATTTTATATATATATATATATATATATATATATATATATATATATATATATATATATATATATATATATATATATAGTATTTTAAATAACATATTTAAATTCTTGTTTGAATTTAATATAGGTTCTTTTGGCATATTCAAGTCCAAGATGTAGCTAGATTGATTCCATATAAATTTGAAACCGTAAAAGGGACTCAAAAATTGCATTGAATTAAAATAAAAGAGTATCGAAATGCATTTGCATTTGATAAAAGAAAATAATCTTGTTTTTGTCATGTTTGCATAGAGGACAGAATTCAATGATGCTTGTGAAAAAAACACATGTGAAATCTTGGCAACATACATAACTTAATACAAAGGGGAAAATGTTGCTTGTAATCTTGGAAGAGATGGAATTAGTGGAGACTATAGTGTCATCTAAAGGTGATAGAGTTTCTTGTTGAGAAATGGCAACAAGACATTCTAATTTAATTTGTCCTTGAATTAAACTACGAATTAAAACCGAATTATATTGTTGTAGCAATTTGTAAATAGTTAATTAATTTTAAATAACTTAATTAGCTTAGGAATTTTGAGTTTGAATCCTTTCTGTAGCATGTATATGTTCTCCCTAAATTTGCATATATTTGGAAGTATTCTAGTGAGAACAAGCTTTGTATCTTCACTCATATTTCCGTTTTAATGCAATACAGATAGGCAGGTTTTTGAGTAGTGGCTTTCCCCAGGAAAAATTATTGTGTTATGTGCCATTGATTTGTCTTCTTCTTTTTCATATTGTTTTCATCAATTTATTGACTTCCATTGGTTGAAAGTAGAAGTAGATTCTTGTCCTTTGCTTTAGTAAATTGCGTAAGCTTGTGAATCTACAGGAAATTCTATATGGTATCAGAGGTGAATTCAATATACTAGAGGATATTTTGAAGTTTTCATTTTTGGGTTACAGGTTAAATTCAAATTTGCAATACATACTTCAGCATCGACAAATGGTGTTCTACAGTTTGTGGCTCAAGTATGTATTGGAAGGAAGCTCAAATTTTCTAGACTAGAGGGAAAGAATGTAAGTTGTGTTGGAGGATAATGGATTGAAGGAATTCGTTGATCAATACATTCCTAAATCAACAGCATCGAATGCACAAAATCTGGCTGAATGGAAGAAGTGTGTGGCAAAGATAAGGTGCATAATCCTTGAGGGAGTTCGAGACCACATTGTCTCGAGTCTCCATGGCAAGGAAACTATGTATGCTATGTGGAAAGAATTGACAGACTTGTATCAGAATAGCAGTGACCAAAGGAAATTGGCACTGAAGGACAAACTTCAAAAAATCAAAATGGAGAAAGGCGAGATTATTCCAAAATACTTGACCAAGTTCACTCAATGTCGTGGTGAACTTGGAAGTGTTGGAATCATGGTTGTCGAGGATGATATGGTGAGTATTTCTCTTATGGGACTCCCAAAGAGTTGGCATAGTTATCAGGACTATGTCAATGGTCAGGAGAAGATGCCAGATCAGGAATGACTATGGTCATATTTGATGCAGGAGGTGATCAGGAGGAACACCAGGGATGGATCTTCATCAAAGACTGATGATGGAGAGAATTATGCCTTAGCGATTAAGGAGAAGAAAGGGAAAGGGACATATTCCCATTCTAAATCAGATTCTTTCCATGGAGGTAAGAAGAAAGACATGAAAAATTTGAAATGCTTTCATTGTCATGATCTAGGCCATTTTGCTACAAATTGTCCACTCAAGATGTCCAAAAATAAGTCCTCAAGAGGAGTGGCAGGTGAGGCTTTTGCCTCTCAATTTGAATTAAACTTTTCCCTCATTACATGCATGGTGTCATCAATGATGGGAAGTGTATGGTACTTAGACAATGGAGCTTCATTCCACATGACTCGTGACAAGGAGTTATTCAGTGACCTGGAGGAGAAAGATCTCTAGATGCATATCAAGATGGGTGACAACAAGAGGTATCATGCTACTAGATTAGGCATGGTTACTTTTTAGAGGTAGAATTGGGCTCTACTCACCTTGAAGAATGTTATGTATGTGTCTGGGATAAAGAAGAACTTAGTATCCATTACCATGCTTGAGGATAGAGACTATGATGTGATCTTCTCAAAAGGAAAGGCATTCCTTCGACACATAGCCACGGGTCAAGTAAAGAAGATAGGGATTTGTGTGAAAAATATCTATAATATGGAGGTAGAGGATTTTGATGCTTTAAGCACGAAAGCAGAGATGGTGTAGAGTCGAGATGTTGGCGATTTTTGGCACAGGCGATTGGACCACTTGCATCATGGGGCTTTGAAGATCATGCAGTAGATCTCCACCAGTTTTCCCAAAGGTATGCTAGAGAAAGTTGATACATGTAAGGGGTGTACTTTGGGTAAATAAACCAAGTCTTCCTTTCATGATAGAGACAATCGAGCAGAGGCTATTCTAGAGTGATTCCATTCATATGTTTCTATACCATTCTTGATAGTATCCATGGCCAAACATAGATATTATGTTATAATTGTTTATGAATTTTTCTTGAAAATTCTAGATATTTTTCATGCAAAAAAAGGATCAAACCCTCACAAAGTTTTGTGAGTTTAAAGAATTGGTGGAGAAATATTTTGGAAAGAAGGTTAAATATTTACGGAGTGATAATGATGGTGAGTATGTCTGAAATGAGTTTAAGAACTTTTGTGCAGCGGAAGGGATTAAACAGGAGTTGACAGCACCCCATAACCCTTAGCAGAATGGGGTGGCCGAGAGGAAGAACAGAAACATAGTAGGGGTAGCGAGGGCGATGTTGCATGATCAGGTCCTACCACAACATTTGTGGGTTGAGGCATGTAACATAGTGGTTTATGTTTAGAACCGTAGCACACATCAAATACTTGGGATGAAGACACCAAAGGAGGATTATTCTAGTAAGAGGCCAGATGTTTCTCACTTTAGGATCTTTGGGTCATCAATATATTTCCATGTGAAAAAAGTTGCACGGAAGAAGTTGGATCCAACAACAAAGTTGGGGATATTTGTGGGGTACACTAATACACCCCACACCTATCGGGTGTACTTGCCGACTAGCAAGATGAAAGTGGTTCGTAGGGATGTCAGATTCAATGAGGAGAAGACCATGCGATTTTCCCTTGAGAGGCAGATTCATCTACATGTAGTTGATGAGATTTTAGCTTCTAAGGTTGAGGAGCCTCATATTGATGTGGAGAAACCACATGTAGAGGATCTGGGAGTGGATACGTCCACTCAGGAAGAATCTTCCAGAGATGGGATAAATCGCACCAGAGAGGCGGATAGATTGTTGTCAAATTTTTGAGAGAATGTGAGAGCACACACATCACAGCACAGACAAAGGAGGTCACCTGAAAGGTACACTAGGTGCATGGCTCTTATGAGCGGATGTGTTGTGACAGAGCCATATTCCTTTGAGGAAGCAGTGCAGCAGCCGGTTTGGGTTGATGCCGTGGTGGAGGAGTATGACTCCATAGTTCATAACAGGGTTTAGATGTGGTCCTGAGATCAGAGGATAAGAATGTGGTGAGCTCCCATTGGTTTTACAAGGTAAATCAACCTGCAGATGGTGGTGTGGAGAAGCATAAGGCTAGATTTGTGGCTTGTGGTTTTTCATAGGTAGAGGGGATTGACTATGATGAGACCTTTTCTCCTATTGCAAGGTACTCATCGATCATATCTATATTGGCACTATCAGTGCAGATGGGGTGGAAGATACATCAGATGGATGTAAAGGTAGCCTTCCTTAATGGCACGATTGAGAAAGAGGTGTACATAGAGCAGCTTGAAGGTTTTGAAACCTTCAACTATGAGTTGCATGTGTGTCGTCTCAAGCGACCATTGTATGGGATGAAGAAAACACCTAATTCTTGGTACACTAGGATAGACATCTACCTCACCGGGTTGGGCTTCAAGAAGATTGAAGCGAATGTGAACCTATACCACATAGTGGTGGAAGGTAAATTGTTGATCATTATACTTTATGTTGATGATCTCATACTGACAAGTGATTATCAGCTTATCAAATATTGCAAGGAGGACCTTGAAAAAGAGTTTGAAATGAAGGACTTGAGGCTCATGCATTAATTTCTGGGCATGGAAGTATGGCAAGGTGATGGGCAGCTATTTCTGTCTCAAGGCAAGTATGCCAACAAGATACTCAGGAGGTTCCACATGGAGAGTTTAAAGCCTATGGAGACTTCTCTAGCTGGTAACTGGAGGAAGGTGGATGCTACTTAATGACAGGTAGTGGAAGCTACTATTTACAGGAATCTTATGGGTCCACTCATGTACTTGGTGAACACATGACCGGATTTATGCTATTCAATTATCTAGCTTAGTCAAGTGATGGTTAGGCCCACCAAGTTGTATTGGAAGGTGGTAAAGCATGTATTGAGATACCTCAGGGGAACTTCTCAATATAGATTATGGTACAGACAAACAGAGGGAATGAAGGTTCAAGGCTTTAGTGATGAAGACTGGGTGGGGAGTCCATCCGACCGGAAAATCACATTAGGATGGATTTTCAGTATTGGGTCAACGACAGTTTCTTGGTACAGCAGGAAACAGAGATTGGTTGCACTCATTTTGGCAAAGGCAGAGTACATGGCTGCAAGTCAGGTAGCATGTGAGGTCATCTGGATGAGGAAGATCTTGGTTGATCTGTTTGGTCAACAGATGGATCTAACAGTGATTTACTACGATAATCAAATTTGTATCAAACTCTTGAAAATCCAGGTTTTCATGATAGGTCCAAACACATTGATATCTGATATCATCATCTCAGATATTGTGTATTGAGAGGGATCATGTTGTTAGAGTACATTCCCACGGAGGAGAAAAATGCTGACATTTTGACAAAGTCATTGTCAAGATGTAAATTTGAGTTTCACAGAGACAGGATTGGGGTAGCAGCTAATCCCTTTCTTGTTGAGAGGGAGTGTTGAGAAATGGCAACAAGAAATTCTAGTTTAATTTGTCCTTGAATTAAATTGTGAATTAAAATTGAATTCTATTCTCAAAGGTAAATAGTTAATTAACTTTAATTAGCTTAGGAATTTCAAGTTGGAAGCCTTTTTTTAGTCATTTATATGTTCTCCCTAAATTTTAGGGGTCCATGATGAGTTTATTTAAGTTGTAATTATATTAACTCAGTTTACTGAGTTATGGTCAGTTAAATTAGTTCTAACTATTTGTGGAACTAATAGAGGACTAAGAGTCAGTTGGTGCACCGGTGCATCCACAAGTGTTACTCCAGTTAACTGAAGATTTCCTCATGAGAAACTCATGCATGTTAGTTCATAGAAAGACTCAGTTGAGACTAGAGTGTAAGGACAGTGTACTATCAGTTGTATGATTTACTGAGTTATAAATATCATGCATGCAATCAGAGAAGGACCTATGTTTGGATTGTGTAGTTTTGGAAGCATGAATTCCCTTTAAATACAGGTTACTCATCCTAGGAATTGCGCAAGGAAATATGGACTTGGCGAGCAGTGGAAATTGTCTAAGTGTTGGCTAATAGCAGGCTTGCGAGGTAGAGAGTTGAGCATACTTGTGTGGAATTATTCTAGTAAGAACAAGAATTCTATCTTCACTCATATTTCTGATTTAATGCAATACAGATAGGTGGGGTTTTGAGCAGTGGCTTTCCCTAGGAAAACTTATTGCGTTATGTGGCATTGATTTTTCTTCTTCTTTTTCATATTGTTTTCATCGATCTATTGGCTTCCATTGGTTGAAAGTAGAAGTAGATTCTTGTCGTGTGCTTTAGTAAATTGCATGATCTTGTGAATCTACAAGAAATTATACATTTTTTATCTTGTTTGAGAAGATAACATTTCAATCGCTTTCAAAGAATATATGTATGTTTTATTTTTTTTAAATCATTGTGTATAAGTATAGATAATGGTTAAAATGTAGATCTAGATCTAATAAAATTGTAAATGTTGTTAATTAATTTATTGTTAATGATTATCTAAATTTTCACATTTTTTTATTGTGCAAGAGATTTTTTTGTTGTACTTGCACCCATTAACAACATATAAAATGTCCAGTATTATTTGATGTGGTGAACTGAACAAAAGATGAATTTATTGGAGGAATATGATGATAATGGTTTTATATATGAAAGAGGATCTATTACACTGAAATGATATTTTTTCAAGAAACTCATCAAACCAAGAGTCATGTTTACTTTCAAGACTATCAACCTAATGCCATAAGTTGTCAATATAGTCACTTGGTGTGTGCAGCGCACATAAAGTTGATAGAAGTCCAATCAAGAAAAAAATTGAAATTTAAAAAATGGGGAATGTCAAAAGATGACCGTGAATGAATCATTGAGGATGGAATTTCATTAGAATATTTTTAATTGAACTTGACAATAGTATATTCTTTATGTATTCATCTCTGAGAAAGAGCTCAAGTAGATCATTAGTATTCCTTTTGTGCACTCTTAAGTTGTCCATTCTAGCTACTACTAGGTATTACAGAAAAATTTACTAAGAAAAATTTAGGTTCACATTGAGATTAATGCAAATTTTGAGCTTAATGCAACTTTTGAGATTAATGAAACTTCTGATATTAATGCAACCTCAGTTGATTCAACATTGAAATTTTTAACTCCCAATCTCTAAGTTTTCTCAAATTGCATGAAAAATACAATAGTAACAAACTTTAAGGCAAAGAAGGTACTTTAACTTTAGAATGTATGTATTTAACCAGCTTAATGGATGTCCTTTTGTACAAAACACATATCTCATATATATGTACCATAAATCATGCATTCTACTTATATGAATTCTAGTTATCACTTGATGCATTATACTTATCATTTAACTTCAAACATACATCACTTGAAAAGTTGGTATGGGGAAACTATAACTATTACAAAGGGTATCAAAAGTTGGGTTCTAAAACTCTACATATGTGAGCCATACAAAGTACCAACTAAATGAAAATTTACTTTCATTGCTTCATATTCATGAATTTAAATGTAAAACCTTTAAGCATAAAACCATGCATCATGAAAAATTTACCATGTTTTATAATGTTGATTATTGATTAAACTCACAAACTATAACTTGAAACCTTACATCAAACAAAGAGTTGGAAATTAACTAGAACAACCAAGCAAAGGTTGATCAATGAGAAATTTGGTGGGTAATAATGGCATCCAAAATGTGACTTATATGTGATTACATTGTTCACAATTTTTATGCATTCTACTTATCTTTTAACTTCAAAAATACATCACTTGAAAAGTTGGTATGAGGAAATTGTAACTATTACAAAGGGTTTCAAAAGTTGGTTTCTAAAAATCTACATATGTGAACCATACAAAGTACCAATGAAATACAAATTTACTTTCATTGCTTCATATTCATGAACTTAAATGTAAAACCTTTAAGCATCAAACCATGCATCATGCAAAATGTACCATGTTTATAATGCAATTTTATAGTATGTTTGCTTTGAAAAAAATTATTTTAAATGTTATGTATCAACCCACATCTATAATAGCTCTTATATACAATATGATGATCTATTCATGAATGCAAAATGTATACCATGTTTTATAACGTAATTATAAGTTATGATTGTTTTAGAAATCTACACCATGATAAGATTCATGAATGCAAAATGTACCACGTTTTATAATTTGCAATTTTACTATTCACTAAACAACTTCACAAAAAAACTTCAAAAAACCTAAGAATCAACCCAAATCCATATTATCTAATACAACATTTTAAGAATCATCATGCAAAATGTATGAACTTCAAATTTACATATTAAAGATCAATTCACAATAAAGAGTTCTATTTAAAATATGTCCAAAATTTATATCATGATAAAAGTAAATATAATAAAAAGACTCTCAAATATAAATATGCATCAAATAGAATCTTATGCAATCTATGTTCTATCATCATCCTCGTCCTCATGGGTTCCCTACACAACATGTGTAATATGCATATATACATAATATTGTGTACATTTAAATTAAATTTTAATGTATTAAAATTAAATGAGAATTTTATCATCAAAACAAAATTATAAAAGGTTTCAAATTCCATGCAATACCTCATGGTGTTCCCCCTGCATTGTGCCCTTGTGGATGCCTTGTACAACACATGTACATGTATATATTAAAAATTTAAAATTGCACATGAAAATGCATGAACTCATAATATTAAAAAAATTGTAACTTTTTCAAATTGTCTAGATGATCCAATCCCCATAGCTGATTAAGGTTTCAAATTCCATGCAATACCTCATTGTGTCCCCCCTACATTGTTCCCTTGTGGACTCCTTGTACAACACATTTACATGTATATATTAAAAATTTAAAATTGCACATGAAAATGAATAAACTCATAATATTAAAAAAATTGTAACAACCTTTCCAAATTGTCTAAACGATCCAATTCCCATATCTAACTCAATTTCTAACATCCCTCGAGAAGCAAAACTGCCTTCACACACCTAAAATTTGAGCATTTTAAAATTGTAATATAGATCTCATTTTTTAACAAAACTTGCCTCAATTTATAATGAAACAAAGTTGAAATAAGAAATATGTGTGGCAGTCTAATCTCTAGCACATCTCCTAATAGGGAGGAAGAAAGTCACACCATGTTGAAAATATCTAATGGAATGGAAATATGTTAACATTTAATTATGTAATTATTTATTTTACAAAAATGTCTTCACAATACCAATATAATAAAAGTAAATTAATAATATGAACATGTTCTTCAAAAAAAAATAACATCTCTGAACATATCTTCATTTGAACCTGAACCTAGAAACGCTATATTATCAAAATTTTCATTCAACAAACAACTTAGTTGCAAATGGTGAACATAAGAAACATTCGTTTTAGATTATATTTGAAAATTTAAAAAAAATGTATGTGAATCAACATTAACACATACATTACTTTACATTAAAATATCAGCCCTAAACATTAACACATACCAATCCCATGCCCTCTTCCTCATGACCAATTAGGTCTTTCCGTCCATCACAGCAAGCCTTTTCATATGCTCTAACCTCTTCAATATCCATATTATCTATTTCCACATCTGATTTAACTAGAAATTTAGCACGTGGATTAGCTCGTGCTCTTTTTCGATTTAGGCCGACATCAATTCCAGTCGATGTAGTTTGCATGTTGTCTAGAATGGAATCCCTTGCTTCTTGACTAATCTAAGAAGTGGCATCCATCTCCGACCACAGAGTTACCAGACGTGGTGGTTGAGGTACCAAAGGAGACAAAGGATAAGGTAATGCAATATCCCTTAATGCACACTTTTGATCATATGTTTGACCTTTTCCAGTACCATAATATTTGGATGGAAGGTCAGTATAATCAAGTTTCATACCAAAAAAAACTTTTCATAAAATAATCAAGCAAAATAATGTGGAACCTCGTCATTCCATGGAAGCTTTCCATACACTACAAGGAAATTATTATACAAATGGTGGGTTATTTCAGGTTGCTTGAAATATTGCACCTTAAGCATCTTTCTTTTCGACCCTTCTTTAAAATTAAACATATATTTGGCATGTGCTTTTGTAACCCTCCTATTTACCTTGACCCATTTATTGGGACCCATCACTATTTCCTTTCTATGCCTCATCATATCTATAAAGCCATCAGTTTTTGGCCCAAGGTTCCTATAAATATCAAGAAATGTACTTAGAGAGTGCAAAACTATTTCTAATCTTTTTCAACTCTCTGTAGGGAGCTCCAACCTCCCAAGATCATCCTTCAATTTTGAATAATGAGTTGTGCATCTTTGTAACATACACTATTGAATATTTGTCTCCTAAGGAAGCTCATCAGGAATATCAAATGGATAGGTGGTAATTGGCGTATGGTCTTCTTCTTGAAACACCATCCTTCACCTATGTTGACTTTCGTCTACATTTTCACCCCCTGCTTCAATATAATTACATAAATATTAAAACATTTCAATATATTTATATACATGCAAAATAGACATACATGTATATGTATATATAATTTATTTATGAATAAATTTGTTTTAGAATGAAAAGACATTTGCAAAATAAAATCAACAAATATTTCACTATTCCAACCATATAAATAACAATTTTCCAAAATAACATCTAACATGGCCCTTGCCTCACTGATCAATGATCTTTAGTTATATTAGATGTATCCTTTGCTAAAATAATTATAAAGTGAATGAAGGTTTCTATTTGGAAAATCAAGTTATATCATAATTGAGAGACATTTGCATAATAAAATATACAAATGTTTCACTATTCCACTGAATAGAACTAACAGTTCATTATACAATATTTCACTTGTTGTGGAACAGAACTAACAGTTCATTGTGCGACATTTAACTTGTGACAATTTGTTTATAGATGGGTATTTTGCATTGTTCTAATCCATAGATCAGAAACTGAATGTAAAATTGACTAGGAAAATATATATCAAACTCTATGTAAACAAACATTATATTCTTACATCTATCGAAGATCATAAAATGCCCCCAAGTCTAATACTAAAGCTCAATGACATGTGTTAGAGGAGGTTTTAATTCATTAAACTTAGTTTCTATAAAATTGGTTTATAGATATTTCATATGACAAAATGTAATCTATTGTTTATTAGTTTATAGATATTTCATATGATAAAATGATGTATCTTTACCCATCATCTCAGTTTCATTGAGTGATTGGAGAACTATTCTTCATATTAGAGATGGCAAGTTTTTTCCAAAGTACCTTCACTAAAAATGTTTGCAAGTTTCACAAAGTAAGCTCGTTGGATAACAATTTTGTATACATCTATTGCTAAGAGTCTACAACCCAAAAAATTATATCTATGCTTGATGGGTATTATTTCGATCAAGTCCACCAAAAAATATATCCACATAATTGATAGATTTAAATTTGAGTTCCATGATGTTAAACACACACATGGAATAGACAGCAAATAAGATAATCGTGAGTTGCATTTATTCATAAATATTTACACATTTATAGATTTTCTTGTGACCCTTGGTATTCATATACCAAGTGGTCTCTTGGACTCCAGTGGATTTTCACATTCCACACCAACCCTTAGCGGATTAGGTGTCCAACATTTCCCCCCTTAATCTGAAGGGGCATATACGAGTCCAAGAAGAGAGTTATAATACAAAAATAAAATAATGCATGACAGAAAGAGGCTGAAGTTTCTCTTTGAGATGATAGCATAAGGTGGGATAACTCGAGGTCTCAACCGACGGTGGTTTAAGGATGACCACCAACGCTGAAAAGATTAGTGCAGTTCATGGAACTCTTCCAAATCTGGCAAGAACTTGAAGTCTTCTGATAAAGGAATTTCTCCCTATTGTTTTGAGAAGGGATACTTTTGGGGTCTCAACATGGAACTCTTAGTTTTGTTCCCAGAACTCTTCCAAATCTAGCAAGAAGTTGAAGTCTTCTGCCAGAGGAAGTTTCCCTAATGATTTGAAGAGGGAGGCCTTCAACCTAGAAAAAGGGAGGTCTTCAACCTATGGTGTTTTAAGGAAGGCCACCAACCAAAGGCATGCGTAAGGGCTTCTCTATCTCTGGCTACAACTCTGAATCTGGGTATGGTTATCTCTGGTTGTAGGCTTAGGTGGTAGGTTCAAGTTGTGGCTCATGTTCACTTGATTTATCTTTGAAACTTGTAGATGACCAACAATTCCCCCCCTTTCAGATAAAAGGTGAGAAGATGAAGGAAACTCAATTGCAATACTTTTTAATACTCGAGAAGAAATTTTGACATATGACCAGAATGTCTTCTTGGTCGTTGAAGCCCATTGCCAAGAAACGACCCATCCAAGGTGAATTTGTGTTCTTGCAAAAGGTTTCTTTTTGAAGCATCTATTTTAATAATGAGTGTTCCAGCCAAAATGCTTGTGTGGGTGGAGATCAAAACAATGATCTTTCACATGGCCAACTCGGTCATAATGTTGGCATTTAACAATCTGATGTGAATGTGGAGGAGCATAAACAGATGAAGAATTGTCCTGAATAAATCTATCACTCTAAAATTTGATGGTATTTGAGTAGTCTAGAGTATGAAAGGGAACCTCCTTATCATATCCAAGACTTGTTATGTGCTTGTTGTGGACAAGCTCTTCCCAAGGTCTGATCATGGGCTTGGGAAGTACAAGCTAAATTTCTACATCTACATGCAAATCTACTCTTGAATCAACCTCAACTTTACTATCTCTATCAGTTTGTGTATGTTGATGGGAATCAACTTTCGACTCAAAAAGGGGATTGTTCTGAACAAAAACAAGTTCAAAATGACGACTTCGTTTTTGTAGTTGAGATTCAAGCTACAAAGAATCAATTTTTCTTATGCATTTTCTAAAGAGATTTAAATATCAAAAAAGGTGCCCTTATTTATTTCATTGTACTTTCAATAGTAGACATGATTAAAGTTCTCAATAAATCTAATAAAGTGTCAATTTTATTCATTTTATCCATTTTATCAACAACTCAAACACAGCAACAGAAGGAGATTCAAAAAACTTATGTGCTTGAACATGCTATATTGCCTCAAAATAAAGACCAAGGGAAACTCCAAAAAAACAAGTTTTATGTGCCCAAAACATTAGTGAGACTTCGATGGTGACAATATTCGAAAATGGTGACCTTTTTTTTTTTTAAGTGTCACACCATCAACGCCTTTGAATACAAACCACAAAACTTGCTTTGCGTAAGAGACTTTAAAAAATAGAGAAAATGACTGGTTATGTCACATAAGACAAGTTCACCTGGCTGCATGAAATTAAAGCTTATGTTAAGATATTATTAAAATTCCCTTGCTATATTTGGAATGCTAATTCATACCTTGTGCGCCCTATTAGGGGTCGCGTTAATTAGTAAAAGGCCGCAGAAAGTAATTTTTCATGTGGCTCTATTGTATTAACTTCAAAGAGAAATGACCGCAACATGTAAGCACATCAAAGGTCGTTAATTAGTAAAAGGCCGCAGAAAGTAATTTTTCATGTGGCTCTATTGTATCAACTTCAAAGAGAAATGACAGCAACATGTAAGCACATCAGAGGTCTCAACCTTAGGGAAGATGATATGCCTTTTCACGCTGGTAGTGTGTTTCATTGGGTAGTAAGAAGCTCGTGGAGCAACCGGACTAATAGTCGACCTTGATGATTGTTCTCTTATTCTCATGAGCTCCAAAATTCATAATATATGCCTAATGATATGATAGGCCTATGTTGTAGGCTCAACTCTATAGGCTTCACGTAGCAAGACCAGACGCAACAGGTTCTTCACACGTCCCATTCAGCGAGACAAAACTGATTATAGGTTTCTCCACAAGACAAAACTGATCATAGGTTTCTCCACAGTTTTCTCACAGGGCTACCTTGGGTTTAATTAACCCAAAAAATTACACTCCAATCATCGCACTAACTTAAAAAACTTCACATAAGTGCTTGCCATTTAATACAACATGCACAGAGATGTACACACTCCAATACAATTTCATTTCTTTGGCACATATAATCCAACAATAAAATAACTTGCGCTATGATAGTGTCAGAGTCTAGCCACAACCAACGCACATGTCGAGCATGAATAACATACAATATAAACTAATCCAATGCATAATTTCAATCAACACGTAGTTAATTTATTTATTAACACACTAGAAAAGCCTTCTTTGTCGTCAATCACAGTCCAAAATGCTTGCAAGAATTGAGAAATAAGTCTTCAAAATATCTAATGAGAAATATGTCTCCTTTCCCATCGACTCTCACTAGAATACATGATTGGCTGCCAAAAAATTACTAACAGGAAAATCCACCTCTGGTTTCTCACACCTTCCAAGGAAGGGTATCGAATATGTGGTCTCATAAATATGAAGTAATTCCAAACCCACTTGTCTGATTTATAAAATTGTGGTTCCAAAAATCTCAGCAAATAAAACAAATTGAATATATTTTATTAACACAGAGTGGGAAAGCAACAATCACCAGAATTCACGGCACATGTTGGATATGGAAAAGTATTGTTGGTAGCAGTCAAGAGACAAGATGTAATGTAAAGTTTCAAATGGTTCAAATGTTAGATAACTAATAACTTAAACAGCGATTCTACATGCGGAAAGAACTGAAAAGAATCACTGAAACTTAATACCCAGGGATACGGGTTACCTCCAGCCATTGGTGATGTTTTGATGAAGGCCACAGTCCACTTGCCTGCTACTTCTTCAGCACTCCAGCTTCTGTCCAAGCAAAAGAACACAAACTTCTGAAGGCACTTCCGAGCTCTGCTATCTCAGCTAGATGGTGTAGAACTGAAGGGGGTTGAGATATGAGCTTGGGGACCAAACAGATGAACATATAGCTAAGCTTCCATCAAGCTTCTAAATGCTATGTGTTAGAAAAACCACAAATCAAGGTAGAGATGAGATCAAAGTAATGGACCACTTTAGTAGCTCCCAATTATAAATTTAGTAATTGCAGTTGATTTTCTTAACTTAAGGAAACTACTGCAGTTGGTTTCCATAAGTTAAGAAAAGCTGCAACTCCATAAATCAAGGTAGCTTTTGTGTAAAATTAATGGAGCTTAACATTCTCCCACTTGGTCCATACTTCCAAATTTAATGTCTCAACTTAAAAACCATTGATAATCTGTATTAAGTAATAGATACATGAATCATGGTGATAAGTCCTCTAATGACGAGTATTACCTTCCATGTATTACTATGCATTTATTCTTATTATAATTTATGTGGCAACAATTTCTTAATGAATAAACCTTATGTTTATTCTTGGTCCTTCTTAAATGAATTTTCTCAAATCAACTTAAGGTGCACATAAATATGAGAAAAAACATCACAATAATTAAGAATTTCATTAACATAACATTGTCCATACAATGAGAAACTACATAATGGAACCAAGTCCCATATCCAATACACGATCCTTGAATTTAAACGGTGGCATGCCCTTAGTCAAAGGATCAGCGATCATTAACTCAGTGCTGACGAGCTCAATGACCACTTTATTTTCTTTAACACGTTCCCTTATAGCTAAATACTTAATGTCGACGTGTTTATTTCGACTCCCACTTTTATTGTTTTTAGCCATAAAAACAGCAGCTGGATTATCACAATATATTCTCAATGGCTTAGATATAGAATCCATAATTCTAAGCCCAGAAATGAAATTCCTAAGCCATACACCATGTAAAGTAGCCTCAAAACAGGAGACGAACTCGGCTTCCATAGTGGAAGTGGCAATCAATGTCTGCTTGGCACTCCTCCATGATACAGCTCCACCGGCCATCATAAAAATGTATCCTGATGTTGATTTGCGTGAATCAACACATCCAGCAAAGTCAGAATCTGAGTAGCCAATTACTTCCAAGCTGTCCGTCCGTCTATACATAAGCATGTAGTCTTTGGTTCCTTGAAGGTACCTCATTACTTTCTTTGCAGCTCTCCAGTGGTCTAAACCTGGATCACTCTGATATCGTCCCAACATTCCCACAACAAATGCAATGTCAGGTCTTGTGCAGACTTGAGCATACATTAGGCTTCTGACAGCAGAGGCATATGGAATGTTCTTCATTTGTTCCCTTTCAAAGTCGTTCTTCAGGCATTGGTTCAAATTGAACCTATCACCCTTCACATTGGGAGCTACACTTGGTGAACAATCCTTCATCCGAAATCTCTCTAAAATTTTATTAATATAGGTTTCCTGTGACAGACCCAAGATGCCTCGAAATCTATCTCTATGGATCTTAATGCCAATGACATAAGATGCCTCACCCATATCCTTCATATCAAAACTTTTAGAGAGGAATTGTTTCACTTCATGTAGCAAACCCTTATCATTGGTTGCTAGCAAAATGTCATCCACATATAAAACAAGAAAACAAATTTTACTCCCACTAACTTTCAGGTATATACATTGATCCATAATGTTTTCTACAAAACCAAAAGAAGAAATTACATTATGGAATTTCAAATACCATTGGCGGGATGCTTGTTTTAAACCATATAATGACTTCTTGAGCTTGCAAACCAATTTCTCACCATCACTAGAGAGGAATCCTTAAGGTTGTTTCATATAAACCTCCTCCTCTAGATCTCCATTAAGGAAAGCCGTTTTCACATCCATTTGATGCAACTCCAAGTCAAAATGGGCTACTAATGCCATAATAACGCGCAAGGAATCTTTCTTAGATACAGGAGAAAAAGTCTCTGTGTAGTCGATTCCTTCTTTATGAGTGAATCCCTTAGCAACAAGTCTTGCCTTGTATCTCTCAATGTTGCCCAATGAGTCTTTCTTTGTCTTAAAGACCCATTTACATCCAATGGCTTTTGCACCATCAGGCAACTCAACAAGATCCCAGACTTCGTTACTCTTCATGGAATTAATCTCTTCCTTCATGGCATTGTACCATAGTTCTGATTCTTTGCAACTCATGGCTTGTGAAAATGACTCAGGATCATTTTGGACTCCAATATTATAGTCAGATTCTTGTAGATACACAACATAATCATTAGGAATTGCTGATCTCTTAGGTCTAGTAGATCTTCTTAATGTTGTACCATCATCTTCCTGAGAAGTATGTGGTTCAACTTGTTGTTCAAAAGTTCCTTGCAATTCTTGAACTCCTTGATCTACTGGAATATCGTCAGCAGCTTGTGGAACTTCAACAATTGGTTGTTCGACACCAGTTTGTACTTGAGGGGTGCTCTGAACAACAACCAATCTATCACTTGAAGTGGAAGGTTGAGATTCTGAATGATCCTTCTCAGAAACTATGTTTCTGGTTTGATCGCTCCCACTGATCAAGTCATTTTCAAGAAACTTTGCATTTCTTGATTCCACAATCCTAGTGCTGTGAGATGGACAATAAAATCTGTAACCTTTAGACCTTTCAGCATATCCAATGAAATACCCACTAATGGTCCTTGGGTCCAGCTTCTTCTCTTGTGGATTATAAATTCTTACTTCAGACGGGCATCCCCAAACGCGCATATGTCGCAAACTCGGTTTCCAACCTTTCCATAATTCAAATGGCGTTTTAGGAACCGCCTTGGTTGGAACTCGGTTTAATATATACACTGCCGTCTTAAGTGCTTCAGTCCACAAAGATTTAGGAAGATTGGAGCTGCTAAGCATACTCCGCACCATGTCCAACAATGTTCGATTTCTTCTTTCTGCTACACCATTCTGGTCGGGTGAACCAGGCATGGTGTATTGGGCAACAATCCCATGTTCTTGAAGAAACTTAGCAAATGGCCCAGGTGCTTGTCCATCTTCTGTGTATCTACCATAATATTCTCCACCTCTATCTGATCTCACGATCTTAATTTGCTTGCCGCATTGTTTCTCTACTTCAGCCTTAAAGATCTTAAAGGCATCTAATGCTTCGCTCTTATTATGAAGCATGTAGAGATAGATATATCGTGAGTAGTCATCTATAAAGGAGATGAAGTATCTCTGACCATGTGAGTCCATGTCTGGACTACATATATCAGTATGTATGATTTCTAATATGTCTGAACTCCTATTGGCACCTTTCTTTGACTTGTTGGTCTGCTTTCCCTTTATGCAGTCCACACAAGTCTCAAAATCAGTAAAATCTAGAGTACTAAGTATTCCTTCATTTACCAATCTTATAATTCTATCTATGGAGATATGGCCTAGTCTCCGGTGCCATAATGTAGAGGAATCTTCATTGATAACACATCTTTTAGTGCCAGTGTGAACATGCATTGAATCATAAGTGACATTGTTTTGTAAATTAATGCAGTAAAGACCATTAGACAAAATACCATTCCCAACATAATCAGATTTATAGAATAGACTGAAAGATTTTTCTGAAAAGTTTAAGGAATATCCAAAAGGTACAAGCCTTGAAATTGAAATCAAGTTTCTAGAAAAACTTGGAACATAAAAGGTCTTTTCTAACTCCAAAACAAAACCACTACTTAAAGTCAAATAACATGTTCCTATAGCTTCCACATGCGAGCCCATCTTGTTTCCTGATAAGATGCTTTGCTCACTTCCCACTGGCTTCCTTAGGTTTTGCAAACTTTGTAAGGAATTCGTAATGTGAATTGTTGATCCAGAATCAATCCACCATGTGTTAATATTAACGTTAACCATATTAGATTCATAACAAACAAATGAGATTGTTTCCTTAAGTTCGGGAATGTCACAACGAATTTCAGAGAAATTTCCAGGTCGTACTGCTGCATCAAAATAAAGAATCACATGCTTATGTTAAAAATTGAGGCTTAATAAACTTTCATGTTTTACCAATGTAAACCATGCTTAAAAAAAAAATTGAATCAACTGACATAAAAATTGCCTGTGGGCTAAATTTTTAATTCAAACAGATTCAATAAACTTTATGAACTTTTATGTTTTACCAATGTAAAATATGCTAAAAAAGAATTGAATCAATATGACATGAAAATTGCCTGTGGGCTAAATTTTCAATTCAAACAGACTCAATAAAACTTTATGAACTTTCATGTTTTACCAATGTAAAACATGATAAAAAGAATTGAATCAAATGACATGAAAATTGCCTGTGGGCTAAATTTTCAATTCAAACAGATTCAATAAAACTTTATGATAAAACTTATTAATTCATAACTCCTGTGGGTAGGTTATGAAATTTTATCCTAATTAATCACATAAATATAATAAAAATTCCTGTGGGATAAAATTTATTATATTCAGTGTAATTAATTACAATTTAATGTCTAAATAATCTTTATGTGATCTTGCCAATCAATATATAATTTTATTTAATTAAAGATGTTGTGGCTACTCTCTAATTAATTAAAATTACATGGATCACTAGACATTAATTTTGTTGCATAAACAAAACTTAACCAGAGAGAAAAATAATGTTTACTGAAAGGAGTAAGTCAAAATGACATTTAATAAACTCCATATAACTGTAATATTTTTCCGCTTTAACATTTAATGCTCTCAGTCTCTGGATTAGTAAAACATCAAAGTTTTAAATTGAAATCCACTGAATTGAGATACTTCCAAATGAGCAAAAAATGTAAATTTTACATTAAATATGTAATAAAAATTATAAATGGCTACTCTACCCTAACCCAATATCATATGATACAACATAGAATATTTAGAGTGCTGAAGTGACCCATTATGGTAAACCATATGATATGTGTATTATATTCCAAAACTAAAGTTGAGCAAGCCCCACATAAATAAAGCACATAATAAAATATCATTAAATTTCCAAAATGTTCATATTTCACCCGCATTCCAAAAAAAAACGCAAAACACCAGCTCGATAAGTATGGAAAACGGTCAATAAAAGAGATTCTCAGTAAGATTCACCATTTTCTTAAGGGGTGCAAAGCCTACTGTTATGCATGAACAGGACAGATCCATTTTCAGCTAGTGGAGGACTTGAAGAATCGTTACAGAGATTCAATAGCAGCAAAAGTTTCATCGGTGAAACGGTGATTTAAATTTTTAAGTTGATCTTGTTCAATTGACTTCAAAAAATGCATGCATTTACTTCCATAACGGAGTTATTACTCGCAATCAACACAACACAAATAACGGAGTTGGAAGATATGAATCCAAGACCCAACACAAACAAATTATTTGTCATCGACTCTCCACAAAGAAATGTACAATATATGTAAATTTAAGAAGACGGATCCATCTCAATACTGACTGTTACGCAACTTCAAGCTTAGACGTCACGCAAACTATCTTCCCACGGACCCGCAACAACCTACACCCTCCGAAAATCGACCTCAAAAGAACCGGAATTCAAGACCGCCGCACATAAACTTTCAGGAAATCCAAAAATTCTAAGAAAATAAGCAAAAAAACGCCATGCTTCATGAACGACGTTTCAAAACTCTTAGAATACATGGCAAAAGGTAATATTTATCAAAAGAAACTACAAACACGATTTGCATGCGGACCCAGAAAACCAAAGTTGACAAATGCCCTCCACAATTCGAACGCAGATTCAGATCAAGAAACCTCGCAAAAATCAGAACTAATTTCTAATGCTATTCGAATCGCACACCAAGGCAGAGGCAAAAATGGCGCTCTGATACCAACTGTTAGATAACTAATAACTTAAACAGCGATTCTACATGCGGAAAGAACTGAAAAGAATCACTGAAACTTAATACCCAGGGATACGGGTTACCTCCAGCCATTGGTGATGTTTTGATGAAGGCCACAGTCCACTTGCCTGCTACTTCTTCAGCACTCCAGCTTCTGTCCAAGCAAAAGAACACAAACTTCTGAAGGCACTTCCGAGCTCTGCTATCTCAGCTAGATGGTGTAGAACTGAAGGGGGTTGAGATATGAGCTTGGGGACCAAACAGATGAACATATAGCTAAGCTTCCATCAAGCTTCTAAATGCTATGTGTTAGAAAAACCACAAATCAAGGTAGAGATGAGATCAAAGTAATGGACCACTTTAGTAGCTCCCAATTATAAATTTAGTAATTGCAGTTGATTTTCTTAACTTAAGGAAACTACTGCAGTTGGTTTCCATAAGTTAAGAAAAGCTGCAACTCCATAAATCAAGGTAGCTTTTGTGTAAAATTAATGGAGCTTAACATTCTCCCACTTGGTCCATACTTCCAAACTTAATGTCTCAACTTAAAAACCATTGATAATCTGTATTAAGTAATAGATACATGAATCATGGCGATAAGTCCTCTAATGACGAGTATTACCTTCCATGTATTACTATGCATTTATTCTTATTATAATTTATGTGGCAACAATTTCTTAATGAATAAACCTTATGTTTATTCTTGGTCCTTCTTAAATGAATTTTCTCAAATCAACTTAAGGTGCACATAAATATGAGAAAAAACATCACAATAATTAAGAATTTCATTAACATAACATTGTCCATACAATGAGAAACTACATAATGGAACCAAGTCCCATATTCAATACACGATCCTTGAATTTAAACGGTGGCATGCCCTTAGTCAAAGGATCAGCGATCATTAACTCAGTGCTGACGTGCTCAATGACCACTTTCTTTTCTTTAACACGTTCCCTTATAGCTAAATACTTAATGTCGATGTGTTTATTTCGACTCCCACTTTTATTGTTTTTAGCCATAAAAACAGCAGCTGAATTATCACAATATATTCTCAATGGCTTAGATATAGAATCCATAATTCTAAGCCCAGAAATGAAATTCCTAAGCCATACACCATGTAAAGTAGCCTCAAAACAGGAGACGAACTCGGCTTCCATAGTGGAAGTGGCAATCAATGTCTGCTTGGCACTCCTCCATAATACAGCTCCACCGGCCATCATAAAAATGTATCCTGATGTTGATTTGCGTGAATCAACACATCCAGCAAAGTCAGAATCTGAGTAGCCAATTACTTCTAAGCTGTCCGTCCGTCTATACATAAGCATGTAGTCTTTGGTTCCTTGAAGGTACCTCATTACTTTCTTTGCAGCTCTCCAGTGGTCTAAACCTGGATCACTCTGATATCGTCCCAACATTCCCACAACAAATGCAATGTCAGGTCTTGTGCAGACTTGAGCATACATTAGGCTTCTGACAGCAGAAGCATATGGAATGTTCTTCATTTGTTCCCTTTCAAAGTCGTTCTTCAGGCATTGGTTCAAATTGAACCTATCACCCTTCACATTGGGAGCTACACTTGGTGAACAATCCTTCATCCGAAATCTCTCTAAAATTTTATTAATATAGGTTTCCTGTGACAGACCCAAGATGCCTCGAAATCTGTCTCTATGGATCTTAATGCCAATGACATAAGATGCCTCACCCATATCCTTCATATCAAAACTTTTAGAGAGGAATTGTTTCACTTCATGTAGCAAACCCTTATCATTGGTTGCTAGCAAAATGTCATCCACATATAAAACAAGAAAACAAATTTTACTCCCACTAACTTTCAGGTATATACATTGATCCATAATGTTTTCTACAAAACCAAAAGAAGAAATTACATTATGGAATTTCAAATACCATTGGCGGGATGCTTGTTTTAAACCATATAATGACTTCTTGAGCTTGCAAACCAATTTCTCACCATCACTAGAGAGGAATCCTTCAGGTTGTTTCATATAAACCTCCTCCTCTAGATCTCCATTAAGGAAAGCCGTTTTCACATCCATTTGATGCAACTCCAAGTCAAAATGGGCTACTAATGCCATAATAACGCGCAAGGAATCTTTCTTAGATACAGGAGAAAAAGTCTCCGTGTAGTCGATTCCTTCTTTCTGAGTGAATCCCTTAGCAACAAGTCTTGCCTTGTATCTCTCAATGTTGCCCAATGAGTCTTTCTTTGTCTTAAAGACCCATTTACATCCAATGGCTTTTGCACCATCAGGCAACTCAACAAGATCCCAGACTTCGTTACTCTTCATGGAATTAATCTCTTCCTTCATGGCATTGTACCATAGTTCTGATTCTTTGCAACTCATGGCTTGTGAAAATGACTCAGGATCATTTTCGGCTCCAATATTATAGTCAGATTCTTGTAGATACACAACATAATCATTAGGAATTGTTGATCTCTTAGGTCTAGTAGATCTTCTTAATGTTGTACCATCATCTTCCTGAGAAGTATGTGGTTCAACTTGTTGTTCAAAAGTTCCTTGCAATTCTTGAACTCCTTGATCTACTGGAATATCGTCAGCAGCTTGTGGAACTTCAACAATTGGTTGTTCGACACCAGTTTGTACTTGAGGGGTGCTCTGAACAACAACCAATCTATCACTTGAAGTGGAAGGTTGAGATTCTGAATGATCCTTCTCAGAAACTATGTTTCTGGTTTGATCGCTCCCACTGATCAAGTCATTTTCAAGAAACTTTGCATTTCTTGATTCCACAATCCTAGTGCTGTGAGATGGACAATAAAATCTGTAACCTTTAGACCTTTCAGCATATCCAATGAAATACCCACTAATGGTCCTTGGGTCCAGCTTCTTCTCTTGTGGATTATAAATTCTTACTTCAGATGGGCATCCCCAAACGCGCATATGTCGCAAACTCGGTTTCCAACCTTTCCATAATTCAAATGGCGTTTTAGGAACCGCCTTCGTTGGAACTCGGTTTAATATATACACTGCCGTCTTAAGTGCTTCAGTCCACAAAGATTTAGGAAGATTGGAGCTGCTAAGCATACTCCGCACCATGTCCAACAATGTTCGATTTCTTCTTTCTGCTACACCATTCTGGTCGGGTGAACCAGGCATGGTGTATTGGGCAACAATCCCATGTTCTTGAAGAAACTTAGCAAATGGCCCAGGTGCTTGTCCATCTTCTGTGTATCTACCATAATATTCTCCACCTCTATCTGATCTCACGATCTTAATTTGCTTGCCGCATTGTTTCTCTACTTCAGCCTTAAAGATCTTAAAGGCATCTAATGCTTCGCTCTTATTATGAAGCATGTAGAGATACATATATCGTGAGTAGTCATCTATAAAGGAGATGAAGTATCTCTGACCATGTGAGTCCATGTCTGGACTACATATATCAGTATGTATGATTTCTAATATGTCTGAACTCCTATTGGCACCTTTCTTTGACTTGTTGGTCTGCTTTCCCTTTATGCAGTCCACACAAGTCTCAAAATCAGTAAAATCTAGAGTACTAAGTATTCCTTCATTTACCAATCTTATAATTCTATCTATGGAGATATGGCCTAGTCTCCGGTGCCATAATGTAGAGGAATCTTCATTGATAACACATCTTTTAGTGCCAGTGTGAACATGCATTGAATCATAAGTGACATTGTTTTGTAAATTAATGCAGTAAAGACCATTAGACAAAATACCATTCCCAACATAATCAGATTTATAGAATAGACTGAAAGATTTTTCTGAAAAGTTTAAGGAATATCCAAAAGGTACAAGCCTTGAAACTGAAATCAAGTTTCTAGAAAAACTTGGAACATAAAAGGTCTTTTCTAACTCCAAAACAAAACCACTACTTAAAGTCAAATAACATGTTCCTATAGCTTCCACATGCGAGCCCATCTTGTTTCCTGATAAGATGCTTTGCTCACTTCCCACTGGCTTCCTTAGGTTTTGCAAACTTTGTAAGGAATTCGTAATGTGAATTGTTGATCCAGAATCAATCCACCATGTGTTAATATTAACGTTAACCATATTAGATTCATAACAAACAAATGAGATTGTTTCCTTAAGTTCGGGAATGTCACAACGAATTTCAGAGAAATTTCCAGGTCGTACTGCTGCATCAAAATAAAGAATCACATGCTTATGTTAAAAATTGAGGCTTAATAAACTTTCATGTTTTACCAATGTAAACCATGCTTAAAAAAAATTGAATCAACTGACATAAAAATTGCCTGTGGGCTAAATTTTTAATTCAAACAGATTCAATAAACTTTATGAACTTTTATGTTTTACCAATGTAAAACATGCTAAAAAAGAATTGAATCAATATGACATGAAAATTGCCTGTGGGCTAAATTTTCAATTCAAACAGACTCAATAAAACTTTATGAACTTTCATGTTTTACCAATGTAAAACATGATAAAAAGAATTGAATCAAATGACATGAAAATTGCCTGTGGGCTAAATTTTCAATTCAAACAGATTCAATAAAACTTTATGATAAAACTTATTAATTCATAACTCCTGTGGGTAGGTTATGAAATTTTATCCTAATTAATCACATAAATATAATAAAAATTCCTGTGGGATAAAATTTATTATATTCAGTGTAATTAATTACAATTTAATGTCTAAATAATCTTTATGTGATCTTGCCAATCAATATATAATTTTATTTAATTAAAGATGCTGTGGCTACTCTCTAATTAATTAAAATTACATGGATCACTAGACATTAATTTTGTTGCATAAACAAAACTTAACTAGAGAGAAAAATAATGTTTACTGAAAGGAGTAAGTCAAAATGACATTTAATAAACTCCATATAACTGTAATATTTTTCCGCTTTAACATTTAATGCTCTCAGTCTCTGGATTAGTAAAACATCAAAGTTTTAAATTGAAATCCACTGAATTGAGATACTTCCAAATGAGCAAAAAATGTAAATTTTACATTAAATATGTAATAAAAATTATAAATGGCTACTCTACCCTAACCCAATATCATATGATACAACATAGAATATTTAGAGTGCTGAAGTGACCCATTATGGTAAACCATATGATATGTGTATTATATTCCAAAACTAAAGTTGAGCAAGCCCCACATAAATAAAGCACATAATAAAATATCATTAAATTTCCAAAATGTTCATATTTCACCCGCATTCCAAAAAAAAACGCAAAACACCAGCTCGATAAGTATGGAAAACGGTCAATAAAAGAGATTCTCAGTAAGATTCACCATTTTCTTAAGGGGTGCAAAGCCTACTGTTATGCATGAACAGGACAGATCCATTTTCAGCTAGTGGAGGACTTGAAGAATCGTTACAGAGATTCAATAGCAGCAAAAGTTTCATCGGTGAAACGGTGATTTAAATTTTTAAGTTGATCTTGTTCAATTGACTTCAAAAAATGCATGCATTTACTTCCATAACGGAGTTATTACTCGCAATCAACACAACACAAATAACGGAGTTGGAAGATATGAATCCAAGACCCAACACAAACAAATTATTTGTCATCGACTCTCCACAAAGAAATGTACAATATATGTAAATTTAAGAAGACGGATCCATCT
This sequence comes from Pinus tabuliformis, assembly GCA_031772625.1. NCBI lineage: Eukaryota > Viridiplantae > Streptophyta > Pinopsida > Pinales > Pinaceae > Pinus > Pinus tabuliformis. The sequence continues at coordinate 1,259,199,523 of CM062817.1, forward strand.
CAATACTGACTGTTACGCAACTTCAAGCTTAGACGTCACGCAAACTATCTTCCCACGGACCCGCAACAACCTACACCCTCCGAAAATCGACCTCAAAAGAACCGGAATTCAAGACCGCCGCACATAAACTTTCAGGAAATCCAAAAATTCTAAGAAAATAAGCAAAAAAACGCCATGCTTCACGAGCGACGTTTCAAAACTCTTAGAATACATGGCAAAAGGTAATATTTATCAAAAGAAACTACAAACACGATTTGCATGCGGACCCAGAAAACCAAAGTTGACAAATGCCCTCCACAATTCGAACGCGGATTCAGATCAAGAAACCTCGCAAAAATCAGAACTAATTTCTAATGCTATTCGAATCGCACACCAAGGCAGAGGCAAAAATGGCGCTCTGATACCAACTATTAGATAACTAATAACTTAAACAGCGATTCTACATGCGGAAAGAACTGAAAAGAATCACTGAAACTTAATACCCAGGGATACGGGTTACCTCCAGCCATTGGTGATGTTTTGATGAAGGCCACAGTCCACTTGCCTGCTACTTCTTCAGCACTCCAGCTTCTGTCCAAGCAAAAGAACACAAACTTCTGAAGGCACTTCCGAGCTCTGCTATCTCAGCTAGATGGTGTAGAACTGAAGGGTGTTGAGATATGAGCTTGGGGACCAAACAGATGAACATATAGCTAAGCTTCCATCAAGCTTCTAAATGCTATGTGTTAGAAAAACCACAAATCAAGGTAGAGATGAGATCAAAGTAATGGACCACTTTAGTAGCTCCCAATTATAAATTTAGTAATTGCAGTTGATTTTCTTAACTTAAGGAAACTACTGCAGTTGGTTTCCATAAGTTAAGAAAAGCTGCAACTCCATAAATCAAGGTAGCTTTTGTGTAAAATTAATGGAGCTTAACATCAGAGACAGACTAACATATGCCTATGAGTAGGAATGAGGAGGAACGGTTACACAGAGATAACAGTGGAGCACAAAGCAAAGAAATAGTTGAGCAAATTAGCAGCTCAAATTTAGCTTAAAACCCTGGAAAATAGGAAGCTTGTCACTGGCAGGAAAATGATAGAGGCATTAGGAAGAGTGATTGCTACGATTTTGTTGAGAGAGAGGAGTGTTTGCTAATTTAAGGGGTGATACGATGATACCACATTAATAATTCTTTTGATTCATGGGTAGAGGAGTGGACAGGTCTATTGGATGGCAGCAGAATTCATGGGTAGAGAAGAGTGGACAGGTCTATTGGATGGCAGCAGAATTGATAGGCAAAGAAAGATCACAAAAATAGTGGCTCACAATTGAGCAAGGAAGGAATAGGCCTACTCTGATACCATGTTAAACACACGCAAAGAATGAACAACAAATAAGATAATCATGAGTTGCATTTATTCACAAATATTTACACATTTATACATTTCCTTGTGACCTTTGGTCTTCATATCCTAGTGGTCTCTTGGACTCCAGTGACTGTTGACTTTCCTCACCAACTCTTAGTAGATTAGGTGTCCAACACATGATCAACCAGTGCAGTTCATTCTTTCCCACACAATAAAGCATATGAAAGGAGATGGAAATAATCAACTATTTCTACTCAATTATCAAGTTATGTAGCGTAAAATTCCTATGAATGTTGTTTGGTTCCCATTGATATAGAGCTATAGAAAAGGCTAGAGTGGGATCCCAAGAAAAGAGTGAGAGGATTCATAATGGACATTGCATTGTAGTATATATATTGAGTGTCATTTTCTTCGAGTTGGAACTAGTCTTCAAATAATCGATTGAACGTTTGTTGGTCCTGCATTTTATCTAGGTGATTTTTTCTTAAGCAATTTTACATGGGGTGTGGAAGATGAGGAGAGTTTATTTTTTCCCACAGAAAAAAACATACTTTCATTTCATGTATAAAATTAGATTATGAACATACATGACAGGCGTGTATTCAAGTATGAGAATCCACCATGATTTGTCCTAAAAGGGAGACCATATAACCATAAAAAAAATTGTTACATATATTGTCTTCCAAAATAAAGTACAACACATCAAAAGTGTCTCTCTAAAAATAGATTACTCTCCTATAGTGACGGTGTGCAAACTACATATATTGTCCTCGAAGATAAAAAGTGTCTTTATACATTTTATTTCCATATGAATAGATTACTCTCCTATGGTGAAGGTGTGCAAACTATGTAATTTTTCATGGTATCATTGTGATTTATGCATAGGCTTCGTATTTATGAAATCGCAGCACCTACTGAATTCCTCAAAGGCCGGACATAATTCCTTCAGTGTCGAACAGACCATCGTTGAAATCCTTTAGTGTCTGACAAAATTCCTCCAGTGCCAAACAGACCGGCACCGAACTCCTCCAGCGCCAAACAGACCAACATCGAACTCCTCCAGTACTGAACTCCTACAGCCCAATAGACCTGCAAAAACCAAAATTCCAACAAAAACAATACCAACAAATTAAAATTTTCAAACAAAAGCAACGTTCAACATCACCTTACCACTTTCTCCCTTTACTAAATTGCAGTCTGCAAACAAATAGAAAAAATTTGTTGCACGTATTCCAGGTCGTCGTTAACTCTAACATTCAAATTTTTGGCCAAAATTTATCTCTAATTGTTCGGCTGGAAATTAATAGTTCGCCTTAAAAAAATTGCATGATTCAGCTAAAATGTTGCAATCGTTTAGCTAACATTTCTCACTTAAGTGTAACCCAACTTCACATTTCTACCCATTACCATTTTATCAATTACTTGTTCTTTCGCTATTTGCAATTTTAATTTATAATTTCATTTATAAATATAAATTAGATTGTATTCTCTCAATATTTCTATAGAAACAATTATATTTCATTCCTTTTAAACAAATTACAGTTTGTTATGGTACAGTTTGCTATGGTATTGCTTCATGTATCATATTCTTGTACATTTATTGTATTATAACACTTTGATTTACTTTCTGTAACATAATTTTTCAGTATATTTTTTTGGTAGAAACTTGTTGTATAACATTTAATTCATAGCATTAATTCTAATTTATAAATAGCATATAAATTAGAATTAGTTGGCATAAAGAAATATACAATCTTGTTCTTTTAAGAACTATACTAATTTTTCATTGTTTTATTTCTATTATTTCATGTGTATAGATAATTTGATATTTTATGTATTATATTTTATTAGTCATTAACTCTTACTTTTAAGCATAAATAATAATAGTTTATTTTTTATTATACAGTATAGGTTAGGATTAGACTCTAGTGTTCTTCTTTGTAAGAGGAGTAATTCAAAGGATTAGACTCTAGTGTTCTTCTTTGTAAGAGGAGTAATTCAAAGTCTAATAAAGCCTTAAAACCCATAACACTATGGAGAAAGACCACACTAGACAGCTAGAGTTATTTGAAGAGCTCTCGTACAGGTCACTTCTCCCTTATTAACTAGGGTGTATAAAACCCACGTCAACATGTCAAAAGAGTAAAACCAAAAACCACTCTTTATAAATTCCCAATGACGATGGTCAGAGGAGGCTATATCAACCAGAAGGCTCAAAGGACCAATAACACTATTCTATCAAGTCATCCAATCAAATTCATCCACTTGTAAACAAACAAGGTATGTATTTAATAATTAAAATGAATATGACCCTTTTCAGCAATGGCTAGGCAGAATTATGAGGTTATGAACAAAATAACCCCGAGCTACTAGCTATACTAGCTAGTAGCTATACTTATTTTGCATATGTGGGAAATATGTGGGAAATTTGCTATAGTATATTAAAAAGGGATCAAGGATTTAGGATAAGGAGGAGTGTTGTAGGGAAAAGTATCCGATTCGGATGACCCTATCCCACTCTAAGGGTGATAGTACCTCAGCAACAACTGTAAATAAAACTACTTAAGGTTTACTTATTTATGAAAGCAAGAGAGAATGAAGAAATGCACTAACCGTTGCCTTGCGCTTAATGTCGAATCGAAACTCTTCTCTTTGCTGCTTGCTCCTGGCTCCTTGCTCTTTTGCTGGTCCAGCTACAATGAGATCCTGCAAAATAACAAAGAAGGAAACTACAAGAAGCATGCAATCATAACTGATTCAAGGATTAGCATAAATCAAATATACAATTATCACAATACATCATTGAAACAAGTGCATATAGAAGAACCTCAATAGCTTTTATTAATGGAAGAAGTAAAGTTCTGAGAGTGTTACAACCATTGAAGGCCCCAATCCAGCAACACCTCCCAGCAGAAAGAATTTCTCCTCTTCACCTCCTTCAAGCAATCACCCAATAGTTCTATAGTGAAACCAACAGCATATCATTACTTTGCACAAAATTCCAGCCTCATGAGCTCATAGGAGAGAGCTCAATATATAGATGAATTGAGAAAGGATGAGTCAGCTTGCAACTGATGTGTAGCTGCCTTGTGTCCTCTCTCTCTTCAGTTGATCTTCAGTTCTTGAGTCCACTTGGAGAACCTTGCTTCCACTTGGAGAAACAGAGCCTCTGACTCATCACAAGGCGAAATCCCTGATCCAAGTGTCATTTTTGGAAGATTCCAGAGCAATGACTCAGTGTGCCACTTGTCCCATCTCGCTCAGCGCAGGTGGCCTTTGTTCTACCTGCTTTGCAACGCAGGTACACCATGGAGGAGTTGAGTTTCAGCGCAGAAGCCTAGTGGAGCACCTGCTTTGATTTCAGGATTGCTTGTTTTTGAGTGTTTTCAGGTGGAGAACTGATCTGAGAGTTGTTGGTTTGCTGATCTTGTTCCTCTAGGGGTAGGAACATCATGTTTAGGGACTTTGGATCCCTTGGATTATTGACAATTCATGCCTGATGCTGCAAGGCACAAAATTGTCTATAACAGATGCCCCCTAAAGTATGAGGTCGTTTATCGGGTGAAATGCTTTATTAGGAGGATCCGAAGTTCATTCAATCTGCTGAGAAGTGTCCTGTAATAAGATACGATACAATACATTATTTTTCATACTTTTTCATGATCTAGCTGAGGCGGGCATTCCCATGCTCAGCTTTATAAATTCATTTTGGTACATAGCACAGACGATCGTCTGATGATAGACTGATAATTCTCTGCTGAAATTATCATCCTTTGAGAAGGATGATCATCTGCTGCAATGATGTACATATCAAATGTCTTTATATCTTGAATATATATCGCAGCCCGGATGGATGAAACTAGATCCGGGGTCTTCAATCTCTTCCGATCTTCACTCGATGTACAAGTCGATCCATGTGAGAATTTCTTGAAGTCGAACATGGAAAGACATCGCTTGATTACCGGTCAATGATGTAAACCGTTAACAAGCGCGAGAGGAATCACCGATAAGGATGATGACCCTCAAGGTACGGCAGTACAATTCACATGGTGGGAATAAAGGACTTGGCATCGACCACCATGCAAAATCTTCTGGTCGAAGGTCATTGATGTATACCTATCGCCGGAAGTGAGAAACTTGCCATTGAGGCATGCAAGCTTCAAAGTACTGAAGGGGTTGTCCCTAGATCAACTCCTTGGATAATGAGCTGATGTCGACAAGGAGCGATCCGTCAAAGGAGGGCCTTAATGAATCCCACATCAGTGACACGGAACGGAGCTAGTGATTGTGATGAGGTGAAAACAAACTGTGATGTATGATTCAGGGTGGCGGTCATGAAATGGATGAAGGACAATGTATGGCAGTGGATGGGACACGGTTGACTCTTTGCAGAACAACATCTCTTGAACATATAACGACACTGATGTGATGGATTGGTAGCATTACCCCAAATGTGGATGGTGTGGCGAGGACCATGGTGATGAGACCGGTGAATGAAACAACCCAACCCGATGTGATACGGAGGACAAAGTGTCATGTTCAAGAGCGACTTGCTACCATTAAAGCTGTGAGGTTCTCCCAATTTTTCCCCAGTCATTGCTGACCAGTACCTCTTTATTTTTATCAAGCTTGAGGAGGATAACATATGCTTGTTCTATAACCTGCCCTTCGGGCAAGCCCATCGCTATGTTTTAACGAGCCTAGCGATAGGGAAACTCGTTCTCGTCTAAAGACAAGTTTGTCGCTATTTAATGAATTTAACGAGTCTAACGACAAGGATAACTCGGTCCTTTTCATTTTTAGAGAGTCTGAAAAGGTACATAAAGTCAACTCCAGAATTCCTTTTTCGTCATCTAATCCCTTAAGTCCGAAAAAGTATAAAACAATACAGAAGGGATGAATTTTCGATTGCTTTAACGAGCCGAACAAAACAAGCGCTCGATCTTTTTGTGCAATAATCCCTCAGGTCCAAAAAGATTAAAATCTAGAGGAGGGATAGCTCTTCCGGTCGTTTAACAAGCTGGAAGGCCAAAACTCGGCAAACTTTTCATATTTTACGAGTCAGGAGAAAAGAGCTCAAAGAAGACTCGTCTTTTGAGGAACGAGTGATAAACAGGGATAGCAGCAGATTCCAGGTACAGGTTGGAATTTTCAAATCACGGCAGTGTCACAAGGATGGCTAAGTGAAATCACTCTTCGCAGCTGTTCCTCAAAATGGGTAAACAAACATATGGAGATGAACGATTGGCCAAATGAACGGATGGAGGTGAGACTGCAAGAACACGACCAAGGGCTTTAATATGGCTGTCAAAGGTTACATTTACCAAGGTTATTTACCGGTTCAATTTTTCTGGGTGAGCTTGAACTCTAGGGGAAGATTGCTCACAACTTATGTTTATTTTTTAACGAGCATGAACTATGTGCTAAAACTGCTCGGATCTTGCGTTTATTTTTTAACGAGCATGAACTGTGTGCTAAAACTGCTCGAATCTTGCGTTTATTTTTTAACGAGCATGAACATTGCTAAAACTGCTCGATTATACCAGTCATAAGATAAGAAATGTCTCCTGTGAGATAGCTATTTTTTATGGAGCTTTATCTCACAAAGCTATGCTCCTAATTTGGCAAATTTTGACTTTTGCCCCACATCCTTTCTTCATGCAAGCTGGAAACGGCTAATCCTACGAGTTTAAAGGGTTAGACCTACAGGTTTAAAGGGAGGACCTAAAAATTTAAAAAAATAAATAGTCGTCCCGTGCTTGCACTCCAAAAGGTTTGCATGCCCCCAGGTATAAAGTACAATTTCAAGGTTACCCCTACTTCTTTCCGCCAAAACTTTCGTTCTACCGAGAGAGGCCTACCTCTTTCTTATTATCCGAAAAATGGTTATGTTCGCTGCCGCAAACTAAACTCTCTTTTCGGCGATGTCTATCATTAGGTTGCTAAGGATGGTGACTACTTGTTGCAGCAATTTCATCTCTTTCTTTGGAGGCTGCCCCTACTTATCCTTCAAAACATATGTTTTAATGGGTGAGGCTTGCCTTCAAAGATGGTGGCTACTTGCCACCACAAATGGATCTCCTCCCTCAGGAGAGCCTACTTTTTAGACAAAGGGAGCGAGAAGCTGATTATCTCACTCACATAACTTTGACAAAAGAACTTTATCCTAGAACAACCCTCTCTTCCTTCTTTCGGACGGGGTACGGACTAGTCCCATTCTTCTGCGGAAATTAACTTTATACCCAAGGTTTCCTCTGCCCAAGGCAGGCCAGGGTGCATGCCCCCTGGGTCCCAGTTACATCTTTCCGAATCACTCGCATTCATCGGGAAGTAGAACCAGGGGTGGAGGCATTCCTTGAGTGAATAAACCGTTAAGGGATGGTATTTGACTATTTGCGATGCGTGATCCTGGAAATGAAAGTTGGTCTACGAGCTTGACCATTCTTCCTTCGTGCGGAAAACACATAACTCTAAAGAGTGAGGACACTATCGCCTCCATGCAATATATATAGTCTCGTCCAAGGAGTAAGTTATAAACCAAGGGTCCCTGGACGACCATGATGTTCATATGAAATGTCTTCCCCCTCAATGTAATGGGAACATTAGGGAGAATCCCTAACGGGCGACTGGTTCCTTTATCAAAACCTGATAGATTTCTCATCTCAGGTAAGAGCATTGGGGAACCCAGTGCTTTCCAAGCAATAGAGGAAAGGATACTCACAGATGCCCCTTCATCAATGATAGTTCCAGCCATCACCATTCTGTAGATTTGGACAATGATTCTGAATGGTATATTGGCTGGTAACCGGGGTCTGCCTAGTTGGTTCCAATCAAAGGACACAACCAGGTTGCTTGGTGGTGGGACCGAATACACGGCCGGATACGACCCTGACGATGTTCCTTCCTGCGATAAAGGAATGGGCGCATTGCCCTGATGCTTATCAGAGTCTGTGTTGATGAAAAGAATCTGGATGGTGTCATCCTTATTCTCTTCAGTGAGGGTGTCATTTGAAGATGAATCTTCAACGACGGTGTCATTTGAGGATGAAACCTCTGAAGGAAGAACCGGGTCAACTGCCGTTTCGACCTTTAGACTTTCGTCTGGTCTGGATTCAGTAGGTTCATTCTCAATGACCGACACTTCAGCTGACCACTTGATCGGGCCAGCTGGATTTTCAACTATCGAGGGACTTGGCACGAGTTTTTGGTATCCAGGAGGAAGTCGTAACGGTGAAACCGGACGATCTTCCAAAACTCTCTTCGCCTCATCTAAGAATGGACAACGGTGGATGGCATGATCGCCTTCACACAGCATGCAGGGTGATCTTGGTCTCCCTTTTCGTCCTTCACTCTCGCTAGTTGACGGACTGCAATCAACATGACTACCAGAGGTTGATGCTACCGGATTGTGCATCCTGGGGGACCAGTCCCTTAGTATCCGGGGAATACAAGGACAATCACGGTGGAAGTGGGTCCCTTTGCAAATGACACATGGCGATTTAGGCCCGGTCGGTGCAGTGTGTGGATTTTTGTCAGATGTCTTTTGCTTGCCCCCAGTCGCCTTCGCCTTAGGCTCCTTCTGCTTCTTTTCTTTCTTCTTCTTCTCCTTCTTCTCCATGGGAGGCTGACTTCTGCCGGCTCTACCTTGTGAAGATGAAGGATCAGAGGAAGAATTGTAAGAAGTGGAAGGCTGGTGGGCAGCTCTAGACTGGTCTGACTGTTGATTCGACTGCTCAGGATTTGTGGTGGTCTGAACTACATTAGTTGAAAAGAACCATACAGGCAGGCCAATTGTCAATCCTGGAAGTGACAATGTGGCCATATGGGGCGCACCAACATCTCCCCAAGAGGAGAAGGGACTGGGACTTCCACCAAGGTGACTTCCTTGGTTGGTGGGCTCCATACTTTTCAACTGAAAGATCAACGTGAGAATAACAGGTGATTATGTTCCGTTTAAAATAAATTTTATTAACGACGCTTTAGACACAACTTTGCTTTTTCATGTTTTAAGAGTCGAGAAAAAGCTAAAGATGACTCTAGTCTCCTTCGATGTTTTAACGAGCCCGAAGTGACAAATGCTCGGTTGGACTTTTTCAGTTATAGAGTTTGAAAAAGGCCAAAAGAAACTGCTCTGGAGATCTAGGCAGAGGGTGTGCCAAACCTTTCGCAAAACCACGGAATACGTTTTACGGTACGTGTGGTCAATCTTCGTGAATGTTGTGTTCACTGCATTGCGATCAGTAGGGCGGCCGACACGGCTTCCTAAGGATAAATGATATATGCCTATAGGGGTCTCCCAATATATACTCGACGGTACGTGGGAGCACAAGTCCGTATTAGTGCCACCGACTCTCAGGAGGAATCACCCACCTTCTTCGAGATCAACAGTCACTACGTTTAACGACGCCGGAACACGTCTCTAGCTTAGACCTCTATGTGTTTGCGTTATGTTTCAAAGCGTTGTTAAGTAAATTGGATTTATTTTAATGTTGATCTTGCTTAGCAGTTTGCCTTTAAGGATCACCACGAGATGTATGTAACAAATTCTTGAATGCAGTCTAAGATGAGAAGCAAACTTTTCAGTCTTTCAACTTTGAAAATCTTAACGACTGAGGAGAAGAAAGGCAAATCTTTTCACACAGATCATAGAGCACACACTAATGAAAAATTTCCTAAATCAACATACAAACAGTCAAATGCAAAATGCACAATGCATGTATTTTCTTTTCCCTTTCTTAATGTTGATGTATTACAAAAAGAAAGTTGTTATTTAACTTTGATTTCGATTTAAAGCGAAAACAAACAAGCTTGTCCAAAATCAAAAGACACCTTAAGATTTACTTGTTTAATCACTGGAAATACATGAAATCAAACCATAATGATGAGAGTAAAAAGACTAATCAGCTATGGACAGCAAACAAGCTAACTCTTTAGACCAGCAAAATGCCTAACACAGGTTCAGATCTAAGAGGCCAAAGCAAGACTAGTTCACTTTCGTTATGGGAAATTGTAAATGATGTAAGAAATACAAAAGAACAAGTACAATTTCGTTATATAACAGAGGCGGAATGATGGCAAGTAAGGTTGGTTTCAGAATAGGTACAAGACTGACAACTAGCAGCAAAATCTATAGTGAAAACAGGCAAGAAAAAGGGAGGAAACCCCAACTGCACAAGGCAAAATTGGGCCAACGCAGGTGCTGCACAGCCAGTCTGGCTCTCAGCGCAGGTAGCCCCTTCGGGACCTGCGTTGCAAAGCAGGTAGCCTGTGTACTACCTGCTTTGGAAAACGAAAGTTACGTTTTCACAGTTTCCGGGTCACAATTTTCTCAAAAATGCACAGTTTTTGCTCAAATCAGAAGCTATCAGTCAAGCACACACTAAGGGATGACAAGGAGGATGAAAAGCTATCACTAAGAGCTTACAAGGATCCTTGTAGATCAGCTCTTCAAATCATGAACATGCTCAGAAATGAGCTAGAGTAGTTGCCCTCTACTTCGCTTTTGATATAGTCAAAAGCTTTTCGATTTGGTACTCTTTTGTTCAGGAAATGAATAGCAAAATACTACAAACAATCAAACAGATACGATCCCCAGCGGAGTCGCCAGTTTGTTGTAGGGAAAAGTATCCGATTCGGATGACCCTATCCCACTCTAAGGGTGATAGTACCTCAGCAACAACTGTAAATAAAACTACTTAAGGTTTACTTCTTTATGAAAGCAAGAGAGAATGAAGAAATGCACTAACCGTTGCCTTGCGCTTAATGTCGAATCCAAACTCTTCTCTTTGCTGCTTGCTCCCGGCTCCTTGCTCTTTTGCTGGTCCAGCTACAATGAGATCCTGCAAAATAACAAAGAAGGAAACTACAAGAAGCATGCAATCATAACTGATTCAAGGATTAGCATAAATCAAATATACAATTATCACAATACATCATTGAAACAAGTGCATATAGAAGAACCTCAATAGCTTTTATTAATGGAAGAAGTAAAGTTCTGAGAGTGTTACAACCATTGAAGGCCCCAATCCAGCAACACCTCCCAGCAGAAAGAATTTCTCCTCTTCACCTCCTTCAAGCAATCACCCAATAGTTCTATAGTGAAACCAACAGCATATCATTACTTTGCACAAAATTCCAGCCTCATGAGCTCATAGGAGAGAGCTCAATATATAGATGAATTGAGAAAGGATGATTCAGCTTGCAACTGATGTGTAGTTGCCTTGTGTCCTCTCTCTCTTCAGTTGATCTTCAGTTCTTGAGTCCACTTGGAGAACCTTGCTTCCACTTGGAGAAACAGAGCCTCTGACTCATCACAAGGCGAAATCCCTGATCCAAGTGTCATTTTTGGAAGATTCCAGAGCAATGACTCAGTGTGCCACTTGTCCCATCTCGCTCAGCGCAGGTGGCCTTTGTTCTACCTGCTTTGCAACGCAGGTACACCATGGAGGAGTTGAGTTTCAGCGCAGAAGCCTAGTGGAGCACCTGCTTTGATTTCAGGATTGCTTGTTTTTTAGTGTTTTCAGGTGGAGAACTGATCTGAGAGCTGTTGGTTTGCTGATCTTGTTCCTCTAGGGGTAGGAACATCATGTTTAGGGACTTTGGATCCCTTGGATTATTGACAATTCATGCCTGATGCTGCAAGGCACAAAATTGTCTATAACAAGGAGAATGATGAAGAAGAAGTATTTTCTTTTGTCAAAACATAACTAGCTTATACCTTTAACCATGTAGGTAGAAGAGTGGGATGTAAATCATGGGGGCTTCACTCAATGAACCTCTGACATATCACATGCATTCATGGCATATTAAACAATAGTCTTATTTTGACTACATATTACAAAATACCTCTAAAAAACAAATTATTTAACCCCCTACCAATACGAACCCAATACATCTTCCCAATTTAAAAAGCCCATACTTTCACTAGATATTGTAGGTATCCATTTTTTCAATAACATTTTTTATACCTCTTTATATTATTTCATTGATATAGAGCTCCATTTTTTATACATGTCGTTGTAAAAATTATTTACCTATTATTATATGCTCAACATATTATGTAATTTTTTCCTTAATATATATCACCAATATGAACTCACGTGGTATAGTATGTCTCCTAAGTGAAACCCCCATGATATAAATTTACCCCATTTATCATTGTAACTCAAGTAGGAGTTGAAATTTAATTTTTTTTAAAATAGGTGTAAATTTGAGGTACATTACACCTTTTTTGTGTTCATGTGATATTGCTTAATTTATTTTGGTGTTTTAAGTTTTTACCTCTACGGTTATAATCTTGAGGTCATGTTTACATATTATAATACAGTTATAATCTTGAGGTCATGTTTACATATTATTATAATATGATTTATTTATATTTTAAAGATAATTGATAAGATTTATATATAAATATGGTTAGGAATTAGTAATTAGTTATTAAAGTTAGAAAGATAGAAACTCTTTAAGAGAAAGTTCCACACCAACATGCTTCAAAATATCTTGACCTTTGTCAAGTCACAAGTTATTAGTATATTTAACTTGCATGCTTTTGGATATACATTTGGGTTTTAGTGAGAACCATTAAGTTTGTAATGGGCTTAACCTACATGACTTTAACTAATTATCATGCCCAAGTCTAATTGTCCTATGTTTTCCCCTTTTTAATCTTAAATCTGAAGATACAATTGTTTGTGAGATCTCATTTTTTTATTATTTAAACAATATTTTGAATGCATCAACAAATTTAGAACACTAAAAAAATACCACAACACTTAGTCATTACATATTTAAAAACTCTTTAATTAAATTTCAGTAAAACTCACAAAAAATGAGCCAAAAGAATTTACAGTTTACAGTACACTTTTAGTAATTCAATAGATTCCCATAATTAATAAATAAATAAATAAAATTTAACAACCACATTAATTTTATGTTTACTTCATCATGACATCATTTATCCATTTCACCCCAAATATGCCATTGATTAGAAGTGAAAAGGAGTATTTTTATTCCTTTGGACCATTGAGAATAAAGTTTAATGCACATGACATACTTTCCACATGATTGTACACTACCTTTTTTCCACGAAATTAATTGGACAATGGTACATATGTTCACAACTAATCACAACTATTATACATATAGAAAATAAGTCCCAGTTATAATCATATAAATTAAATGGTTGTTAAATATTGATATTCGTTAATTTGTGGTAAACATTGATACACTTCATTATAGATATTTATAATATGTAAATAGAATTTATTACAATATTATAGCTTGTCAATATCACATACTTAGAAAGTCATAGCTCATTTCATATGACATTTTTTTTAATTAATCAATGCCAAAAAGTCATAACCACTTTTGAGATAAATCTTTCCATCTGTGACTACTATTAATAATATTCTAGAATCATTCCCTAATAGTTATTGATATTGAATTAAAATTTTGGAAATTCAATTCCAAAATACACATACCTATCAACATAGAGTTACTTATGATTTCACCTAACAAATAACTCTATGAATAGTTACCTTGTTTTGAATGGCTTTGACCGCCTATTATAAGTTTTGGAGTTTTTGGCCAGAATCCTTCAAAACAATTTATGGAAATGAGTTCTTTAATGGTATATATGGATTCAACGCCTTGTAAATACAGTGCATTAAGAAATACTTGAGGCACTCATATTGTGGAGAGTTCACAACTCAAACTTATGGTTCAAACAAATCTTTCCCTAATTCTAGAACAAATTTTCATCAAATCATGATTTATTATTATTTAAAACTCATGTAATCTAACTTATAAAAGAAAGGGCATTTTTTTATGGCATTTGTTTTGGTTAATTTCAACCAAAATCGTACAGAGAATTTTAAAAACTTGTGTTTAAGTTGTTTAATCTATAGAATTTGAGTGCACCATAGGTCTTTCAAGGTGCTCAATCCATTCATGTATTCAAAAAATATTTTAAACAACAAAAAAATCACAATCTTGCTTGAAATTGTATTGTCTAATTCCGTGAAAAAGACTATTTCATCTGTAAGTTTGACTATAACTTTAAAATATACATATGTATATATGTATATATAAAATACCATAAAAAAAATCCTTAAATATTTAAATTAAAAAAGCTCACAACTTAAACTTATAATTCCAGAAAATATATAAATATACTTTTAAAGTTAAAGTGTCATAAGTGTTTTTACCAGTTCATATGAGACTTACAATATTTAAATATAGGTTTAATGTCCAAGTGTCATAAGTACCCTTAGCTAAGTCTCATAAGTATATATCATTAAATAAATTTAGTGAAGATTTCTAAATAAATAAATAAAATAAGTTAATTTTAACTAAAATTTAGCATGGAAATTAATTAAGGATTGAAATATAATTAAAGTTTCGAATACAATTATAGAAATTATTTTCAATGAATTAATACGTTAAATATATAGAAATTAAATATCAAAACAAGTAGGCAACTATTTTCCATAAGTGAATTATGTAAAATATTTTTAAAATATAAATTGAAGTTTCAACTATTTTTAATGAATTAATATATTAAATATACAGAAATTGAAGTTTCAAAATGAGTACTGTTATAATCAGTTTATTTTTAATTATAAATTTCGTTATATTTTATTTAGTAGTTTTTTTATAAAAATCACATTTATATTGTTGATTTCAATGAATTATCTAGTGTGATTTATCATATTACAAATTTTTATAAAAATTATATTTAAATGGTTGGTTTGATGATCTTAATCATGATGATGAATCACAATAAATGGTTGGAAATGAGTCAACTTAACAACTTAAATGTGATTTTTACCAAAAACACTTTACTAAATACAATAATTTTGATGTAAACCACACTAAATAATTAGAAATGGATCAACCCAACAAGTAAATCCGATTTTTATAAATAAATAAACTTTACTTATTACAATATAAATCACATAAACTTAAATTTATATTATTTATATTTTAATTAAATATTTTATATAATATTTTAAATTTATATTATCATAATTAACCATTTACGAAAATCATAATTTTACACCCATAATTTCAAAACCAAAAAAAAAAAAAAAACAAAAACAAAAAATTATATTAATATTTTTATATATTACCATTTTCTAAAAATATAAATTGAGATTTTACAACAATAGTTTCAAAACAAAGAACTATTTCAAATGAATCAATACATTAAATATAAAAGTGCGGTGAATAAAGTTGAACCCAATATATTGTAATCAATTTATCATTAATTTCAAATTTATTTTTTTTCCACTGGAAAAATCGTAATCTTTCATTGATTTAGAAAAATTAGATATTGTAGATGCATTTTGCATATGCTGTAAGTTCTTCCACCACACATGTGGGTAGCTGTATATTCCATTATGTCTATTCAAAAGGCAAAAATCATCTCGCAGGATGTTCTATGTTGTCATATATACATATTGCCACGCAGGGCTATCAGTTATAATATTTATCAGCTATGTACAAAATTGTTCAAAAAATATCTGTTCATATCTGTTTTTCATGGGCTGGCTGCCCTATGATACTGTGCATCTATGTATGGGCGATGGTAGTACTGATATGCATTCGTTCCTCGCTGCTCCTGTATCATCCACTCACCTCTGGGAAGTGTCGTGGCCTCCTTGGATAGTTGGTCGGCACTGTTGTTGTGTTCCCTGTAGATATGATGGCAAGTGATGTTATTAAATTGTTCCTTCAGTAACTTAATTTCATCCAATATGTTGCTGAGTGTGTGTGAGTGACAAGCAGTATTATTAGTGAACCAATCAATGACAATCTTTGAATCCCCATATATGTTTATGTGCGTGCAATTGTGGCTCAATGCAAAATGTAGAAGATGACGGAGGGTGATGATCTCAGCAAAGTTGTTAGAACCAGCTCCCAAGCCCAGCTTTGCTTTATAGAAATGTTGTTCGTTTATGAAGAGGAGAAAACCCCCTCCACATCCCTGCTGTTGGGCTGCACCATCGAAATAAGCCCATGGGCTGTTGTGATCGATTTGTGGAGGGTCACGGGGTCTTCGAACCTTTGGCTGCGGTGGCTCAGGAGTTTCATTGAAGGCTGAAATGATTTTGGCAATTAGATGCGGCCAGTGTACCGATTTGTCCTCGAAAGTCAATCGGTTTCGGGCAAGCCAGAGGTACCAACAGGTGATGATGGGCAAGCTTTGCAGCTTGGAGTTTCTGTGTTGATGGAACCAAGACTCCCAAGTTAGATTAATGTCGACACCCTCCCATTTACCGGAATGATGTATAGAAGAGGAAATTGAGTGCCATATATGCGTCAAAGCAGAGCATTGAAGGAATAAATGTGTGCTCGATTCGGATGACTGTTTACACAGGATGCACCAAGACGGTCCATAGACCGCTCGTCTCATGAGATATTCCCCAGTGGGAACAACACCCTTTAAGATACACCAAAAGAATAGCTTCTGCCTGGGGGGGGCGGTTAGTTTCCAAATGGAGTTCCACCAGAATGATATTGAATCCGGAACCTTGTGTGATATCAGAGATAGGTAACCGGATTTTGGGGTGTATATGCCATGCTCCGAATGATGCCAAATAAGCTCGTCAGGTCCCTGCTTGATCCTAATGTGCGATTCAGATAAAGCACTGATATAAGACAGCCATTCTTGATGCCAAAGTGGTGGAATGTTGATCTGAGATACAGTTTTCCATCGCTGTTCGAAAATGGTGGTGTGTTGTGGATCAGCAATATCTGCTATAAACTTGATCCCTTGTGAGTGAAGGTGTCGGATGAGAGCTTCAGGCAATATGTGCCTTCCTCCGCTTCCATTCCAAGGATCCAGTCCGATCCTGGCCTGTGTGCCATCATTGATTTTCCATACCAAGTTATCTCTGATAAGTGGTATAGCATGAAGAAGTGCTTTCCATACTGATGATATTCCTGCTTTAGGCCAGGTCGGAAGGCGAATCCAATCCATTAATTGGAGGGGCCATATATATTTGTGGTATACAATATGTGTCCATAGGTTGTCTCCAGTGATTAAAGTCCATCCCATCTTTGCAGCCAGAGCCTGTGCGAAAGAAGGGAGATCTTTGAGCCCCCAGCCACCCCATTTCTTTGGGATGGCAATCCTCTTCCATCCAATCCATGCAAATATGTGTTTCTCCTTAATCCCGTTCCATAAGTACCTATTGCAGGTTTGCTGTAGTCTGGTCAGGATGCTGCGCGGGATCCAGGCTAAAGCCATCCAGAAGACCGGGGTAGCTTCCAAGACAGATTTTATCAGAACAAGTCTACCAGCTCGTGAGAGATATCGATGGCTCCAGATATTGAGCCTCTTCTCCAATTTAGCGACTAGCCAGATCCAGTCCGCTATTTTTGGGCTGATAGGCTTGATCCAGTACCCCAAATATTTAAGGCCCTGATCCAGGGGGTGTATGCTGTAAGGAAATAGCTGAAGAGCCAGTTGAGATTCATGGACAGTGGTTCTGGAGAGGATAATGGATGATTTCGAATGGTTGGCCAGCATCCCAGTGGCGGAAGAGAAGAGAGTGATGATATTTGAGAAAGAACGGGAGTCCCGGGTGCTACCATCGAGGAAGATCATAACGTCATCCACAAAGAGAAGGTGGGTGAGGTAACAGTCCTCCGATATCTTGAGGCCACATATATCTCCATTTCTCTTGGCTGAGGCAATAAGGCGACTAAGGCCATCCATGACAATGAGGAAGAGTAGGGGAGACAGAGGACACCCCTGTCTAAGACCACGTTCAGAGTGAAAAAACTGGGATGCAGATCCATTAATCAGAACACTGAAGGAGGGAGTGGTAATGCAAGCCATGATCCAAGTGATAAATCTGTGAGGGAAACCCAGATGAATAAGGAGCATTTTGAGATAGAGCCAACTGACCCGGTCAAAAGCTTTTGCTAAGTCAATTTTTAAGGTGATGGCTTTGTGGTGTTTGGTCCAGATAGTGTGAAAAGCCTCTTGAGCAGCCCCAATAGCTTCATGAATCTGGCAATGTTCCAGGAAGGCAAATTGTTGTGGGGCGATATGACGAGACAGTATAGGGCGGATGCGGTTTGCAATGATTTTAGAGATGATCTTGTAGAGTACATTGCAGAGGGAGATGGGGCGATATTCATCAAAGGAGGAAGGAGAATCGGATTTAGGGATCAGAGCTATGAAGGTGGAGTTGATAGCATTATACAGGGATCCCGTCATTCTACATTCCTCTACTACCCGTAGTAGATCCTGACTGATCGTCTCATAAAATGCAATGTAGAATTCGATGGTCCATCCATCCGGCCCCGGGCTACGCTCCTTCTTAAACCATTTAATGGTGGATTCTAGTTCCTCAGGAGTCACAGGATCGAATAGATTCTCTGCTTCTTCCTCATTTACAAACCTGGGAAAGTGTCCAGCTATGTTAATAATATCTGCAATGTTGGAGCCCGGAGGTTGCTTGTATAGATTCCTGAAGTGGGATGATCCCATCTGAGAGAGCTTGTTGAAAGTATCTGCCACTCCACCATCGGGCATAGGGAGATTCCATATGGTATTGCTGACCTTTCTGCCTTTGGCATAATTGTGAAAGAAACGAGAGTTGTCATCTCCAGCCTTTAGCCAGATTGCTCTACTGCGCAATCGAATTGATTCTTCCCTCTCCCTAAGGATTTTTTGCTTCTGATTTTCCAGCTCCACTAGGTGTGCTTTGTCTTCCGCCGTTGAATAACCCAAACCTCTTTCATCTGTGAGTGAGGTTAGCTCAGCTTCTATGTGCATAAGAGCTGAGTTCTCCTTCCGGTATTTTTCTCTGGCCCATTCGATAGTGAGATGCTTGAGCTGCGATAGATTCATGCAGAAGCCTTTAGCCAGAGAGTCAGCTCTATCAATCGGATTGAGGGGCCAGAAGTCCTTAACAAGTTTGATGTAGGAGGGATCCTGAAGCCAGCCATGATTGAACTTGAAAGGTGCTTTTGGTTTTTTATTGGGGCCATTTATTTCCAGATAGATAGGATGGTGGTCTGATATGCCTCCAGATCCAACCCATTGCTTGTAGTGATGAAGCCATTGAAGCAGAGTTCCTTTCATCATAAATCTATCAAGTCTGTGAGCCAGGGCAGCTTCACCAATTCTTCTGTTCTGCCAGGTGGGGAGAGGTTTATTCATGGGAACATCGCTCAGGTCATGACGATCCAAAAGGTCAGTCATGAATGCAGTGATAGGGTCAATTTGGGCCGAGGCTCCCCATGATTCACCATAACCCAATGAAAAATTAAGATCCCCCCCTATGATTAAGTTCTCTGCTGAGAGAATGGATAGGCCCAGGAGGTGATTCCAAAAAGATTCACGCTGGTGGCACGGCCCGTAAATGTTTATAACCCTGAGAATGGTGCCCAGATCCGCAGAGAAGAGATCAAGCCCCAAAAAGCCCGGTCCCCCCCAAGTACCTTGGGCCCTTATAGATACAGGATTATATCCGATCGCTAAGCCTCCCGATCTACCAGAGGAGTCCATAGCCGAGAATTGCCAACCAGGGATGATAGATGATAGAGAGGCCGATATGGAGTCCGCAGGGCCAAGAGTTTCTTGGAGAAGTATAATATCGACAGGAGATGTTTCAATCAATCTTTTGAGGGCTAGTTTCTTTGAGGCACTAGCCAAGCCTCTGCAGTTAAAGGAGAGGCACTTCATGGGGGAGGATGGCCAGGGGTGTTCTTTGCTCTAAGTACCCCAACAATAGTAGATTGACGCCCAGTGGCCACCTCTGCCCCCGCTCTTCTGATGGCCTTTGTGAGATCTGATTTTCTCCCTCGAGCAGGCAGAGGGGTCAACCCAGGTGTTGAGATACCCAGGCCGGCGATTTTAGGGTGAGATCCCTGAGTGTGAGTACGAGGGCGCAGGTAATATGAGTGTTTAGAGCCCCGGGATGATGAGGGAGAAGATGCTGGTGACAGGAGCGATTGAGGGGATGGAACAGCAGGGGCAATGACCGAGGAGGAGGGCATCGAGCATAATGCAGTAGACAAAGATGGAGTGAAAGATGAGGAGGTCGAAGAGAAAATAGACAAAGGAGGGTAGAGAGATGTACCCGGTAGGGCTGTAGATGTAGATGTTGAGGCTGCCCGAGATCTGTTGATCGGAGCTGATGCACGGCCTAGAGAAGCACCCGGAGCCTGTGTAGGAGCGCTTGTGGGAATGCTCGTGACCGGAGTGTGTTGTGCAGCCGGGGAGATGGATCTCGGAGTAAAGGTGGTGGTCTCAGGTGCATCAGCATGCCTCTGGTTGAGCGGACAATCCTTGAAGATATGCCCTACCCTATGGCAGCGGCGGCATCTGAACGGTACGCCTTCGTAATCAAGAATCTGAACTCGAGTGAATATTGTAGGAATTTACAGGGTAAGTTCCTCAGAAAGAACACCAAAAGGACACCGCTCACAACCAGATCTCAAATCAATACACCAGTATTTTTGACGTGGTTAAAACCCTCAAAGAGGGAAACAGTCCATGGCCTGAGCCAACGTGGCCACTTCAGGCAATTTATTAATCAAAGAATGAAAATTTACATAAGCTTTCTCTCATAGACGGATTACCCGAACAATGACCCTCCATGCGCTTTAAATAGAACTCATGGACCAATCGGGTGTCAAGCCACGGATCAAGTGTCGGTAATACCGAGGAGAGAGTGAACCGTCGGATCACTACATATCGTGACCGTCGGATTGTAAGTTACAAAATGTACAACGGTAAAGAAACACACTTTACCTAACTCTATACCTAACTCTATACTAGACCAAGTTGAACTTAACTATTTCCTATGTGTCGGAATATCCTAACATCCCCCCTTAAGAACAACTTGGGATAGGATTGAAGGACTTACAAACATGACACAATAGGAGAAGGAAGGAGGCACTAGAGCCTATCCCCCCTTAGTGACAACTTCCTGAACTCCAAGCATATATTGAAGTTTAGTGAACTTCGCCTCTGTGAGAGCCTTTGTGAAGATGTCTGCAACCTGATCATCTGTTGAACAATATTGCACTTCAAGAACATGGTCATGAATGAGCTTTCTGATGAAGTGCATGTGTAGTTCAATGTGTTTGTTGCGCTGATGCTGGACTGGATCTTTGCATAGCTGAATGGCACTTTGATTATCACACCAAAGTGTGGTTGGATGCTGCTGCTCAAAGCCAAACTCTGATAGGATCTGATGAAGCCACAAGGCTTCCTTACTAGCTTCCACGGCACCACGATACTCTGCTTCTGCTGACGAAAGAGAAATGGCAACCTGTTTCTTACAAGCCCATGTAATAGTTCCTGAACCAAGAGTGAAGACATAACCGGCAGTAGACTTCCGATCATCAGGGTCACCAGCCCAATCAGAATCAGTGAAACCAACTAATAGAGGAGCTGCTTTGGCACTGTAATGAATCCCAAACTGTACTGTACCTCAAATATAACGAAGTATTCTTTTAGCTGCTTTCCAATGACTTTCACGGGGGTTTTGCATAAAACAAGCAACAAGGCCAACAGCAAAGGAAAGGTCAGGACGAGTATGGGTTAACTACAAGAGTTTCCTACAAGTTGACGGTATAAGGTAGCATCAACTTCAGGAGAAGTACAAGAGACTGAAAGTTTGACTCCAGACTGAAAGGGAGAAGGGGCTGGCTTACAGTCTTCCATGTGAAAATGACGAAGAATATCACAAGCATACTTGGACTGGGAAAGGGAAATACCCTCCTTGGATTGCAAGACTTGAAGACCGAGAAAATAGTGTAAGTGTCCTAAGTCTGTCATTTCAAATTTCTTTTTAAGGCTGGACTTCACATGGTTTATAAGGTTGGGATCACTACCAGTAAGAATAAGATCATCAACATAAATAACAAGGATGATAAGAGAGTTGCCCACTTTCTTGGTGTAGACAGTATTGTCAGAATAACACCTAGAAAAGCCAGATTCTAAAAGAAAGCTATCCATTTTGGCATACCAAGCCCGAGGAGCTTGCTTGAGACCATAAAGAGATTTCTTAAGTCGACATACAAGGCTGGAGTCTGTTTGGATGAAGCCAATGGGTTGTTCCATATAGATTTCTTCATGCAAGTCCCCATGCAAGAAGGCAGATTTAACATCCATCTGATGGACTTCCCATTTTAAAGAGGCAGCAAGGGAAAGAACAAGGCGGATAGAGTTCATTTTGGCAACAGGGGAGAAGGTTTCAGTGTAGTCAATGCCTTCAACCTGTGAAAAGCCCTTAGCAACAAGACGAGCATTATGTTTATCAACTTTCCCATCTGGTCCATACTTGGTTCTGTAAACCCATTTACATCTAACAAGTTTGCGTCCCTTTGGTAGAGGAACAAGATCCCATGTATCATTTGCCAACAATGAATGATATTCTTCATTCATAGCTTCTTCCCAATGTGGATGGCCTGAAGCTTCTGCAAAAGTGTCAGGATCATGATTTACTGGAGCTTGAGCCAGTAAAGAAGAGGCTCTTTCAAACTGAGAACGTGTACGTCGCTGATCTGTAGGATCACCGGCAAGATCACCTGCTGCATCCCGAGTAGCACGGACCCATCTTGGAAGTTGAGGATCCTGAGAAGGTGGGGGAGGATTGTCATCCTCACTTTCATCATCTGAAGAAGAAATGTTTTCAAAAGTAGAAGAGATAGGAAGAGGTGGCACATCCGCCGGACTAGGCTCGCGGGCCGATTTATTTTCATCAAATTTTACATCTCTTCTAATGATAACATTTTTGGACTTAAATGGAATAAGTCTATAACCTTTTACATCTTCAGAATATCCAACAAAAGTACATTTCTCACTCTTAGGTTCTAAAGCTTTATGCTTTTCATCTGGAATATGGGCCCATGCTTCACTTCCAAAAACACGAAAGTGACTTACATCTGGTTTAATGGAACTCCAAGCTTCTTCTGGAGTGATATTCTTTAGAACCTTAGTAGGAGTGCGATTTATTATATAATTTGCACAATTAATTGCTTCGGCCCAAAAACTAAGGCTGAGTCCTTTAGATTGCAGCATACAATTAGTCATTTCCTTTAAGGTGCGATTTTTCCTTTCAGCTACACCATTTTGTTGTGGAGTGTATGGAACAATATGTTGCATTTGAATTCCATTTTTGGTGAAAAAGTTGATGAATGTGTTTTTAACATATTCTCCACCATTATCAGTTCTTAGCTTAAGAATTTGATGTCCAGATTGTTTTTCAACAAAGGCTTTGAAGGCCAAAAAAGTGTTAAATACTTCGCTCTTGAGTTTTAAGAAGTATACCCAAGTGCGTCTGGAGAAATCATCAATGAAAGTTAAGAAATACTTGCAGCCAGAGAATGAAGCAACAGGAAGTGGACCACATAAATCACTGTGCACAAGCTGTAAAGGGGCTGAGGCTTTCCAAGAGGCACGTTTTTCAAAACTGTCCCGATGATGTTTTCCGAGTACACATCCGGAACAAACACCATCTCTGCAAGATACCATAGGAAGACCTGTCACCATATTTTCTTTACATAGATGCTGAAGGGAGCGATAGTTTAAGTGACCAAATCGCTCATGCCAAAGTTTGCTCACTTCATCATTATGAGCAACAAATACTGAGGGAAGATTTGATGACCCAAAGTTGTGAAACTTATACAACCTTGTGGAATCATCAGCAATACCAGTAGCTAGAATCTGTTTAGGATCTCTTAGATCCTTGATTACAACATCATGAGGTGAAAATTCAACAATTTTACCTTCACCTGAATGAGTTATTTGATATACAGATAGAAGGTTGCAGGATAAGGTTGGAACACATAATACATCATTAAACTGACCATTGTCTAGATGAACAGTTCCAGTCCCTACAACATTAAGAGCTCTATCATCACCAACATATATATTTTTGGTGTTACAATCATTTAAAGAAGAAAAAATGGCTTTGTTTTTGGCCATGTGATAAGAGGCTCCAGAATCAATGAGCCACTCATGAGAATGAGAAGAAGAAGATACATTTAATGCATAACCAGACTGAGATGATTGACAGGGACATGCAGAAAGTGCCATTCCTGAAGATGAAGTTGAAGTTGAAGTTGAAGAATGCTCCACATGGATGTTATGTTTCTTCATTGCGGCTTCCAAGGCTTCCATCTTCTTAAAGCATTTAGATTCTAAGTGGCCATCTCGATTACAAAAGTTACAATGTCTATCAGTCTTCTTCCATTTGTTTTTATTGGTCTTATCATTTTGTTGAAATGATCTTTCATTTTGAGGGTGAGTTTGCTTAGGACCCTTGTTTGGTTTAGGACCATTCTTTTTAGGATATGACTTCTTAGGATTCTTTGAATTTGGTTGCTGCTGGGCGGCTAATGCTTTCTTGGAAGAGTTTCCAAGATTAAGAAGACCAAGGTGTAAGAGTTTTTCTTGTTCACTTATTAAAGAATCACAAAAAGAGTCAAAGGAAGGGGCCTTGTAGTCTTTTCCTTGACAAATGAAAGCTTCCCTTGTAGAATGGAAGGTGGAAACAAATACAGAGTAGGCTGGTCCCAACTTAGTAAGGATGGAATAAATAAGGTTACTATCTTCTTTCTTAACCTTAACACCTTCCAAGAGATATCTAAGGGTCTTGAATTTGGACAAGAAATCTTCAATGCAAGAAAAATTATTAGGATCCAATGTAAGCAACTCATTTTCAAGTTGATGGGCTCTAATTTCATTTTTAATCCCAAAAACTTTAGTGATTTGTTCCAATGCTTCATGAGGAGTATCAAGTTCTGCAATATGGAATCTAAGATCAGGAGAAATAGACAACCCTATCAAACCACGTGCTTGATCTTGTCTATTTTCCCATTTTGCAGCCTTGTCTTCATCTTTTGGTTTCTTCTCTTGGCCTGTGGCTATTCTGTAGAGACCTTTACTTCTAAGTAAATCTTCCATGTAGGATATCCATTGGAAGTAGTTAGTGCTGTCAAGAATGACTTGGCATGGAATTTCCATTTTTTTAAAAACTCAAGCTGAAGATGCTAAAAGTAAGTGTTCCAATGGATAGATCTCGAAAAATTAGGCTGTTTTAAAAAAAACGGCTCTGAAAAAGGCTTCCGGATGAAGAAGTTATGGCTTTTTGAAAAAACATTGTTGAAGTTGCCGGCAAAGTGCGCGAATGTGCGGGAATGAAAAAAAACGCCCCCACAAAATGGAGATTTGAACCCAAGACCTCTACTCTCTTAAAATAGCTTTGAACCAATTGAGCTATACAAAAAAATTGAGAAAGAGAGAGAGAAAGAGAGAGGGGTGGGGGGGGGGCTTGGGTTGCGTGCTTGCCTTGAGAAAGCTCTTTTTTCCTACAAAACAAAAACACAAAACCCAACACGAATATGCAAAGAAAAACGAACCTTACGGCTCGAAGTTAGCTTTAGCCGGAAACTAAATATTTTTCTCAATGTTTCTGATTTTCCAAGATCACACTAAGGTGCAGGGAAAAGAGCATACGCATGAGAAAAAAAAACTTCCTTTCTGTTTCTGATTTGCCCAGATCGCACAGAGTCGCAGGGCAAAGAGCATACGTAGAAATGAAAGGTATAGATCCGGTAATTAAAAAAAAAACTAAATAAACAGAAACCGAAATAACCAGAGAGAAAATAACAGTAAACTGCAGATAAACACTGTATACCTCCAGATCTTAAAAATGACGCAGATAGGGCTACCGGAAACCTTTTCGCGTGAAACGAAAGGGGTTCCTCACTGGAACATATGCTCCGAACACAACAGAGCAGTCCTCTCGGCCCGAAAGCAGTCAGAAACAGTAGATCTAGGAAATGACAGCCGCATGCAGTTCTACCGGCTTCAGATTTGGATCACCAACGGGCCCTCAAATAGCTCTGATACCATGTAGGAATTTACAGGGTAAGTTCCTCAGAAAGAACACCAAAATGACACAGCTCACAACCAGATCTCAAATCAATACACCAGTATTTTTGACGTGGTTAAAACCCTCAAAGAGGGAAACAGTCCACGGCCTGAGCCAACGTGGCCACTTCAGGCAATTTATTAATCAAAGAATGAAAATTTACATAAGCTTTCTCTCATAGACGGATTACCCGAACAATGACCCTCCATGCGCTTTAAATAGAACTCATGGACCAATCGGGTGTCAAGCCACGGATCAAGTGTCGGTAATACCGAGGAGAGAGTGAACCGTCGGATCACTACATATCGTGACCGTCGGATTGTAAGTTACAAAATGTACAACGGTAAAGAAACACACTTTACCTAACTCTATACCTAACTCTATACTAGACCAAGTTGAACTTAACTATTTCCTATGTGTCGGAATATCCTAACAAATCTGCCCCATTGTAGAGTGATCTTTTCCTCCAGACCGTCGCGAGTGTCTAGGTGTACCAGGATCCGAGCAAGCGTTCTATTCCTTGATTCCACGAAGGTGCGGTCGTGGTCGAGATATGTTCCCAGGGCATTTCCAATGCGGATGAAAACTTCTTCGTTCCAGTATTGGAGGGGGAGTCCAGGTAGTCGCACCCACAAAGGCCCAGCCCCAATCTGTTCTCGCTCGGGGTCAAATAGAGGACTCCACCGCTTGAGCAGCACCGGTGCCATCTCTATGTGCCAGAATTTGGCCAAGACAAGATCCATGTAGTTTTCCTTGGCAAAATGAAGAGCAAACCAGCCGCGGGGAAGTACATGAACTTCAGGGAGTTCTTTCAGAACCCCACCCCAGATCTCTTTCACCCACTGTGTGAGCCGGGTCGCAGAGTATGCTCGCCCTCGGACATGTCCCACAAGGATAGTATTCGCCATATTAGCTGCCTCTCCTATGGCCGTGGTCTCTCCGAACCGAATAGTGATGTCCTTGGATGTGGATTTGACACACTTTGTTCTTTTTTTACCCGTGCGCGGCGCAGAAGGATGATTTACCAAGGGGTCCGGGGAGCAGTCTAAAGGATTCGACCTGGAAGTGCTGACTTTGACAGCGGGGGTTTCAAAACAACCCGAGGGAGAATGGAGGAGCGCAGAGTAACCGGCCGTCGACGATAGAGGCAGTCCCGAAGAGGAAGGTGCCGGGAGAGAGGTAGACAGGGGACGCGAATCAAAGGGAGGCGACGGGGGGATAACAGATGATAAGAAGCGGAGGGTCCCCGGTGATAGAGGGGGAAGATCCAGACCAGTGGATTCAGGGGGAGCAGCGCCTTCAGGTAAACAAGAGGGGGGGGGGGGGGGGACCGGGATAGTAACCACCGGGGATGGATGCGGCTCAGATTGCAGAGGGAGTCCAGGGCCAGCAGACGACGATGCGAAAGAAGGGCGATCGAATATTACCTGAGAGGAAAGCGGGTCTTCGGTAAAATCAATTTCCTCCTCCGTTTCCATTACATCACCGACAGTAACCGGATCCATGTTGATAACGACAGATGGAACCTGAAAAGTCGGGCCAGGTAAACAGGTCGGAACAGTTGCTCGGTGCGGTCTTCAGGCGATAGAGGTAGGGTTCAGAGAGCCCTAACCGAAACCCTCGCGGTTAGCTGCAGAGCGCGCCGATTCCATCTCCCCCCCGAAAAAGTCACATTTTTTGCTATTTGTATGTTATAGTACTCTTTTTTAATTTCAAATTTATATATATATAACTACTTTAAAATATAAATTAAATCTAAAAAACTAGTAAACTATTTCCACCGACTTAATAATTTAAATATATAAATTAAAATTAAAAAAAAAAAAAACTCACAAACTATTTCCTATTTCCAACTAGTTAATAAGTTAAATATATAACCTAAATGTGGGTGAATTTCCAGAAAATTAATGGTGAGGCGATGGATTGACGGCGCTCGGCCCAGCTAGATGGTGGCCAGCGCACCATCCCAGGCTCAGTTATGGCACCTGCAGACTCACTTCAGGCAAGAGCAGGCCAGCATGCAGGAAGTCTTTAATGCTTGCTCCGGCCAAGAAATGAAGGATGTTTGTTTTAACATGGCGCCCATCAACCCATATGTTTGCCCTCTGTCCTTCAGCATTTGCCCGCTCCAAGCAGGAAACCCCTGCAGCAGATCTGTTATAGGAAAACGTTGTTGGCTTCTCTATTGTCTTACCTTTGGCAATTGATCCGGTTTTAAACAGGAACGCAACAAATTACAGAGATAACCATATACACAAAGATGCAGCGGAAATAATACTTCATTTCATTAATGGAAAATACTGAAATATGCTTACAACCAGAAATGGAAATAAACCAGCTAGGGCGATGGTAGCTTATCTCTGAGAAGAGATGTGACGGCTACATGCCTCTGAACTGTGTTACAATGAGGCTCGAAGGCCTATTTATTGTTGAGAAACAATGGAAAAACCCTTAACATTCCAAAACCTAACCCTAGGAGATGAAACGCCAAACTGTGGGCCCCGTTTGGGGTAAATTGGTACATCAACTTCGCGGGGTCGTAACTTTGGCATATGATCTCCGTTTGACGCGTACAATAGCTCATTAGAAAGATCTATCCGAGCACTATCATTTTTGGAACGGGCGACATGGGTCCATGCCATGGACCCATGTTGCCCCCGGATTCCCCAAAAAACGTCGTTTAGGGCCTCAAAACGGCTCCGGAAGTTCAGGACCCGAAAAACTGCTAAAAATAGTAAGTTGTGCTACAATTAAGGAAACTGAAAATGCTGAGAAAGACAATGGTGGGGGTCCAGGTAGACTTGGCAGGTGGCCACCAATATCCACCTAGATCATTCCTCCCCCCTTAGGAAGCAATGGTCCCCATTGTGTTGAGCTCCTCCATGAGATGAGGAAACTTCTGTTGAACTTGTTCCCTGGTGAGCCACTTGCCCTGCTGAAGGAGTTGGCCTGCTTTGACAACTCGATACAGTTGGATATTCTGTTGGCGAGTGTTCTTGATCTGTGTGTCCATGATTCGATCAGTTGCAGCTTGTTCCATGCAATCTGGATTTAATTCTGTGGGTTTGAGCTGTTCTGCAATGTCGAATGTGTCTAGCAATGGTGGAAAGTATGGCCGAAGGCGGTCCACATTGAACACTGGGTGCAGGCCAAGGAATGGGGGAATGTTGAGCTCAAATGCATTGTCTCCCATAGCCTTAGTGTTATAGACATTTTTGTGCCTTACAGCATTGAGCATGAAATGTCCATAATCTAAGGGATCCAAAGTCCCTAAACATGTTGTTACTACCCCTAGAGGAACAAGGCTAACAAACCACAGCAATTCACAGAAGTTCTCCACCAGCAACTGCTCAAAAAAAAGTCAATTCAGGATCATTTCAGTGGCTACACTAGTTGTTTGTGCTGAATGTCAAAGCCAACACTGGCTACCTGCGTTGAATGTCAAAAGGAACACTGGCTACCTGCGCTGAACGAGAGTGGACATGTGGCAAACTCATTTCTCAAGGTGTCAAAACCCAGGAAGCTTCCAAAATGACACTTGCCTCAGGGAATTCGACTGGTGATGAGTAAGAGGTTCCAAATCTCCAAGTGGAAGCAAGAACCTCCAAGTGGAATCAAGAACTGACAGAGGGAGAGGACACTAGTCAGATCTCAAGCTGACTCATCCTCTCTCCAAACATCTATATATGGATCTCTCCTCCGTGAGATCTAGAGGCTGGAATTTTGTTATTGCAAAGAATTGCTGTTGGTTTGAGATTGGAATCATTGGGTGCTTAATGCTTTGAAGGGGGTGAAGATAGGAATTCCATTTGCTGGGAAGGAGATGCTGGATTGGAGCCCTCTGGGTTGTATCTCTTCCTGAACCTTGTTATTCATCAATAAAGCTATCTTGGTTTCTCCTATATAATGATGTATCTTTGATGTACGATTGCATTAGTATGTTTAGTTTATTTCTAATCCTGAACTAGTTATGAATATGAATCCATGTCTTGTGTAGTGTTCTCTTCTTGTGATCTTGTAAAAACCTCTTGAAGCTGGGCGAGCGAGAAGGCAAGTAGCTGGGAACTCTCAAAGAGAAGAGAAACCGGATCGAGGGACAAACGGAAGACACCGGTTAGTCCATCCATCTCTCTTCATTCTTAATTCATAAAGGAAGAATACTAGAATAGCTGTCTCTGTTTGTTGCTAAGGCACTGTCACACCTTAGGTGGATAGGATCGTCCTGCATAGGCATTTTTCCCCACAACACTTAGTAATGGTGTAAGGACCATATCGGAGTGGTCTCAATTTCCGATAGGCTCTAGTAAGGCGTTCCTTTTGCAAATGCAACCAGACTTTGTCGCCCACCTGAAACTTGTGTGGCACCCAATGTTGATCATGTCGCTGCTTGTACTTGGCATTTGATTTCTCAAGAATGTCATGGACCTGCTGGCGAATATGTTGGATGCGCTCAATGAAGCTGGTGGCCTTATCTGTTTCGGACTGGACATGAGCTGAATTCATGTGAGTAGCTGCAAGTGGCATGGCCACATCAATGGAGCATAGTGGCTGGAATCCCAAACCCACCTGAAAAGGGCTATGGCCAGTGGAGCTGTGAAGAGCTCAGTTGTAGCTGTGTTGAACATAGGGGAGGCTCTCGTCCCATGTGCGTGGATGCTTTGAGTTATACATGCGCAGAATGTGCACAATCATCCTATTGACAACCTCTGTTTGGCCATCAGTTTGAGGATGGAAGGCTGTGGACTTCGTGAGTTTGGTGTCCAGCATTGACCAGAGACTGGACCAAAATGTGCTGAGAAATCGACTGTCCCGATCTGAGATGATAGACTGTGGGATCCCAAAGTGCACCCACACTCGTTCAAAGAAGAGTTTAGCAGTGGCTTCTGCTGTGATATTCTTCTTGCAGGCCACCATAATGGCCATCTTTGAGAACCTGTCGACGACCACAAAAACACAGTCATTTCCATGCTTAGTGGAAGGAAGGCTTGACATGTAATCCATGGAGATGGATTCCCAAGGTCGACTAGGGGTAGGCAACGGGGTATAGAGGCCTTGCTTCTTAATGGTCAGTTTGGCAATGGCACAGGCAGTACATGATCGGATGTACTTCCCAACATCCTGTCGAAGATTCGGCCAATAGAAATAATTTTGCAGTACTGCCACTATTTTCTCGACCCCGAAATGCCCAGCAGCCCGACTGTAGTGTGCTTCCAAAATCATCTTGGCACTCTCGCTTGAAGGAACACAAAGGTGACCGAGGTGGCATAATAGGGCATCCTGGAGGTGAAAATCTGCAACATGCCGACCCTCCAAGAGTGTCTGGTATGTGTGGCCGAATTCTGGGTCGCTTTTGTAGAGAAGTGGCCAATCAGAAGTCTCGTGCCCACAAGAGTTGAGCACGGTGGTCAGCGCCATGATCGGTGGTCGACTGAGGCAATCTGCAACATTATTGGTGCTGCCCTTTTTATCCTTGATATTCAAGTGAAACTGTTGCAGGTATGTAGACCACTTCTAATGGTGATCATTTTGCAATTTCCCTTTGGTCTGTATGAACTGCAGGGGTCAGTGGTCTGTGTGGATGACCGTTTCCTTCCCCAAAATGTAATGCTTCCATTGTCGGCAGGCCTGTACAATGGAATACATCTCTTTATCATAAGTGGGGTACTTCCGGACTGTGTCTGAAAGCATTTCACTGTGATATGCCACTGGATGTCCATGTTGAGTTAGGACTGCCCCAATAGCATAGTCAGAGGCATCTGTCTCGACCTCAAATGGTTGTTGTAAATCTGGTAACGCGAGCACTGGTGTCGTGCAGAGGCGATCCTTCAACTCCCTGAATGCCTTCTGTTGAGATTCAGACCAAAAGAATTTTGCTTTCGCCCCTCCCTTGGTGACTTGACTCAAGGGCCAAGAAATATGAGAAAACCCTAACACAAACCTGCGGTAGAAGTTGGCAAGACCTAGAAAGCTGTGGAGCTCTGTTAGAGTGGTTGGAGAGGGCCAATCCCGAATGACTTGGACCTTGGCTGGATCGACATGCACCCCCTGTTCATCAATGATGTATCCCAGATACTGAACCTTGGTCATGCCAAAAATGCATTTCTCCAAATTGGCACATAGCTTGTGTTGCCGCAGTGTTTGGAGAACCTGTCGGATGTGGTGGAGGTGCTCTTCCCAACTCTGGCTGAATATCAGAATGTCATCCAAGTATACTACTACAAAGGAGTTGGTGAATGTCCGCAAGATGTCATCCATTAGCCTCACAAAGGTTGCAGGAGCATTCGTCAATCCGAAAGGCATGACCAACCATTCGAAGAGGCCCTCCTTGGATTTGAAGGCAGTCTTCCACACATCTGAGGGTTCGATTGGTACCTGGTGATATCCTGACTTCAGATCGATCTTGCTGAAATATTTCGCCCCCTTTAGTTGGTCTAGGAGGTCATCAATCCGCGGGATCGGGTACCTATTACGGACAGTGATCTTGTTCAGCGCCCGATAGTCAATACAGAGTCTCCACGTCCCATCCTTCTTCTGTACCAACACGATCGGGCTCCCACAGGGCGATGAACTCGGACGGATGTGACCTTTCTGCAGGAGCTCCTGAATCTGCCTCTTGATTTCATTGTTCTCCAGAACGGAGCGCTGATAAATTGGTCCATTGGGTAGCGGCGCAACTGGGGTCAGATCAATGGAGTGCTTGACTTGACAATGCAGAGGAACCCCTGCCGGGGAGGTGAAGATGTCTTCGTACTCCTCCACAATCTTGTCCATTTGTAGCTGTCGTGCAGAGGGACCCCGTTTGGAGGCCGCGGCCGCTGTCTTCTTCTTCCCTTGAGGGCGTATCATCAGGAAAACAAATTTCCTGGTTTTTGAAATGATCTTACTGCATTGTTTTGCAGTAATCAAAGAGATGGCGGCAGGTGGTGCTACCTCTGGTATCCTGAACAACTTATTTCCCAATGTAATAATAACAGCATGGGGCCTTGATTCATACACAGCATGTCGCTTCCACAAGTATGGTTGTCCTAGTAACACATCACAAACTTCAAGGGGAGCAATGTCACACAATACCTCATCCGTGAAGGGCTTGATGTTGTATGGAAGGCGACACTACTGGCGCACGCGAAGATCTCGCCCTTGGTGAAGCCACCCAATGGTGTATGGTTGTGGATGTGCTGTGGTCGGTAAGCCCAACCGCTTCACGACCTCTGCCGAAATGAGGTTCTTTTGACTCCCGCTATCAACAATGAACTGTATCGGGGAGCCCTTTACCCACATCTGGGAGTGGAAGAGACTCTCCTCCTCCTCTGGATCTTCGGGTTCATTTTTATGGATCTTTGCGGTAGCAACAGTGGCGCTGGGATCCGCATCAATGATCTGCTTCCCCTTTTCATACCCCTTATCGGGTTCTGACTCAGAGTCGGAACATGCATCTGATTCTGAAACCTTTAGCTCAGCCACTCGTGACTGCTTGGCCCGACACTCACTTGTGTTGTGAGTGGAGCTCTTATGGAACTTGCACCATTTTCCAGTGTCCTTTCTCGGCTTCGCGGCATTGTTCTTTGCTTGCAGCTTCGGTTGGTTGTCTTGGGCTGTCCCGCCTTGGCTCTGTCCTTTGTTCTGTGGTTTAGGGTCACCTTTCCCCTGCTTTGGATTCACAGATCCAAAGTCTCGCTTCTTTTGTTTAAACTTCTGCTCGACCTTGACGGCATATCGGTATGCTGCGCCGAGCGAGGGGATGTTTAGGAATTGTATTTCTTCCTGGATGTACTTGTGCAGGCAGCCATGGTATTTGAGTATCAAATGTTGCTCTGAATCCTTGATACCCAACTTTGTGCGAAGGGTATGGAAAAGATTGGTGAACTCCGGCACGTCTTGGTCCCTTCCCTGCCGCAGCGTGGTCCACTTTATGTATTCATCCTCATAGCTTCCGACAGGGTAGTACTGCTCCTTGATGGCATCCCGGAACGAATCCCAGGTGGGTGCAGCTGAAAATAGTGAGCCAGTACTTTCATCCTTCTGCTCGCAGTAGGTTTCCCACCAGTCCTTGACGTGGGGGGCTGCTTTGAGAAGAGCAAAAACAATCTTTTCCCGACTCGAAAATTCATGAACAGAAAAATAACCCTCTAGTAGATTTAACCATTTATCTACGGCATCGGCGTCTATCTGACCCTCGAATATGGGGATTTCAAAATTAACTTGTACCTTAAAGGGTGTGGCGTTTCCAGAGGAGCTGCTGGAAGCCGATGCGCCGCTTCTGGGTAGCTGCTGAAGGATCTGGGCAAAGTTGTCCATCATCGCGTTCATTTGTCGCTCGAGCACTTCTTCGAGCAAGATTTTGATGGGATCTCCTGCCCCCTCGTCTTTCTTCTCGTCCGCCATGGGAGGCCGTCGGGATTTGCGAGGCTAGTCTTGCAAAGGTTCAACCAATTCAAGCCCTAACTCCTTATATCCCGACCTTGTTGGGGACATGCAAAGAAAAACAGAGAAAAAGCAGACCGCTCTGATACCACTGATCCGGTTTTAAACAGGAACGCAACAAATTACAGAGATAACCATATACACAAAGATGCAGCGGAAATAATACTTCATTTCATTAATGGAAAATACTGAAATGTGCTTACAACCAGAAATGGAAATAAACCAGCTAGGGCGATGGTAGCTTATCTCTGAGAAGAGATGTGATGGCTACATGCCTCTGAACTGTGTTACAATGAGGCTCGAAGGCCTATTTATTGTTGAGAAACAATGGAAAAACCCTTAACATTCCAAAACCTAACCCTAGGAGATGAAACGCCAAACTGTGGGCCCCGTTTGGGGTAAATTGGTACATCAACTTCCCGGGGTCGTAACTTTGGCATATGATCTCCGTTTGACGCGTACAATAGCTCATTAGAAAGATCTATCCAAGCACTATCATTGTTGGAACGGGAAACATCGGTCCATTCCATGGACCCATGTTGCCCCCGGATTCCCCAAAAAACATCGTTTAGGGCCTCAAAACGGCTCCAGAAGTTCAGGACCCGAAAAACTGCTAAAAATAGTAAGTTGTGCTACAATTAAGGAAACTGAAAATGCTGAGAAAGACAATGGTGGGGGTCCAGGTGGACTTGGAAGGTGGCCACCAATATCCACCTGGATCAGCAATGGGTTCCATTATTCCCATTCCAAGCACTGCCCTTTGAACCCTATCCAGGAGCCCTCTGCGCATTCTCTGTTTTCCTTCCACGCCCCCAATTCTCCTGAGCTTCTCTCCCGCCGCAGCGCTATGGTTCGTAACTGCATGCAAAGTCACAGTGGAGGTGACCGAGGTGGTAACGCTCGCTCTCAGGCTGCACATAGTGATGCTCTACCAACACCACCTGTTTCTCCACCTCCTTCTCAGGCCAGCCCTCTCCCTCCTAGTCCGCCCCGCAGACACTATCCTCACTCTGCCTTCCATTCGAATCATTTTAGGTTCCAGAGCAACCTGAACTGGCCCATTATTTCGGATAATGTCACTATCATTTTCTTTGAAGAAGAAGAACAGCACAGTGCTCCTACACGAAACTCTACAGAACAACCTCAGAACATTCACAGAATGGAAGTTTATCTAGGCTCTGAGCAGCGTCCGTCGGATGAAGGCAGGGCAACCAGGCATGGCAGTCAAAATGTTGAAGGTGATATTGCAAGCGACACTCGGCATCCAGGTGGCAGCGCTCATGGAGCCACAATTTCGATGGCTTTTGATGGCAGCTCGAGCGGCATTCCTTAGGCGACGGAAATTCCAGGTGGTAGCACTCATGGTGCCACAACTCCGATGGCCATTGCTGGCAACTCGAGCGGCATCCCTTAGGCGATGGATCTTCCAGGTGGCAAGGCGAATAGAGACGTGGCGAAGGAAGGTGAGATTTGGTATGGGAACGCATGTCCAGTTGTCGAGGAGGCTCTTGACCAGGACATCCCAATGTAATGCCATGTGGCCTCCCTAGTGCCACCTCAGAGTTTTGTTGTTGACTGGTCAAGTCCTGTTGTCTGTGGTTTTGTTTCTCGTTCTCTGGTTAGGCAATTCTGTCTTGTTTCTCAACTGTTTCAGATGGTGACATCTCAAGACTTCATTTTGGTTTTGTCGTGGCTCTCCCGGTCTTTAGCATGGTTTTTTGTAAGTTTAAACTGGTTTCCCAAATATGGGGCAGTTATGATGGCAAGAAGGAACTTACTTGTTCTCGGCTGAGACTGCCGCCTGATTGTAATTTTATTTTTCCTTCCTTTTAATAGAATTAGCTTTTCAAGAGAAAAAGAAATAAATTAAATATATAAAATTTGAAGTTTATAGAGAACTATTTCCAATAAATCAATACAGATTCATTAAATATATAGAAGTTTAGTCAAGCAAGGACGAAGATTTATTTATATATATAACTGTTTTAAAATATAAATTAAATCTAAAGAACAGCTAATTTAAAAAAACAAAAACAAAAAAAACTATTTCCAACGAGTTAATAAGTTAAATATACAAAATTTGAAGTTTTAAGGGAACTATTTTCACTGAATCAATACAGATTCATTAAATGTATAAAAGTTTAGTGAAGCAAGGACGTAGACATATAAATTATTAGGTATATTAATATGAATCGACTAAAAATGGATCATACTTATATTACAATTCATATGAAATATTATTAAAAGTAGAAATTTGTTTAGATATGAAATAAATATTTGATTTTTGTATTTAGTTTTTTTGTGATTTACAATAAATTAAGAAAAGGTTTTTTTGGTAAAAATTATATGAGAGAAATTTTTGGTTAATAAGTTTCAAATTAACAAATGTGGTTCATCAAAACTATATAAATCAAAACTATATAAATATTATTATTTTTATGAAAAAATAATATTAATGTTTATAAATTTGTAAAATATGATATGATGTGCCAAAATAACAATGGGTGTTCCATCACTCTTAAGGATCAACAACACATTTTAAAAATTAATTTTTAATATAAAATAATTAGTTATTAATTTTAATTAATTATTAATTATTTAATATTATAGTGGACCCTAAATTATTAATGTGATTTATCTAGTTTTATATATATATATAGATATAGATATAGTATTGATTTAATTATATAATAAATTTAAATTTATTAGGTAAATTATTTTATTTTGGAATATGATTGGTATAAATTTAATTAGATTTAACTTATACTAAATATTATATTATAAAATATATGTATTAGTATACACAAATTAAAGATTGTGATTTATTTGGAAAGTAGTTATGTCAATTTTTATTTTTAATCAAATTGATTAATTAAAAAAAATCATATGAACAGGTGTCATATGATGTGAGTATTCGTCCATGATATCATAACAAATCCTAGTTCGAAATGAAAAATCTCCATAATAAAGTGGATGTAAATCTCAATGGTTAAGAATCTTGTTCACGTTCTTTTAAACACATAGTGTAACGAGTAAATGAAATGACCCTCAGCATTTTTTCTGGTCAATTATGCCCAAAATTAGATAGAGATTTTTAAGAATAATAAGTTTAAGTTTTTTAACTTGCAAAGTTAGAGTGTCTTGGGAATTTTAATTTTTTTTAAGGTGTCAAATCTATTTTATGGATTCAAAATTTCCTTTTAAACAACAAGTAATCACAATCTTGCTCAAACTTATATTGTGGAATTTTGGTTAAAAAAAGTCATTTCATAATTTCATTTAATTACCCCTTGTATATATATTTAAATTATATATTGTTCAAGTTTATTATTTAATAATAATAATTTTTGGTAAGTTGTGTGAGTCCTGAAATCATTGTTGGATTAACTTTTGGCATGAGAAAAGGTATCTAAGCCGTTAAAATCACCTGAAATTGCATCCAGCCTAAATTACACCAGCACTATTTAATATTGCTGAATTTTTCCCATTAAAATGTGAACTAATGGATTTCACATCACAAAGTATTTTAACAAT
Organism: Pinus tabuliformis; assembly: GCA_031772625.1. NCBI lineage: Eukaryota > Viridiplantae > Streptophyta > Pinopsida > Pinales > Pinaceae > Pinus > Pinus tabuliformis. The sequence continues at coordinate 1,259,237,738 of CM062817.1, forward strand.
ACACTTTATCAAAAACAATAATAATAATAATTTATATTTAAACTAAGTATTATAACACGTATCAATTTTGTTGGTCGTCATGTTTTGGTAGTTTTATATTGATCCTCTGAGTCGGAATAGTTGAGAACGGCTTCAACCGTGTTGTGTCACACTTTAATGGTTAGCACAGGAGGTCACACTTTAATTATTATTTATATTTTAATTAAATATTTAATATAATATTTTAAATTTGTATTCTCATAATTAACAATTTACAAGAATCATAAAATTTGAATCTTTTATAAAAAATTATATTAATATTTTATATATAATTATTTTTAAAAATATAAATTGAAGTTTTACCACAATAGTTTCAAAACAATGTACTATTTCCAATGAATTAATACATTAAATATATAAAAGCGTGATGAAATAAAGATGAACTTAATATATCTAAATCAAGTTATCTTTAATTTTAAATTTATATATATAACTACTTTAAGATATAAATTAAATCTAAAAAACTGGGAAACTATTTCCGACGGGTAAAAAAAAAAAAAAAAACTATCTCCAAGTACGTGACTTAAAAAATCATATGACATAAGATAAATATTATTAATTTTATGAAATAATAATATTAATGTTTATAAATGTAAGAATATTTTTTTGAATTTATTATATAAGAGTTTTTAGTTGACGCGTTTAAAATTATTTAGTGTGTTTTACTGATGTTTTTATATTTATATTGATGTTTTTATATATATATTTATGGATTATTGAAGTTTAAATTCAGAAAATATTAATGTCTATAAACTTGATATGATGTGCTAAGATAACAATGGTTGTTCTATCACTGTTGACGGTTAAATAGCAACACATTTAAAAAAATTTATGTTAAATAATTATTTTTAATTTTAACATTATATCTCAGTAAGGATTTGGAATGCCTCGGCTTTAAATTATTGCTGTGATTTAAGGAAAAAAAATATCTTAATTTGATTTATTTTGTATTTATATATAATAATTAATAGTAATTATTTTATTATTGTTAAATTATATTATAATAAATTTAAGTTTATTATGTATGTTGTTTTTATTTTGGAATAGGATTTGTATAAATTTAATTAAATTTAACTTCTACTAGATATTATATTATAAAATAATACATTAGTATATACAAATTAAATATTATAATTTATTGGGAAAGTAGTTATGTTATTTTTTCTCTTTTAATTAAATTAATTAATAAAAAAATCACATGAACAAGTGTCATATGATGTGAATATTCGCCCATGATATCATAATAAACTTTAGTTAGAAATGAAAAGTCTCCATAATGAAGTGGAGGTAAATCTCAATGGTCAGAATCTTGTGTCATGCTTTTTTAAACACATAGTGTAATGAGTAAATGAAATGACCCTTGGCACTTTTTTCTGGTCAATTTTGCCCAAAATTAAATAGAGAATTTTAAGAATAATAAGTTTAATTTTTTTAATTTACAATGTTAGAGAATTCAATAGAGATTTTTAAGAATAATAAGTTTAAGTTTTTTAACTTGCAAAGTAAGAGTCCCTTGGGAATTTTATTTTAGTGTTCCACGACCCGTCCCCAAGGCCGGGTGCAAGCACCCCACGCACCTGGACAGGGGACGTATGGGGTGTGTTTCCCCATACACCCCTTTTGGGGGGTCTTAGGGAGACGCAGGGGGTGTGTTCCTCAGTGTGGGGGACGTGATTCCCCAAAAGGGGTGCTTTTGGGCCTCCCATTTTGAGGGGGATTGACTCATTGACTTTGATTTTTCTTTCAGTTCTCATTGTCCATTTTTACTTTTCAGTTTTAACTTTGTTTGACACTAGATATTGATGATCTCAGACCAATTATTGACTCCTCACTTTTAACTATTTTTGAGTTTGAGACTTTGTGTTATATCAACTTTGAATTCAGTAATTTACTATTTTAGTGTTCAAACTTCAATATCTAGTATATAGTAATATACTAGTCTTTGTTGCTTTTAAATTTTAATTTAGATTCTAGAATGATGAATGATGAATTTAATTTCTTGGAATCAATGTAGATTATAGAATGATGAATGACATGGATCAATGTATTTGAATATTTCATTATTGAATCTCATGGTATGGAAGAATGAATGATAAATGATGAGAAGAAATCATGTATGTCATTATTGAATTCAATTATGAATATAAAGTTTATATGTGGAGCAATGTATTTACTATTATTATTAATCTCTCTCTCTCTCTCTCTCTCTCTCTCTCTCTCTCTCTCTATATATATATATATATATATATATATCCCCAATGTCCTCGACACCTTGAAATTTCTCTACAATTTGAGAGTACACCCACATGTCCCGTGTGCATCTCCCTCCACCGGAGTCTTGGTGGAACATAGTTTTTTTTAAGGTGTAAAATATATTTTATGGATTCAAAAATTCCTTTAAAACAACAAGTAATCACAATCTTTTTAAAACTTGTATTGTGGAATTTTGGTCAAAAAAATCATTTCATCATTTCATCTAGTTACACCTTTTTTAAATGTATATATATTTAAATTATATATTGTTCAATTTTATTATTTATTAATAATAATAATTGGTAAGTTGTGTGAGTCTTGAAATGATTTTTGATTGAGAAAGGGCATCTAAGCTTTAAAATCACCCAAGATTTCATTCAGCATGGGTTACACCAACGCTTAACATTGCTAGATTTTTTACCATTAAGATTTGAACCAATAACCTTCACATCACAAAGTATTAATACACTCCATCAAAAATAAAAATAACAATAATTTAAAATAAAATTGTTTTCTTAATTCTAAAAATAAGTAATATGTGTTGTGATATGTGATAATTAAATCGGTAACCATTTGATTTATCTAATTTATATAAATGTGTGAATTTTCCATTTAAAATAATAATCTTCTTCTTTTTTCTTCCCTGAAAAGTTATCACTCTGAAAAATTTGTTAGAAAAAAATGTGTTATGCTAAGTTCTCTCAAAAATTTGTCGGAAAAGAAATGTTATAACACGTCTCAATTTTGTTGGTGGTCATGTTTTGGTAGTTTTATATTCATCGTCTCAAAAATTTGTCGTAAAAGAAATGCTATAACACGTCTCAATTTTGTTGGTTGCCATGTTTTGGTCATTTTGGTGGTTGTCATGTTTCATCATCGCAGACACTACATCCTCTAAACAATTCCTCAGAATCAAGCCCTCCAGGACTGTGCGAGAGGACGTAGTGTCTGTGATGATGAGTTCAATATGGAAGGAGAGTGAGAGCTGCACAAGAGCTGTGAATGTGACCAGTGCCAGCAAAGGTGTCCTGGCGATTTTCTGGGGGTGGCTTAGGATTGAAGGATCTGATACAAGAATTTTCAATCGCTTTGGCAAGTTTAAATGTTAGAGACTTCATTCCTTAATTGGATTGCCTTGATTTGTTGGTATCAAGTGGTCCCTAAAGAATTACAACTAAAGATTTGATGCATTCACTGATAAAATGATAAACGAGCATGTTCATCATCTCATGGCCAGTAGAGACAGAGCCTCATGTTAATGGCTTCGATGATGTGTTCCTCTAGATTGATGACAACAATACTATGGATAAAAAAACCAGGCAGGAAACCGTCGAGGAGGTTATATTTGTGCTTCGGTCTGACGTCGGCCATGCCAGTCTTTTCCTATTCTCAAACCTGAATCTTGAGTCTAAATAGTTGAATTGTTAGCTGAGCAAACGAACAAAAAAAACATGACTGGAGATAAATGTAATCAGATTAAAATTAGCAAGACATTGTCAGGGGTTAAGAAGGTAAAATTGAGAAAGAATTCCTAAGTTGTTACCCTAACATGGATGAATAGAGCTCTAGGGGAACTACTGAAAAACGTCACAGTTGGGAGGAAGGTGGCAGCATTTAATCTATTTTTTTAGGTAAGTATATGGATATTTGGAAAAATCTATATACAATGTGTTATTTTATTGTTCAAGGTTATGTATGAATGAATATGATTCTATTACGTTTATAAGTGCAACTAAGCATATTCATGGGAATGAATGAATAAACCTTACTAATGTTATATGTGTGTGCGTGCACGCACCTGTGCAAGAAAACTGGTGGTTGGAGGTACAGAGATGTAACATCCCCATGTTCTATTCTATATAATAAATGTGCATTGTAAAGGCAAAAATAAAACCAAGGTCATGGGACACATATTCCAAGTTGAATTAAGGGGAAAATATTACATTGGGCGTCGCTTGTGGTTAATTATTTATAATGGCTATGGAAATTGGGTAAAAGACAAAGGGAAATAATTGACAATTAATTCAAGAAATAAAGGAAAATAAGAGAAATGGAAGATGAAAAGACAAGAATATGCATAAGGGAAATTGAAGAAAAATGAAAAGAAAAGAAAAGAAAATGGAGAGAAAAATATTCAAACATACTCTTGGACATTCTAGCATTCTCACTTGGACAAGGAGAAAAGGAGGAGAGCGCAGCTACATCAAGAGAGAGGGATCTTGGACACAAAGAAGACATAAGAAAGCAAGAAAATGACAACAAAGGAAGCGCAAACAAAAGATTTGAACAACAACTAGAGAAAGCATTTTGCAGGTAACAAGTTGTATGTTTGATTTGTCTTTTTGGGATCTAAATGCATGGTGTACGCATTGGTTTACAGGGTATTTTGTTTTCATTGGCATGGGTTTTGCCTAGATTGACAGTGGTGTACAACCTTACATATGCCATTTCCTGGATAGCCATGATGTAGTGGCTTTCCCTTTGGTTAAGCTTTAGATTGATAGTAGATTTTAGATCATGTTGAGGTGGTCTCAAGAAAATCCTAAGCTTTGAGGGTGGAGATGGTTTTCTCTGGGAAGTTCTTCATAGGTGTGTGGACACAAGAAAACTCCTCTATTATGGTGAACAAATCCTAAGGCATCCAAGGTTATATTGGTTTGGTGATCTGTGAACCGGTTTAGGTGAGATCATTATGACTTGAGGGTGGAGGTGGTTTAACCTCTAGATTTCCTATTTGATTATGTTTTGGTTTATCCCTTGTAATCCCACATTCAGGCTTGGAATATGGCACGGGAGTGATTGGCTAAAATAGAGATTTGGTTCATCCCAATCTATGGTCGAGTGGTACGTGGAAGTCCCTAACTTGGTTGGTACTATGCATATGTAAATATGTGATATTCTTTATTTATGATCAATGAGCATAAGTTTTAATTTACTTTTGTTTATATGATTGGTTTGTCATGGCTTCATTCTAGTTAAATGTTGGTTACGTGCATGGTATATTTCTTATTATATGACGTGCTCTTGATCTAGATCTAATTCATGGTTTGATGGCTCATAATTTATTTATACGAATGCATGTGTTAATTTGTGTTTATTGTAGCTAGTGCAAGAGGGCAACAAGCTTTCTTGATGAATATCAGATAAACTCATGAAAACAATGAACAAACTATGCATTCATTGCTTACAAGTACCATAGTCATAAAGTGTTTATATAAATGAATAATTTCGATTGCCAACTTCCTGGGGTCGTAACTTTGGCATACAATTTTTGCTTGACTACCATAATACTTTGTTTCTAAGATCTCCACGAGGAGGCAAAAATAACAATGTATGAAACAAATTTTAGCACTTTTCTGGTCTCTTCATTTTCCCTAAAAATGTCGTTCAAGCATTCAAAACATCCTTGGAAGTTTAGGACTCGAGAAACTGCCAAAAATAGAAAGTTGTGTAAAATTTAAGGAAATAAAACTGAAAGGAAATAGTGTTGGGTCAAATTAGGCTGATAACAGTGTGATCATGTCTGACTAGATCTTTGCAGTCAGTTTTGGACATGTGGACCCCATTTTCCATAGGTGGATCTTGGAGATCGGTTCATCCATGTTAACTCTCATCTCATGTTTACCCTGATGAGCAGGTTAAAATGGGTAAATGTGGGGTGGGGTGATACAGAGTGGTAACATAGTAGGTTCACAGTGCTAGACTTCGGGGTAAATACATAATCTTGTGTAAATCTATATGCTTACTGCACATGTCTATATGATTATCATGCATGCATGGCATTCATTTTAGTAAGGTTTGTCTAGTATCTTGATCCATGCATGTATCGATATGTTTATGTATAGTGTTAATCTGGATTGAATTATGTAGATGCAACAACCTCACAAGCAATAATTTGAGGTAATGCTTTGATTATGTCTTTATTTCATATAAAAGTGATATGTTTCAGGAAAACCGAAGGTCAACAGATGAAGAGAAGAATGGTTGAATACAACTTATATGACTCCTCGTATAAGATAGAAGAGAAAATAGTGAGACGGGAGAACTCAATTGAGCAATAGGGAGAGGGAGACTCTCCTGATATTGCAGATGCATTAAGAAGTCTAAAGGAAAATATCATAAGTTGTAAAGTTGATAATGAGAGGTTGATTGAAACACAGGATCCTTGAGGATATTTTGAGGATGTATGTCATGCATCAACAAAGGAAGTGAGAAGATTCTCTTCTACATGTGGAGTTTTCTTATAATAATGGGTATCGAAAATACTTGAAGATGAGTCTATTTGAGGCTCTCTATGGGTGGAGTTGTAACACTCCTATCAATTAGAGTGATCCGGTGAGAAAGGTGTTGATTGGAATGGATATGCCGAAAGAGATGGAGCAAGAGATGAAAGTTATCAAAAGGAATTTGAAGGCACCACATGATAGGAAGAAGATTTATGCAGATCAACATAGAGAATTTAAGGAGATTTAGGTTGGAGATCATGTGTACTTGCGCATTAATCCTAATAAGATCTCCTTAAAGATATGATCACCTGCCAAATTGGCATCTCAGTATTTCCTCCATCAGTGAAATTCCATGATATTTTCCATGTTTCATTGTTTAAAAGGTATATACAAGATGTTGATCATGTGATAGATTGGTTTGTATTGTAGGTGGAACCAAAATGAGAGTTCCAGTCAGAGCCTCAATGCATCCTACAACAGAAGAAGTTCATGCTCTGGAACCAAGAAATCGAGCAAGTTAAAGTGCAATGGAAGCACTTAGGTCCCAATGAAGCTACATGGGAGATGAATGATCAGATGTGGCCATTGTATCATTCTTTATTTGTTGGTTAAATAAAATGTGTTTGGTTTATGTGTGTGTGTGTGTCATTGTAAATACTACATCAAGTTGTGTTTATAAAACTCCAATCAGGAGTGTGTTGTTATGTTTGTCAACAATTTTGTATGGTTATAAGTGTCATAGAGCACCGAGGATGGTTTCCCCCCAAGAGGGAGGGGTTTGTAATAACCTCGTGTTATACTCCATGTAATAAATGGGCATTATAAAGGAAAAAATAAAATCAAGGTCATGGAACATGTATTCCAAGCTAAACGAAGGGAAAAAAAATAGGTTTGGCATCACTTGTGGTTAATTATTTATTGGCTATAGAAATTGGAATTGGTAAAAGGAGAAGAGAAATAATTGGCAATTAATTCAAAAAATAAATGAAAAATAAGGGAAAAGGAAGATAAAGAGACAAGAATATGCATGCAAGGGAAAAAAAAAGGGAGAGAAAACATTCAAATACACTCTTAGACATTATAGAATTCTCACTTACACAAGGATGAAAAGAGGAGAGAGGAGTTACAGCGAGAGAGAGAGAGAGCACTTGAACATAAATAAGACATGAGCAAGTAAGGAAAAGCAAGGAAGCACAAGAAAAAGATTGGAATAGCAACCAGCAAGAGGATATTGCAGGTAATAGACAACATGTTTGATTTATGTTGTTGGGATTTGAATGCATGGTGTATGCATTGGTTTACATGTTATTTTTTTATCATTGGCATGGGATTTTCCTGGATTGATAGTTGTGTACAACCTTGCCTATTCCATTTCCTAGATATTCACGATGTAGTGGTTTTCCCTCTGGTTGAGCTTTTGATTGCATGTAGATTTTTTATTTTGTTGAGGTGGTCTCAAGAAAATCCCAGGGGTTGATTATGGAGATGGTTTTCTCCAGGAAGTTCTTGACAGGTGGGTAGATATAGGAAAATTCCTTTGGGTGTGGTTAAGAAATCTTGAGGCATCCAAGCTTGTATTGGTTTGGTGATCTTTGGACCGATTTAGGTGAGATCATTGTGACTTGAGGGTGGAGGTGGTTTAAACTTTTGATTCCTTGTTTTGTTATGTTTTGGTTTATCCCTTTTAATCCAAAATTCAGGGTTTTAATATGGCCTGGGGGTGATTGGTTGAAAGAGAGATTTGGTTCAGCCCAATCTATAGTCAGGTGGTATGTAGAAGTCCCTGACTTGGTTGGTACTATGCATATGTTAAAATGTGGTATTATTTATTGATGATCAATGACTATAAGTGTTGATTTATTATTGTTTGTATGACTATTTTTTCATGGCTTCATTCTAGTTAAATGTTGTTTAGATACATGGTATTTTTCTTATCATATGATGTGTTTTTTATCTAGATCTAATTCATGGTTTGATGGCTCGTGGTTGATTTATATGAATGTATGTGTTAATTTGTATTTTATTGCAGCTAGTGCATGAGGGCAACAAGCCTTCTTGATGAACTAATGAAACCAATCAACAAAGTATACATTCATTACCTACATGTACAATAGTCACAAAGTGTTTATATAAATGAATCATTTCGACTACCAATTTCCCAATGTCATAACTTTGGCGTATGATCTATGTTTGACTATCATAATACCTTGTTTTGAACATATCCACGAGGAGGCCAAAAACAAAATATGTTAAACATATTCTAGCACTTTTCTAGTCTCTCCATTTTTCCTAAAAATCTTGTTTAGGCACTCAAAATGACATCAGAAGTTTAGGACCTGAGAAAATGTCAAAAATGGAAAGTTGTTTAAAATTTAAGGAAACAAAACTGAAAGGAAATGGTGTTGGTTCAAGTTAGGCTAATAACAGTGTGTCATTAGGTGTTTATAGTCAGTTCTGGACACATCGATCCCATTTTCCATAAGTGCATCTTGGAAATCGGGTCATGCATAGTAACTCTCATCTCATGTTTACACTGGTGAGTAGGTTAAAGTGGGTAAATGTGGGGTGGGGTGTTACATAGTGCTATCAGAGTAGGTTCACAGCACTGGGCCTCGGGGTAAATACAAAATGTTGTGCAGATCTATATGGTTACTGCACATTTCTCTATGATTATCATTCATGCATGGGAGATATTTTATTAAGGTTAGTCTAGTGTCTTGATTCATGCATGTATTGATAAGTTTATGTATCCAGCTAATCTAGATTGACTTGTGCAGATGCAATAGCCTCACCATCAATAAGTTGAGGTAATTCTTTGATTATGCCTTTATTTCATCTAAGAGCGATATGTTGCAGGAGAATGGAAGGTCGAGAGATGAAGAGCAGAATGATTGAATACAGTTCATATGACTCCTCATACAATCCAGAAGAGAAACTAGTGGGATAGGAGAACTCAGTTGAACAGCAGGGAGAGGGAGAGTCTCCAGATGTCTGGAGGTATAGATCATAATTTGTAAATCTAATAATGAGACGTTCATTCAAGCATGGAAAAGGATTGTGAAATCTCAAGAGAAGTAAGACGAGGTTAATATGGTTATCCTCTTGAGCCTTTCATATTTACAGAAGAAGGGATAGTTGGAGATTAGTCCTGGAGATAGACAAGAAGAAAATACTAATGGGGTAGATGGAAGAAGGTCCCAGAAAAGGCATATGATGGATAGGGATGATATAATGAAGAGAGGTATACTCTTGGATACTCTTGAGAAGATGAATAGTATGCATGGATTTTACTCTAGTTTCACTTTTGGGATACATCATTGCCATCACCCCCAGCATCATTATAGGAGGAGTGAGAAGGGTACTTCCCAAAATAGTTAAATAAATCCAAGCCTCCTACCTTTGATGGAGAGACAACTAAATCAGAATATGCAAAAGAATGGTTGCTTGGGATGAAGAAATTATTTAGGCTTCATGATTATTCAGAGAATACGAAGGCCAAGATAGCTACCTTCAGTCTCAAAGGAAAAGCATATATATGGTGGGAAGATGTCAAACATGTCAAAGGCATTAGGGAAGAGGAGTTGATTTGGGGAGAATTTGAAAGACTCTTCAGGAAGATGTACCTGTCTGAGAGGTATTATGATGTAAAGGCCAAGGAATTATATGAGGTCAAGATGGGTTCCATGACATACTAAATAATATACAACTATATACTAGAGATATTAAGTTGTGTTCCCTATCTCAAGGATGAGAAATAAAAGATCCAAAGTTTCATCAGTGGATTTCCATTATCATTCAAGGACCAAATTGACTTTGATGAGCCCTAATCATTGGATGAAGCTATCAGAAAGTTGAAGCATTGCTATGAGAAATCAAAGCGCAAGCTTGAGTTCAAGTGTGACTAGAAGGGTGGTGAGAAGACTAAAAGAAAATAGCTCAAGAAGTGAGGACAATCTTAGGACGCAAGTGTGAAGGAAAATGTAGCCCCTTATAAGAAGTTCAATGTAGCATAGAAAGGACATGGGTCTTAGCCTGTGGAGCAGCTGAATAAAGACAGTGGAATAGAACCACAGAAATGATGGATTTTTGGTAAATATCATCGCAAGAAGGATTACCATTGTATCACGATGACAGACCTCAGATATACAATGTTTAGAAGGCACAGACAGTTGGGATGTAGCTCAGAGCATTCCTCGAATCTATGTAGCAGTTGACAACATGCAGGTGGACCACCAAGCATCATTATTCAGATGGAAGGTAAGCTTTGTGATCATTTTTTTTCTATTTTTATTGATCTAGGATCAAATTATATCTATATTAGTCCTGACTTGGTGGATAAGTGCCATTTTAATAAGGAAGTGCATGCATAATCTTGGTTGGTGGAGTTGGCTACAGGGACGCACCGTTGGGTGAGATTGTGTGCATTTGAGCTTAATGGCATGCCTACAATAACAAACCTAAATTTACTTCCTTTTGGTGCATATAGCATGCTTTTGGGCATGGATTGGTTATTTATTCATAGGACCAAGGTAGATTGCTATGACAATTCCATTGAGTGCTTAGATGACGATGGAGAAAAGAGAGTCTTGTGGGGAAATAAGAAGCCTACATCAGTGAGAATGGTTACAGTTATGCAAGATAAGCACAACTATAGAAAAGTATGTGTATTGTTTGTAGTACATGTTTCCAATGAGAAAGGGAAAGAGGATGAGGATGATAAATTCTTGAGGAAGTATCCTATCTTATAACAGTTTTAGGATGTGTTTCTTACAAAGATTCCAAATTTGTCGCTTCACAAGGAACCGTATTTCTCTATTGAGTTGATACTAGGAGCAGGACCAATATCTAAGGCACCATACAAGATGAGAACTTCCAAGTTAGTGGAAATGAAGTTGCAACTTAATAATATGTTTCATAAGAGATACATAAGGTCAAGTGTATCTCCTTGGGGTTCACTAGTGTTGTTCGTAAAGAAGAAGGATGGTACTCTCATATTATGCATTGATTACAAGTAGTTGAACAAGGTAACTATCAAGAATAGGTATCCATTGCCTAGGATTGATGGTTTGTTTGATCAGCTGAAGGGAGGAGTAGGTTTTTCAAAGATTGATCTGAGATCGGGATATCATCAGGTGTGCATCAAGGAAGAATACATCTATAAGACTGCATTACTTACAATGTATGGGCACTATGAGTTGTGTTGGTTCCTTTTATTTCTACTAATTCTCCATCCACCTTCATGTTTTTTATGAACATAGTGTTGCACCCTTATCTGGATAAGTTTTTGATAGTCTTTGTCGGTGACATATTAGTCTATTCATAGAATGGGCAGGAGCATGCAGAGCACCTATCAGTAGTATTAATATTTTTTATAAAGCATAAGTTGTATGCCAAGATCAGAAAGTGCAGTTTCATTCAGTCTTAGATTCATTACTTGGGACATGTTGTTTTCAAGGAGGGGATAGAAGTGGATCCATAAAAGATTAAGGCTATCACAGAGTGGTCATCTCGAAGGAATGTGCATGATGTTAGACCATTCATGGGAGTAACAGGTTACTACAGGAGGTTTATCAGGAACTTTTCCAAGATTTTCTATCTATCACATCTTTGCAGAGAAAGGGAAAGAAGTTTGAATGAACTGTTGAGTTTGCAACTAGTTTTGATCAGTTGAAGAATTGCTTACCAATTGTAACCACCCCTCCCACATTTACCCACTTTAATCGACATGCCAGGGTAAACATGAGTTGAGGGATATTATGGCATGACCCAGTCTAATAATTATAGTTAAGAAAGTGGATTTGACAAACCGAAACTTTACTGACCTTCCTCAGGAGCTATAAGACACCCAGGAGCTAAACAACCACTCCAAGTGCCCCAACCCTGAGAAAGATGTTTTTTAGTGACCTAGGACCACAACTGCATGCATGAAAAGGCCTTCATATAGTTATAATCCTCCAACTACATGCATAATCCTGTAAGGGTGTGGTTATAGCCTAAAATTTCTGGTTCAGAGGTTTCGGTCTGAGATTCTGAGCCAGCATTTCAGACTAGACTCCATAACACTACCCAAAACTCAATGAGACTTTCCAGAATGATAAATAACATCAATACAAAACTTGACCATGGAATTGACCTAACTAGGCCTAACCATGACTATCATTTTGTCAAACATATGGTGAACATGTAATCTATAGGTCATGAATGCATATATGAACATACAAGTCTAAAACTTATCTGAGATTCACCAAGAAGGTCTAATTCCCTCTCATAATAGCGTCAATAACATCTGTTATCTCATGCATTCATTAAACATTCATTGACTAATCAAAACATCTAAAGAGCCATAGCTATAACATGTCATGGAACCATGTTTATAACCTATATTTAACCATGATAGAAAAACCATCAAAGACATGTAATAATAAGTACAAGTATCCATAGAATACAATAGGAAAATAACTCTTATTACCATATGCAAAATCCAACCATGTTAGATACTTCCACATACCACCCAACCATAGATTGGGTTGAACCAAAACTCTCTTTCATCCAATCACCCCCACACCATATTCCAAGCATTAATGTGGGATCTCATTGAATAAACCAAACAATACCAAACCAAGTCTTCCAGAGGCCAAACCACCTTAATCCTCAACTAGTGATTCCACATCATGGTCATACATCACTAATGCCAACCAGATCGATCTATACCCAAGTTGTCCAGGGCTCCGGGAACTAGTAACTCAACCCAAAACCTTCGAGGGCTCTAGAGTGTTTATCCAACCTGAATCCAAGGACCAGTAACTCAACCTACCAAAGGCTCCAAAGTGTTTATCCCAACCCAGGATTTAGGACTAGTAACTCAACCCAAGTTATTCAAGGGATTCTAGAGCATCTATTCCAACCGATATCCATAAGGAATCATGAACACCAACCAGAAAAAATCAAATGGAAAAGCCCCACAAAACCATGGTTATCCAAGAAATTGCAAGGCAAGGATAAAACCATTGTCAATCCAGGCAATCCTCCATCCCAATGATAAAACATAACCATATAATCACATGCATATACCATGCATCCATAAATCAGCAAGGAAATCACACATGCAACTTGTTACCTATAAATCAATCAGGCTCTTCCTAATAAGAAGTTTGAATATCTAAGGAACCTTCTTGGTTTGGTAGATATTGTTGATTGTATTGATGATAAGAATGTGGAAGAGATTTGTTGAGGCTTTCTGAGTGAAGCATTTCCTGGGAGGACATTTTTTGTGGTCTAGGTCCTCAAGTTGGAAATGTGGTGTTGGTCATTGAGCTCTGACACACACCTGGATTTTTGGGTTGATGGTTAGCAAATAAGCTTGATGGTACCTAGAGAGGCTGAAGCTTGGTTCCATCTTAGTCCCACCTGGATAGATTGACTTGGTCTGGAATCTGGTCCATGGCATTGCAGTGCCTAAACTATTGAGATACCAATGGATAGATTGCCCTGATCAGGGATCTAGTCCATGGCATTATGGTGGCTAAAGTTCTTCATTGTTCATATAGTTTGAGATCTTCCATTGTATTTGTATATTATGAATACCTCCATAGTTAAGAGGGAGTGTTGAAAAATGTAACTAGGTTTGGTCTTCATTTAATGTATTTGAGTCATCATGAAATGCACTTGTCAAAAGAATAAAGAAAATAATTTTTATTATTGTATCATTGACTTGTTAAAGAATGATTTTCATGCTTGGGTCATCATTATATTAGTCAAAGTTCTCATTGTGGATTCCTAGGATTAATATTGAGTCTACAAAGTCATTGTATATTCAAAGAGACCCTTCTTGGTATTTTGAATCATGTAAAAGGGTTTAGTATTGAGACAAATATGATTTATGTATCCTCCACATCAAGTCAGCCTAGAAGAAATCAAGTCAACCTAAGGACACCTATTCAACCTCCCTTGAAGCCTATGAATAGAAGCAAGTCAAATTCATTTGGAACATCTCATCTCAAGCAAGTTTGATATCTCTAAGGAAGCCAAAGAAGTGTGAAGTGGGTATAAGGAAGAAAAAGGAAGTGCGAGATGGGTGGAGTCTAAGGAGAAGAAGAAAAATGAATTTTGGTTCCTCTCTCTCTTTATTTCATGCCCTAGTTTGGTAGATCGAAGTCTTCCAAGTTTCGTTGATACCGGAAGCTACCTGATGCTAGAAGAAGCTACATAATCGAAGTTGTTGGAAGAGAGGTTGAATATCTGGGAGGTTGACTTGGTGTGGAGGGAAGGTTTGGTATTTTTCTAAGGTGAAGAGTCTCAAATAATACTATTGAAAGGAAGAAAATTTTGACTAGGTTTTCCCCTCGAGGGGCGTTTTTCCCTAGCATAGTTCCTACATATTGTGTCTCTTGTTTTGTGATCTTCATAAAAACTTAATATTGTAATTGCTTGAAGAAATATAAGATAATAAATAAGTAAAAGAAGCCAAAAATAATCACAAATAATTATCAAGAAAGGATAATCAAACCATAATCTATTTACATTGATTTTCCAATAGTAATATTCCATGAGTGTCCATCTTTTGCATGCTTTCCACTTCATCAAGCATAGGAATGTTCTAAGCATTGGAACTAGTTTTCTTTTCTAACACTCATTCCCTCTATTGTACTATGATCATTCTTTTATTCCTTTTCAATTTTTCTAAAAATGAAAAATCCAAAAAAAAAAATATTAGAAAAAAAGAGGCGATGGGAAATAGTTTATTTCATCATATTGGAAGCAAAGTTAGTCGTCTCTCCCTTGAACAAAGAAACATGTCATGAGTCTTATCCTCATCAATTTGGTACCTAGTATGTCCATAAGAAGCCAAACCTTGTTTTAAATTCTTTACTCCTTTAATTGGTTACTCTTCTAATCATATGGAGAGTTTGTTAATGCCTCTTGTGTCTCATACTTATACAAATTAATTCTTCATTCCATGTTTCCTAAGTCACAATATGTGTTCATGCATATGTTCAAGGGAATTTAGCTCTGCATCAACCTTTCTTCAGTGTCTTTTAACCCTATCTGGTTCATCAAGTCACTTCCAGTATCTATTTAGCATCTCAGTCATATATGTGTGCCAATTTAGAAGGTCCCCATTGACTTCTTGCTGATAGGTTCGTTCGTACTGACTCCAACAAATTGCTCTAAGAGGAGACCTAAAGTAGCACTCTAGTCCCATTCTCATCATTGGTATGTGACCTTATGCCCAGCTTTGATTTTCATCATTGTTCTTTGACTGGGTGGTTTCCCTTGTGTTTAACATCAACTTCTATTACCTCACATTGGGATTCGTGTAGTACCTTGGCTTCCATTTCATTTTATTGATGGATTCCTTACCTCTATAATCAACTTGCATTATTATTCAATATTTAGAGGGTCTCTTTAGTGTGTTATTTCATTTTTTCCATGTGAGAGATGAACTTAGTGGTGGTTCATTCAATCTTTTCATCTAAGTTCTTCCAAATCATTGGCCTTCTAGTTACACTCACATTGTTTAATGGGGGATTCCCTAATGCCCTCCTACCATTAGATCTTTTCACATAAAATCTAAATCAATTCTTTAGGAATAAGGTATATAGTACTTTTTAGTACCTTCAAGTTTGCAATTATCAGTAGCAAATTCCCTCGCTATTGATCATCAAAATACATCAATATCGCATGCTTGATAAATTCTTTCAAATGTCCGACGTCAATACATTTATTTGCACTTGTTTGATTATAATGGTACCTTGAAACACATTAGAATTATCGATGGGTAGTCTCACATTTTTTAACAATATATATATCAATGACCAATAATTAAACAATTTATCACATGGTCTAATTTAACTCATCTATTCCCATATTTTAGAAATGTACCATCGACAATCGATTTTGAAGACCTAAAGTTGTGTAAGCATCCATGTTCACTTGAAAACTTCTTCAATTCCTGCCAATGACATCCATCCCAATATGCTACCCTCAGTTCAGTAACATCTTATGTGTTGACACATGATATTTTAGACACTACCACTCCCTTGTACATGACTTTGGTACTTCAGTGGGGGATCAATTATATACTTCACTTTATTCCATACATCCTCCTATATGATACTTAGACATAACTTCATTGTGTATTATTCATGGATATGATCTACTTTTGGGCCCACTATATATTTTTATGATTATTATTGTCAAACTATATACACATCATCATGGATCCAGATAGTACTTGATTGGTGACCATGCTTTACTCCCTTTGATCATGTGTATGCCTACCTTAGATATGAATTTTCTTTACAATTCCTTATATAGGTATTGATAAGTGCTAAATTTGGAGAGACCTTACCAAGCCCTCTTGATGCATCCTCATGTATGTATACATAATGTATTTTTTCCATCAAAACCCCTTGTGACCTCATACATTAGGGGGCATCTATTATAGTATATTTCTCCACACTTATATTTAGATGCACTTGTTGGCCAAGGAAACATCCCATTTTCCCTATGCAAACCTAAATTTATCTGCATTTTTTTTCTCAAATTAGATACCAAAGCTTCTCGCATATAAAATGTGTAAGTACATAGGTTCTCACAAAGAAACCCACATATTCCTTTAAATATATTTTAAAAATATATAAAATTTGATCTTACATGTGAGGTTTACAGGTTAGACTAGAAGCCACCTATTGCATCTCATGTTATAACCACCCAAAGCAATTTCTAGTGGTATTTAAACACACCGTGGGTGGTGCACCATGTGCATAATTTGTCTTTGCATCCAAACTCTAAAAAAATTATTCTTGATCAGGTCTTTTAATCTTGTGATTTCAAGCGCTCTCCCTTCTTCAATAAACCCTAGTCACTATTGTAGAGTTTATCCCCTCTATCTCACGTTCTTATATATTTTTTTGGAGGAGGAGAGATTCAATGGCTTGGTAACAAAGGATTTGGAAGAAGTTTTCGTTCCTTTCCTGCAACAAGGATCAGGTAACGATATAACTACCTCTATGTTATAAATCTCAACAAATAAACTCATGTTTTGTTCCAATTCGTTTGTTCATATGGTGTGTTTATGATTATGTGATTAGATAATTTATGGAATAATGTATAATATAGCTCTTTATATGATTTGAATTATTTTTCTAATCATTTTCTTGTTGTTTTTGTTGCAATTATGTGCATATGGAGAAAGAACAAAGGTTTGGACCCTTTGGATTTACATCAAATGTAGGACCCTCTTGTAATTGCCTATCCCTCACTTTGTGAATTTTAAGCAAGTTATGTGATTGATCTAGTTTTCTTTATTGTTTTATTACTTATGCTATGTTGGGGATATCAACCCTAGCCTCAAGTATTTTATCTTGTAAAAAAAATGAACACTTAGATCAGTTCCCATATAACTAGTTTTCTATAAGGCATTATAAGAGAAGTCTTAACTATTCATTATGTTCCTATAACTTTGGTGAATAAATGGAATAATCAATAAATACTTGCACAAAATTTTCTATATACTCTTGAAATATTCTATTCATTAGGCTCATGAAAACACATGGGGCATTGGTCGATCCAAACAATAATACTATGAATTAAAAATGTTCAAATTTCATCTTAAAAACTATCTTTGGGATATCGTATTCTTTGAATCTCAACTAATGGCATCCAGATCCCAAATATATCTTAAAAAGATAGTCACTCCCTTCATTTTATCAAATAAATCATCCATTATTGGAAAGGGATATTGATTTTTAATCGTCACCCTATTTAACTAACAATAGTCTTTGCATAACCTCCAAGATCCATCCTTCTTTTTAACAAATATTATTGATGCTCCCCTTAGTGATATGTTGGGTCATATAAATCCTAAATATAACAATTCCTCTAATTGAATATGTAATTCCTTCAATTCAATATTTGACATACAATACAATGTTTAAGAGATAGATTTTGCGCTAGGTTTAAGATCGATACTGAAATTAATATTTCTTAGGAGGCATCCCAAGTGATTCTTCTAGGGACAAATTATTGAATTCGAAAAGAATTGCATATTTTTAAGGATCATCTGCATCTTTTTTTCATATAAAAAATCTATTGCATATAATTCTTTCACCTATATCTCAACAATTGCATCAATGAGATGAACCTTAACAACACTCCTTAGTTCTTCCCCACCAAGCACTTCCTCTGGCCATCATATTTAGTGAAATGCAACACCTTATCCTTACAGTCTAGATCTACCTCATGTTGTTCTAACTAGTTCATTCCTATAACAAGTTCATATGATTCTAGGACCATAGTATGTAAAGATATTTTACATACACTTTACTCAACCTTACAATCCTTTCTAATTTTCCTACATTTTGTTTCATTCCACATGTCAATTTTGCATGCCTAAAATTACGTTCTTCTAGTGCTTCATGCATATTTTTTTGCTAATGCAACATGCGAGATAAAAGACTCAATAATGCCTGGATCTATTAAAAAAAAATTAACTTCACCATCATTAGTACTTGTTGTCTCAAGAATAGTGGATTGATGCTCATCCTAGCATTATTCATTGTCGCATGTATCTAATGAGAGCTTCCTAAGATTTCCACAGTGGTCTACTATTGTGTTGAGTTAGGCTTCCCTGGTTGCTGAGAGCAAGGGCCTCTCATGGTGTGGACCTACACAAGTCCAACAACCCATCTTAGGAGCCTAAATCCCACTCTTGGTTGAATTGAATGATGGCCTAGAACTCTGTTGGTAAGAACGAAAGTATTGTGCCCAACTTTACTGAGGTGTGAAATATAATTTTTATTTGGAAATATCTTATTGTGTCAGGCACGATTGTTGTGTTTTAGGGTATCAATTATTGGCATTATGGCTAATGTGTTGTCCTTGATCGAAACTTACTCAATAAATATGTTATTTATGTCAACTTGATGTCTATAGAATTGTTTCAGATAACATGAATGTTGGTACATATATTTCAGAAATGACGAAGTATGTTGGCAACCTTGGTACAATTTTCACTTGAGAAAAGATGGGAATTGTGAAGTTTGAAAAGTATACGTGACCCCCATGAAGAAGAGTTGCATACATACGCAGGAAATATGAACAAAATTCACGTACATAATCCAAACCATGGAAATCTGGATACCAAGGGTAATTACCATAGTAATTTCCCATAATATTATGTCAACAATGTCTATTTGATCCAGTCAAACGAATACCATCAAAATTACAAAAGGATTTTCCTGTGGTATTGACTAAGGAAAAAAGCTATATAATAAAATTGAGATGAAGGATTTATGTGTGCAAGTAATGGATTATTCATGTGTGTTCTAATTTGTAACAGGTGTGCACCATGGAGCATGGAGAAGGCTCAGATATGAGAGATATGAAAATGCATTGAGCACTAATGATCTATTTATGGTTATGTAGTTAACAATGCTAGACTATAGTTATAATGATGGTATGATCTGAATGTAGTGATGTGTGATTGTAACAGTATCTATGCTGAGATATATGTTCGACAGATGTTGTGATTTGCAGCTAAGTTTTGATTCAGTAGTTTAAGATTTGTACGCAGATTTTCTTCAGTATGGTCGCGTACATACAAATATCTAGTTCAATATTGTCGCGTATAAATTATGTGATATTATATTTAGTATGTTGAAATATATACGTGGGTTTAACACATGATAAGTGCACATATACACAGGTTTTCTTAATAACAATCACATATATTTTTAGTTAAATATGATCAGGATTTGCAATGCTGCTTAATGATGATAGTTGATGAGTTATGTTGTATTTGCTATTGTCCATCAATGATGTATTGATTATGATGGTTTATATCTTTTTTAGATTGGTTGTGCGTTTATTTGATCTGGTTGTAGTGGTTGGTTTAGTATTCAGTAGCATAATTTTTCAGTGATTTACAGTGATTCGGTGATTCAAATTTTTAGATTCAGTATTTCAGTTTGGCATGTTGATTTGTGCTTATTGTTGGTGTGGGTCGAGTGTGAAAAATTGATGAAAGGTGGCCTAAATGTTTTGATGTGTATTTGGAACAGGTGGATCTAGTATGAAATATTATGAAACATGGTCCACAAGGTGCTAAGGGTTGCACCGTTCAATGAGGGAATAGGAGATCCTTCCAGTAGGAGCTAGTAAATGAGATCAGGGTTTGTATCTCCCTTCTAGTGGATAAATGGAGAATAAGTGGAGGTTGTAGCGTCCTACAGGTAGGAGCTTGCATGCTGGTAAGAGTTTGTTCTAGTTCAAGACATTGATGTCATAATTTTTTATTATAAGAGAAGAAGACAAAGACGACAACATCGATGGTTTTATCCCACATTGAGTTTCCACCTAAAATATCGATGTCCATATGTGTTGATACATTTCTTGTGCGTTGATGATTTATATGCTCTTTGTTGCTCATGGTTTCTGCTTAATAAATGGATAATGAAATAATGATGCACTAGTTAAAGATAAAAATCTGATGAAACCTATGAATAATTAGTTATCTGAATATATGTAGTTTTCATTCACTAGAGTCTCGTACACATGTGGGTGGCATGAAGAACAATAGCGTACATAATTTTGAATTGAAACTGAAAGGTAAAGCGAATTAAAAATTTCAATTCACCCCCTCCCCCTCTCAATATTTTTCCTAACATCAGTATCGTTTTGCAAATTGTGATTGTTGTGTTGGAGGATGATAAGGTGGCATTTAGTTCCCTATTCCTTATTCTCACTTTGCCTGGTTCGTTAAAACTTCAAACAATTGTTGAAAAGATCTCATTATTTTGCAACAATCTCCCACATGAATTTGTTCTTGCCCTGTAATATGATCCCCTTCATCAGGTGGAGTGAATGGATTTGGCTGCAAGGCAATGCCATGTCATTCCCTCTTGCATCCCCATTCTTCCCTGCTCCTCTTATCGGAATGATACCTATTTCAATAAAAAATCAATTTACATTAATTCATCATTAATAATAACAATGTGGAAGGTTAAGGGTCCGGTGTATGAATTGGCTTCTGATATAATAATGTAGCACTCCAACATCTTGCTTTGATACCACATGTAACACCCATCACTAACAACACATCAAGGGATCTCTCTCTCTCTCTCTCTCTACCTCTCATGGCTATCACCTTGTGCAAAATTATTCTTAATATCAATCACAATACAAGCAATTATATATTTATATACCCAATACACTAACAAATAAAATACATTGCAACTTTGATAACTAAAGTTTGGTAACTAAGAAAGTGATAATATCAAATTTAAGAATCTATGACAATAATATATCTTGCCCTTGCTATCATCTAAATATTTTCATTAATTTAATACTCAATATTTGTTTCTAATATGCTAAAAGCAAAATTCCATTCTGTAACCTTATTCTTCAAGATCTTGTGTTGCATTCTAATATCCAATTTATTCCTTTCTAAAAATCACAATTTACAACCTTAATATAAGATTAAAGTAAACTTAATCACTTAGTTGAATTCAATTTCGAATCTACCTTACACAAATTGTTATAATTGTTTATATCCAGACTTCAATAATTTGGATTATCTAATACATCAAACCATAGATATATGCATTAACCATTCTGAATTTATTAGCCTAATCACTACAAAAATTGCATTACTTCAAGTGTATGGTTCATTTAAATAATTTTCATGTAATACAAAATTTTATAAATTCTAATATGTATAGCATAAGAGTAAAATGTTGATTCAAACACAAATATTATAGTATATCACCAAAAGGTGTATTGTATATATAAGAGGAAACAACTAGATTCACTACAACTTTATTACAACCTGACGGTTCTATTTAAGGGAAGTTATTAGGTTGAAAACAAGGATGGTTGGTAATCTCTTGAAACTCCAAGAAGTGTTATGATATGGTTGATGCTATTACATATTGAAAGCTCACACAAAAGTACATTTGCTAAAGGAAATTGGAATTACTCAGATTAGTATTTTTCTTATACTAATAACCAGCAGTTATCACCCTACACAAAAGATAGTGCTTGAATAGCCTAAAGTTTTTAGGATTCTCCCAGTTTACATAACGAGGTACAATCTATAATTTCCACTCCGATTAGTTTTAGTTTTCGTTCACATTAGAGATCCAATTGTTATCACCCACTTACACAACATAACTACCTTGAGGAGCTTAACATATTTATCCAAATGCAGGTATAATGAATAACTACCTTGAGGAACTTAACATATTTACATATTTATCCAAAAATAGGTATAGTGATGTGCGTGCTTCATATTCATATCCAAAGGTAGTTATGATGTCAGTGCTTCACGTCCATATCCAAAGTAGGTAGGCAGGTAGGTATAAGGTGGTGTGGGCTTACCTGGTTTAGTAGGTATGAGGTGGTGTGGGCTTTCCTGGTTTAGTATGTTTATGATATAAAAAATCCCTTATTTTCAATTATTATTTTCATATTTTTTCATAGCCATGCAAAACGAAAATCAAATACGTTCGAACCCAAATATTTGTTGAGGGACTTGATGAGACCCTTGGTGTAAGGCCTTCGCAACTCAGGCAAGCGAGCGACGGGTGCGCAGCACGGCGGGCGCACACGGGTGCGACGAGCGGGCGGTCAATGCGACGGGCGGGCGCTCCTTGGTGCGACGAGCGGGCGGTCAATGCGACGGGCGGGCGCTCCTTGGTGCGATGAGCGGGCGGACGTGCGACGGGCAAGCGACGAAGTGCGATGAACCTCCGAACTTGTGCGACGAACATATGCGATGATATGAGGAACACTTGAAATAATCTAAGTGTTGGATCCTTGTTTATATGCGACGGCTAAGGAAAGCCAAGCCGACTTGTGAAATAGCACATATGGGTGTGTTATGATGGTTTATGGGGTTGGCCTTAAGGCTGGACACCCCTTCCATACGCACGCAAGATGTGTATAAGTAACAAGTGACTTGAGCTCATTTGGCATCAAGCAGTTCAGCCAACGAACTCGCATATCTCTACTATGCTTGGAGCAGGGGTAAAAGGGCGCAGATAAGTGCGCATAACTCATGCGCTCAAGAAGGAAGTGCGCAGATTTACCGGAGCTGGTCGTAGGTTACAGAGTGCGGTTTTGAGGTGGTTATGTGCAGAATTTAAAGGAGGAGTTCTTGGTGTCTCGGGTGAGCAACCTCCTACCGTATGAGGTTGGCACCTGTATTGTAAAGGTTGTCTATGCCTTGGTTGTAAATTATTCTAAGTATAGACTTGGAGTTTTGCCAAGTATACTTGATGATGTATTATTGAAGAACTGTTATAATATATTATTGTTGGGCAGACTTGTTCGGGAGTTGCCCCTCCCTTTATACTTGTGTGCAATTGTTGATGTTCTTGGTTAATTGCATATGGATAATGAATGAGTATGGGCTTCATTAAGTATAAAGGATAAATGCATTTTACTTGGTTGCGAAACACAAACTAAGTAAGGACAAGTGAATTAGGCGTATTCCATGTGCACGAGTATTGTTAAAAAGAAAGTGTTCGGTGGTGCCGCACCTCGCCGGCACGGTTGAAAGACCACCGTAGGCTTGGGGGTGTGACAGTTGGTACCAGAGCAGCTGATCCGGATATTGAAGCTGCTACACAACTTCACCGAAGTGAAGTTGGTATCAGAGCAAGGTTTGCTCGTGACGAAGTGCAGGTGTATATACACTTGGAAATTTGACAGTTGATGTTTGAGCAAGGTTGCTCGTGACAAGGTACTGCAGGTGAAAGAAACCATTTCACATGAAGTGGAACAAGGGTTGGTTCTGATTGCAGGTAACTTGGTGAAGCTGTTGAATGGTTGAAACTAGATTGCAAAAGAGCAAGAAGTTGTTAGAGATGGCAACTGATTCTCAGGCTGGGTCTAGTCATACGATGAAGGATACTACTCTTGGGTTCATTGAAAAGGTGATTGAAAAGATGGAGGCTTTGGAGACTTCTTGGGATAAGAAGATGGACTTGCTTGCTAGAGAGCAAGAGACCAACTTGAAGACCAAGGAAGAACTTGAAGAACTCCGAGTACAACATGATGAACTCCGAGCACAGTATGAGTACACTGATCTTATGTGTACACAACTTGAAGTAAGGGTCAAAGAGGTTGAAGAATCAAGGGATCAAGGTCTTGCAGAGATCGTGAACTTGAGGAAAACTATTGACTTGGCCAATGATGAGATAGCGGTGTTGAAGAAGGCAGTGAGGCACAACTCAGGTGGAGGAGTACCTCATATGAAAGTCAAGGAACCGGAATCTTATGATGGCACAAGGAATGCAAAGACTCTTGGCAACTTTCTATGGGACATGGAGCAATACTTGGAACGATTGGGTCTATCTGATGATGAGACAAAGGTTAAGGTAGTTGCTCAGTTCTTAACAAAGGATGCTAAGATGTGGTGGCGAAGGAGGTTAGATCAGATTGCCAATGGTAGTGCTGATGACATTACTTCATGGGATGACATGAAGAAGGCTTTGCAGACTCATTTCAGTCCTCAGGATGAAACATGGGAAGCAAGGACGAAGATTAAGTACATAAAACAAACCGGAAGCCTACAAGCATATCAGCGAGAGTTTGCAAGTGCAGCTTTGGAACTTCCTGACATGGCGGAGAGGGACAAGGTGTTTAACTTCATTATTGGGTTGAAGCCTTGGGCACGCAATGAAGTGAAGAGGCAGAAGATTAGGACACTTGAAGAAGCTTTTGCTGCTGTTGACAGGTTGGTGGAACATTATGATGAGACTTCTGATGATAGGAAGAAGAAGTCCGAGAAACCGAAAGATAAGAAGAAGGAAGATGCTTCAAAATCGGATGATAGTTCGAAGATGAAGAAGCCTTTGAAGTGTTGGATTTGTGCTGGTCCACATACGGTGAATAATTGTCCTTCTAAACCAAAGGTGGCTGCTATTGCACAATCTGATGGAAAGAATGAAGGTGCTTCTGTAGGGATGATGCAGATACTTGGTGCTTCTGCTACTACGGAGGTGGTCTCTAGGAGAGATCCTGAAAGGAACAGATTGGAGTATGTTCAGATGAAGGTCGGAAGTGCTGATGTACTCACTATGGTGGATAGTGGGGCTTCTCACAACTTCATGAGTGAAGATACTGCGAGAAGAATTGGACTGAAGTTTGTACCGGTAAAGGCACAAATGAAGACAGTGAATTCTCCTCCTATGGGGATTCTTGGTATAGCTGAGAAGGTGGACACTACACTAGGTGAATGGACCGGGAAGGTGGACTTCACTATAGTGCGGATTGATGACTATGAAGCTGTATTGGGGATGGAATTCATGAAACAATTTGAGGCTATGGTTGTACCACATTTGAGGAAACTCTACATTTATGATGGAAGGGAAGATGTACCCATTGGTGTTCCAACCATTGGTGTGACAAAACTTGATCATAAATTAGGAGGAATGCAAAAGGAGGATAAAGAGAAGGTGAACAAGCGGTTGTCCACTGTTGAGGCAAAGCTTGTGGAGCAGTCATTGGTCATTAGATCACTTTCAGATAGCATCTTGGATTTGTCAAGAAGGCTAGAGCTGGTGGAAGATGATGATGATGTTGATGAGGTATATGTGAGGCCGAATATCCGGAAGGAAGACCGGGAGGCATATCTACAAAGAATGGAAGTTGAGGATCCTGATAGATGGATTGAGTTGGTTAGTAAGGGAGAGCCTTCAGGCTCTACTCCCTCTACATCTTCTTAGATGACATAGAAGATGGGGCTCATTGTTAGCTGCTCATGGCAGTGAGTCCTTAAACATGGTTGAGCAGGTATGATTGATGGTGCAGGGATGGTGTTACACTAAAATTTGTCACCATGACTATTTGCAGTTAGTATGGCTCCATCAACTTTCATACTATCCTCCTTGGCAAGTCTCATACCTCTGCTCCTCATGTCAAACTCCAAGAAAGAGAGAAAGTCCTTAAAAAGTCAAATAACTCTGGGTACGCAGTTTCTCTTAGCCTTACCTGCGTGTACGCACCTCAAGTTTACAATACCTGCATACTTGTACACTCTGTCTGTAAAGGGGTGGGTGCGTACTCCTGTAAAGGTCAAAAGGTGCAAGTTTCACTTCAAAAAAGTTACTTGTGGTCATTTCTAGAGCATTCTAGAAGCTTGTTTGACGTGTATTGAGCGCCTCCAGATGGTTCATGTATCCCTATGAAAGAGGAACTTATCCCATCAAGAGGGGAGCTATCCCATTCAAAGAGGGGCTTATCCCATTGATGGTGGACCTGATTAACTTCCTCTAGAGCACTATAAATACAGGCATTGGGCCAGAGGAAGGGGAGGTTGAAAGCTGAACATTCCTAAGGGTAGATGCTGCTGGAATTAGGACTCCCTTATAGAGCTTGAGAGGAGAGATTCCCATCCTTTCCTAGCCTTATTTGGAAGTGGGTGAGCTGATCAAAGTAAAGGAGAACTCTTGCTGGACCCTGGGAGGGACTTGCACAACACCAAGGCTCAGGTTTGTAATGGTTTCTTTTGTTTCCACTCAATACAATTAAGCTCACTTTTCTCAACAGGTTGTTATACATGATTTGTTTCATATACTCCTTGGTTTGTATGATGAATATGTTTTATTTTATAAGTTATTCAGGTGCTATGTAATCTTTTGGCTTGTTAGTGAATGCAGGTTTCGAAGAGAAGGAGGAGCTCATCCGGATCGGCGAGGCTGGACTACTACAAAGCGTTGGACTAAAGGTATGTTATAAACACCTGATTACTTGTATTCTAAATGCATATTTAGAGAAAGGTAGTGTTTACTTGTCTTGTTTGTCACTAGAAAGCCTTAGCTTCTAGGGAGGTCAGTTTTGTTCGCAAAATTGACTCTTTCCGCATGACAAAATGGCGACCATACTGGGGAACTCCATTGATGTGAATGATTTTTCCTTTGTGTGAAACTTTGATTTGAGAAAAGTCGTTTGTTTTCTGGTTTTTGGCTGTTTGACTGTGTATTTGGGTGGGATAGCTTAGGGTTAAATTAGATTTTAGTTTTTCTTGGTTTTGCTAACATTACGCACCCTCTGAGTTAAGCACAGTGCGTACCTGTACGCACTGCAGCTTTGTGCACAGAGCGTACACGCACCTGTGCAAACAGGTTGCCTGCGTACCCTGTCAAAATTGAGAAAAATTCAATTTTCTCCTTTTTCGCCTTTTAGATTTTGTTTATAATTTGTTTTTGTTGCCCAGATCCACTGTTCACCTGTCAGAAGCTTTCATCTTGGCTAATTTCATTGGCATTCCTGCTTTAAGTTTTTATCAATTGGGTGTTTTGAGTCTCTTTTTTGAGAAATTCTAAATTTGATTTCCTTTGGTCATTACTTGGAGGTTTGTCTCAGTCTTTTCACAATTTTGCATCTTTTTGCTCTTGTTTTTGCAAAAAAAATTCCCCCTCATACGTCGGGGGGGGCTAAATTGTGTATGAGTGTTAATCGCCTTTGAGTGTTTTTATTTTTTGATCTTCGGAACTCTCACCCAATTTTCTCAACTTGCACTTGATTGGTTCTTAGATTACATTAGAATCATCTTGTGTTTGAGAATTCTCTTGCATATATCACATTTGCATAATTAGAATTCTCATTTTCAGAATATTATTGAAAAATGTGCATAGATTACGTTTGCATACTTTTCAAGTGAATTGTGCATAGATTACAATTGCATAGTTTACATTCTGAAAAATCAATCGTAGATTTAGATCAGTTTTCTTTGATTTGAATTTGCACAAAAATAAAAATTAAAAAAAAAAACTATTTTGGAATTGATTTGCACTAGTTTTTCTTGATGAAATTAGTGCATTAGAGAATTTTTCTCTTAGTGATCAATTTTTGCATTGTTGGAAGTGAATGGAAACTCTCTCCTTACTTTAATTAGGATTCATCGAATTGAAAAGATCACATTATCATATTCGATTGCATTCAGTTGAGTCGGGTCATAACACCATTGGTTTCATATCCATTTACCCATTTGAGTAATAACAGCCTTAATAACACAGCGCTTAATTAAAATTCATCTAGTAATTTTTACATTTCTAGGGCTCTGATACACCAACATAGCTTAGGCTAGTGTCTTGGAGTATGAGAGTAATTAACTCTCCAAGACAGTAAAACCAAACAAGTAGCTTATCTTGTGGTAGGATAAATCCAACTGTTTCATTTGTACTCTGGGAAAGCTCTTCTTAAAGGAGAAGCACGAGACCGTGTCTGAACCAGTGAGGGGATCAATCCTCCTTCATTGGGAACGACGCCAGATACGCACGTACTACAAATGGTAAACCTCGGATTATTATTGAGGAGCCTGGGGTCACTTGTCGGTAAACCTTGGATTATTGTCAAGGAGCCGGCAAGGGGATTGAGCTTGTTACTCTGCCCTTGCATGCTATCGGATCGTAGACTGTTCCCCCAGGTATATTTGTTGTTGTTGGTGACCTTAGTGACCATTATCTTTAGGGTTCTACCCAAGGTGACGGTGGAGGGAAGATCCCACTGTACCTGGAGCAGACGTCGGCTAGACTCACTTGGATTTTCTAGGGGGTTCACTTCACTCGAGACGGTTAAAGTGGAGGAACTTGTGCCAGTCTATTCATTAAGCAGGTTGTCGGGGTAACTGTTCCACCCGCCACTTCTGTACTGAATTTTGCGATGTTGGATTTCATCACCAACTAGTGTTTTCGGTCCGAAAGGTTACTGTTTGTGTGTGGTTTGACTCCTAGATTTGATAGCGCATGTTAATTTGTTTGTTTTTACTTTTAGAAACCATAGGTGTGAATTGTGAATTTTAATTGTTAGGTGTGAATTGTGAATTGTTAATTTTAGTTTTAAATTGTTAATAAAATTCACTGAAGTTGAACATAATGGTAAATGTTCCGGAATTTACCAACCTAGGAACCCCTCCTAATGAGAATCCTAGTACTTTTCCTTACTTTGGAAATGTTGGTCCTCCTTATATGGCTACTTTGTCATTACCTGGATTTACAATAGGTTTACCGATATGGTTATTTTCAACTTCGTTGGCCCCAAATACTCCAATTGTTCCACCTCAACCGAATGCTTCACCTCAACAGAGTTCACCATCTCAACATCACCAACCTTCTGTTAACCCTTTACCTTCTTCGCCTAATTTTTCTTCCTCCATTTCTTCCTCTTCGCTTGGTAAAAGCCTTGATGCTAGTAATCAGGTGTCTAAGAAGAAGAAGAAAGGGAAGAAGAAGAAGAAGACAAAGAAGCAAGATAAGAAAGAAGTCAACCAACCAACCACGACTGTAAGTGTTAGTTGTGTTGAGGAAAACTCCGACATGCATCGTAAACCCAAATACCCTTGCAGGCTTTGTAAGGGTGACCACTTCCTTATTAATTGTCCTGGTATTCCAAAGGTCTTGGAAGTATGGTCAGAAAAATCTCATCAACTTTCCATTGATCCATCAACCAGTGATAGTCAGGTTCCTGGGAAAAAGGGTAAAGTTAGGTTTCCTTGTAAGTTATGCAAAGGGAGTCATCAAACTCACATTTGCCCTCACATGGATGAAGCCTCAACATTGTTGGAAAATCTTACTGTTCCACAGCAAGAATTTCCAAATGGTTACCGTAAACTTTCTCCCAACCTACCGTCAACTGACGGAGTGATTGATCTAAATTCAAGTACAGTCGATCACACTCTCCCATTGGAGATTGAAACTCATGTCACTCAGGTTGATGATCCATTAGAGAGTGAACTTCATACCGCTCAGGTTCTTCTTGTTACATCAGATTCCTCTATGCCGGGGGGCATTTCACCTGTTTCTACAGAACCCCCTCCAAGCATTGAGGTCTTTTCCTTTGATTGGAATAGACTGACAGAACCTCGTCTTCCTTCCTCCATCCCTTTCCAAATCATTGTCAAGGCTAGTGGTAGGGACATACATCGTACTCAAGTAGATGAAGGTGCTTCTATCAGTATTTTATCCTCAACTGTTTGGAAAGCTTTGGGTTCCCCTCAGCTTGCGCCTATTACGCAGAATCTGAAAGCTTTTAATAGAACCATTAGTGAACCTTTAGGGATCCTTCCTAAGTTTTCTATTACCTTGGAAGGTAAAACTGTCTGTATTGATCTTATGGTAGTTCGAGGTCCCTTGGATTTCAATTTACTCCTTGGGCGAGACTATGTTTATGCAATGAAAGCTGTCGTATCGACACTCTTTCGCGTGATGTCTTTCCCTCACAATGGCAGTATTGTGACTGTAGACCAGCTTTCGTTCCCTAGTCTTGTTTCAACTACCAATAATATGACACCCCTAAATGTTCCTGATTCTAAAGTGGTATCTACCCTGCCACGGGTTAATTATGTGGCAACTGGTCCCATGTTTTCAGTTACCGATGTAAGTGAGCCTCTCACTGTTGATTTAGATCCGGTAATTGACATGGAAGACTCTATGGGATTATTTGAACATGATGTTCTTATCCCTGTTGAGTCCCTTGACATGTGTTCCTTCCAGAGAACTATTCTTCCTTCTGATGAAGACCTCTTGGAAGCCATGATCAAGGTATGTCCATTGACATGTCATTCCTCCAGTTGGAAGTCATGATGAGTGATAGCGAGGATAGTTCCTTGTCTTGTGTCAACCTCGTTAAAAAATGAATCAGGTACGAGGATAGTTTTTTCCTGTATCAACCTCGTTAAAAAATGAAACAGGCTAGCATGAGGATAGTTCTTTTACTGAGTCAACCTCATTAAAAAATGAATCAGGTAGATTTTGGGATATGTAGGTAGATTGTAGAAAGTAAGGGTTTTGAGGATAGTTCCTGAGTCAACCTCGTTAAAAAATGAATCAGGTATGAGGATAGTTCCTGTTACTGAGTCAACCTCGTTAAAAAATGAATCAAGTATGAGGATAGTTCCTGTTACTGAGTCAACCTCGTTAAAAAATGAATCAGGTATGAGGATAGTTCTTTTCTTGTGTCAACCTCCTTAAAAAATGAAACATCTCCCACACGTCTTTCCAAGATCTTGAAAGTAAAGCTTCATTCCATCCACCTCATTGAATGCAATGAAGCTTGGGGGGCATGTACCTCGTTTTGCGTCATTATGCTGGGGGCATGCGAACTTATAACAAGCATAGTTTTTCGTTTCAAACTTGCGTAAACATGAAATCGAATCCGAGCATAGTTCTTTTCCTGTGACAAGCTCGTTAAAAAATGAAACAAATCCTCCTCTACTCGAGTCGAGAGTTTGACTAGATCTCATAAATGTTAAGTTGTATATTTAGGTTAGTTATTTCAGTGTTTTGCATAATTTTCTTACAGTTTTAGGTCGAGTCTTTCAAACGATCTCGTTCATGAACCTTCATTCCATCCAGCTTGTACTTAGTTGAATGAAATGAAGCTGGGGGGCATGCGCTCTAGCAGTTACGCTTAGGGGGCATCAAGCATAGTTTTCTCTCTGTTTCAAGCTTGTGTAAAAATGAAACTACTTTGAAGCATAGTTTTTCTCTGTTTCAAGCTTTTGTAAAAATGAAACCTATCTCGAGTCAATTTCAGTTATTTTCAAGACTCGTTAAACTCATGAAAATCCCGAGATTATTTTGCTATCTTTCATTCTCGTAAAACAAATGAAAATGCCGAGTTCTTTCTGTCTTTTCCTGCTCGTAAATTAAATTGAAAGTCGGCCATATGAGTACATTTTTATCATTTTTTTGAACTCATTAAAACTTACGAAAAAATGAAAACCATGAGTACATTTTTATCATTTTTTTCGAACTCGTTAAAACTTACGAAAAAGTGAAACCTCAGAGTCATCTTTTAAGCCCTTTTCTGACTCCTAAAACATGAAAATATTACCGAGCATTTCTTTTACACTCGTTAAAACGGAATTAAAAGACGGTCCCCTTATAGCCCTTTTCTGACCGTAAAAACAGGAAAAGATTGCCGGATTTTTGTCGTTTCAAATTCGATACTGGAAATAAAACGACATGTCCTTGATCGCTTTTTACTTTTCAGGTCAAAGACACTAATCATGAAAGTACTCCTTGGTCGCAAGATCAAGCGGTTCTCTCAAGTATTACTTTATACTTTTTTCGGGCTTGGGAGACACAAATTTACGAAAAAGTTCAACCCTGGAGTCTTCTTAAGTTTTTTCAGACTCTCTAAAATTGAAAAACGATGAGTTTCTCCTATACTGGACTCGTTAAAATTTCACAGTAAAGGACCTGTTCGATTACAAACAGGAACGGACCACTCCTTCTTAGGGTTCGAATCTAAACTAAGTTGGACTCATCTGAAGGATGAGCTTATAATCAAGCATATGTTATCCTCCTCAAGCTTGTAAAAAATAAAGAGGTACTTGTCAGCAATGGTGGGGGAAAAGAGAGGAAAATGAGCCTTTTTGTTATCCTTTGTCTCAGAAGAAGCCTTATCACCACTCTTGAACACGACACTTTTCATTCACCTGGGTTGGGAAATCCTTTGCATAACAGTTGATCAAACCACATTGAAAGTCTTCAACCGGGTATTAACTTTGGGTCAAATGTCACCAAGTCATTTTGTCATGCGGAAAGAGTCAATTTTGCGGACAAAACCGACCTCCCTAGAAGCTAACGCTTTCTAGTGACAAACAAGACAAGTAAACACTACATTTCTCTAAATATGCATTTAGAATACAAGTAATCAGGTGTTTATAACATACCTTTAGTCCAACGCTTTGTAGTAGTCCAGCCTCGCCGATCCGGATGAGCTCCTCCTTCTCTTCGAAACCTGCATTCACTAACAAGCCAAAAGATTACATAGCACCTGAATAACTTATAAAATAAAACACATTCATCATACAGACCAAGGAGTATATGAAACAAATCATGTATAACAATCTGTTGAGAAAAGTGAGCTTAATTGTATTAAGTGGAAACAAAAGAAACCATTACAACCTGAGCCTTGGTGTTGTGCAGTTCCCTCCCAGGGTCCAGCAAGAGTTCTCCTTTACTTTGATCAACTCACCCACTTCCAAATAAGGCTAGGAAAGGATGGGAATCTCTCCTCTCAAGCTTTATAAGGGAGTCCTAATTCCAGCAGCATCTACCCTTAGGA
This sequence comes from Pinus tabuliformis, assembly GCA_031772625.1. Lineage (NCBI taxonomy): Eukaryota > Viridiplantae > Streptophyta > Pinopsida > Pinales > Pinaceae > Pinus > Pinus tabuliformis. The sequence goes on from CM062817.1 coordinate 1,259,271,337, forward strand.
ATGTTCAGCTTTCAACCTCCCCTCCCTCTGGCCCAATGCCTGTATTTATAGTGCTCTAGAGGAAGTTAATCAGGTCCACCATCAATGGGATAAGCCCCTCTTTGAATGGGATAGCTCCCACCTTGATGGGATAAGTTCCTCTTTCATAGGGATACATGAACCATCTGGAGGCGCTCAATACACGTCAAACAAGCTTCTAGAATACTCTATAAATGACCACAAGTAACTTTTTTGAAGTGAAACTTGCGCCTTTTGACCTTTACAAGAGTACGCACCCACCCCTTTACAGACAGAGCATACAAGTACGCAGGTATTGTGAACTTGAGGTGTGTACACGCAGGTAAGGCTAAGAGAAACTGCGTACCCAGAGTTATTTGACTTTTTAAGGACTTTCTCTCTTTCTTGGAGTTTGACATGAGGAGCAGAGGTATGAGACTTGCCAAGGAGGATAGTATGACAGTTGATGGAGCCATACTAACTGCAAATAGTCATGGTGACAAATTTTAGTGTAACAGATTGCCCCCTAAAGTGCGAAGCCTGTAGTAGATTAGGGTTTCATATCATCTAGGAAGGGTGAAGTACTTTATCATTTCAAGGATTATCTTGTGGAGAGCCCAGTCGGAACCTGCAAATGTTCAACACAAAATACATGTATGAGATCATATCATCGCTGAGGTAGGCATTCCCATACTCAGATCAAAAACTTTAACTAACAAACTAACTACTGCTCTGATACAGGAATGATTTCGCAGTACATCATAATCATAGACTTGTGTAGACACAGTATGGACGCAGCCATTTGTTTATAGTTGGTCTACTATACAATGAATACAAAACTCCTCGCAGCCTGGATGGTGGAAACTAGATCCAGGGTCTTCATTTTTACTTCCCGAAATAGTACGATTCTATCCATGCGAATAAATGAGTTGATGTCGAACATGGTAGAAACCACTTGATTACTAGTCAATGATGTAAACTGTTAACAAGTGTGAGAGAGACCACCAGTGATGTCAATGGTTCTCAAAGTACCCAGTACAATCCATGAGATGTGAATGAATGAGTTGATGTCGAACATTTCACGGAATCCTTCGATCGAAAGTCAATGTTGTAAATCGTCGTCAAAGGCGAGAAACCTGCCATTGATGCATGCAGATTTCAAGGTACTGACGATTTCTAGGTCATCTTTCTAGATAATGTGCTGATGTCGATAGAAAGCGACCCGTTGCAGGCAAGCCCACAACACGAAATCATAGATCAAGTTGAAGAAATGTAGCTGTAAGGACTGACTCAGGGATGGTCGAGATGGATGACGGGTATTTTGCAGATGAATGGTTTATTTGCAGTGACCTCTTGAACACATAACGACACAACAGATGGCTTGGTGACATTTGACCCAAAGTTAATACCCGGCTGAAGACTTTCAATGTGGTTTGATCAACTGTTAGGCAAAGGATTTCCCAACCCAGGTGAATGAAAAGTGTCGTGTTCAAGAGTGGTGATAAGGCTTCTTCTGAGACAAAGGATAACAAAAAGGCTCATTTTCCTCTCTTTTCCCCCACCATTGTTGGCAAGTACCTCTTTATTTTTTACAAGCTTGAGGAGGATAACATATGCTTGATTATAAGCTCATCCTTCGGATGAGTCCAACTTAGTTTAGATTCGAACCCTAAGAAGGAGTGGTCCGTTCCTGTTTGTAATCGAACAGGTACTTTACTGTGAAATTTTAACGAGTCCAGTATAGGAGAAACTCGGCGTTTTTCAATTTTAGAGAGTCTAAAAAAACTTAAGAAGACTCCAGGGTTGAACTTTTTCGTAAATTTGTGTCTCCCAAGCCCGAAAAAAGTATAAAATAATACTTGAGAGAACCGCTTGATCTTGCGACCAAGGAGTACTTTCATGATTAGTGTCTTTGACCTAAAAAGTAAAAAGCGATGAAGGACACGTCGTTTTATTCCAGTATCGAATTTGAAACGACAAAAATCCGGCAATCTTTTCCTGTTTTTACGGTCAGAAAAGGGCTATAAGGGTACCGTCTTTTAATTCCGTTTTAACGAGTGTAAAGAAACGCTCGGCAATCTTTTCATGTTTTAGGAGTCAGAAAAGGGCTTAAAAGATGACTCTGAGGTTTCACTTTTTCGTAAGTTTTAACGAGTCTTGAAAATAACTGAAATTGACTCGAGATAGGTTTCATTTTTACAAAAGCTTGAAACAGAGAAAAACTATGCTTCAAAGTAGTTTCATTTTTACACAAGCTTGAAACAGAGAGAAAACTATGCTTGATGCCCCCTAAGCGTAACTGCTAGAGCGCATGCCCCCCAGCTTCATTTCATTCAACTAAGTACAAGATGGATGGAATGAAGGTTCATGAACGAGATCGTTTGAAAGACTCGACCTAAAACTGTAAAAAAATTATGCAAAACACTGAAATAACTAACCTAAATATACAACTTAACATTTATGAGATCTAGTCAAACTCTCGACTCGAGTAGATTATATAGCACCTGAAAAACTTATAAGATAAAACATATTCATCATACAGACCAAGGAGTATATGAAACAAATCATGTATTATAATCTGTTGAGAAAAGTGAGCTTAATTGTATTAAGTGGAAACAAAAGAAACCATTACATCCTGAGCCTTGGTGTTGTGCAGGTCCCTCCTAGGGTCTAGCAAGAGTTCTCCTTTACTTTGATCAGCTCACCCACTTCCAAATAAGGCTAGGAAAGGATGCGAATCTCTCCTCTCAAGCTCTATAAGGGAGTCCTAATTCCAGCAGCATCTACCCTTATGAATGTTCAGCTTTCAACCTCCACTCCTTCTGGCCCAATGCATTCACTAACAAGCCAAAAGATTACATAGCACCTGAAAAACTTATAAGATAAAACATATTCATCATACAGACCAAGGAGTATATGAAACAAATCATGTATTACAATCTGTTGAGAAAAGTGAGCTTAATTGTATTAAGTGGAAACAAAAGAAACCATTACAACCTGAGCCTTGTTGTTGTGCAGGTCCCTCCTAGGGTCCAGCAAGAGTTCTCCTTTACTTTGATCAGCTCACCCACTTCCAAATAAGGCTAGGAAAGGATGGGAATCTCTCCTCTCAAGCTCTATAAGGGAGTCCTAATTCCAGTAGCATCTACCCTTAGGAATGTTTAGCTTTCAACCTCCCCTCCTTCTGGCCCAATCCCTGTATTTATAGTGCTCTAGAGGAAGTTAATCAGGTCCACCATCAATGGGATAAGCCCCTCTTTGAATGGGATAGCTCCCCTCTTGATGGGATAGCTCCCCTCGTTAAAAAATGAAACAGGCTATCATGAGGATAGTTCTTTTACTGAGTCAACCTCATTAAAAAATGAATCAGGTAGATTTTAGGATATGTAGGTAGATTGTAGAAAGTAGGGTTTTGAGGATAGTTCCTGTTACTGAGTCAACCTCATTAAAAAATGAATCAGGTTTGAGGATAGTTCATGTTACTGAGTCAACCTCGTTAAAAAATGAATCAGGTATGAGGATAGTTCCTGTTACTGAGTCAACCTCGTTAAAAAATGAATCAGGTATGAGGATAGTTCTTTTCTTGTGTCAACCTCTTTAAAAAATGAAACATCTCCCACACGTCTTTCTAAGATCTTGAAAGTAAAGCTTCATTCCATCCACCTCATTGAATGCAATGAAGCTTGGGGGGCATGTACCTCGTTTTGCGTCATTATGCTGGGGGCATGTGAACTTATAACAAGCATAGTTTTTCGTTTCAAGTTTGTGTAAACATGAAACTGAATCCGAGCATAGTTCTTTTCCTGTGTCAAGCTCGTTAAAAAATGAAACAAATCCTCCTCTACTTGAGTCGAGAGTTTGACTAGATCTCATAAATGTTAGGTTGTATATTTAGGTTAGTTATTTCTGTTTTTTGCATAATTTTCTTACAGTTTTAGGTCGAGTCTTTCAAATGATCTCGTACATGAACCTTCATTCCATCCAGCTTGTACTTAGTTGAATGAAATGAAACTAGGGGGGCATGCACTCTAGCAGTTATGCTTAGTGGGCATCAAGCACAGTTTTATCTCTGTTTCAAGCTTGTGTAAAAATGAAACTACTTTGAAGCATAGTTTTTCTCTGTTTCAAGCTTTTGTAAAAATGAAACCTATCTCGAGTCAATTTCAGTTATTTTCAAGACTCGTTAAACTCATGAAAATCCCGAGATTATTTTGCTATCTTTCATTCTCGTAAAACAAATGAAAATGCCGAGTTATTTCCGTCTTTTCCTGCTCGTAAATTAAATTGAAAGTCGGTCATATGAGTACATTTTTTATCATTTTTTCGAACTCATTAAAACTTACGAAAAAATGAAAACCATGAGTACATTTTTATCATTTTTTCGAACTCGTTAAAACTTACGAAAAAGTGAAACCTTGGAGTTCTCTTTTAAGCCCTTTTCTAACTCCTAAAACATGAAAAGATTGCCGAGCGTTTCTTTTACACTCGTTAAAATGGAATTAAAAGACGGTCCCCTTATAGCCCTTTTCTGACCGAAAAAACAGGAAAAGATTGCCGGATTTTTGTCGTTTCAAATTCAATACTGGAAATAAAATGATGTGTCCTTGATCGCTTTTTACTTTTCAGGTCAAAGACACTAATCATGAAAGTACTCCTTGGTCGCAAGATCAAGCGGTTCTCTCAAGTATTATTTTAAACTTTTTCGGGCTTGAGAGACACAAATTTACGAAAAAGTTCAACCCTGGAGTCTTATTAAGTTTTTTCAGACTCCCTAAAAATGAAAAACGTCGAATTTCTCCTATACCGGACTCGTTAAAATTTCACAGTAAAGGACCTGTTCGATTACAAACAGGAACGGAGCACTCCTTCTTAGGGTTCGAATCAAAACTAAGTTGGACTCATCCGAAGGATGAGCTTATAATCAAGCATATGTTATCCTCCTCAAGCTTGTAAAAAATAAAGAGGTACTTGCCAGAAATGGTGGGGGAAAAGAGAGAAAAATGAGCCTATTTGTTATCCTTTGTCTCAGAAGAAGCCTTATCACCACTCTTGAACACGACACTTTTCATTCACCTGGGTTGGGAAATCCTTTGCCTAACAGTTGATCAAACCACTTTGAAAATCTTCAACCGGTTCCGGGTATTAACTTTGGGTCAATTGTCACCAAGCCATCTGTCGTGTCGTTATGTGTTCAAGAGGTAACTACAAATAAACCATTCATCTGCAAAATACACGTTATCCATCTCGACCATCCCTGAGTCAGTCCTTACAGCTACATTTCTTCAACTTGATCTATGATTTCGTGTTGTGGGCTTGCCTGCAACGGGTCACTTTCTATCGACATCAGCACATTATCTAGAAAGATGACCTAGAAATCGTGAGTACCTTGAAATCTGCATGCATCAATGGCAGGTTTCTCGCCTTTGACGACGTTTTACATCATTGACTCTCGATCGAAGGATTCTGTGACATGTTCGACATCAACTCATTCATTCACATCTCATGGATTGTACTGGGTACTTTGAGAACCATTGACATCACTGGTGGTCTCTCTCACACTTGTTAACAGTTTACATCATCGACTGGTAATCAAGTGGTTTCTACCATGTTCGACATCAACTCATTTATTCCCATGGATAGAATCGTACTATTTCGGGAAGTAGAAATGAAGACCCTGGATCTAGTTTCCACCATCCAGGCTGCGAGGAGTTTTGTATTCATTATATAGTAGACTAATCATAAATAGATGGCTGCGTCCATACTGTGTCTACTTGAGTCTATGAGTATGATGTACTGCGAAATCATTCCTATGTCAGAGCAGTAGTTAGTTTGTTAGTTAAAGTTTTCAATCTGAGTATGGGAATGCCTACCTCAGCGATGATATGATCTCATATATGTATTTTGTGTTGAATATTTGCAGGTTCCGACTCGGCTCTCCACAAGATAATCCTTGAAATGATAAAGTACTTCACCCTTCCTAGATGATATGAAACCCTAATCTACTACAGGCTTCGCACTTTAGGGGGCAATCTGTTACACTAAAATTTGTCACCATGACTATTTGCAGTTAGTATGGCTCCATCAACTGTCATACTATCCTCCTTGGCAAGTCTTATACCTATGCTCTTCATGTCAAACTCCAAGAAAGAGAGAAAGTCTTTAAAAATCTATATAACTCTAGGTACGCAGTTTCTCTTAGCCTTACCTGCATGTATGCACCCCAAGTTCACAATACCCGCGTACTTGTACGCTCTGTCTGTAAAGGGGTGGGTGCGTACTCCTGTAAAGGTCAAAAGGTGCAAGTTTCACTTCAAAAAAGTTACTTGTGGTCATTTCTAGAGCATTCTAGAAGCTTGTTTGACGTGTATTGAGCGCCTCTAGATGGTTCATGTATCCCTATGAAAGAGGAGCTTATCCCATCAAGAGGGGAGCTATCCCATTCAAAGAGGGGCTTATCCCATTGATGGTGGACTTGATTAACTTCCTCTAGAGCACTATAAATACAGGCATTGGGCCAGAAGGAGGGGAGGTTGAAAGCTGAACATTCCTAAGGGTAGATGCTGCTGGAATTAGGACTCCCTTATAGAGCTTGAGAGGAGAGATTCCCATCCTTTCCTAGCCTTATTTGGAAGTGGGTGAGCTGATCAAAGTAAAGGAGAACTCTTGCTGGACCCTAGGAGGGACCTGCACAACACCAAGGCTCAGGTTGTAATGGTTTCTTTTGTTTCCACTTAATGCAATTAAGCTCATTTTTCTCAACAGATTGATAATACATGATTTGTTTCATATACATCATTCACATCTGGTCTGTATGATGAATATGTTTTTACATCATCGACAAGTTTTTCATGTGCTATGTAATCTTTACGCTTTGTAGTAGTCCAGCCTCGCCGATCTGGATGAGCTCCTCCTTCTCTTCGAAACCTGCATTCACTAACAAGCCAAAAGATTACATAGCACCTGAAAAACTTATAAGATAAAACATATTCATCATACAGACCAAGGAGTATATGAAACAAATCATGTATTACAATCTGTTGAGAAAAGTGAGCTTAATTGTATTAAGTGGAAACAAAAGAAACCATTACAACCTGAGCCCTGGTGTTGTGCAGGTCCCTCCTAGGGTCCAGCAAGAGTTCTCCTTTACTTTGATCAGCTCACCCACTTCCAAATAAGGCTAGGAAAGGATGGGAATCTCTCCTCTCAAGCTCTATAAGGGAGTCCTAATTCCAACAACATCTACCCTTAGGAATGTTCAGCTTTCAACCTCCCCTCCTTCTGGCCCAATGCTTGTATTTATAGTGCTCTAGAGGAAGTTAATCAGGTCCACCATCAATGGGATAAGCCCCTCTTTGAATGGGATAGCTCCCCTCTTGATGGGATAAGCTCCTCTTTCATAGGGATACATGAACCATCTGGAGGCGCTCAATACATGTCAAACAAGCTTCTAGAATGCTCTAGAAATGACCACAAGTAACTTTTTTGAAGTGAAACTTGCGCCTTTTGACCTTTACAGGAGTACGCACCCACCCCTTTACAGACAGAGCGTACAAGTACGCGGGTATTGTGAACTTGGGGTGCGTACACGCAGGTAAGGCTATGAGAAACTGCGTACCCAGAGTTATATAGATTTTTAAAGACTTTCTCTCTTTCTTGGAGTTTGACATGAAGAGCAGAGGTATAAGACTTTCCAAGGAGGATAGTATGACAGTTGATGGAGCCATACTAACTGCAAATAGTCATGGTGACAAATTTTAGTGTAACAGATTGCCCCCTAAAGTGCGAAGCCTGTAGTAGATTAGGGTTTCATATCATCTAGGAAGGGTGAAGTACTTTATCATTTCAAGGATTATCTTGTGGAGAGCCCAGTCGGAACCTGCAAATATTCAACACAAAATACATATATGAGATCATATCATCGCTGAGGTAGGCATTCCCATACTCAGATTGAAAACTTTAACTAACAAACTAACTACTGCTCTGACATAGGAATGATTTCGCAGTACATCATACTCATAGACTCATGTAGACACAGTATGGACGCAGCCATCTATTTATGATTAGTCTACTATATAATGAATACAAAACTCCTCACAGCCTGGATGGTGGAAACTAGATCCAGGGTCTTCATTTCTACTTCCCGAAATAGTACGATTCTATCCATGCGAATAAATGAGTTGATGTCGAACATGGTAGAAACCACTTGAGTACCAGTCGATGATGTACACTGTTAACAAGTGTGAGAGAGACCACCAGTGATGTCAATGGTTCTCAAAGTACCCATTACAATCCATGAGATGTGAATGAATGAGTTGATGTCGAACATGTCACAGAATCCTTCGATCGAGAGTCAATGATGTAAACCATCGTCAAAGGCGAGAAACCTGCCATTGATGCATGCAGATTTCAAGGTATTGAGGATTTCTAGGTCATCTTTCTAGATAATGTGCTGATGTCGATAGAAAGTGACCCGTTGCAGGCAAACCCACAACACGAAATCATAGATCAAGTTGAAGAAATGTAGTTGTAAGGACTGACTCAGGGATGGTCGAGATGGATGACGGGTATTTTGCAAATGAATGGTTTATTTGCAGTGACCTCTTGAACACATAACGACACGATAGATGGCTTGGTGACAATTGACCCAAAGTTAATACCCGGAACCGGTTGAAGATTTTCAAAGTGGTTTGATCAACTGTCAGGCAAAGGATTTCCCAACCCAGGTGAATGAAAAGTGTCGTGTTCAAGAGTGGTGATAAGAGTCAATTTTGCGGACAAAACCGACCTCCCTAGAAGCTAAGGCTTTCTAGTGACAAACAAGACAAGTAAACACTACCTTTCTCTAAATATGCATTTAGAATACAAGTAATCAGGTGTTTATAACATACCTTTGGTCCAACGCTTTGTAGTAGTCCAGCCTTGCCGATCCGGATGAGCTCCTCCTTCTCTTCGAAACCTGCGTTCACTAACAAGCCAAAAGATTACATAGCACCTGAAAAACTTATAAGATAAAACATATTCATCATACAGACCGAGTATATGAAACAAATCATGTATTACAATCTGTTGAGAAAAGTGAGCTTAATTGTATTAAGTGGAAACAAAAGAAACCATTACAACCTGAGCCTTGGTGTTGTGCAGGTCCCTCCTAGGGTCCAGCAAGAGTTCTCATTTACTTTGATCAGCTCACCCACTTCCAAATAAGGCTAGGAAAGGATGGGAATCTCTCCTCTCAAGCTCTATAAGGGAGTCCTAATTCCAGCAGCATCTACCCTTAGGAATATTCAGCTTTCAACCTCCCCTCCCTCTGGCCCAATGCCTGTATTTATAGTGCTCTAGAGGAAGTTAATCAGGTCCACCATCAATGGGATAAGCCCCTCTTTGAATGGGATAGCTCCCCTCTTGATGGGATACCTCGTTTTGCATCATTATGCTGGGGGCATGCGAACTTATAACAAGCATAGTTTTTCGTTTCAAGCTTGCGTAAACATGAAACCAAATCCGAGCATAGTTCTTTTCCTGTGACAATCTCGTTAAAAAATGAAACAAATCCTCCTCTACTCGAGTCGAGAGTTTGACTAGATCTCATAAATGTTAAGTTGTATATTTAGGTTAGTTATTTCAGTGTTTTGTATAATTTTCTTACAGTTTTAGGTCGAGTCTTTCAAACGATCTCGTTCATGAACCTTCATTCCATCCAGCTTGTACTTAGTTGAATGAAATGAAGTTGGGGAGCATGCGCTCTAGCAGTTACGCTTAGGGGGAATCAAGCATAGTTTTCTCTCTGTTTCAAGCTTGTGTAAAAATGAAACTACTTTGAAGCATAGTTTTTCTCTGTTTTAAGCTTTTGTAAAAATGAAACCTATCTCAAGTCAATTTCAGTTATTTTCAAGACTCGTTAAAATTGAAAAACGTCGAGTTTCTCCTATACTGGACTTGTTAAAATTTCACAGTAAAGGACCTGTTCGATTACAAAAAGGAACGGACCACTCCTTCTTAGGGTTCGAATCTAAACTAAGTTGGACTCATCCGAAGGATGAGCTTATAATCAAGCATATGTTATCCTCCTCAAGCTTGTAAAAAATAAAGAGGTACTTGCCAGCAATGATGGGGGAAAAGAGAGGAAAATGAGCCTTTTTGTTATCCTTTGTCTCAGAAGAAGCCTTATCACCACTCTTGAACACGACACTTTTCATTCACCTGGGTTGGGAAATCCTTTGCCTAACAGTTGATCAAACCACATTGAAAGTCTTCAGCCGGGTATTAACTTTGGGTCAAATGTCACCAAACCATCTGTTGTGTCGTTATGTGTTCAAGAGGTCACTGCAAATAAACCATTCATCTACAAAATACCCGTCATCCATCTCGACCATCCCTGAGTCAGTCCTTACAGCTACATTTCTTCAACTTGATCTATGATTTCGTGTTGTGGGCTTGCCTGCAACGGGTTGCTTTCTATCGACATCAGCACATTATCTAGAAAGATGACCTAGAAATCGTCAGTACCTTGAAATCTGCATGCATCAATGGCAAGTTTCTCGCCTTTGACGACAGTTTACATCATTGACTTTCGATCGAAGGATTCCGTGAAATGTTCAACATCAACTCATTCATTCACATCTCATGGATTGTACTGGGTACTTTGAGAACCATTGACATCACTGGTGGTCTCTCTCACACTTGTTAACAGTTTACATCATTGACTGGTAATCAAGTGGTTTCTACCATGTTCGACATCAACTCATTTATTCGCATGGATAGAATCTTACTATTTCGTGAAGTAGAAATGAAGACCCTGGATCTAGTTTCCACCATCCAGGCTGCGAGGAGTTTTGTATTCATTGTATAGTAGGCCAACTATAAACAGATGGCTGCGTCCATACTGTGTCTACACAAGTCTATGATTATGATGTACTGCAAAATCATTCCTGTATCAGAGCAGTAGTTAGTTTGTTAGTTAAAGTTTTTGATCTGAGTATGGGAATGCCTACCTCAGCGATGATATGATCTCATACATGTATTTTGTGTTGAATATTTGCAGGTTCCGACTGGGATCTCCACAAGATAATCCTTGAAATGATAAAGTACTTCACCCTTCCTAGATGATATGAAACCCTAATCTACTACAGGCTTCGCACTTTAGGGGGCAATCTGTTACACTAAAATTTGTCACCATGACTATTTGCAGTTAGTATGGCTCCATCAACTGTCATACTATCCTCCTTGGCAAGTCTCATACCTCTGCTCCTCATGTCAAACTCCAAGAAAGAGAGAAAGTCCTTAAAAGGTCAAATAACTCTGGGTACGCAGTTTCTCTTAGCCTTACCTGCGTGTACGCACCTCAAGTTCACAATACCCGCGTACTTGTACGCTCTATCTGTAAAGGGGTGGGTGCGTACTCCTGTAAAGGTCAAAAGGCGCAAGTTTCACTTCAAAAAAGTTACTTGTGGTCATTTCTAGAGCATTCTAGAAGCTTGTTTGACATGTATTAAGCGCCTCCAGATGGTTCATGTATCCCTATGAAAGAGGAACTTATCCCATCAAGAGGGGAGCTATCCCATTCAAAGAGGGGCTTATCCCATTGATGGTGGACCTGATTAACTTCCTCTAGAGCACTATAAATACAGGCATTGGGCCAGAGGGAGGGGAGGTTGAAAGTTGAACATTCCTAAGGGTAGATGCTGCTGGAATTAGGACTCCCTTATAGAGCTTGAGAGGAGAGATTCCCACCCTTTCCTAGCCTTATTTGGAAGTGGGTGAGCTGATCAAAGTAAAGGAGAACTCTTGCTGGACCCTGGGAGGGACCTGCACAACACCAAGGCTCAGGTTGTAATGGTTTCTTTTGTTTGCACTTAATACAATTAAGCTCACTTTTCTCAACAGATTGTTATACATGATTTGTTTCATATACTCCTTGGTCTGTATGATGAATATGTTTTATTTTATAAGTTATTCAGGGGCTATGTAATCTTTTGGCTTGTTAGTGAATGCAGGTTTCGAAGAGAAGGAGGAGCTCATCCGGATCGGCGAGGCTGGACTACTACAAAGCGTTGGACTAAAGGTATGTTATAAACACCTGATTACTTGTATTCTAAATGCATATTTAGAGAAAGGTAGTGTTTACTTGTCTTGTTTGTCACTAGAAAGCCTTAGCTTCTAGGGAGGTCGATTTTGTCCGCAAAATTGACTCTTTCCGCATGACAGATGGCTTGGCATCAAGCATCATGACATGTTGCAGATGGATGGAGTTTCCATGGACCTGAGCATGGATTGTAGATTCTTGATGAGTCGAGAATGTGGCAGATGTTTGAGGAACAGTTGATGAGGACATAAGGATGTTCACTCTCATGGATTGGGCGTGATGGTTGGATTAGCTACCCAACTAGTTCAGACATGGGGTCGCGAAGTGTACAGAGATGTGTTGGCATTACGCTGGAGTATCATGACAGAGGTTCACATGATGACATATGGATCGATATGACTACTGATATATTGTTGAGATGAGATGTTGACACATGGTTGAGGTGTGTTAGCACTTGTTGACATAGCATGGGCAGTTTTGCACATGGTGATGGTGACATGATGGAGTTGACACATTGTTGCAGTGGACATGTAGCTTGAGTTGGGGGAATCAACCTTCCATGGTGGAGAGTAGCATGGGGAGATTGTGACAGGGTGGTCGATGATCATGGACATCTATGACATACATTAGTATGGAGTATCTTGGTGACAGTTGGTTACTAAGGTGGAGCATGATGGAGATGAGATTCTACATATGTTGCAGAGATGTTTGCCTTATGTGGAGGAGTTGACATCATGGATCTTGGTGGATGGCTACCGAGATGGTATGTTGTCGAGGACGACAACGATTTTAGGTGGAGGACGATGTAAGGCCTTCGCAACTCGGGCAGGCGAGCGACAGGCGCGCGGCACGGCGGGCGCACACAGGTGCGACGAGCGGGCGGTCAATGCGACGGTCGAGCGCTCCTTGGTGCGACGAGCAGGCGGACGTGCGATGGGCAAGCGACGAAGTGCGACGAACCTCCGAACTTGTGCGACGAACACATGCGACGATATGAGGAACACTTGAAATAATCTAAGTGTTGGATCCTTGTTTATATGCGACGGCTAAGGAAAGCCAAGCCGACTTGTGAAATAGCACATATGGGTGTGTTATGATGGTTTATGGGGTCGGCCTTAAGGCTGGACACCCCTTCCATACGCACGCAAGATGTGTATAAGTAACAAGTGACTTGAGCTCATTTGGCATCAAGCAGTGCAGCCAACGAACTCGCATATCTCTTCTACGCTTGGAGCAGGGGTAAAAGGGCGCAGATAAGTGCGCATAACTCGTGCGCTCAAGAAAGAAGTGCGCAGATTTACCGGAGCTGGTCGTAGGTTACAGAGTGCGGTTTTGAGGTGGTTATGTGCAGAATTTAAAGGAGGAGTTCTTGGTGTCTCGGGTTAACACCCTCCTACCGTATGAGGTTGGCACCTGTATTGTAAAGGCTGTCTATGCTTTGGTTGTAAATTATTCTAAGTATAGACTTGGAGTTTTGCCAAGTATACTTGATGATGTATTATTGAAGAACTGTTATAATATATTATTGTTGGGCAGACTTGTTCGGGAATTGCCCCTCCCTTTATACTTGTGTGCAATTGTTGATGTTCTTGGTTAATTGCATATGGATAATGAATGAGTATGGACTTCATTAAGTATAAAGGATAAATGCATTTTACTTGGTTGCGAAACACAAACTAAGTAAGGACAAGTGAATTAGGCGTAGTCCATGTGCACGAGTATTGTTAAAAAGAAAGTGTTCGGTGGTGCCGCACCTCGCCGGCACGGTTGAAAGACCACCGTAGACTTGGGGGCGTGACACTTGGGCTCTTGTGAGTGATAGGCTTGAGAGTTATTATAGTACCCTCAACGTGAGTGAGAGAAATGGGGTACTTCATTTCTCTAAGCTTAGAGTGGACTCTCTTTGAGCTCAAAGGAGGTATGTAAAATTGGTATTTATAATATTGATTAAGTATGGAGTTGCAACATAAGTTACCAGAGAACAATAAATAAGTTAAAAGAAATATATTAGTTAATATTCAAGGTTAAATTCACTGTGACTGGTTTCATTTTAATTGTCATTTTGTTATGGGGTTTTAATTTTGTGAATAGCGATATGGAAATAAACCGTTACGAAGTTTAACATGGCTCTCTGAATTAGTGAATGAATCTTGGTAAGAAATATAAGTTGGATGAAAAAATTCTCATAATAAATGATGCTACATATGAGAAAAATTCAATATAACAGTTAAAGTAACTAATCAAATAGATATTTTATATTGATAAAAGATTTTACAAAAGATTTTATTAAATTTTGAAATTTACATAACTTACTTAATAACGTTTTATCTTAATTACTTGAAACTTTACAATACATTTTAAAAACGGTTTTTATTTTTGAGTTGAAAGGATCATTCTACAACCCAATATGATGTGTAAAGATGTACGTCTTTCATTAAAGTGAAATTTTGCTCATGTCCACCAAAATAAAAATCTAAAAAAATCTAAATCTATATATATATATATATATATATACACACACACAACATTTAAATATTATTTGCTCATAAAAAATAAAAATAACTATACAAAACATTTAAATAATATTTACTCATAAAATTTGCAAATGAAGAAATTGGATCCCTCTCAACTCATGTTAGATCCGTATTTAAAATGGATCTATATTGGTTGCATAAAAGAATTGTAACATGATCACTCGCAAATTTATCCAATTGACAGTTGCGTTTTTTTCTAGTATATCTCTACTATTATATGGAAAATGGTTAAAAATTTTGAATTTCTTCAATTGAGCCAGAATCCATGGTGCCGACCTTCTGAGTTGGGTTTTTTTACTAGCATATCTCTACCATTATATGGAAAATGGTTAACAATGGAATACAATATGGTGAAATTTGATAATGAAAATTATAAATTTAACCATAAATCAATGCAATTTTAGAATTTTAATAATATAAATTAACATCAGAAAATTTTAGTGTATTTAAAACGTTATAATTTTTTTTAAGTCAGGAACTGTTGTCTTACAGGAAAAGCCAATTCCTCCTTTTTATCTAACCTATGATTTATTGTACAAATCCATGACGTTGTTTTAGGAATTTAGTGGTTGGCATCCTGAGTACATGACACTTAACTCTTCCATTTTTTTTGTAGTCTAACGAGACTGCTTTTTACTTTGAAAATCATGGAAATTCTAGTTATATTTTTAGAAAACCGGACAGGGATTTTTGTAAATCCAAGTTACAGTTGTTTAACTTCAAAATTTAAAGTGCTTTACACGTTTTCGATGGAGTTGACTCTATTTCCACCATCAAAAACATGATTCAAACACTGTCTCTACAAGATTTTTTGAATTTTTTTAACCCAAATTTCAGCCACTTAAACGTCCAAACAATTCCTCAACCTTAATAAAAAAACTCTTTTTTTTACTACTCCAATCCTATGTAAAGATAGTGCCACGTCTCAGGCATTGCCTCGATTTTCACGAGTTTTATTCTGGATACTATCGGTCCAAGAAAAAATACGAAAAAATACAAACGAGGTATGCAGATATGTTCCACGAAAGAGAGAAACAATAGACTAAACAACTATACATGAAAGCAAAACAGGAGGCTGCATAAAAGATGAGTAAAATATAGAGAGGCAGGTGCTGCTCTCATTTGTACATTCTTGTTTTTAATTATTTAATAATAATATTAATTGACAACTGTAGTAATATTTATTAATTAATTAATTTATATTATATATTTTAAAATTAAATAATATTTAATATTAATTAATAATTATTATTAATTAATAATATTTTTATTGTAATAGTTTTTTAATTATTATTTTATCGTTATATATTTATTAATGGTAGATACAAATGAAATTTTGCTATATCAACCATATTAATATGTTTAATGTAGTCGTGCTAATATAAATTAAGTGGTTATCAAATATCAAAATAGGTAAACACATAACATATTACACATTTTTAAAATTAAGAAAATAATAAAAATTAATTAAGTTATAATTTTATTTTAAATTATTATTATTATTGTCTATATGATGGTGATGGGGTGTATTGTTAAAACACTTTGTGATGTGAACATCACAGGTTCAAAATTTAGTGGGCAAAAATCCAACCATATGTAAAGGTTCGTCTGGCTTAAGCTTAGATGCCTTTGGGTAATAGTTTCTCATACTAAAAGTTATGCGCGCAGTAATCTCAGTACTCACACAACTTAGCAAATAAAAATATATATATATATATATTATTATAATTTAATGATATATAAATTTGAAAAAGGTAATCTGATTAATAGATGAAATGACGAAATGATTTTTTTGACCAAAATTGGGTAATACAAATTGTGATTTCTGGTTGTTTAAATGGAATTTTTGAATCCATAAAATAGATTCAACACCTTAAAAAACTTAAAGACACTCTAACTTTACAATTTAAAAAACTTAAACTTATTATTTTTAAAAATCTCTATCGAATTTTGATCAAAATTAACCAAAAAAGTTGTCCAGAAAAAAAGTAATTTCATAGACTATATGTTTAAAAAACATAAAAGATTCTTAACCATCTACATTTACCTCCACTTTATTAGAGAGACTCTTCATCTATAACTAGGCTTAGCTATAATATCATGGGCCCATAATCACATCATATGACATTTATTTATATGATTATTTTTAATTAATCAATTTAATTAAAAAATAAAAATAATATAACTACTTTCCATATAATCTTTAATTTTTAATTTACATATATTAATACAAATATCTTATAATATAATATTTTGTACAAATTAAATCTAATTAAATTTATACAAATCTATTTCAAAATAAAAATAAATTATCTAATAAATTTAAATTACTAATAATATAATTAAATCAATAATAATTATTTTATTATTAATTATTATATACACACCAAATAAATCAAATTAATTCACATTTATTTACTCTTATATTATTAAATAATTAATTATTAAGTAAAATTAAAGTGATTTTTTTTTTCTTCTATCATCAAAATGTGTTATTATCTTATTCTCCAGAGCCATAGAACACCCATTGTAATCTTGATACATCATATCATATTTTACAAGTTTATAACATTAATATTATTATTTCATAAAATTAATAATATTTATCTTATTTCTAAGCAAACCTATGCATTTAATAATATTTCATGTGAATTTCCATCTCAGTGTGGTCCAACAACTGTTTTCAGTAAATTCATATTAATATACCTAATGATTTATAAGTCCTTGCTTCAGTAAAATTCTACATATTTAATGAATCTGTATTGATATATATTTAACTTATTAACGGGTTGGAAATAGATATTGATTTGTTTTTAAGTTTTAATTTATATTTTAAAATATTTATATATTTAAATTATTAATTTATTCAAAATATTTAAATTTAAGTTTTTGTGATTTATATTTGGAAATTTGAAACTAATTTTGCCAATTTTTTAATTATATATAAAAATTTAACTTATCAATCTAAAATTTTAAAATATTATATAAATAATTTAATTAAAATATAAATAAATTTCATTTATATTTAAAAATAATTATATATAAAATTTTAATTTATCGATCTAAAATTTTAAAATATTATATAAATTATTTAATTAAAATATAAATAAATTTGAAATTAAAGATACATTGATTACAATATTAAGTCCATTTTTACTTCATCATAGTTTTATATTATTGATTCATTGGAAATAGTTATTTCTTATGCAAACACGGTCTTAAAATCCACTTAAAGTAAATTATGTCTATTAGTTTCGTGGTTTGGTGTAGCTTCCTGGGAAGAGTCTCGTGTCTACCTTTGTCAACACTACGGACATTGCTACCCACCTCTCATGACATTTCTCTTAGGCAAGCTTGTTCAAAAACTCAGTGTGAACTAAAACCCTAGCTCGATTTCTTCTTACAAAGATTTTCTTTCTATGTTTATTTATATTATTGATGCATTTCCAACTATAATAGGACAAAGGAGAGAAGGTTTACACGGTGAGGCACTAGTTTTCATGGAATTTTTCCACAATGTTATCTTTAAGATTTTATTTTTTTTTAATGTAATTCCAAAGCACGAATAAAGGGTTTCTTCTTGTTGTCAATAGGTTAGCCTATGACTACATTGGGGTTTTGTTACGAGGCATTATTTTGGTTCAAATGTGTGCAAAATTTCTTATTCATGCTTCATCTCATTAGGAATTTATTTATTCATATCAGGTTTTCAATGTTTTTTTTGGCTTCAACTTGTTCATATGCTGCATACAATTTTGTTGTAATGAGGGTGTGAAGAAAAACCATTTAACTAGCCATTGTTTTCCAATAATCTTCTTGTATAATTTTTTGTTAAAATTGTTGGGCTAAGGGCCAGGCACCGAAACAAATCCATGTACATTGATTTTCAATTAAGGGTTTTTACCCCTTTTTGTTATATGAAATTTTCATACTACAAAGTTATGGGTTCTAACTGAACATTTGTACTTCTCTACTTTAAGAAAGATAATTTAAATATATCTATTTTCTTGGTGTTACTATATGGTATTGTAAAAGTGATAATGGTTTACAATATGGTTAATATTTATTTATTCTCTTTCTATGCAATGCATGCCAGGGTATCCATTGTAGAGTTCTAAGTTGTACATTTGCACTTGTACTTAGTTATGCTTACATCCTAGTGTGAATGATGTACTTATTAATTATTTCTTTAAAAGAAAAGCATCGACTTAGATCAAAGACCTGGTGGACTCATGTCATGGGCATCCACTAAGGTTCTTCCTTAGGCTTTATTGTTATCTTTCCCAAGACTACTTGTTTCTTGGCCAATATAGAGAATTCTCATCTTTTGGCCTACAACATGCTAACATGGAATAAAATTTCTTTATTGACTTGCAATAGTTCTCTTTTAATAAGTCTACAAATGAACTAAATCGTATATGATAAAAGGGGTTATTTTTTAACCATTTTGGCTATAATTTCCAATTCCATTTCTACCTAGGAAGATCCCTACTTTAGCCAAACCTTGTCTTTTTACTCTTCATATTCACTTGTATAGTAAATACCAAGATTCGTTCTTGGTTGGTTTATTTTACCCCAATTCCTCCAACAGAGGAATGATTACTCTTGTAACACCCCACCTCACATTTACCCACTTTAACTTGCTCACTAGGGTAAACATGAGATGAGAGTTACTATGCATGAACCAATTTCCAAGATGCACTTATGGAAAATGAGGTCCACATGTCCAGAACTAATTGCAAAGACCTAGTGACACATGATCACACTTTTATTAGCCTAACTTGATCCAACACTATTTCCTCTTAGTTTCTTTTTTTAAATTTAACACAACTTTCTATTTTTGGCAATTTCTCGGATCCTAAAGTTCCGAGGAATTTTGAGGGCCTAAACTACATTTTCAAGGAAAATAGAGAGATCGGAAAAGTGTGAAAATCAATTTCACAAATTCTCTTTGTGGCCTCCTCGTGAATTCTTTAAAACGAGGTATTACGATAGTCAAACAGAGATCGTATGCCAAAGTTACGACCTCGGGAAATTGTCAGTCCAAATTATTCATTTATACAAACACTTTGTGATTATGGTACATGTAGGTCATGAATGCATAGTTTGTTCATTGTTTTCATTAGTTCATCATATATTCATCAATAAGGCTTAATGCCCTCTCATAATAGTTGCAATAAAACAAATATTAGCACATGCATTCATATAAATCAACCATGAGCCATAAAACCATGAATTAGATCTAGATCAAGAGCACATCATATAATAAGAAATATACCATGAATGTAACCAACATTTAACCAGAATGAAGCCATGACAAACAAGTCATATAAACAACAGTGAATCAACACTTATGCTCATTTAGCATTAATAAATAATATCGCATATTAACATATGCATGGTACCAACCAAGTCAGGGACTTCCACGTACCAACCAATCATAGATTGGGCTGAACCAAATCTCTCTTTCAGCCAATCACCCTCTTTCCACATTCCAAGCCTGAATGTGGTATTACAAGGGATAAACCAAAACATAACCAAACAAGGAATCCAGAAGTTAAACCACCTCCACCGTCAAGTCAAAGTGATCTCACCTAAACCGATCCAGAGATCACCAAACCAATAAAAGCTTGGATGCCCTAACATTTCTTTATCATACCTATAGGATTTTTTCTATCTGCACCCACTTGTCAAGAACTTCATAGAGAAAACCACCTTCACCCTCAACCCTTGGGATTTTCTTGATAACACCTCATCATGATTCAAAATCTACCAGTAATACAATGTTCAACCAAAGGGAAACCCAATACATCATGGCTATCCAAGAAATGGAATAGGAAAGGTTGTACACCACTACCAATCTAGGAAAATCCCATGCCAATGATAGAAAAATAACCTGTAAACCAATGCATACACCATGCATTCAAATTCTAGCAAGATAAATCAAACATGCAACCTGTTATCTGCAAAATTATTTTTTTGGTTGTTGTTCTAATCTTCTTCTTACGCTTCCTTGATTTTCCTTGTTTGTCCTTTGCTTGATTTCTTATGTCTTCTTTGTGTCCAAGTGCTCTCTCTTTTGTTGTAGCTGTTCTCTCCTCAAGCACCCTCCGCACCACCGATGCAAGCACCTCAGCCACAACAGAATCTGGTGCAGCAAAATCCTCCCCAACAAGGGCAAGTATATGCCCAGCAGAATGCGCCCAATCCTCAGAATATGCAGCAAAAAAAAAGAAGAAGAATGAGGGGAAGAAAAAAGCCAATAATCAGGATAAAGGGGCTGGGGCAACCAACAAAATGCATCGGCAAATGCTGGGGGCAATCCTAATCAGAACTCAGGACCAAATAACCCTCCCAAGCAAGGGAAACTGAGAACAAACCAACCTTGTTCCATTTGTGGTGAATATGGATATTATACTCATCATTGTCCACTTTTACCGAAGGTGCGCCAAGCCATTGAAGCGAATAAACTTAAAGCAGCCCAAGCCTTGAGAGGCCAAGCTCCCATTGTTTATAAACCCAGGTCCAATCCTCAAGTGTTGCAAAATTCTTTCCCATCGCAAGGGACGGAGTCACTCACTATTCATATGGTGAGGGTTTGTCGCGGCCCAACAACCTGCACCCCCACCTAAGAAAGAAACCTTCATCATCTAATTCATCCGAAGATCCTTCAGACTGTATTCATGACCGCCGCGGATGTCCACCTTCAAACTCGACGGCACCAATATGAGATGCCACCTGAACTAACTGCTACCGAAAAGAAGGCGGACCCTCCCTTATCCAATGGCCCTTGACAAATTCCGCGACCACCCGCTGACTCGGTACCCAAAATACCGAAGGCGGCATTCAATTTACTACTTTTAAGGGTATGCGGGTGGGAACATATAAAAAAATAGTTAGGTTGAAACAGAGGAATAGTAGTGAATCCCGGTTGTTATTATGTTTATAAGCCTATCCGAGAACATAATCTGATTCAGAAAGACTCCACATACATATGACTGGCTGGCGTGAGCAGTGAGAGTAGGTGTGGAGTCAAAGGCAGACTTCCGGATACATACATTGAAGGGAGGAGTTCTCGCTGGCTTCCGAGATAGGGTTCTACCTACAGGAGGAGAAGGGAAGGGAATGCATTCTTCATGTCTTGCTTTCCCTCTCTCTCTTAATGGGGGAATAAGGCACGCATAATTACTTATATAATAGCAGCATTGTCGTAAGTAAACCGCTCTTATGACATAATTGTATATAAGCACTAGAAATAAAGAGGGAGATATAGCATAACAATCGATATAATCCAATGCATGGGTGTTTTATCTATCTGGTAAGCTCAGGCATGATGGGATATATATCTATCCAATCAGCTCAGGCAGGCATGGGGTGGGATTTTATGCCTCATCATTCTCATGGGGAAGGCTTCGCATGGGGCAGGATCCTTTATCCAAGTCACCCCAATCAGTAAGGTGGTAAACCCAGCCAGTCAGTAAGGTTCTGGTCTGCTTTCCCAGTTCAGTAAGGTGGTCCCCAGTCAGGTTCTAGCGAGCCTATATCAATCAAGCTCAGGACGAGTCATCTACGACAACAGTACAGCTAGCTCCCTCCCTCCAACCAAGTACGAGCGCTAGCCCATTCCATCAGTTTTCCCGAGCCTATTCATTCAGTGGGCGCAGGGAAGGAGGTTTGATTCCAATACCGCGAATAGTTGGGCGGGTAAGTAGCATCGGACGGATGTGGCACGAAAGCCAGCGTATGAGGAGGGCTCTGAAGGAGGTAACGTAGGACGGAAGAATCGGGTGTGGATCCCGGCCGGATAGGGGCGGAAGCAGTGGAGAGTTAGAAAAAAGGAGAAGGAGGAAGCCTTAGGTAGGATAGGATTAGGAGTCGAAATCGGTCGGAAGGGAATTACCCTTTCTTTGTGGTTGGAGGATGGGATGGACTTTGGCCCGACCCGATTCCATCTATCTCTCTCTATCTAGTTCCTCGCTTGTCGTCATCAGACCGATCACTCGTACCGAGCTTCTCTTTCTCGTACCCTGTCTCCAATTCACCACTGCCTGCCTCTCCATTCCCGCTACTAGCACTAAAATGCATGTCATAGTCTGACGAGTCCCTCCTTTTGTTCTAGGGCTTTCAGCTTGTGTCATGGGCGGCCTTTGGTTGGTTCGACTGTCATTGGTTCTGGGCTGGATTCCACTTCCTTGGGTAATGAATGGCTCGGTTACCACCGGCAAGCAATAAGGCAAGGGACGGCGACGAGTGGGCGGCGACTTCGGGTTAGGGGGGTTGGGCTGCCTTATCCAGTGGGGGGGAGGAATATAAAGAAAGAAAGGATAATCAATCAAAAGGTCACTCCTTATTCCTGGTGATGAGGGGACAGTTACCGTACAGATAGATGCCAACAGACCTCTCGAACTTCTACACAGACGGGCTAGGGTGGCGAGGGAAAGCCCTCTCCTGGTGGTCCCATGACTGATCCACTTGGATGTTGGTGGCCACCCACCTATCCCATTTGGACCCCCACAACTGTCTCTTTCAGTCTTTTCAATTTCCTAAATTGTAGCACAGTTTACTACTTTTAGCAGTTTTTTGGGTCCTGAACTTCCGGAGCCGTTTTGAGGCCCTAAACGATGGTTTTTTGGGAATCTTGGGCAACAGTGGTCCATGGACCAATGTTGCTTCCCAAAGTGGTAGTACTCGGATAGATCTTTCTAACGAGCTATCGTACGTGTCAAACGGAGATCGTATGCCAAATTTACGACCCCGGGAAATTGATGTACCAATTTACCCAAACGGGGCTCACAATTTGGTGTTTCATCTTCTAGGGTTAGGTTTCGGGATGTGAAGGGTTTTCCATTGTTTCTCAACAATAAATAGGCCTTCGAGCCTCATTGTAACACAGTTTGGAACAGTTCAGAGGCATGTAGCCACCACATCTCTTCTCAGAGATAAGCTACCATCGCCCTAGCTGATTTATTTCTAGTTCTGTTTGTAAGCACATTTCAGTATTTTACAGTAATGAAATGAAGTATTATTTCCACTGCATCTCAGTATTTATGGTTATCTCATCTCTGTATTTATGGTTATCTCTGTAATTTGTTGTGTTCCTGTTTAAATCTGGATCAGTGGTATCAGAGCAGTCTGCTTTTTCTCTGTTTTTCTTTGCATGTCCCCAACGAGGTCGGGATATAAGGAGTTAGGGCTTGAACTGGTCGAACCTTTGCAAGACCAGCCTCGCAAATCCCGACGGCCTCCCATGGCGGATGAGAAGAAAGACGAGGGGGCAGGAGATCCTATCAAAATCTTGCTCGAAGAAGCGCTCGAGCGGCAAAGGAACGCGATGATGGATAGCTTTGCGCAGATCCTTCAGCGGCTACCCAGAGGCGATGCATCGGCTTCCAACAGCGACTCTGGAAACGCCACGCCGTTTAAGGTACAAGTCAATTTCGAAATCCCCATCTTCGAGGGTCAAATAGACGCAGATGCCGTAGATAAATGGTTAAATCTGCTAGATGGGTATTTTTCTGTTCACGAATTTTCAAGTCGGGAGAAGATTGTTTTTGCTCTTCTCAAAGCAGCCCCCACGTCAAGGACTGGTGGGAAACCTACTGCGAGCAGAAGGATGAAAGTACAGGCTCACTATTTTCAGCCGCACCCACTTGGAATGACTTCCGGGATGCCATCAAGGAGCAGTACTACCCTGTCGGAAGCTATGAGGACAAATACATCAAATGGACCACGCTGCGGCAGGGACGAGACCAAGATGTACCAGAGTTCACAAACATTTTTCATACCCTTCGCACACAGTTGGGTATCAAAGATTCTGAGTTGCATCTGGTACTCAAATACCGCGGCTGCCTACACAGATACATCCAGGAAGAGATGGTGTTCTTGAACATCTCCTCACTCGGCACAACATACTGATACGCTGTCAAAATCGAGCAAAAGTTCAAACAGAAGAAGCGAGACTTTGGATCTGCAAATCCGAAGCCCAAAGGACAAAGCCAAGGCGGGGTGACCCAAGACAACCCGTCGAAGCCGTAAGAAAAGAACAACACCACGAAGCCGAAGAAGGACACAGGAAAGTGTTGTGAGTTCCACAAGAATCCCACTCATAACACAAGTGAGTGTCGGACCAAGCAGTCGCTGGTGGCTGAGTTGAAGGCTTCCGAATCATATGCATGTTCTGACCCTAAGCCAGAACTCGACAAGGGGAATGGAAAAGGGAAGAAAATCATTGATGCGGATCCCAGCGCCACTGTTGCCACCACCAAGATCCAGAAAGATGAGCCCAAAAATCCAGAGGAAGGGGAGCGTCTTTTCCACTCACAGATGTGGGTGAAGGGTTCGCCGCTACAATTCATTGTGAACAGTGGCAGCCAAAAGAACCTCATTTCAGCAGAGGTCGTGAAGCGGTTGGGCCTACCGACTACACCACACCCACAGCCGTACAGTATCGGGTGGCTTCACGAAGGACGAGATCTGAAAGTTCGCCAGCAATGCCGCCTTCCCTACAACATCAAACCCTTCACAGACGAGGTATTGTGTGATGTTACACCTCTATATGTTTGTGATGTATTTTTAGGCCAGCCATACTTGTGGAGGCGACATGCTGTGTATGAGTCTAGGCCTCGTGCTGTCATTATTTCTTTGAATAATTCATTATACAGGATACCTTAGGTAGCCCCACCTACCGCCACATCTTTGATCACCGCTAAGAAAGGCAGCAAGCTCATCTCCCAGACCAGGAAATTTATCTGTCTGGTTCACTCCCAAAGTAAGGGGAAGATCGTTACTACATCCATGACCCCTGCAAAGGGTTCCTCCATGCAGCAGCAGCAGCAAAGGGATACAGTCATGACAAGACACAGGAACAACTTCTCCTCACCCACAGGGGTACCACACAAGTTTCAAGTGGGCGACAAAGTTTGGTTACATCTGCAGAGAGAACGCCTTACCAGAACCCATCAGAAATTCAAGCGACTCCGACATGGTCCTTACACCAGTACCAAAGCTACGGGCAACAATGCTTTGAAGCACAACATTCCTCCATTCCTTGACTTGTACCGAGTGTTCAATGTGGACTGTCGTCGACCATGCTTCCCACCATTTCTGGTCACATCAAAGATTGCAGAACAGCTCACTAGAGACCCAGCTCAGCAGAACCTTCCTCATCTCAAGGAGGAACTCAACGCAATGGGGACCATTGCTTCCTAAGGGGGGAGGAATGATCCAGGTGGATGTTGGTGGCCACCCACCTATCCCATTTGGACCCCCACAACTGTCTCTTTCAGTCTTTTCAATTTCCTAAATTGTAGCATAGTTTACTATTTTTAGCAGTTTTTCGGGTCCTGAACTTCCGGAGTCGTTTTGAGGCCCTAAACGATGTTTTTTTGGGAATCTGGGGCAACTCGGATAGATCTTTCTAACGAGCTATCGTACGCATCAAACGGAGATCGTATGCCAAAGTTACGACCCCGGGAAATTGATGTACCAATTTACCCAAACGGGGCCCACAATTTGGTGTTTCATCCTCTAGGGTTAGGTTTCGGGATGTGAAGGGTTTTCCATTGTTTCTCAACAATAAATAGGCCTTCGAGCCTCATTGTAACACAATTCGGAACAGTTCAGAGGCATGTAGCCACCACATCTCTTCTCAGAGATAAGCTACCATCGCCCTAGCTGATTTATTTCTATTTCTATTTGTAAGCACATTTCAGTATTTTACAGTAATGAAATGAAGTATTATTTCCGCTGCATCTCAGTATTTATGGTTATCTCATCTCTGTATTTATGGTTATCTCTGTAATTTGTTGCGTTCCTGTTTAAATCCGGATCAATGACCTTGGTTTTATTTTAGCCGTTATAATCCCAATTTATTACATGAAATATAACCCAGGGCTATTACAAACCCCTCCCCCTTGGGGGAACACCGTCCTCGTTGTTCTATGACACTTATAACCAAACACAACTTCTGAAAAACATGACAACATAGTTCTTATTGGAGCTTTATAAACATATCTTGATGCAGTATTTACAAACATACTGCTTATTGGAGCTTTATAAACACAATTTGACACACACACACACATAAAACAAGCACATTTTCTTTAGCCAGCAAATAAAGAAGGATATAACTTATAAACACAATTTGACACACACACACACATAAACCAAGCACATTTTCTTTAGCCAACAAATAAAGAAGGATATAATTCCCACATCTGATTAGCCATCACCCATGTAGCTTCATCTAGCCCAAAGTGCTTCCATTGCATATTAACTTACTCTGTTGCTCGAATTTGGAGCATGAACTGATTTTGTTGTAGGATGCATTGAGGCTCTGGCTAGAACTCTCCTTCTGGTTCCACTTGCAATATAGACCAATCAATCAAATGATCAACATCTCGTATATACCTTTTAAGCAATGAAACGTAGAAAACATCATGGACTTTCACTAATGGAGGAAAGACAATTATGTATGCCACTGGTCCAATCCTCTCAAGGATCTCAAAATGCCTGGAATACTGAGATTCCAACTTGGAACATGGCCCAATCTTCAGTGAGCTCTTCTTGGGATTGATACGGAAATACACATACTCTCCAACCTAAAAGTCTTTGAATGATATATGCCTATCATCATAAATATTCTTGTTGTCCTATGCTACCTTCAAATTCCTTATGATAACTTGCATATCTTGCTCCATCTCTTTCATCATATCCAGTCCAATAAACACCCTACTCATTGGATCACTCTAGCTAATAGGAGTATTACAACTCCGCCCATACAGATCCTCAAATGGACTCATATTCAAGGATTCCTTATACTTATTATTATAATAAAAATCCACCAGTGGAAGATACTCCTCCCAATTGCTTTGTTGATGTATGATATACATCCTCAACATATCTGCAAGGATCCTGTTAATCCTCTTTGTCTTCCCATCTGCTTGTGGATGATAAGTTGTACTAAAAGCTAGTTATGTCCCCAAGCATGAAAACAACTCCTTCCAAAACCCGGAAGTGAACTTGGCATCTATATCTGATATAATCCTCTTGAGAAATCCATGCAACCTCATTATCTCCTTAATGGAGATCTGAGCCACTTTGCTGGCTGAATTAGTAGACTTTACTGCAATGATGTGAGCTACCTTGTGCAGCTTATCAAGCACAACCATGATGGATTCATGTTTCCTTGATTCCATAGCAAAACTTGTAATGAAATCCTTGTAAATAACTATTATAGGCCATTTTGTCACATCGGCCCAAAAGTCCTGCAAACTGGATCAATAAATATCCATGAAAATTTTATCATCATCCCTTCATGAAGCCCTAAGCATGACCTCTCCAAAAAGTCTTTTTTTTTTGGACAAATTGCTCAAAAACATTTTTTTTAGCACCATCGCACCCTGAATCCTTATCCACCTACATTCAAGGCATGTTTCATGCTTGTTTACCTGCACTATTCAACACTTGTTTCTCCCTTCTGTAGGTGCACTGATTCTAGCAATTCAGGAAAATTAATTTAAATATTTCTGAAACTTCTAAGGTAGTTCTAAGAATTTACCATGTATAGAGCACTCAAATCCTATATTGGAGACCTTATCTCTTATCCATTGAGCTTGTATTCCCGTCTTAAGTGGATCTCAAGCCTAGATCAATAATTGGATAAGAATTCCCAAACTACCACATTCCCATAAATTTATTGCCCCCCATAAGGTCTGAGTTGGCTTTTGGAGACTGTTAGTGCCCTCATGTTGTTGCTTTGAACCTAAAGGAGTCATAATATTCATGCATTAGGGTTGGTATTGAGGTGTGCTTTATGATAAGGAAAGCCAAGTCAACTTGGGGAGACATCCACAAGATCAACTACTATTTATGGTTGTAAACTCTCTCTTATATTTATCAATACAAAGAGAATCTTGTTTTAGTCATGTGTGCGGGTTTTAATTATAGCACTTGGAGCTAGAGTTGGAACTTACAAGCATGGAGGAAAGGAAGGCTTGCTATAGATTTGAGGTAGGCTTATTTCCCATACTCTAATTTATCTAAGGAAAAATTGATGTTTTTTGTCTTTTATTGTTCTAGATCAAACCACTAGATCTAGGGAATTCACCTTTGTCCGTAATTATGAAAATTCTGCATAACAAATTGGTGCCTCCACTGGGGGAATGATTCTTCCCTTAGTGGTTTCCTTGACCTTAACATATTTTCACTTCTTTAAGTGACCTTGATTGACCCACTCAGACATTTATTGACCCTAGGAAAACACTTCTTTAAGCTTTCTTTGGTTTTTTGTGTCGTGCTTTGACCGAAACTGCATCAATGCACCCCTTGATCTGGAGACAAAGTGCTTTAGCACACTTGTACCTTCTTTGTGCCTGCGCTGTAGTGCATTGGTGTTTGTTCTGCACCTATGTTGATTCCTGTAGGATGCAAAAATTTTCATTTATTTTCCTCACTCTTTTTTCTGCTTTGGTCCAGAAATTTTTCTGGAGTCTTTGAGTTTGTCATTGTCTCTGTAAATCCAATCCCTTACGTGAAATTGTGTGCTTTTGCTTGTATTTTCGAAAACAAACTTCCCCCTCAATCGTGAGGGGCGGGGCTGAATTGTGTATGATTGTTAATCACCTCTGAGTATCATCACCTTTAGATAACATTTTGTTTCATTCTTTCTTTATTCTTGGCAATTTAGGTTTGTATGCATAGATTGATTATTGAATTTGAAAAGTAACTTTTACATTATAGCTAAAGTATGTGGTTTTTTTTTGTCAGTGATATAGTTGCATTCATATGTTTCTTTTCATTTGAAACATTATTATAAAAGTAAATAAAAACAATTATTTGCATTGCATATAGGGCTTTGATTTTGATTGGAATAGTGAAGTTGAGGAGATCAATTGTTGCATCACTTATTTGTTGCATTGTTGATTAATTTCTTCTTCCCCTACTTAGTTAGGCATTTCATTGTTAAAGGGAAAATAAAAAGAGTTATTTTTATCATATTAGTTGCATCGTAGGTGCGTTCAGGTGATATTGAGTTTTGACACTTGAAATCGAAACATAATTCAAGATAAACTCTAAAATTCACTCAATTAACCTAAGGAGCATTTGAAACTTAATGACTCACATAGAGGTCTAGGCCACAGACGTGTTCCGACATCATTAGATGTAGGAGTTGTCATTCTTTGTCAGAGTTACATTTTGGGGGTGATATCCCATTCCATGTACGTAAGTCTATAGGATCGATCTCCACGTACCTTCGAGTATATCGGATGGCGCTCCACGCATGATAAATATATGGGAATGCTCTCATTGAACAATTACGCATTGGAAAACACTACTACAGACTGCGCTTCCACGTACCTCCAAGTATATTTAGGAAGTCAACCATAGGATGCAATCCAAACTTAGGAATATGAGTCGGCTACCTTTCCACTTGTGATACACCAAACACAACATTGGGGAGATTTCATGCACATATGTAAATCCTTGGTTTACCAAGGTGGTATATTGCAGTCCACGGTGACTTGGTAACCCTTATCTGCCTAGTTACCCCTTTGTTTTATTTTTGTATTTAGTTTATAAAATCAATTAATTGACCGCAAAAAAACATCCTCACGGTGGAATAACTCCTTAGTGGATCTTAGGTTGAGACTAATGGTGACAGTTCCCCAGTCTACCAATCAAGGAAACCCCTCTGATGGGAATCCTGATCCTTTTTCTTCTTTTGGAAATATTGGTGCTCCTTATATGGTAACGTTGTCGAACTTGAGGTAGTATGGAAACTTCTTCCTCTCCCATTCCCACGACACACCCTCCAAATAGTATGGTCACTTCCTTTGATTGGATTCGACTAGTAGGATATTGTCTTCCTCCTTATGTGACCTTCCATATCATAATACATGTTTATAATATAGTTGTACCTGACACAATTATAGATGAAGGTGTGTCTGTTGGTATCTGTCCTCAACTTCTTGGCAAGCTTTCAATTCTCCATAGCTTGTGCCCTTTACCCAGAATATCTTGGATTTTAACAGAGGAACCAATCAACTATTAAGCATCCTTCCTCATTTGCCTATTTTTTTGGGAGGAAAGACTATATATATTAATGTGATGGTAGTTCAAGGACCTTTGGATTTTTCCTTTTGCGTGACTATGTTTATGACATGGGAGCTCTTGTCTCTTCTCTCTTTCATGTGATGTGTTTCCAACATGAAGGAAGAATCGTGACCATTGACCAAATTTCATTCGTAGGTCATAATTTGACTCCTAGTCAACCAAATTTCCTAAATAGTCCTTATATGAAAGTGGTGTCTTCCCCAACACAGATTACTTATGTGGAAACCTGTTCCATGCTTGCATCTATTAATGATCTAGTAGGTGATGCATTAGGGGATTTTTGAGGTCTAAAATGGGCCTCCTAAGGAAATTGTAAAATAATAGTGGAAATAATAAAATAAGATTAGGTGACATCATCAAATTTTAGAGGGAAAAAAGAAAAAACTAGTTTTTCAACTAGTATTTTCAACTTATCTCCCTATGGGTTTACTCAAATTTCAAGCACAAACACTCTTTGGATGCATAATTTGATTCCTCATCCAATGATTACCCATGTTGCATACTTTAGATGGACCCTGCTACATGAAAATTGATAAATACATGAAAAAATGTTATTGCAATCACGGCTTTTCATGTATTTCTCATTTTTCGTGTAGCAATGTCCATAAAAAGTATGAAACATGGGTACTCTTTGGATGAGGAATTAAATTTTTCATCCAACGAGTACTCCCACTCAAAATTTGAGTAAAACCTTGGGGAGATAAGTTGAAAATACTGGTTGAAAAAATAGTTTTATTATTTTATTCTTTTTTAATCTTTTTACCTTTTTACTCCAAAAATAGTGAATCACCCCCCATGGTTGAAATAATCATCTTGAATCCTATTGGTTCTTATAAAGTTTATTTTGGTTGTACACTTTTCTTAGGAGGCCCATTTTAGACCTCAAAATTTCCCTAATTGTAGTGCATTATGTACTGAGAGCACTGGCAACTGATCTTTTCATTGGATCCATTGCTCTATATCCCTTATAGAACATTATTCTCCCATATGATGAGAGATTATTGGAAGCCATGGTCTCTGGGGAGCCATGATTAATATAACTAAAGATCCTGGAGGAAAGTTCCCTTTTCTTGGGTCAAGCTTCTTAAAAAATGAAACAACGTTCCCGAAGCATAGTTCCTTTTATTGTGTCAAGCTCGTTAAAAATGAAACAAGGTTCTCAGAGCAGAGTTCCTTTCTTGTGTCAAGCTCCTTAAAGAATGAAACAAGGTGTCAAAGTAGAGTTCCTTTTTTTTGTGTCAAGCTCCTTAAAAACTGAAACAAGGTTTTGGAGGAAAGTTCCTATTCTTGTGTCAAGCTCGTTAAAAAATGAAACAAGCTCTCTTAGTAGAGTTCCTTTTCTTGTGTCAAGCTTGTTAAAACATGAAACAAGGTGTCCTGAGCATGGTTCTTTTAAGCTGTCAATCTCATTAAAAAAATGAAACAAATCCCCTTCCAATTTGAGTCTTTGATTAGATCTCATAAATTCCCAATTGAGTCTTTCACTTGATCACATAAATGAACCTTTATTCCATTCATCTGGTAGTAACCAATAGTCTACTTGGGTGCATGAAATGAAGCTTGGGGGCCATGTATCTTGAATTTAGTCATTATGCAGGGGGCATGCAAACTTATTTCAAGCATAGATTTTCCTTGTTTCAAACCTATGTAAAAATGAAACTACTATCAAGCATAATTTTCCTTTATTTCAAGCTTGTGTAAAAATGAAACCAACGAATTTCAACAATAGTTTCCCATGTTTCAAGCTTATGTAAAAATGAAACCATTCCCATTTTATCCTTTGTGATTGCCACATTTATCAACCTATTTTTGCTAGATGATCCTTGATTTTCTCATTCTATTGCCACCATCTACTTGGTCAATCATACACTTTCACTTGGTTTTTACCCTATCCTGCAGAACTATTGTGATGAGTGGTATTATCAATTTTCCTCTTGACCTCTACGTGTTTTGAGAAGTTCCATCATGACCGGAACTAGTTCCTACTGTTTATACCACTTGTTCCTCCAGATGGAGTCCTCTTTCAACTCTTTTCAAACTCCCTAAACATGAAAATATTGTCGAGCACTTGTATTTTTGAACTCGTTAAAGTAATTGAAAAGATATCTATTCAGTATAAATTTATCACTTCTCTGGACTAGGATAAACTATTTACGAAAAAGGAATACCATAGTCAAACATGGGTAAGAGGTTCTTCTGAGTATTGTTTTCTAGTCTTTCGGACTCAAGAGACAATTTTATGAAAAGGAACCTGGGGAGTTTTATTTTTTGCCTCCTTTTAGTGTTCTCTAAACATGAAAAAAGAGTTGAGTTATACCTCCGATGGACTCATAAAATCATCAAACAACGTTGGACTCGTCAAACATGACAAGACCGAACTGCTCCTTCTCAAGGTTCGTTAAAATTACTCATAGGGATTCATCCGAAGGATGAACTTATAAATCAAGCATATGTTATCCTCCTCAATATTGTCAAAAATAAAGAGGTACTGACTAGAAATGGTTGGGGAAATTAAGAAAATAGGGTACTCCACCTATTAATGGAAGTGAGTCACTCTTGAACATGACACTCTCTCACCTCATCTTCGTGACTATTGGGCTGGGAAATATGCTTGTCTCTTTGGTTCATCACACCATATTAAAATCATCCGTAATCAGTTTTGGGTCTAAGCTACCAAATCCATAAAGTGTCATTGATATGTTCAAGAGGAGTCCCTCAATTACTATCTGCTACAATACTCTTAAGCCTTCATTCATGTCTTTCGTTCTTGAACCAACTCTACATCAACATTATTCTATCTCAAATCTTGATCCCTAATTCATGTCATTGATGGGCATACATAAAGGCCCTCCTGCAACGGGTCGCTTCCTGTTAACATCAGCTCCTTATCCATGAGGTTGACTTAGAAAATCCCTTTGGTGCCTTGGAGCTTGCATACATAAATCGCAAGTTTTCTCTCTCTGGGCGACAAATCCTCATCACTGGCTTTCAATCGGAGATTCTATAAGGTGTTTGACTTCAGCTCATCTATTCACACCACATGGATTGCATTGTTGTAACTTGAGAGCCATTAACATCATCGGTGGTTTCTCTCACATCTGTTAACAACTTACATCATTGGTCAATAATAAAATGGTGTCTACCATGTTTGACATCAGCTCATTTATTCACGGGGTTAGATTCGTACTATTAAGTGATAGAGTGAAGTAGATAAAAGACCCCAGGTTTAGTTCCATTAATCCAGATGTATGAAGGAACAAAAAAAATACAAATATACACATAAATACAGAGATGCAACAAAAATGAAACTTCATTTCATTAATATCAAAGAACTGAAATATGCTTACATACAAAAATATAAATAAACTAGCTCGGGCAATGGTATCTTATTTCTAAGAAGAGATGTGGCAGATACATGCCTCTAAACTATGTTAAAATGAGGCTCAAAGGCCTATTTATTATTGATAAACAATGGAAAACTCTAAATTTCCAAAAACCTAACCCTAGGAGATGAAGCACCAAAATTGTGGGCCCCGTTTAGGTAAATTGGTATATTAAATTCCTGGGGTCATAACTTTGGTATACAATGTCCATTTGGCTATCATAATACCTCATTTTTAAGATCTCAAAGAGGAGGCCAAAAAAAAACTTGTGAACTAGTTTGGGACTTTTATTGTCTCTTTATTTTCCCTAAAAATGTCTTTTAGTCGCTCAAAACAGCTCTAGAAGTTTAGGACCCGAAAAACTACCAAAAATAGTAAGTTGTGCTACAATTAAGGAAACTGAAAATAAACATAGGTGGGGGTCTAAGTGGAAAAGGATGGTGGCCACCAATATCCACCTGGATTAGTCCTCCCCCCTTAGGAGGTAATGGTCCCCATTGCGTTAAGTGCCTCCATTAGATGGATAAACTTCTCCTAAACTTGGTCCCTAGTGAGCCACTTGCCTTGGTGCAAGAGTTGGCCAGCTTTGACAACCTGATACAGTTGGATCTTCTACTGGTGAGTGTTATTGATCTTCATGTACATGATCTGATCAGTTGTGGCTTGTTCCATGCAGTCTGGATTTAACTTTGTTGGTGTGAGATGTTCTACAATGTCTAATGTGTCCAGTAATGTTGGAAAGTATGGTCGAAGGCAGTGCAAGTTGAACATTGGGTGCAGGTAAAGGAATGGTGGAATGATGAGCTCAAAATAATTGTTCCCTACAACCATAGTGATGATGTAAGGCCCGTATCAGAGCAGGCGAAACTTTCGGTGGGGCCTAGCGAGGCGCTCTTTCTACAAATGTAATCAAACTTTGTCGCCCACCTAGAACTTGTGTGGCACCCATTGTTGATCATGATGTTGCTTGTACTTAGCATTGGCTCTGTCCAATATTTCTTGGACCTACTAGAGGATGTGTTGAATGTGGTCAATGAATTTGTTAGCCTTGTCAGCTTCAAACTGGATATGAGACGAATTTGCCTGAGTAGTTGCAAATGGTATGGCCACATCAATGGGACATAGTGGTTGGAATCCCAACCCCACCTGAAAGGGGCTATGGCCAGTTGAGCTATGAAGAGCTCTATTGTATTTGTGCTAGAAATATGGGAGGCTTTCATCCCATGTGTGTGGATGCTTTGAGTTATACATATGTAGAATGTGTACGATCATCCTCTTGACAACCTATGTTTGGCCATTAGTTTGGGGGTGGAAATTTGTGGACTTAATGAGCTCGGTATCCAATATCAACCACAGACTTGAACAAAATATACTTAGGAACCTTTTGTCCCGATCTGAGATAATGGACTGTGGGATCCCAAAATTTACCCACACTCATTCAAAGAAGATCTTAGCAGTGACTTATGTTGTGATACTCTTCTTGCAGGCCGCCAAAATGGCCATCTTAGAGAATATGTCAACGACCACGAAAACACAGTCATTGCCATGTTTAGAATAAGGAATACCTGACATGTAATCCATGGAGATGGATTCCCAAGTTCGAATAGGAGTAGGAAGAGGAGTATATAGGCCTTGCTTCTTAATAGTCAGTTTGGCAATGGTGCAAGCAGTGCAGGGTGTGATGTACTTCCCAACATCCTGTCAAAGGTTAGACCAATAAAAATACTTATGCATCATTGCCACTATTTTATCTACGTTGAAATGTCCAACGACCTGACTATATTGTGCCTCCCAAATCATCTTGGCACGCTTGCTTGAAGGAACACATAGGTGTTCCAGGTGGCATAACAGTGCATCCTGGAGGTGAAAATTTGGAACTTTCTTGCCTTCCAAGAGTGTCAGGTACGTGTTGCCGAATTCTAGATCGCTCTTGTAAAGATGTGTCCATCCTGTAGTCTCATGCCCACAAGAGTTGACCATAGTGGTCAGCACCATGATCGGTGGTCAACTGAGGCAATCCGCAACATTGTTGGTGCTGCCCTTCTTATACTTAATGTTCAAATGGAAATGTTGCAGGTACATATACCATTTCTGATGGTGATCATTCTACAACTTCCCTTGTATCTATATGAACTGCAGGGGTCGGTGGTCTGTATGGTTGATCATTTCCTTCCCCAAAATGAAATGCTTACATTGTTTGAAGGCCTACACAATGGAATACATCTCTTTGTCATAGGTGGGATACTTTCAAATTGTGTCTGAAAGTGTCTTATTGTGATATGCCACTAGATGCCCCTTCTGAGTAAGAACTGCACCAATAGCATAGTCAAAGGCATCTATCTCGATCTCAAATGGTTGTTGCAGATCTAGTAATGTGAGCATTGGTGCAGAGTATAGGCGATGATTTAACTCAGCAAACACCTTATGTTTGGATTAGAACCAAAAGAACTTTTATTTCACTCCTCCCTTGGTGACTTGACTGAAAGGCTAAGTGATATGAGAGAACCCCAACACAAACCTACGGTAGAATTTTGCAAGACCCAAAAAGTTGCGGAGCTATGTTAGAGTGCTTGGGGCTAGCCAATACTGAATAACTTGTATCTTAGTTGGGTCCACATGCACACCCTACTCATCAATGATGTACCCCAGATATTGAACTTTGGTCATACCAAAAGTGAATTTCTCCAAATTTGGCACACAACTTGTGTTGCAGCAGGGTTTGGAGGACCTGTTGAATATGATGGATGTGTTCTTCCCAACTCTGGATGAAGATCAAAATGTCATCCAAATACACCACCACGAATGAGTTGGTGAAGGTTCACAAGATGTCGTCCACCAACCTCATGAAGGTTGCAGGGGCATTCGTCAACCCAAAAGGCATGACCAACCATTCAAAAAGGACCTCCTTGGATTTGAAGGTAGTCTTCCACACATCAGAGGGTTCAATCGGTACCTGGTGATAATTGAACTTCAAGTCAATCTTGCTGAAATATTTTCCCCCCTTGAGTTGGTCTAGAAGGTCATCAATCTGTGGGATTGGATACCTATTCCAGACAGTGATCTTGTTCAATGCCTGATAGTCAATATAGAGTCTCCAGGTCTCGTCTTTCTTATGTACCAATACGATAAGGATCCCACAGGGTGATGAACTTGGCCTGATGTGCCCTTTCTACAACAACCCTTTAATCTACCTCTTGATTTCATCGTTCTCTAAAACAAAGCTTCAATATATCAGTCCATTGGGTAGCGGTGAGCCCAGGGTCAAATCAATGGAGTTCTTGACCTGACAGCGTAGAGGTACCCCTGTGGGTGAGGTGAAGATGTCCCTGTACTCCTCTACAACCTTGTCCATCTGCTACTATTGTGCGGAGGAGCCTTGTTTGGAGGTCGTGGTCACAATATTATTCTTTCCCCGAGGGAGAATCATAAGGAAAATAAATTTCCCAATCTGGGAAATGATCTTACTGCATTGCTTCGCAGTGATCAAAGAAAGGGTGGTAGGAATTGCTACCTCCAGTATTCTGTACAACTTATTTCCCAAAGTAATAATAATAGTGCAAAGCCTAGACTCATACACAACATGTCGCTTCCACAAGTATGGTTGGCCTAATAGAAAATCACAAACTTCAAGAGGAGCAACATCACACAATACCTCATTTTTGAAGGGCTTGATGCTATAGGGAAGGTGACATTATTGGTTGATGCAGAGATCTTGCCCTTGGTGAAGCCACCTAATGGTGTACAACAGCAGGTGTGGTGTGGTCGGTAGGCCCAACTGCTTCATGACCTCTATTAAAATGAGGTTCTTTTGGCTCTCACTGTCGACAATGAACTGCAACGAAGAACCCTTCACCCACATATGTGAATGGATGAGTGGCTACCCCTCCTCTAGATCTCCAAGCTCATCCTTTTGGATCTTGGTGGTGGCAACGGTGGCACTAGGCTCTGCATCGATAATCTACTTCCCTTTATCATTCCCCTTGTCAGTTTCTGACTCAGATTATAAACATGCATCTGATTCAGAAGCCTTCATCTCGGACACCAGTGACTTCTTGGCTTGTCACTCACTTTTGTTGTTAGTGGGGCTATTATGGAACTCACACCATTCCCCATGTCCTTATTTGTCTTCGTGGTGTTGTTCTTTTCTTGCAGCTTTGATGGATTGTCTTGGGTCACCCCGCCTTGGTTTTGTCCTTTTTTTTGTGGTTTGGGGGCGCCTTTCCCTTGCTTCGAATTCGCAAATCCAAAGTCTCACTTCTTCTTTTTAAATTTCTGCTCGACCTTGACAATGTTTCGATAGGCGATGCCAAGTGATGAGATGTCCAGGAACTCCATCTTGTCCTGGATGTACTATTGTAGATGGTTGATATACTTGAGTACCAAATTCCTCTTAGAATCCTTGATACCCAGCTTCGTGCAAAGGGTATGGAAAACATTTGTGAACTTCGACACATCTTGGTCCCTTCCATGTCGCAGCGTGGTCCACTTTATGCATTTATCTTCATAGCTCCTTATAGGGTAATATTGTTCCTTTATGGCATCTTGGAAGGAATTCCAAGTGGGTGCAGATGAAAACAATGAGGATTCCCTCTTGTCCTTTTTTACATAGAAGGTTTCCCACATTTCCTTGACATGTGGGGCAGATTTGAGGAGTGAAAAAGTAATATTTTCTCAATTGGAAAATTCATGAACCGAAAAACATCTTTTCAATAGATTTAACCATCCATCTATGGTGTCTGCATCTATTTTTCCTTCAAATATGGGAATGTCAAAGCTAAGTTGTGCCTTAAAAGGAGTGGCGACTCCAGAGTGGTTGTTGGATGAAGATGCATCACCTATGGGTAGCCACCTAAGGATTTGGGAAAAGTTATCCATCATCACATTCCTCTGTCGCTCGAGGGATTCTTTGAGAAATATTTTGAAAGGATCTCCTACCCCCTCGTCTTTATTTTCTTATTCCATGGGAGGTCGTCGGGGTTTATGAGGCTAGCCTTACAAGAGAAGACCACTTTGATACCACTGATCCGGAATTATGCATGAACGCAAAAAAATAAATATATACACATAAACACAGGGATGCAATAGAAATACAACTTCATTTCGTTAATATCAAAGAATTGAAATATGCTTACATACAAAAATGGAAATAAACTAGCTCAGGTGATGGTAGCTTATCTCAAAGAAGATATGTGGAGACTACATGCCTCTGAACTGTGCTACAATGAGGCTCAAAGGCCTATTTATTATTGAGAAACAATGGAAAACCTTAAACATCCAAAAACCTAACACTAGGAGATGAAGCACCAAAACTGTGGGCCCCATTTGGGTAAATTGGTACATCAACTTCCCGGGGTCGTAACTTTGGCATACAATCTCTGTTTGGCTATCACAATACCTCATTTAAAATACCCCAAAGAGAAGGCCAAAAACAAATTGGTGAGTTGATATGGGACTTTTTTTATCTCTCCATTTCCCTTAAAAAACGTCTTTTAGTCCCTCAAAACAGCTATGGAAGTTTAGGACCTGAAAAAATGCCATAAATATTAAGTTGTGCTACAATTAAAAAAACTAAAAAGAAACAATCGTGGGGGTCCAAGTGGAATAGGCGGGTGGCCACCAATATCCACTTGGATCATCCATCCATCCAGGCTATGGTTTCAGGATTAATACAAGATCACAAAATTATGATGGCTATGATCATACGAAAGATTATCCAAGCATGGGTCCACACTTTGTCATCAATGGACGAGACTTCTTGATCATTTTACATGTAATAGTTTATTATATTCTAAGCATGGGTATGCCTCCCTTAGCAATGATATTATGATGAAAATGTAATGTAACAGATGATTATCTTTACCAGTTGTCCTTGATCCGAACTTCTCATGAGGTAAATCACTTCATTCATCAACTACTGCATCTGAATTTGTACTTTAAGGGGCAATCTATTACAGGTCATTTTGTCACATCATCCCAAAATGCCTGCAAGTCGAATCAATCAACTTCCATGAACATTTTTTCATTATCCCTTCATGAAGCCCTAAGCATTACCTCTCCAAAAAGTCTCAGTTTGTAGGACAAATTGCTCAAAAACATTGTTTTTATCCCCAACGCACTAGGTCTCCTTAGCCACCTGCATTCAATGCATGTTTCATGCTTGTCCACCTGCGTTTATCAGCACTTGTTGCTCCCTTTTGCAAGTGCATTGATTCTAGAAATTCAGGAAAATTAAAAAATATTTCTGAAGCTTCCTCTTCCAGAAGGTTCCAAGGTAGTTTTAAGCATTTACAATGGATAAAGAACTCAAATCCTATCTTGGAGACATTATCTCTTATCCCTTGAGTTTGTCTTCTCCTCTTAAGTGGATCTCAAGCCTAAATTGGTAATTGGATAAGAATTCCCAAACTACCACACTCCTCCTATAAACTTACTACCTCCCATAAGGTCTGGGTTGGGTTTTGGAGACTTTTAGTGCCCTCTTGATGCTACTTTGAACCTAAAGGAGTCATCATATTCATGCATTAGGGTTTGTGTTGAGGTGTTCTTTGTGACAAGGAAGAACAAGTCAACTTGGGGAGACATCTACTAGATCAACTACTAATTATAGTTGTAAACTCTCTCCTATATTATCAATACAAAGAGCATATTGTTTTCCTATAATATGTGTTGTGTTATGTTTTCACTCATGTATTTCAATGCCATGTGGATTCATTAAATAGAGATGTTATATTATGCTACATAGATGTTGTGGGTCCTTTGTTTCTTTTAGTCATGTGTGCAGGTTCTAATTATAGCAATTGGAGCTATAGCTAGAACTTACAAGCAAGGAGGAAAGGAAGGCTTGATACAAATTCGAGGTAGGCTTCTTTCCCATACTCTAATTTATTTAAGGGAAAGTTTTTTTTTTTTGTCTTTTGTTGTTCTAGATCAGACCACTAGATCTAGGGAATTCACCTTTTTCCGTAATCATGAAAATTCTGCATAACAATGACCTCCCATTTCCATTTTGGAATTAGAATAGGCTGCAACAAACTAGCTAGATGCTTGCATTCAAATTTCACCTGTTGATATTCCAAGAACGTAGCAACAAATTAGGCCACCTCCTTCTTCAAATTAGGCCAACATTAGAACTTCTTAATAGCTGGAAACGTCATCTGGTATCTACCTAAGTACGACTTGACATGAAATTCTCTCAAAATAAGCTTCTTTCATTCACCATTGTTAGGCACATAAATCTTTCTCTTGAATATAACCAATCCATCTACTATGAAGTGATACTCCTCATCCTTATCACCGTCACCCTATTGCTACAATCTTTGCTTCAGCTGCTGGTACCTCTCATCATGCTTACCTGCATGTAAGATCTGCTCTTGTAAATCTATTCCATAAGATCTCAGAGCTGAAATATGATTCACCTATACTCTTCTACTTAGAGCACCCACAACCCAATTCTCCTTTCCTTTAATGTACCTGATCTAAAATCAAGCTCACTGAGAGTAGCCAACCATCTAGGTTTCTTGGAATTCAAATTGGTTTGGTCAAACAAGTACCTCAATTCACTGGGATCACTCATCAAAATGAACCTCCTGCCAAGGAGATAATGTCTCCACATATTCAATGCATGAATGATGGCTGCCAACTCAAGATCATGAGTTGCATAATTCTGCTCATGCTTATTCAACTTTCGTGATTCCTAGAAAATCACTTGTTCTTCTTGCATAAGGACTCCACCAAGTCCTTCCTTGCATGCATATGTGCAAGCCACAAACTCCTTATCAAGATATGTAATCTTCAAAACTAGAGCATTGGTAATTAATTACTTCCACTTATCAAAACAATCTACACACTCAACAGTTCATTCAAACTTTCCCTTTCCCTGCAAAGATTTGATAGGATAACCAATCTTGGAGAAGAACCTGATAAACCTCCTAATAACTTGCTAGTCCCATTAATGATGTGACCTCATCCACATTCCTTAGACTTGGCCACTCCATAATAGCCTTAAAATTTTCTAAATCCACTGTTATCCCCTCCTTGGAAACAACATGTCCCAAGTAATGAATCTAAGACTGAAAGAAACTACACTTCTTAAGCTTGGCATACAACTTATGCTCTCTCAACAATCTCAATATTGTTTCTAGGTGCTCTACATGCTCCTCCTCATTCTTTGAATAAACCAATATGTCATCGACAAATACTATCACAAACTTATCCATATAAGGGTGCAACACACTATTCATCAAACACATGAAGGTGATTGGAGCATTGGTAAGACCAAAAGGAACCAACACAAGCTCATAATGCTCCTACCTTATAGAGAATGAAATCTTGTAGATGTCTTCTTCCTTGATTCACACCTAATGATATCTCAATCTCAAATCAATCTTTGAAATAATTGATGCTTCATTCAGTTAATAAAACAAATCATAACTCTGAGGCAATGGATACATGTTCTTGATAGTCACATTGTTCAACTACTTGTAATCAATGCACAACCTGGGAGTGCTATCTTTATTCTTTACAAACAACACTAGTGCACCCCAAGGATATACACTTGGCCTTATGTATCCCTTATAAAGCATCTCTTTCAGCTACAACTTCTCTTCCACCAACTCAGGAGTGCTCATCCTGTGTGGTGCCTTAGATGTTGTTGTTGCTCCTAGCATCAACTCAATAAATAAATCCACATCCCTATGAGGCGAAAACTCTCAAATATATGTAGGAAACACATTGAAACTATTGTAAGACAAGATACCTCCTTAGGGATTCATCATCCTCACCTCCTTCCCTTTGTCACTGGAAACATGTATTCGAAACAATACACATCTTTTTCTATGGTTGTAGTTAGCTTGCATAGGGTGGAAGCATGAAGATGGGTTGCACTTTTGGGCTAAATGTGCCGATGAAATTTACAGTTTTTCCTCTTTAGTCAAATTGCAACACTCAAAATCCATATAAGAATTTTGAATTTTGATTCAGAGTAAAAAGACAATATGTGAAGAACTATGTTGTTATCCTGATGATATTTTTTGAAAAAAAAAAAAGTGTCGTATAATATCTCAATTTTCCATTAAATGCAATATATATCCTTGCAAATTTTCACAAAATTTAAGATTTTTTTTATGCAAAATTATATTTTTTATTATTTTTTGAAGTTGATGAAGTAATACTTCAATTGCATTTTGGAGGCACATGTGTTCACATAAGATTTTTTTTAACTCTTTAAATAAATTTAAAAACCAAGAGTACCCTTTTGAAGAGGACTCGTAAACAAAG
Source organism: Pinus tabuliformis (assembly GCA_031772625.1). NCBI lineage: Eukaryota > Viridiplantae > Streptophyta > Pinopsida > Pinales > Pinaceae > Pinus > Pinus tabuliformis. The sequence continues at coordinate 1,259,314,722 of CM062817.1, forward strand.
ATAGTGGTATTTTTGAAATTTTTTTGTTGTGTATATTTTATGTTATTGATTTTTTATTCAACCCCTTTGAAATTGTTCAAAAAAGTTTCAAGCATTATGTTTAAAAGAAATTAGATAAAAAATATCATATGAATTCGAAAATGTCAAACTCGTATGCCATTGGATAGAGGGTTCCTTCCTGAATCCAACATGATCAACTCTTCCACTTAAGGAAATTTTTTTCTTGGAGTCCGCTAAGGTACAAAATGGTGTTGTAGAGAAATTTGCAGAAGAGGATCTAAAACTCTTTTTTTTTGTCCTCAACAGCTCGATCAAGCGCTTAAAACGCTTGATTGAGTATTTGAAATTAAAATTTGAAATAGCTCAATTAAGGGTTTAATAAACCCTTGATCGAGCCCTTAACATGGTTAAACAAAGGCTCAATTGAGCTATCATAATTATCTGTTAAAAAACAAAACAAAGCCTCTTAATACTTGTCTTTAAGGAAGTTTTGATTTTAAATATAACATATTTTTATACTTAATCATTTTATAATTTTTTTATGTAGAAATTTTCAATAAAAATAAATCAAATTATAATAAATAAATAAATAAAAACAACAAACTAAACTAAACTAAATTTATAATATTATTATTTTAAAAATAATTTCATACGCACATTTAAATCTAGATTACTCAAATTCAAATTAGTCAAATAATGTTTTAAAATTTATGATTTCCTTATGTTTTTATTATTTAAAAAAAATATATTGCAAGACTAAGTCAGGAGTAAAAATTTCTATATATACTTCACACTTGTGTAGATGAAGGACATAATTGAGTGCAATCACATTTTATGGTTGAGAGAGATTTATAACCGCAAATACCATTACAACTATATTTTATTATAATTTACAACTATTACAACTACGTTAATAGTTATTGCACTCATTTTTTTTCTTGAACAAGTGGATATTACTGCGCGCACAAGATATATAAAAGTTTGGCTTTAATAGATATGATTATGATCGAGGAAAACATGTTTATTAAATCTTTAGCGATTTTATGAAATATACATTTCCAGCAACCTCAAATTCACATTTTTGAATTACACTTATTCATATAAAAAATTATAATATTTATTAAAATCAAATTGATAAAAAAATTTATATTATTATTTAATATATATTTATAATAAATTTATTATTTAAATTATAACATTAAAATTCTAAATCATAGTAAAACCTAATTTTTAAGTTACTAAATTATAAATATAAGAATATTACAATTTCAATTGCAAGTGGGATAGAATCCTTTTTCAAATCTATACACCAAAATGATAGAAATGTAATGAGAAATTAATCCACGCCATTGTTAATTACCTATTCAAATGTAATTAGTAATCTTTTTTAACTATCAAATACTTACAATTTTAAAGTTTGCATATCATTATTGATATTTATATAAAATTTTAAAATTTCCAACTTTAAGGCTCAATCAGACCATAAAGATCGATCGAGCTCCTAACCAAGGGTTACGCAGGAGTTCGATCGATGGTTTGTTTAAATGCTCAATCGTGTTTTTTTAAGAGCCTCAACAACTCGATCAAGTGCTTAAAAATTGCTTGATTGAGTGCTTCAAATTGCTTGATCGAGCATCCTTTTTCCACCAAAACACGCCCCTGTTTCGCCAAAAAGTGTAACTTAGATCCATGCTTTCACCCATAGTTGTAACCATTATCACTGATGTAGGCTTCTTCTTTCCTCGTCATACTCTCTTTTCCACATCATGATCCAGACATGCAATGGCCTTGTCATAGAAATCTAACTTGGTCCTATGAATAAATAGCCAATCCATGCCCAAAAACATACTATAAACACCCAAAAGAAGCAAATTTAGGCTTTCTGTTGTAAGTATGCCATTAAGCTCAAATGCACAAGATCTCACCCAATGTTGCACTCTTCTCTTGGTTCCTATAGCTAGCTGCACCAACCAAGATTGTACATGCACTTCCTTATTCAAATGACATTGATCCACTAGGTCAAGACTAATATAGCTATAATTTAATCTTGGATCAATCATAATATAAATAACTTGATCACAAAGTTTACCTTCCATCTCGATAATGTCTTCCTAGTGGCCTACTTGCCTATTGTCAACTACTGCATAGATTTGAGGAATGCTCTGAGCTACATCCCCAACCTTATGTGCTTCCTGAGCACTGTAGATCTGAGGTCTGCCACCCTGATACAATGGAAAATCCTTCTTGTGATGATATTTACCAAAAATCCAACATTTTGATGGTTCTCTATCGTTGCCTTTATTCAATTTCTCCACAAACTAAGACCCATGTCCTTTCATAGCCGCATTGATCTTCTTATAAGGGGCCGCATTTTCCTTCTCACCTCCATCCAAAGATCTTCCTCGCTTCTTGGACTATTTTCCTTTAGTATTCTCACCACCTTTCCAGTGACACTTGAACTTAGGCTTGTTCGTTGACTACTCATAACCATGCTTCAATTTTATGATGGATTCCTCCAGTGACTGAGGCTCATCAAACTCAATCTAATGCTTGAATGATAATGGAAATCCACTAATGAACCTTTGTATATTTTCTTTCTCTTCCTTGAGATAGGGCACATATCTTAATAGCTCTAGAAATCTAGTTTTATATTATTCATCTTTCATGGAACCCATCTTGAGCTCATAAAATTCCTTGGTCTTTCCATCATAATACCTCTTAGACAAGTACTTATTCCTAAAGAGTCTTTCAAACTCTCCCCAAATCAGCTCCTCTTCCATAATGCCTCTGACGTTCTTCACATCTTCCCACTAGGTATATGCTTTTCCTTTGAGACTGAAGGTAGCTATCTTGGCCTTCATATTCTATGAATAATCATGAATCTTGAAGAATTTCTTTATCTCAAGCAACCATGCTTCTGCATCCTCTGATTTAGTTGTCTCTCCATCAAAGGTAGAAGGTTTTGATTTCTTGAAATCTTCTTGCAATTACCCCTTCTCACTCCTCTTATAATGATGTTGATGATGATGGTGATGATGTCTCCTAGAAGTAAAACTAGAGTAAAATACATGCATACTAGCCCTCTCCTCAAGTGTATCCAAGAGTCTTCAATTCTTCACTATATAATCCTTGTCCATCTCATGCCTTTTTTGAGACCTCCTTCCATCTGCCCCATTATTATTTTCTTCATGTCTGACTCTTGGACTAATCCCCAAACGCCCCTACTTTTGCAAATTTGAAAGGCTCGGGAGGATAACTACATTAACCTCAAATTGCTTCTCTTGAGATTTTGCAAGCCTTTCCTGTGCTTCCTTCAACCTCTCATTGTTAGATTTACACCTTATGATCTCTGCTTTCAGACTTCTTAATGTATCTGCTAGATCAAGAGAGTTTCCCTCTCCCTACTTCTCAACTGAGTTCTCCCATCATGTTAGTTTCTCTTTTTTCCCGTATGAGGAGTCATATGAATTGTATTCAACTATTATACTCTTCATCATTTAACCTTCGATTTTCCTACAGCATGTCACTGTTAGATGAAATAAATACATAATAAATGCATACACCATGCATTCAAATCCCAATAAGACAAATCAAACATGCAACCTGTTACCTGCAAAATCCTCTTTCTAGTTGTTGTTCCAATCTTCTTCTTGCACTTCCTTGCTTTTCCTTACTTGTCCTTTGATTGCTTTCTTGTGTATTTTTTGTGTCCAAGTTATATCTCTCTTGCTATAACTATGCTCTACTTCTTTCCTCTTTGTCCAAGTGAGAATTCTAGAATGTCCAAGAGTATGTTCAATTTTTTTCTTTCCATTTTCTCTTCTTTTCTTTTCCTTTTTCTTCAATTTCCCTTGCATGCATATTCTTGTCTCTTCATCTTCCTTTTCTCTTAATTTTCCTTTATTTCTTGAATTAATTGTTAATTATTTCCCTTTTCCTTTTACCAAAGGCAATGTCAATTCCAATTTCCACAACCAATAAATAATTAACCACAAACGATGCTCAATGTAATGTTTTTCCCTTCATTCAACTTGGAATACATGTCCCATGACCTTGCAGAAGAGAAATTTTGAAGTCTAAAATGGGCCTCAAAACAAAAATGTACAACTAAAATCAACTTTATAAGAACCAATAGGATTCAAGATGATGATGTCAACCATGGGAACGATTTACCATTTTTGGAGTAAAAAAGTGAAAGGAATAAGCAATTTAAAAAAAAAAAAAATTCAACTCGTATTTTCAACTTATCTCCCTACAATTTTACTCAAATTGGGATTAGGACCACTCGCTGAATGCAAAAGTTAATTACTTTCCACTATTATTTTATAATATTCCTTAGGAGGCCCATTTAAGCCCTCAAAAATTCTCTAATGGTTTTATTTTTACCTTTATAATGCCCATTTATTATATGGAATATAACACAGGGTTGTTACAAACCCCTCCCCCTTGGGGGAACATCATCTGATTCAGTGTTCTATGACACTTTTAAGTAGACAAAACTCCTAAAAAAAATGATAACATACTTCTTATTGGAGCTTTAAAAACATAGCTCAATGTAATATTTACAACTATATCTATATATATATATATATATATATATATATAGCACAACTGCTTTAACCAAAAAATAAAGATGAATATAATGCCCGCATCTAATCAACCATCTCACATGGAGCTTCATTGGGCCTTAAGTGATTCCATTGCACATTAACTTACTCTATTGCTCGGTTCTAGAGCATGAATTTCTTCCTCTGTGGGATGCATTGAGGCTCTCGCTGGAACTCTCCTTCTGGTTCCACCTGCAATACATACCAATCAATCACATGATCAACATATTATATATACCTTTTAAGGAATGAAACATGGAAAGCATGATGGAATTTCACTGATGGAGGCAAGGAAAGTTTGTATGCCACTGGTCCAATCTTGTCAAGAATCTCAAAAATACCGCAATACAAAGGTGCCTACTTGGAACATGACCCAATCTTCAAGGATATCTTCTTGGGCTTGATACACAAGTACATATGCTCTCCAACCCAAAACTCCTTGAATGATTTATGCTAATCCACATAACTCTTCTATATTTCCCGTGTTGCCTTCAAATTCTTTTTGATAACTTGCATCTCTTGCTCCATCTCTTTCTACATATTCAATCCAATCAACACCCTTCTCACTAGATCACTCCAACTGATAGGAGTATTACAACTCCACCCATATATAGTATCAAATGGACTCATCTTCAAGGATTCCTAATACCCATTATTATAAGAAAACTCCACTAATGGAAGATACTCCTCCCACTTCCTTTGTTGATGCATGACATAGATCCTCAACATAAACTCAAGGATATTTTTAATCCTCCATGTCTTTCTGTATGTCTTAGGATGATAAGTTGTACTAAAGGCTAGCTTTGTCCCCAAGCCTGCAAACAACTCCTTCCAAAACCTGGAAGTGAACTTGGCATCTCTATATGATATAATCCTCTTGGGAACTCCAAGCAACCTCACCATCTGCTTAATGAAGATCCAAGTCACTTTTCTTTTCGAATTAATAGACTTTACTGCAATGAAGTGAGTAATCTTGCTCAACTTATCAACCACAACCATGATGGATTCATGTTTCCTTGATGTCCTAGGAAACTCTGTAATAAAATCTATGGAAATGACCTCCCATATCCATTCTGGAATTGTAATAGGTTGCAAAAAACCAGTTGGATTCTTGCATTCAATTTTCACCTATTGATAGTCCAAGCACTTAGCAACAAACTCAACCACCTCTTTCTTCAAATTAGGTCAATAGTAGAAATTGTTAAAAGTTGTAAAATTATTCTAGTATCCTAGGTGGCCTTAATATGGCTAGACATGAAACTCTCTCAAAATAAGCTTCTTCAATTCACTACTGTCAAGCACATAAATCTCGCTACTCAATCTTACCAAGCCATCTATTGTTAGGTGATAGTCCTAATCCCTATCACCCTTACCTTGTTGATGCAATCTCTACTTCAGTTGTTGGTACCTCTCACCATGTTTCCCTACATGTAAGATCCACTCCTATAAATATGTCCCATAAGAGTTCACAACTGAAATATGATTCACTTGTACTCTTCTACTCAGAGCATCCACAACCTAATTTTCCTTGCGTTTAATGTACCTAATCTCAAAATCAAACTCACTGAGAGTAGCCAACCATATAGCTTGTTTTGCATTCAAATTGGGTTGGTCAAACAAGTACCTTAGTCCATTATGATCAATCATCAAAACTAACCTCCTACCAAGGAGATAATGTCTCTACATCTTCAATGCATGAATGATAACTGCCAAATCACGATCATGAGTCACATTATGTTTCTTATGCTCATTAAGATTTTGTGATTCATATAAAACCACATGCCATTCCAACATCATAACTCCACCAAGTCCTTTCGTGCATGCATCTGTGTAAACCACAAACTCCTTATCAGGATCCGCAATCTTCAAAATTTGAGCATTAGAGTGACAACCCCTCGTTGATTTTCTATGCAAATATTTAAGACCAAGGCCACAAGACACATATTTCAAATTGAATGTTGGTAAAAACATAGTGATGGAATATCACTAATGATTAATTAATGGCTATGGAAATTGGCAATGGCAAAGGCAAAGTGGGAAAAATTGACATTTTATTTATGAAATAAATAAAAATATGAGAAAAGGGAGATGAAAAGTCACATATTTGCATGAGAGGGAAATTGAAGGAAAAAATGAAGGAAAATGAATAAAATAGAGGCCTCAATCATAAAGTTCACAATTTTTTGTCAGCGTTGTGTTGGAGTTCTCTCTTCTATTCCTCATTCTCTCATACTCTTGCACACTTATAGTTTTCTTGGAGCACTTTGGCATACATTGGATTTGGAGAAAGAAGAAAAAGGAAAGGAGGAAAGCGTAAGGGAATAGGTGGATAAAAAAATAAAACTGGATCACTTTATAGGTAACAGGTTTCATGTGTGATTTCCTTGCTAATTTATGGATTCATGGTATATGCATGTGATTATCTGGTTATGTTCTGTCATTGGCATAGAGGATTGCTTGGATTGACAGTGGTTTTATCCTTGTCTTGCCATTTCCTGGATAATCATTGTGTTATGGGTTTTTCCCATATGATTGTTTTCTGGTTGGTGCTCATGATTCCTTATAGTATGGGTTGGAACAAATTCTCTGGAAGCCATGGAACAACTTGGGTTGAGTTACTAGTCCTTGAGCCTAGGTTTGGACAAGTTCTTTGGAGCCCTAAAAGGTTGTGGGTTGAGTTAGTAGTTCCTGGCGCCCTGGAAAATTGGGTAGAGACCGATTTGGTTAGTGTTAGTGATTTCAGACTGTGAGGTGGAATCACTTGTTGAGTGTTGAGGTGGTTTGGCCTCTAGAATTCCTATTTTGGTTTTGTTTGGTTTATTGCATGAGATGCCACATTCATGTTTGGAATATGGCACGGGGGTGATTGGCCGAAAGAGAGATTTGGTTCATCCCAATCTATGGTCGGGTGGTAGGTGGAAGTCCCTAACTTGGTTGGCTTTTGTATATGATAATAGGAGCTCTTTTCCTATTGTATTCTATGAGTACTTGTACTTGTTATTATGTGGCTTTGATGAATGTTCCATCACGGTTATTATTATGGTTAAATGCTAGTTATAAGAATGGTTCCATGAAAGGTTCTAACTATGGCTCTTGATACATTTTGATTAGTTGATGAATGGCAAATGAATGCACGAGATAAAAAATGTTATTGCAGTTATTATGAGAGCGAATTAGACCTTCTTGGTGAATCTTAGATAAGTTTCAGACTCCTATGTTTAGATATGCATTTATAACTTGTATATTACATGTTCACCATATGTTTGACGAAATTACTGTCATGGTTAGGCCTGGTTAGGTCAAGTCCTTGATTAAGTTTTGTATGAATGGTTTTGTCTTGACGTTATTTATCATTCTGGAAAGTCTCATTGAGTTTTGAGCAGTGGTCTGGATGATAACCTAAAATGGTGGTTAAGAATCCAGGATTGCACCCTCTGAAATAGAAGTTTTGGGCTATAACCACACCCTTACAAGCTTATGCATGTGGTTGGAGACCTATAACCACATGGAGACCTTGTCATGCATGCGGTTGTGGTACCAAGGCACTAAAAAAGTAGTCTAGCTCAGGGTTTGGGCACTTAGAGTTGTTTTTTATCCCTAGAGTGCCTTGTAGCTCCTAAAGAAGGTTAGTAAAGTTCCAGTTTTTCGACTCCAGTTCCTCAACTATACTTAGGAGGTTGATTCATGTCATAGTATCCCTTAGCTCATGTTTACCCCGACAGACCGGTTAAAGTGGATAAATGTAGGAGGGGTGGTTACATATTGGTATGAGAGTGAGTTTCATTTCATTCTCTTTGGGTGATATCTAATACCACAAATTAGTATCAAAGCTCCCAAGTTCAACGCTTGTACTGGATGGGAAAAATGTGTTTGTCATGCATGCATGTCAGTTGTATATGTGTTTTTAATGCATGTATTGTGATAGTCCTTGTTGCCATTGTGTCATCATGTAGAGGTTAATGATGTTGATGTTGAGATAATTGATATGTTGATTTCATTATATATACATATGTTATGCTAATCTAGATTGATTTTGCAGATGAGATAGCCTCCCTTAAAATTCATTGAGGTATGTTGATAATGTTTATATTTGGTTTATCTGAACTGGTATGTTTGCAGAAAGTAGAAGACCAATATGAAAAGAAAAATGATGGACTACAATTCACGTGACACTCCTTACAGATCAGATGAAGAACATGGTGATGAGTACTCCCCTGACATAGTAGATACATTAATAAGTTTGAAAGCAAAGATAAAAAATTGTAAGGAGGATAATGATAGGATTATTCAGCCACAAGAAAGACCTGCTAGGGCATAGGAAAAACAAGCATAAGTCAATGAAGTCATCCTTCAGAGTCTATCATATTTATAGAGACAGTGACCGCTTAGGATCATTCAGGACGTGAGGAAAGGAATAATGGAGCATATAGAAGTAGGTCTCAACCATGATACATGTATGACAGTGATGACATAGTCAGATATGGTTGGTTATTGGATACACCTGATAGGAGGGGTAATGACCATGGATTCTATTCTAGTTTTGGTTCATAGAGACAACATTGTCATCACCATCACCATCCGTATAGGAGGAGTGAGAATCAATACTTACCAGAGGATTTAAAGAAAGAAAAGCCTCCTACATTTGATGGAGAAATGAAGAAGTCACAAAATGCAAAATTTTGGTTGATTGGGATACATAAGTTTTTTAGATTGCATGATTATTCAGAAAATATGAAGGCCACAATAGCTGCTTTCAGTATTAAAGGAAAAACAAACATTTGATGGGAAGATCTAAAGAATGTCAAAGACATTCGATAAGAGGAGTTGACTTGGAGTGAATTCAAGAGACTTTTCAGGAATAAGTATCATCTGAAAGATACTATGATGACCGAGAAAATGATTTCTATGAGTTGAAGACAGGATCTATGACTGATGAGGAGTATACTAGCAAATTCTTGGATTTGTTAAGATATGTGCCTTATCTTAAGGAGGAGAAAGAAAAGATTTAGATATTCATCAATGGGTTGTCGATGTCATTCAATGATAGGATTGAGTTTGATGAGCCAATATTGTTGGATGAAGCCATCAGAAAGTTGAAGCACTGTTATGAGAAATCAAAGTGTAAGACTGAGTCTAAGTAGGATTGGAAAGGTAATGATAAGAATAAATGAAAGTGGAATAAGTAGAGAGGAAAACCACATGATACAAATGATAAGGAGAATGTAGCACCATACAATAAATTCAATGCAATTGATAGAGGGAAAGAATTTCATTATGAGAAGCAGAACAAGGGTGATGGGAGGAAGCATTTGCAGTGTTGGACTTGTGGAAAGGATCATCACATGAGAGATTGTCAAACACATAAAAGTGCTAGACTACAGATTTATAGTGCTCAGGAGGCACAAATAGTTGGGAATGTTAAACAGAGTATTCCTCACCTTTATGCAACACTAAATAATAGGTAAGTTGATCATCAGGATTCTATTATCAAGATGGAAGGTAAGATTTGTGATCAAGTTGTTTCTATTTTGATTGACCCTGGATCTAACTATAGTTATATTAGTCCTGACCTGGTGGATAAGTGTTGCTTGAATAAATAATTGCATGCAGAGTCTTGGTTAGTTCAGTTGGCTATAGGTACTAAGAAAAGAGTTCATCATTGGGTAAGATATTGTGAATTTGAGTTGAACAATGCGTCTACATCAAAACATCTAAATGTGCTTCCGTTGGGATCATACAATATGTTGTTGGATATGGATTGGTTATATATTCACAGGACTAAGGTGGATTGCTATAATAAAGCTATTTAGTGCTTGGATGATGACAAAGAGAATATAATATTGCAGGGTAAGAAGAAGCCTACATTAGTGAGAATGGTCGTAGAAATGCAAGAAAAGTGTAGTATCAGGAAAGGTTGTGTCTTGTTTGTAGTTCATATTTCTAGTAACAAAGGGAAAGATGTTGAGGATGTTGAAGTCTTGAAGAGGTATCCAATTTTTGTAGCAGTTTCAGGATGTATTTCTAATAGAGGTCTCAGAGTTACCACCTCATAGGGAAGTATACTTTTCTATTGGTTTGATGATGGGAATAACACCAGCATCAAAGCCACCTTACCGGATGAACACTCCAGATTTAATGGAACTTAAGTTGTAGTTGAAGGAAATGCTTAAAAAGGAATACATTAGGCCAAGTGTGTCGCTTTGGGGTGCACAAGTGTTGTTCGTGAAGAATAATGATGGTACTCTCAAGTTTTGTATTGATTACAGGTAGTTGAACAAGGTAACGATTAAGAAAATGTATCATTTACCGCAAATTGATGACTTGTTTGATCAGTTGAAGGGATAAACCGTGTTATTTAGGATTGATTTGAGATCAGGATATCATCAGGTATCGATCAAAGAAGAGGACATTTACAAGATTGCATTCTGGACCAAGTATGGGCATTATGAGTTTGTAGTGGTACCTTTTGGTTTGACTAATGCTCCAACAACTCTCATGTGTTTGATGAATAGTGAGTTGCATCATCATTTGGACAAGTTTGTGATAGTATTCATCGATGACATATTGATATATTTTAAGAATGAGGATGAGCATGCAGAAGCTCTGGAAACAGTGTTAAGACTTTTGAGAGAACATTTGTTGTATGCCAAACTCAGTAAATGCATTTTATTTCAGACAAATGTTCTTTACTTGGGACATCTGGTTTCCAAGGAAGGTATAACAGTGGACCCAGAAAATATCAAAGCTATCATGGAGTGGGAAAATCGTAGGAATGTGGATGAGGTAAGATCATTTATGGGAATAGTAGGTTATTACAGGTGATTCATTAGGAACTTCTCATGGATTTCCTATCCTATTACATCCTTACATTGAAAAGGGAAGAAATTTGAATGGTTAAGGAATGTGCAACTAGTTTTGCGCAGTTGAGCAGTTTCTTACAAATGCTTCGGTCTTGAAGATTGCAGATTCATATAGATAAAGAGTTTGTGTATGCAAAAATGCTTGAAATAGAGGACTTGGTGGAGTCCTAATGTAGGAAGGACTGGTAGTATGCTATGAGTCGAGGAAATTGAATGAGCACGAGCAGAACTATGTGACAATGATCTTGAGTTGGCAACGATCATTCATGCATTGAAAATGTGGAGACACTATCTTCTTGGCATGAGGGTCATTATGATGACTGATCACAATGGGTTGAGGTACTTGCTTGACCAACCTAATCTGAATGCCAGGCAAGCTAGGTGGTTGGACACACCTAGTGAGTTTGACTTTGAAATAAAGTACATTAAGGGTAAAGAGAATAGGGTTGTATATGCCCTTAGCAAAAGAGAGTAGGTAAATCACATTGCAACTATGAGTTCTTATGGGATAGATTTACAGGATCAGATCGTACAAGCAGGACAACAGGATGACGGGAACGAACAACTTAAGCACAAGTTACAACAACAAGGTATAGGTGAACAAGATGTGGAGTATCATCTCACGACAGATTGTTTTGTCAGATTTAGGGGCAGGATTTGTGTCTGACAACAGAAAGTGCAAGAAGATTATATTGAAGGAATTTCATGTCAAGCCATATTCAGGTCACCCGGGATATCAGAAGACATTGACAACGGTTAAGAACTTCTACCATTGGAACAACTTGAAGAAAGAGGTGGATGAGAATGTTGCAAGATGTTTGGATTGATAGTAGGTAAAAGCATAGTGTAAGGATCTAGGTGGTTTATTGCAACCAATTTTGATTCCAAAATGGAAATGGGAGGTTATTTCCATGGAATTCATTATAGGTTTTCTAAGGAAATCTAGACAACATGACTCTATTATGGTTTTGGTTGACAGTTTGAATAAGGTAGATCACTTCATTCCATAGGAGTCCACACTAGTGAGGCAACTTAGATCTTCATTAGTGAGATAATGAGATTGCATGGAATTCCTAGGAATATTGTGTCAGATAGAGATGCCAAGTGAATCACTTTAGATTTTTGGAAGGATTTATTTGCAGGTTTGGGGATATAGTTATCATTTTGTACAACTTATCATCTCTAGACAGCTGGACGGACATAGAGGGTTAAAATGATTCTTCAGAACATGTTAAGAATGTATTTCATGCATAAATAATGAAAGTGGGAAGAGTATCTTCCACTGGTGGAGTTTACGTGCAATAATGGGTATCATGAATCTTTTAAAATGAGTCCATTTGAGGTGATTTTTGGGTGGAGTTGTAATACTTCCATCAGTTGGAGTGATCTAGTGAATAGGGTATTGATTAGACTGGATATGTTGGTAGATATGGAATAGGAAATGCAAGTTCTCAAGAAGAATCTAAAGGAAAAATAGGACAGGTAAAAGAGTTATGTAGATCAACACAGGGTGTTTAAGGAGTTTCAGGCTAGGGAGCATGTGTATTTTCCCATCAATCCCAAGAATAGCTCCTTGAGAATTGGATCATGTGCCAAGCTGAAACCTTGATATTCTAGGCCTTTCGAGATCCTTGAGAGGATTGGACCAGTGACCTACAGACTTTCACTGCCTCCGACCGTAAAAGTCCATGATGTTTCCCATGTGTTATTTCTCAACAAGTATGTAAAATATGTTAATCATGTGATTGACTAGCCTGTATTGTAGGTGGAACCAAAAGGAGAATTCCAACCGAAACCTCAGTGCATTTTGCAACAAAAGATGCTCATGCTCTGGAATTGATAGACCGAGCAAGTTAAAGTGTAGTGGAAGCACTTTGAGTCCGATGAAGCTACATGGGAGATGGTTGATCAAATGCAGGCTATATATCCTTCTCTATTCGTTGGTTATGTGGATGTATTTTGATATTTTTTTTGATGTTGCATTTTGGTTGTGTTTATATGCATATGTATGTGAATACCATATCAAGTTGTGTTATAAATCTCTAATAAGCGGTATCGTGTTCATGCTATGATGGTTATGGTCTTAGCAATATGATATGATGTAAATGTTGCATTGATATGTGTTATAAAGCTCCATGGGCAACATGTTTTTTTCTAGTTTATAGGTGTCATTGAACACCAAGGATGATGTTACCCCAAGGAGGAGGGGTTTGTAACAACCCCTGGTTGATTTTATATGTAAATATATAAGACCAACGTCATGGGACATGTATTCCAAGCTGAATTTTGGACAAAACATAGTGATGGGATATCACTAGTGATTAATTAATGGCTATGGAAATTGGAAAAGGTAGTGGCAAAGGCAAAGCAACAATAATTGGCATTTTATTTATGAAATAAAGGTAAATACGAGAAAAGGGAGATGAAATGTCACATATTTGTATGAGAGGGAAATTGAAGGAAAAATGAAGGAAAACGAAGAAAATAAAGGCCTCAATGATAAAAAAGGCTTCTAAGGATTAGTTCACAACTTTTTGTCTATCTTGTGTTGGAGCTCTCTCTTTTATTCCTCAATCTCTCATACTCTTGCACACTTAGAGTTTTCTTGGAGATTTTTGGAGCACTGTGGCATACATTATATTTGGAGAAAGAAGGAAAAGGAAATGAGGAAAGTGAAAGGGAACATGTGGATCAATAATTACAACTGTTATGAAACCAGCTCAAGAAAAAGATAGAAAAGATAGATCAATGCCTTAGAATTCAACCTCTTCGAGGGGGCAACCTCCTTTACATTACATAAATGAACAATTCTTGCATGATACAAATGAAAAGACCTCCTTTCTATATATAGGAGTCTAAGGGGTAATAACATATTGAGAGCCGACATAACAATAATAATGTAAAGGCACAATAATAACAATAGTGGGCTTCTATGGGGCACAATAGTAACAATATGGGCACTACATGGGTACATCAATATAATAAGTGGGTTGTACTAATAATAATAAGGGGTTACACTAGTAGTATAGGGGCCTAACATGCCCCTCTCCTTCAAAAAGCGTTGTCCTCAACGCTTGAGTAGTTCTTGATGCTTCTGTATAAAATTCTTGTCCTCCCATGTGGAATCTTCAGCGGGTAAGTTCTTCCACTTGATGAGATACTCTGAAATTGATTGATTTTGTAGCTATCAGGTTCTTATTTCTATGACTGCTCTAGGTTCCAATATGATTTTTCCTTCCTCTTCAATTTCTGGCAATATTGTTTGAATTGGGATCTTTTGCAACTTTTGAATAAGTGGCCATACTTCTTCGTCCTTCTTCCATTCATCCCTTGCTTCATTTATCCAATCTGGTTGGATAATAGAAATATCACAAAACAATGCTTCCACATCCTCATCCTTGAAGAGTCTTCCCATTCGGTAAGGTCGCCATTTTTTAAGTGCATGTAGTATTGCCAACATTTCCTTCTCATAAATAGCTTGCTTGAGATGTAGCAGTAAAAATACCCAATCACCTACATCAAAACATTTTTCACTACGATTTTGATCTACCTGTTGTTTCATTTGATTTTGCACCGAAGTGGCGTTATCCTTTAAAATTTGGAGAACTTGTTGTTGATGCTTGATGTGATATTTCACTGCTTGAACCGTTTTCTTCTTGATATGTCCTTCTATCTCTAGAGTTTGAGAAGTGGTAATTTCTTCCAATCCTTTACAAGATATGGTCGGATTCATTTCTTGATGCTCGATGTGATCTTTCACTTCTTGAACATTTTTCGTCTTGATATGTCCTTCTATCTTGATAGTTTGAGGAGTGGTAATTTCAACCAATGAATTACAAGATATGGTTGGATTCATTTCTTCTTTCTCGATGTGATCTTTCACTTCTTGCACTTTTTTCTTCTTGATATGTCCTTCTATCTTGAGAGTTTGAGGAGTGGTAATTCTTGCCAATGCTTTACAAGATATGGTCTGATTCATTTCTTCTTTCTTTGGGGTGGGGTCCTGACATATATCTTCTTCTTTTGATGTTTCTTGATCCTTTTCTTCCTCCTCTTCATATTCTATGTAAAATAATTTCTTCTCAGCACACTTATGACCTTTAGTGCATTTTCTATCACAATTGTAACAAAGCCCTTTTTCTCTTTTTTCTTCCAATGGTTGTGGTGTAACCCTTGTAGGTTGTGGAAGGCTAGGAGAAACACCACTTCCATCTTTATAGTTGTGAGGGGTATGCTTCCTGGTTTCCATAATTTTTCTTTCCACTATGTCACAAATCCCTTTTTCTCTTTCCAATTGTTGTGGTGTTGCTCTAAAGAAGGTGTTGCTCTTTGTATCCTCATAATGTGCTATCATTTCCTCCGTGAAAATTGACCACGTAACAAGTTGCTTACGAGAACAAAACCCTTCATACCATAAAAATTGATCTGGTTCTAAATATGAAGATGCAAAACATACCTTTTGTAATAGTGGTACACCATGTATATCAAAATATTGCTCCATCTGAAGTATCCAATTTATCGGATCCTTGCCATCAAACTTCCTCATCTTGCTACTTCTTAATTTTAGGAGCTTGATCTTGAAACGACTATAACTCTATACTTTCGGATATTTAAGTTCTGAAATTTCAACCTTTGGTAGCCCTCTTTGTTCTCTTTCCAATGCCACCAGTCTGATCCAAATTGGATTCTCCAAGAAAGAGTTATGTACAATCTCCCAAGATGACCTGATTATAGACCTTTCCAGAAGCGTGAACTTGTACGACGTGCCACGAGTCACCGTTTCGCCCTTTGGCTTTGAAAAATATATACAAGAAACTATAATCCATCCTCTTTCTATACCTACTTATGAAATTTCAATCTGATGCTCAGAGAGAAAGTTTTGACGATTTTCCCCAGGTCACCTGTTTGGAATATAATTCAGGAGTCTACAAAAAGACCAACTCCCTCAAATCATATCTCCGCAAATATAGCATGAAAAGCTCTAAAATTTGGACTCGAGCTTCAGTGCGATGTCTTCTCAAATGGGTTTTTGTTTTAGCTTCTGAAACGTTGCAGAAAAAAAGTTATAGCGAAAATTCCACGATGACCTGTTTGGAGCAGCGAAACCCTAGAATCCAAAGCTCTGATACGAAATGTTATGAAACCAGCTCAAGAAAAAGACAGAAAAGATAGATCAATGCCTTAGAATTCAGCCTCTTCGAGGGGGCAACCTCCTTTACATTACATAAATGAAAAATTCTTGGATGATACAAATGAAAAGACCTCCTTTCCGTATATAGGAGTCTAAGGGGTCATAACATATTCAGAGCCGACATAACAATAATAATATAAGGGCACAATAATAACAATAGTGGGCTTCTATGGGGCACAATAGTAACAATATGGGCACTACATGGGTACATCAATATAATAAGTGGGTTGTACTAATAATAATAAGGGGTTACACTAGTAGTATAGGGGCCTAACAACAACTTCGTTATTATCTTTGCTACCTATTCATCTGTTGAGACATATTCCAACTTCACGATCACATCCTGCAACAAGTTCCTAATAAAGTGGAACTTATTGTTGATATGTTTGTTCCTAGCATGAAACATGGGATCTCCAAACATCTTGATACAACTTTGATTGTCACAATTAATCACAGTAGGACCCAAAGACTTCTCAAACAAATATGTCATAAGCTTCCTTAACCAAATAGCCTCTTTTCCTACTTCACGTGCAGCCACATATTTTGCCTCAGCACTTCTTAAAGTAATGGGATCTTGCTTCCTACTCGTCCATGAGATCATAACATCTGCTAGACTAAAACATCCTTCGGTAGTGCTCCTTTCCTCGGTCTCACTTCCACCCCAATCAAATTTTGTGAAGCTAATTAGCTTGACTTCCTTATTATCATACTTTAGGCAACGATGTATAGTGCCACGAAGATACCTAAATATATGTTTATCAGCTATCCAGTCATCATGACGAGACTCCAACTAAAACTGACTAAGAATTTTTATTGCAAAACATATATCTTCCCTTGTTTTTACCAAATACATTAAGGAACCCAACAATTATCGATAGGAGGTGGGATCCACGAGACTAGAGTCAGAGCCCCTCAACTTCTTGATATTGGTGATCATAGGAGTAGTCATTCGCCTTGGAATCGATGCAAAAGCTTTATGATGTACTTTCCTTGGCCCAAATATATCTCCCTGGGTCTTTGCCATACTTCTAGACCGAGGTAATAGTGCATCAGTCCTAGATTCTTCATTTCAAATTCAGCTGCCAACATCTTCTTGCATTCTTGAATTCTTCACTCTACACCTGTGATGAAGATGTTAGCGCTTGAAATTTCACCTCAGGCTGAGAAAGGTAAACCTCAAGGCTACATCAAACCATTCAGCCTCGTAGCTAGCCCTACGGGGCAGGAGAAGGCTCTCTCCGGTCAATCTCAGCAGATCTTCAATGGGATGAGATGACCAACAAGGTAACACTGATATTAGGCTAGTAAACTGATTAAAAAGGTTGATTTGGGGTTTTTGGCTTTTTGGTGGCAATTTGAGGGAATGGCAATTTTGGTTGCGAGGATTGGACACAGTTTCTGCAGGGGGTTCCTTGGGGGGAGGTAGGAAACAGTATTGATGCCTTAACTTGAGATGGATGATCAGGAATAAAAGATGAGGAGCTAAAGAGAGCAAACAATGACTTTGAATTCCCTTTAGACAGTAGAAAACATGGAAATTAAACAAATTTAAAAGCAGAGCATTGCTAGCATGAATTCATACTTTAACACTTCATTTGTTTAATGTGCAGCAGTAAAGAAACGAAATGAATCACATAACAAAGCTTACAAGAACATGAAGAAACACACCATCAACACATGAGTCCACAAGAATCCCAAAGATGACTGCAAAACCCTGGTCTTTCTTAGCCAAAAATTTGCAGAGATACAAGTGAATAATACAATGATAGCTTCTCCCTCAAGAGTCCAACCTTCCAACCTCTGAAAATGATTAAGAAAATACATAATATAGGCAAGCTAACACCTTTCCTTGCCTCTAGGGGTCGAGCTCACTATTCTAGGAGCTGTTTGAACCACTTCTAAACTAAGCACTACAAAATAGGCAGTCAAAACAACTTGCCTCTATAAACTTGGAAACCAGTTCATACATTCAATTTTTACCCTTTACATGAAAAAATCTTCTAGAAGTGTTAAACAAGAGTGAAAGTATCCAAAAAGTGTCACAATTACATCCAAGAGGACCATCATTAACCTCAGAAAGTCGAAAAGAGTCAAATCTGCATTTTCTGGGCTGAACTGGTCAAATCTGGCAAAATCTGCTCAACGGGTCGCGCCCCTTTTCTCAACGGGTCGCGCACTTTGGAGCTCTGTTTGGGGCACGTCCAAGTGTCAGAATTGGGTGCAGGATAGCTCGTTGGAAAGGTCTGCGAGTCTACTTTCCAACCCAACTAGATTTTTTGAATTTGGAGTTCATTTGCCTAGTCAAAACTCAATTCTCCCAAGACTGCTTCTGCAACTCAAAAAAGGGGCAGAAAGTCAAATTTTGCATGTATTTTGACCTTCTGGAGGCCCAAAACCTCATAAAAACTCAAGTCCATCCATAGGCATATGTAACTTTGCATGAAAAATCTAGAAATGCTGAGTTTTTGCAAAAAGGAGTTGCCATGACAAAGGGTCTCACCGGGGGTGAGACCCGTTGAGGAGCCAAAACCTGTAAATTTCCAAAAAATGCCAAAATTACCCAAAATTCTCAAAATTTTTTGGGATTTGTGCTGTGGCTGAGCTAGTGAGTGCCATGATCTTTGAGGGATGCCTCCGCCAAGATACGGAGCGGATTGGTCATTTTCTTTCGCCTAAGAGCCTCGGACAACCTCCTTTGGAACATTTTCATTTTGGCCTTGCATACATGCATCCTTGCCCAATAGTGATTCTTCATGTTTCTCAGCAGCTTTTTCTCTTGGTTGGTCTTATCCAACAGCCTCTCCAAGTGGGCATTCTCCTGAATGAGCATTGACTCTCGGTCAGCAGGCAATGGATCACCGGGTCTTCTACGGTTCAAGACTCGGTCGCTACGAATCCTCCATAGCTCATCAAGTGCTTTCTCCTCCTCCAATTGTTTGTTCCGCTGCTCCAGGTAAGTGATAGTCCATTGGGCACCATCAAGTCTCCTCTGCAAAACATCATTTTCATCCCTGAGATGCTGAATGATCTCCTTTGCCTCTTGGCTCGGAGAACTGACCTCAAGATCAACAAGCTCTATATCTGGAACTCTTGATGGCCCCTCATCAATCATGGGCTGCTTGCCCCTCTGTGCTGCCTGTGCTGCTGAAGAAAGCGAGGCCCCTTCCACCTGATGTGGAGATAACACTCGCTGAGCTGAAGATAAAGGCGAGACCCCTTCCACCTGCTGTGGAGATAGTACTCGCCTAGCTGCTACAAATAAGGCCCTTTGGCCTCTCTGATAAGTGACAAGCGGAGGAGAGCTGACATGGCTAGCCCCGAGAATATCATGCTGCTGTGATGGTTTACCCTCCTTATGAACAATCTCATGATGTGGTGAAGGTGCTGTGCATGACATATACATCATCATCCAATTTCATTTGCAAGGATGTTATGGGAGGTAGGGTTTAGGGCTTGATTTTTTTATTTCTTAGGAATAGGGGTGGGTTTTAGGGCTCTTAACATTTTTTGTAGGAAAATTTAAATACAAATGATAGGGAATATGAAATAGGATATGGGAAAATGTAAGAACAATAGGGATGAAAAGGAATACCTTAAAACAGCACAATTAACCCTAACAACTTTGACAATTTCAAGCCAAAAGCACAATGGAGTCTGTACTTGCTTGCAAATGAAGGCTTTTAAAAATATTATCATGATCTTCTTACACTATAGCAAGCAATAATTTTCATGATTTGAGGGCCTACCTAGCAAGCTTGAGCAATTTGTGGTTCCTTGGCAGCTCACTGGCAAATTTCTGTGAAGAAATCCCCAACGGGTCCAGTGTAATTTTTGCACTGCTGGAGGTGCCCTGACGGGTCGCGCGCCCTCAACGGTTCGTGCACTTTTGCAGGAGACTTTTGGAGGCCTTCCCGATGTCGGAATCGGGTGCAAGATAGCTCGTTGGAAAGGTATTTGAGTCTACTTTCCAACCCAATTAGAATTTTTCAATTTGGAGTTCATTTTACCTATCAAAAATCAAATATCCCAAGACTGGTCAAAAAGTGTCAAATGAGGCTGCCTCAAGGAAGAGTGCTGTTGCAGTCAGCTTTTGAATGCCTTCCTCAACCCCAAATTGAGCTCATGATAGCTCATTGGAAATATCTTTATGTCTAGTTATCATTTTACTCATCAAACAAATCATTTGGCCAACCAAGCTAGGAGAAAACTTGATTTTCCCAAGGTCACTACAGAGGTGTCTTTCATTCTCCTGAGGCAACGGTATTCTTGACATTTCTCTCAAACAATGACACCTGTGCAAAAAGTGAAGGAGGTTTTTCTTCTTTGGCATGTTTTGGACACAAACCTCTCTCAGTTTCCCAAAATTCATCTTTTATTGCTCTGAAACATCATTTGAGTGAAACTTGTCCCGATGTGTGAAACAAGGAATTCTGTCGAAATGAAGCGAAATGAAGGGGATAGGGGGCTTCTAAATTCTTGAGGAAATTTTTGGGAGTAGGGAGGGATGTTAAGAAGTAGGGGAAAGTGAAATCTCAGAGATTGAGTGAGGGGAAAGGGTCCAAAAGGGCAAAACACAGGCCCAACCTAGAAAATTGCCAAGTTGTAGCTAGAAACTAGGGTTTGCGCAAAAATGAGGATTTTGGGGGATCTCAGTGATGGGAAGCATTTGATAAGGTATATGAAGGATAGGGGAAGGTGTATGAACATCTGGATACAAGTTTTTCCGATGATTTGACCGTCCAAGAGAAATTGCCTTCAAAACCCTAGGAGAGGGAAATGACCTTGCCTAGGCACAACTTAAGCATGAATAAGGTGTAACATGACCCAATGGAACCTAATATGATGATAGCAACCCTCTGAATGATGATAGGCTCAGCTGAATGATGACATGGACTGACATTTGGACAACTTTGAAAAGTGTGAAAGCAAACCCTAGACCTAATGCCTAGTGACCAAATTTTGCTTGAAGACTCACTGAAATGACAAAATTTGACCTTGAAACTTCAAAATCACTTTGTAAGAGCATATTTGATCACTGGAGGAAGGCTGGAAAGACTGACACTAACATTGGCTCCAATGGGGATGGTAGCTCCTTGGAGGTGCCAAGAACCTTAGACCTCTAGGAGAGCAGACCAGTGCCTTACAATTATTGGGCAATGGAGTCAAAAACTCAAGCTAAAATGCATGACTAAAAACCGACACAAACTGACTTAACAAAAAGACTGAAAACTGATGACTCAAATGACACAAATTGACTCTTACTCAACTAAAAACTGACTCAATACTTAAACACAACTGACAACTGAACATGATGCTCAAAGTGGAGCTTATTCATCAAAACCTACTCTAACAGTTTCATTCATCACCTGATCAAGTGAAATGAAACAACTAATGCAACCAAGTAAGTATCTCATCTGATGTTCGAATTCTCTGCAAGTGCTCACTTATGACCAACAAGAGAGAACTACTGAAAGGCAACTCCGATGACAACCTGGGAACAGATCCGCTGAATGATATGAATGCTCTATCCGCCTCCAAAAACACTGCATAAGGATCGTGAAATTCAAGCACACTGGAACTTAACTCATCCAATGGATTACTTCTCTTCTCATCATACCATGAATGCAAACTTTGATCCGAGCCTTGTGATGAGACCTCTGCTGAAAATGACAAAGAAACCGGCTGCCGGATCAAATTCATATCAGCACATGTTTCAAGCTCACATGTGGTCAATGGAGAAAGACTTTGACTGCAAACCTCATCCAAAACATCAGCTATTGGATCATGAAAAACTTGAAAAGATTGTTGTAATGTATCCATTGAAAATGCATGACATCCTTCTAGCTGTTCATCTTTTTCTTGAAAGATTTTACGAAGATTCTGCCTTATAAACTGAAATGCTTCGAAACAAAAGGGTATCGAATCTTCCTGCATCATCAAATCAGGTATTTCATCTTCCACAGCTTCATCTGTAATCTCCCTTTCAATTTCATTTGGTAGCTGCAAATCTGATGCTACACGCTGCTCAAGAATTTGGTTATCTGTCTCATTCTCAACATTAACACTGAGAGATTGCTGATTTATTATAGGTTGTTCATTTGAAGATTTACTATGCAATCTATCCTTCAAAAACTGAAATGATTCAAAACAGAATGGTATGGAGTCACCTTGAATCATTAAATCATGTGTGTCCATTTCCAAGTCTTCAGCTGCAACTTGACAATCAATGGCTTTCGGGGGTTGCAAATTTGAATATGAGAAGTCTTGAACAAAATTTTCATTGCTCTCAAGATGATTCAAATCAAGACTTGTTGACATTTGATTTCTAATTGCATGGTAGTTATCTCTGATGAACTGAAACGAATCAAAACAAAAAGGCAAAGATCCTTCACTTACTTCAAACTTTGCTGCACTTTCCTCGTCAATGTCATAGCTGATATGTGATGGCTGAACATTGTATTTGAGCTGCTGAAAATGAACTTCTTCCTTCCACAAACTAGCTGCTGATTTGTCTGCAAGATTAGCTTCTGTTTGGAGAACATAATCATCATCATACTCATCATACTGAGGCAAATCATCGGTATAAAACATATTATCAAGCATGCAGGTCATATCAACAGATCTCTCTTCTCCAAGGTGATCTACAAAACAATCATTATCAGATCTATGACAACTAGGGTAAGAAACAAAATGTTTTGGATCAGCGACTTGTTCTTCTTCAATCAGCGAGCCATGAGCTTGGACATCATAAGCATTTCTCGCGTTGATCTTGTCCATCATCTTTTCTACTGCACTTACCAAAATGTCAAGCTTTACCTCTAGAGATTTCGATTTTTCCGGATCTATGGTTTTCATCTCTTCTTCCTTCAACCTTGCCCGTCGGATCAGCAGATGCGCCTCTACATTTACTGCACTGTTTTGCATTTCATGAAGTGTTGCAATATCCCTTTCTCTCAGCTGAAACTCCATCTCCAGATCAAAGGCACCCGGATAGTGCAAGAGAGCTGATCTAGCAGTAGGCCTTATATCAGTTGGAATTGAATAATAAACTTGGTTAAATCTAGCTGAAAATTGTTGTACTGTCTCCCCTGGAAATCTTTTCAGCTGGTTATACTCTTCTACAATCAAGAAAAGGTTCTGCCCGATCATCCACCTGTCGAGAAAAACTTTGACAAACTGCTGGAAATCTGAAATGCTTGCATCAGGCAAGGCTTTGAACCAACTCTTCACTTTGGCTTGCAAAGAAAGAGCAAAAAGCCTTATACTAACATCTTCTTCATCAACTTCAAAAAGATCTAGAAAATTCTCAAAATTCTGGACATGTTGCTCAGTGTTGACATTCTTACTTTCACCATCAAACATCGGCAAGTATAGATCATAGTTGTGGGGGAAAGGATGAAGAAAAGAAGGTAAAACAAGAGGTTTATACCGATCTAGAATTTTACAAGGTGTAGGAGTATGTACAGCAGGTATAGAATCAGTCTTGGTCTTTTGAGGTTCATCAATTTGAAGATGGCCATCACAAAATTCGGAAAAAGGATCTTGATCAAGCTCAAAGGCATGCAAATCTTTGGTATTCACAATCTTCAAAGGGAAAGAATCAATTGCAAGCCTGGGATCCTTTCTCAAATACAATATACTTTGCAAAGCCTTCTTGACATTCTCAGGAAAAGAGGAGAAATAATTTAGAACAAAGAACAAAATATCTTGGATGAAATTCCAACTTGAGTACCTGATCTGTCCATGTTGTCCTTTCGTGTTTTTGCTGGTCAGGATCATCCTCCAGTGGAGTCTTTGGATCTGATCTCAAAACTGATTTAGAGTCGCCAGGTGAATGATTTCAGCCTTTCAAGTGTCTGATCGTTGTCCACCATCAACAATCAGATCTGAACTTGATACATGTACTGGGGTAAAATGAAAATGAAGTGGCCGTATCACAAGCTCATGGAGATGGACTGAAGCAGCGTTTATCTACTAACGCTGATGTAAAACAAGAGTGTTTTCGAACGCTACCTGGCATAACTTCAGGCTCCGTCTAAGACTTATGAAACAAACACATCAATCAACAGACAAGTTGTTCTCCCCAGTATGGTCGTCAGTATGTTAGCGCTTGAAATTTCACCTCAGGCTGAGAAAGGTAAACCTCAAGGCTACATCAAACCATTCAGCCTCGTAGCTAGCCCTACGGGGCAGGAGAAGGCTCTCTCCGGTCAATCTCGGCAGATCTTCAATGGGATGAGATGACCAACAAGGTAACACTGATATTAGGCTAGTAAACTGATTAAAAAGGTTGATTTGGGGTTTTTGGGTTTTTGGTGGCAATTTGAGGGAATGGCAATTTTGGTTGCAGGGATTGGACACAGTTTCTGCAGGGGGTTCCTTGGGGCGAGGTAGGAAACAGTATTGATGCCTTAACTTGAGATGGATGATCAGGAATGAAAGATGAGCAGCTAAAGAGAGCAAACAATGACTTTGAATTCCCTTTAGACAGTAGAAAACATGGAAATTAAACAAATTTAAAAGCAGAGCATGGCTAGCATGAATTCATACTTTAACACTTCATTTGTTTAATGTGCAGCAGTAATGAAAGGAAATGAATCACATAACAAAGCTTACAAGAACATGAAGAAACACACCATCAACACATGAGTCCACAAGAATCCCAAAGATGACTGCAAAACCCTGGTCTTTCTTAGCCAAAAATTGCAAAGATACAAGTGAATAATACAATGATAGCTTCTCCCTCAAGAGTCCAACCTTCCAACCTCTGAAAATGATTAAGAAAATACATAATATAGGCAAGCTAACACCTTTCCTTACCTCTAGGGGTCGAGCTCACTATCCTAGGAGCTGTTTGAACCACTTCTAAACTAAGCACTACAAAATAGGCAGTCAAAACAACTCGCCTCTATAAACTTGGAAACCAGTTCATACATTCAATTTTTACCCCTTACATGAAAAAATCTTCTAGAAGTGTTAAACAAGAGTGAAAGTATCCAAAAAGTGTCACAATTACATCCAAGAGGACCATCATTAACCTCAGAAAGTCGAAAAGAGTCAAATCTGCATTTTTTGGGCTGAATTGGTCAAATCTGGCAAAATCTGCTCAACAGGTTGCGCCCCTTTTCTCAACGGGTCGCGCACTTTGGAGATCTGTTTGGGGCACTTCCAGGCGTCAGAATTGGGTGCAGGATAGCTCGTTGGAAATTGCTACGACTCTACTTTCCAACCCAACTGGAATTTTTGAATTTGGAGTTCATTTGCCCAGTCAAACCTCAATTCTCCCAACACTGCTTCTGCAACTCAAAAAAGGGGCAGAAAGTAAAATTTTGCATGTATTTTGACCTTCTGGAGGCCCAAAACCTCATAAAAACTCAAGTCCATCCATAGGCATATGTAACTTTGCATGACAAATCTAGAAATGCTGAGTTTTTGCAAAAAGGAGCTGCCATGACAAAGGGTCTCACCGAGGGTGAGACCCGTTGAGGAGCCAAAACCTGTAAATTTCCAAAAAATGCCAAAATTACCCAAAATTCTCAAAAAAATTTGGGATTTGTGCTGTGGCTGAGCTAGTGAGTGCCATGATCTTTGAGGGATGCCTCCGCCAAGATACGGAGTGGATTGGTCCTTTTCTTCCGCCTAAGAGCCTCGGACAACCTCCTTTGGAACATTTTCATTTTGGCCTTGCATACATGCATCCTTGCCCAATAGTGATTCTTCATGTTTCTCAGCAGCTTTTTCTCTTGGTTGGCCTTAGCCAACAGCCTCTCCAAGTGGGCATTCTCCTGAATGAGCATTGACTCTCGGTCAGCAGGCAATGGATCACCGGGTCTTCTACGGTTCAAGACTCGGTCGCTACGAATCCTCCATAGCTCATCAAGTGCTTTCTCCTCCTCCAATTGTTTGTTCCGTTGCTCCAGGTAAGTGATAGTCCATTGGGCACCATCAAGTCTCCTCTGCAAAACATCATTTTCAGCCCTGAGATGCTGAATGATCTCCTTTTCCTCTTGGCTCGGAGAACTGACCTCAAGATCAACAAGCTCTATATCTGGAACTCCTGATGGCCCCTCATCAATCATGGGCTGCTTGCCCCTCTGTGCTGCCTGTGCTACTGAAGAAAGCGAGGCCCCTTCCACCTGATGTGGAGATAACACTCACTGAGCTGAAGATGAAGGTGAGACCCCTTCCACCTGTTGTGGAGATAGTACTCGCCTAGCTGCTGCAAATAAGGCCCTTTGGCCTCTCTGATAAGTGACAAGCGGAGGAGAGCTGACATGGCTAGCCCCGGGAATAGCATGCTGCTGTGATGGTCTACCCTCCTTATGAACAATCTCATGATGTGGTGAAGGTGCTGTGCATGACATATACATCATCATCCAATTTCATTTGCAAGGATGTTATGGGAGGTAGGGTTTAGGGCTTGATTTTTTTATTTCTTAGGAATAGGGGTGGGTTTTAGGGCTCTTAACATTTTTGGTAGGAAAATTTAAATACAAATGATAGGGAATATGAAATAGGATATGGGAAAATGTAAGAACAATAGGGATGAAAAGGAATACCTTAAAACAGCACAACTAACCCTAACAACTTTGACAATTTCAAGCCAAAAGCACAATGGAGTCTGTACTTACTTGCAAATGAAGGCTTTTAAAAATATTATCATGATCTTCTTACACTGTAGCAAGCAATAATTTTCATGATTTGAGGGCCTACCTAGCAAGCTTGAGCAATTTTTGGTTCCTTGGCAGCTCACTGGCAAATTTCTGTGAAGAAATCCCCAACGGGTCGCGCGCCCCTGACGGGTCGCGCCAGTGTAATTTTTGCACTGCTGGAAGTGCCCTGACAGGTCGCGCGCCCTCAACGGGTCGTGCACTTTTGCAGGAGACTTTTGGAGGCCTTCCCGATGTCGGAATCAGGTGAAAGATAGCTCGTTGAAAAGGTATTTGAGTCTACTTTCCAACCCAATTAGAATTTTTCAATTTGGAGTTCATTTGACCTATCAAAAATCAAATCTCCCAAGACTGGTCAAAAAGTGCCAAATGAGGCTGCCTCAAGGAAGAGTGCTGTTGCAGTTAGCTTTTGAATGCCTTCCTCAACCCCAAATTGAGCTCATGATAGCTCATTGGAAATATATTTATGTCTAGTTATCATTTTACCCATCAAACAAATCATTTGGCCAACCAAGCTAGGAGAAAACGTGATTTTCCCAAGGTCACTCCAGAGGTGTCTTTGATTCTCCTGAGGCAACGGTATTCTTGACATTTCTCTCAAACAATGACACCTGTGAAAAAAGTGAAGGAGGTTTTTCTTCTTTGGCATGTTCTGGACAAAAACCTCTCTCAGTTTCCTAAAATTCATCTTTGATTGCTCTGAAACATTATTTGAGTGAAACTTGTCCCGATGTGTGAAACAAGGAATTCTGTCGAAATGAAGCGAAATGAAGAGGATAGGGGGCTTATAAATTCTTGAGGAAATTTTTGGGAGTAGGGAGGGATGTTAAGAAGTAGGGGAAAGTGGAATCTCAGAGATTGAGTGAGGGAAAGGGGTCCAAAAGGGCTAAACACAGGCCCAACCTAGAAAATTGCCAAGTTGTAGCTAGAAACTAGGGTTTGCGCAAAAATGAGGATTTTGGGGGATCTCAGTGATGGGAAGCATTTGATAAGGTATATGAAGGATAGGGGAAGGTGTATAAACATCTGGATACAAGTTTTGCCGATGATTTGACCATCCAAGAGAAATTGCCTTCAAAACCCTAGGAGAGGGAAATGACCTTGCCTAGGCACAACTTAAGCATGAATAAGGTGTAACATGACCCAATGGAACCTAATATGATGATAGCAACCCTCTGAATGATGATAGGCTCAGCTGAATGATGACATGGACTGACATTTGGACAACTTTGAAAAGTGTGAAAGCAAACCCTAGACCTAATGCCTAGTGACCAAATTTTGCTTGAAGACTCACTGAAATGACAAAATTTGACCTTGAAACTTCAAAATCACTTTGTAAGAGCATATTTGATCACTGGAGGAAGGCTGGAAAGACTGACACTAACATTGGCTCCAATGGGGATGGTAGCTCCTTGGAGGTGCCAAGAACCTTAGACCTCTAGGAGAGCAGACCAGTGCCTTACAATTATTGGGCAATGGAGTCAAAAACTCAAGCTAAAATGCATGACTAAAAACCAACACAAACTGACTTAACAAAAAGACTGAAAACTGATGACTCAAATGACACAAATTGACTCTTACTCAACTAAAAACTGACTCAATACTTAAACACAACTGACAACTGAACATGATGCTCAAAGTGGAGCTTATTCATCAAAACCTACTCTAACAGTTTCATTCATCACCTGATCAAGTGAAATGAAACAACCAATGCAACCAAGTAAGTATCTCATCTGCTGTTCGAATTCTCTGCAAGTGCTCACTTATGACCAACAAGAGAGAACTACTGAAAGGCAACTCCGATGACAACCTGGGAACAGATCCGCTGAATGATATGAATGCTCTATCCGCCTCCAAAAACACTGCATAAGGATCTTGAAATTCAAGCACACTGGAACTTAACTCATCCAATGGATTACTTCTCTTCTCATCATACCATGAATGCAAACTTTGATCCGAGCCTTAT
This sequence comes from Pinus tabuliformis, assembly GCA_031772625.1. Taxonomy (NCBI): domain Eukaryota; kingdom Viridiplantae; phylum Streptophyta; class Pinopsida; order Pinales; family Pinaceae; genus Pinus; species Pinus tabuliformis. The sequence continues at coordinate 1,259,344,016 of CM062817.1, forward strand.
GATGAGACCTCTGCTGAAAATGACAAAGAAACCGGCTGCCGGATCAAATTCATATCAGCACATGTTTCAAGCTCACATGTGGTCAATGGAGAAAGACTTTGACTGCAAACCTCATCCAAAACATCAGCTATTGGATCACGAAAAACTTGAAAAGACTGATGTAATGTATCCATTGAAAATGCATGACATCCTTCTAGCTGTTCATCTTTTTCTTGAGAGATTTTACGAAGATTCTGCCTTATAAACTGAAATGCTACGAAACAAAAGGGTATCGAATCTTCCTGCATCATCAAATCAGGTATTTCATCTTCCACAGCTTCATCTGTAATCTGCCTTTCAATTTCATTTGGTAGCTGCAAATCTGATGCTACAGGCTGCTCAAGAATTTGGTTATCTGTCTCATTCTCAACATTAACACTGAGAGATTGCTGATTTATTATAGGTTGTTCATTTGAAGATTTACTATGCAATCTATCCTTCAAAAACTGAAATGATTCAAAACAGAATGGTATGGAGTCACCTTGAATCATTAAATCATGTGTGTCCATTTCCAAGTCTTCAGCAGCAACTTGACAATCAATGGCTTTCGGGGGTTGCAAATTTGAATATGAGAAGTCTTGAACAAAATTTTCATTGCTCTCAAGATGATTCAAATCAAGACTTGTTGACATTTGATTTCTGATTGCATGGTAGTTATCTCTAATGAACTGAAACGAATCAAAACAAAAAGGCAAAGATCCTTCACTTACTTCAAACTTTGCTGCACTTTCCTCGTCAATGTCATAGCTGATATGTGATGGCTGAACATTGTATTTGAGCTCCTGAAAATAAACTTCTTCCTTCCACAAACTAGCTGTTGATTTGTCTGCAAGATTAGCTTCTGTTTGGAAAACATAATCATCATCATACTCATCATACTGAGGCAAATCATCGGTATAAAACATATCATCAAGCATGCAGGTCATATCAACAGATCTCTCTTCTCCAAGGTGATCTACAAAACAATCATTATCAGATCTATGACAACTAGGGTAAGAAACAAAATGTTTTGGATCAGCAACTTGTTCTTCTTCAATTAGCGAGCCATGAGCTTGGACATCATAAGCATTTCTCGCGTTGATCTTGTCCATCATCTTTTCTACTGCACTTACCAAAATGTCAAGCTTTACCTCTAGAGATTTCGATTTTTCCGGATCTATGGTTTTCATCTCTTCTTCCTTCAACCTTGCCCGTCGGATCAGCAGATGCGCCTCTACATTTACTGCATTGTTTTGCATTTCATGAAATGTTGCAATATCCCTTTCTCTCAGCTAAAACTCCATCTCCGGATCAAAGGCACCCGGATAGTGCAAGAGAGCTGATCTAGCAGTAGGCCTTATATCAATTGGCATTGAATAATAAACTTGGTTAGATCTAGCTGAAAATTGTTGTACTGTCTCCCCTGGAAATCTTTTCAGCTGGTTATACTCTTCTACAATCAAGAAAAGGTTCTGCCCGATCATCCACCTGTCGAGAAAAACTTTGACAAACTGCTGGAAATCTGAAATGCTTGCATCAGGCAAGGCTTTGAACCAACTCTTCACTTTGGCTTGCAAAGAAAGAGCAAAAAGCCTTATACTAACATCTTCTTCATCAACTTCAAAAAGATCTAGAAAATTCTCAAAATTCTGGACATGTTGCTCAGCGTTGACATTCTTACTTTCACCATCAAACATCGGCAAGTATAGATCATCGTTTTTGGGGAAAGGATGAAGAAAAGAAGGTAAAACAAGAGGTTTATACCGATCTGAAATTTTACAAGGTGTAGGGGTATGTACAGCAGGTATAGAATCAGTCTTGGTCTTTTGAGGTTCATCAATTTGAAGATGGCCATCACAAAATTCGAAAAAAGGATCTTGATCAAGCTCAAAGGCATGCAAATCTTTGGTATTCACAATCTTCAAAGGGAAAGAATCAATTGCAAGCCTGGGATCTTTTCTCAAATACAATATACTTTGCAAAGCCTTCTTGACATTCTCAGGAAAAGAGGAGAAATAATTTAGAACAAAGAACAAAATATCTTGGATGAAATTCCAACTTGAGTACCTGATCTATCCATGTTGTCCTTTCGTGTTTTTGCTGGTCAGGATCATCCTCCAGTGGAGTCTTTGGATCTGATCTCAAAACTGATTTAGAGTCGCCAGGTGAATGATTTCAGCCTTTCAAGTGTCTGATCGTTTTCCACCATCAACAATCAGATCTGAACTTGATACATGTACTGGGGTAAAATGCAAATGAAGTGGCTGTATCACAAGCTCACGGAGATGGACTGAAGCAGCGTTTATCTACTAACGCTGATGTAAAACAAGAGCGTTTTCGAAGGCTACCTGGCATAACTTCAGGCTCCGTCTAATACTTATGAAACAAACACATCAATCAACAGACAAGTTGTTCTCCCCAGTATGGTCGCCAGTATGTTAGCGCTTGAAATTTCACCTCAGGCTGAGAAAGGTAAACCTCGAGGCTACATCAAACCATTCAGCCTCGTAGCTAGCCCTACGGGGCAGGAGAAGGCTCTCTCCGGTCAATCTCGGCAGATCTTCAATGGGATGAGATGACCAACAAGGTAACACTGATATTAGGCTAGTAAACTGATTAAAAAGGTTGATTTGGGGTTTTTGGGTTTTTGGTGGCAATTTTGGTTGCGGGGATTGGACACAGTTTCTGCAGGGGGTTCCTTGGGGCGAGGTAGGAAACAATATTGATGCCTTAACTTGAGATGGATGATCAGGAATGAAAGATGAGGAGCTAAAGAGAGCAAACAATGACTTTGAATTCCCTTTAGACAGTAGAAAACATGGAAATTAAACAAATTTAAAAGCAGAGCATGGCTAGCATGAATTCATACTTTAACACTTCATTTGTTTAATGTGCAGCAATAAAGAAAGGAAATGAATCACATAACAAAGCTTACAAGAACATGAAGAAACACACCATCAACACATGAGTCCACAAGAATCCCAAAGATGACTGCAAAACCCTGGTCTTTCTTAGCCAAAAATTTGCAGAGATACAAGTGAATAATACAATGATAGCTTCTCCCTCAAGAGTCCAACCTTCCAACCTCTGAAAATGATTAAGAAAATACATAATATAGGCAAGCTAACACCTTTCCTTACCTCTAGGGGTCAAGCTCACTATCCTAGGAGCTGTTTGAACCACTTCTAAACTAAGCACTACAAAATAGGTAGGCAAAACAACTTGCCTCTATAAACTTGGAAACCAGTTCATACATTCAATTTTTACCCTTTACATGAAAAAATCTTCTAGAAGTGTTAAACAAGAGTGAAAGTATCCAAAAAGTGTCACAATTACATCCAAGAGGACCATCATTAACCTCAGAAAGTCGAAAAGAGTCAAATCTGCATTTTCTGGGCTGAACTGGTCAAATCTGGCAAAATCTGCTCAACGGGTCGCGCAATTTGGAGCTCTGTTTGGGGCACTTCCGTGTGTCAGAATTGGGTGCAGGATAGCTCGTTGGAAAAGTTTGTGAGTCTACTTTCTAACCCAACTAGAATTTTTGAATTTGGAGTTCATTTACTCAGTCAAAATGCAATTCTCCCAAGACTGCTTCTGCAACTCAAAAAAGGGGCAGAAAGTCAAATTTTGCATGTATTTTGACCTTCTAGAGGCCCAAAACCTCATAAAAACTCATGTCCATCCATAGGAATATGTAACTTTGCATGAAAAATCTAGAAATGCTGAGTTTTTACAAAAAGGAGCTGCCATGACAAAGGTTCTCACCGGGGGTGAGACCTGTTGAGAAGCCAAAACCTGTAAATTTCCAAAAAATGCCAAAATTACCCAAAATTCTCAAAAAATTTTGGGATTTGTGCTGTGGCTGAGCTAGTGAGTGCCATGATCTTTTAGGAATGCCTCCGCCAAGATACGGAGTGGATTGGTCCTTTTCTTCCGCCTAAGAGCCTCGGACGACCTCCTTTGGAACATTTTCATTTTGGCCTTGCATACATGCATCCTTGCCCAATAGTGATTCTTCATGTTTCTCAGCAGCTTTTTCTCTTGGTTGGCCTTAGCCAACAGCCTCTCCAAGTGGGCATTCTCCTGAATGAGCATTGACTCTCGGTCAGCAGGCAATGGATCACCGGGTCTTCTACGGTTCAAGACTCGGTCGCTACGAATCCTCCATAGCTCATCAAGTGCATTCTCCTCCTCCAATTGTTTGTTCCACTGCTCCAGGTAAGTAATAGTCCATTGGGCACCATCAAGTCTCCTCTGCAAAACATCATTTTCAGCCCTGAGATGCTGAATGATCTCCTTTGCCTCTTGGCTCGGAGAACTGACCTCAAGATCAACAAGCTCTATATCTGGAACTCTTGATGGCCCCTCATCAATCATGGGTTGCTTGCCCCTCTGTGCTGCCTGTGCTGCTGAAGAAAGCGAGGCCCCTTCCACCTGATGTGGAGATAACACTCGCTGAGCTGAAGATGAAGGCGAGACCCCTTCCACCTGCTGTGGAGATAGTACTCGCCTAGCTGCTGCAAATAAGGTCCTTTGGCCTCTCTGATAAGTGACAAGCGGAGGAGAGCTGACATGGCTAGCCCCGGGGATATCATGCTGCTGTGATGGTCTACCCTCCTTATGAACAATCTCATGATGTGGTGAAGGTGCTGTGCATGACATATACATCATCATCCAATTTCATTTGCAAGGATGTTATGGGAGGTAGGGTTTAGGGCTTGATTTTTTTATTTCTTAGGAATAGGGGTGGGTTTTAGGGCTCTTAACATTTTTGGTAGGAAAATTTAAATACAAATGATAGGGAATATGAAATAGGATATGGGAAAATGTAAGAACAATAGGGATGAAAAGGAATACCTTAAAACAGCACAACTAACCCTAACAACTTTGACAATTTCAAGCCAAAAGCACAATGGAGTCTGTACTTGCTTGCAAATGAAGGCTTTTAAAAATATTATCATGATCTTCTTACACTGTAGCAAGCAATAATTTTCATGATTTGAGGGCCTACCTTGCAAGCTTGAGCAATTTGTGGTTCCTTGGCAGCTCACTGGCAAATTTCTGTGAAGAAATCCCCAACGGGTCGCGCGCCCCTGACGGGTCGCGCCAGTGTAATTTTTGCACTGCTGGAGGTGCCCTGACGGGTCGCACGCCCTCAATGGGTCGCGCACTTTTGCAGGAGACATTTGGAGGCCTTACCGATGTCGGAATCGGGTGCAAGATAGCTCGTTGGAAAGTTATTTGAGTCTACTTTCCAACCCAATTGTAATTTTTCAATTTGGAGTTCATTTGACCTGTCAAAAGTCAAATCTCCCAAGACTGGTCAAAAAGTGCCAAATGAGGCTGCCTCAAGGAAGAGTGCTGTTGCAGTCAGCTTTTGAATGCCTTCCTCAACCCCAAATTGAGCTCATGATAGCTCATTGGAAATATCTTTATGTCTAGTTATCATTTTACCCATCAAGAAAATCATTTGGCGAACCAAGCTAGGAGAAAACTTGATTTTCCCAAAGTCACTTTAGAGGTGTCTTTGATTCTCCTGAGGCAACGGTATTCTTGACATTTCTCTCAAACATGACACCTGTGCAAAAAGTGAAGGAGGTTTTTCTTCTTTGGCATGTTCTGGACAAAAACCTCTCTCAGTTTCCCAAAATTCATCTTTGATTGCTCTGAAACATCATTTTATTGAAACTTGTCCCGATGTGTGAAACAAGGAATTCTGTCGAAATGAAGCGAAATGAAGGGGATAGGGGGCTTCTAAATTCTTGAGGAAATTTTTGGGAGTAGGGAGGGATGTTAAGAAGTAGGGGAAAGTGGAATCTCAGAGATTGAGTGACAGGAAGGGGTCCAAAAGGGCAAAACACAGGCCCAACCTAGAAAATTGCCAGGTTATAGCTAGAAACTAGGGTTTGTGCAAAAATGAGGATTTTGGGGGATCTCAGTGATGGGAAGCATTTGATAAGGTATATGAAGGATAGGGGAAGGTGTATGAACATCTGGATACAAGTTTTGCCGATGATTTGACCGTCCAAGAGAAATTGCCTTCAAAACCCTAGGAGAGGGAAATGACCTTGCCTAGGCACAACTGAAGCATGAATACGGTGTAACATGACCCAATGGAACCTAATATGATGATAGCAACCCTCTGAATGATGATAGGCTCAGCTGAATGATGACATGGACTGACATTTGGACAACTTTGAAAAGTGTGAAAGAAAACCCTAGACCTAATGCCTAGTGACCAAATTTTGCTTGAAGACTCACTGAAATGACAAAATTTGACCTTGAAACTTCAAAATCACTTTGTAAGAGCATATTTGATCACTGGAGGAAGGCTGGAAAGACTGACACTAACAGAATAGATCATCAACATATAGTACAATAAATATTTTGGAGAATTTAGCATCTACGAATAAATACTAATTCATTATACAAGTAGTTGTGCCTAGAACAACAATTTAAAGCGTTTGAGAATTTTCCTATAAGCAATAGATAAGAAGAGAGGATAGAAGGCCTACCTATAGTTCCGCTTTCCTCTCGTCTCCCTTTTATCGATTCCGTCGCTCCTTCCCGTACTTCATTCGCTTGAGAAGTACCCTGTAAATAAAACATAAGACGAAAACTAATCAAAGCACAGGATCCATTGAATATAAATGAAATGAATCAGAAGAAATTCATACATATAAGCATTATGAAAGAACACATCATATGGAAAAAGGTTCAAACACTTTATTGGATAGAAGATGGAATTACGACCATCAGTGTTTGATTCAAATTCATTCCTCTAGCCTCGATCCCATCCACATCACATCAAAAGCAAGACAAGCTTGTGGCATCACATCATTTGCTCCAAAGTCAAGTCTCATAGCAGCATTATCTCCTTACAATTCAACATAATCCAACCCCTGATCACTTAGATGAGTGGTCATTTTATAAGAAGATGAAGGAGGTTTTGTCATAAATGGTGGCATTGAATGGCCTTCCATACTTAGGATTAGTTCCATGGAGGAAGGGATGAGAGGATAGGATGCTCCTTAACTCATTCCTCGTCCATTTTCGAGCTCATAAGAGTTGATAAGACAGGGAAACTTCTAGATGACTCCAAAAGATAAGAATATTCCCCAAACCCTATGTGAATTTCACTCATTCTTGCCCAACGCAGGTGAAAGGAATCCTAAGTGCTCTGCAGAGCACCCTGGTAGTGGACTTAACTGCTCTGCAGCGCACCTTCATAAGGGCTTACCTGTGCTGGTCCCTCTAGAGGCAATTTCTGGATGTCTTCAAGTCATGAAACTGTTTGGGAAGGAGGCATTCAAAGGGTTGACTTTTTTAGGGTATGAAACAACTAAATTTAGGGTTTGATGAGACCTAAAACACTGATCTGAATGTTGGGATTTAATGTGCCCAAATGGATCTGTAACAATAATGATGGACTCATTATTCACAACCTTGATGTAGAGATTTGGATCAGCAGAACTCTTCATAAACCCAATTTTAAGTAGATATGCATCCATCCTTGCATACACATATAACCAGAAGAACAAGAATCAATGCACATGAAACATAGAAAATACTCAGGGGAAAGCCTCAGCTAAAAATCCCACTGTCTGTATTATCATACAAGGTGGAAATACATACGAATTATACAAAGCCTTAGCTCTCACAGCTACCCAGCTCTCAGTACAGTCCTCCTGGATGATCACAGGCAAACCTGGCTTCTCACAAGCCTTCTCCTCTGCCCTCCAAGCTCCTATTTCCTTGCACAATTACCTATGGGATGATCTCCTTCACCCAGTGTAACACTGCTCTAACACACTGTCAGAACTACACAATCCTCAAGGAACCTTACCTTGACTGCATGGATGAGTTTCCTTTATAGGAAAACACATGAAACTGATAGTAACCTGTCCTTGACATTTAGCTCAACTGGGTCTTTCTCTGAATAGACATGCATGAGTTTCTGATGAGGGAATATTTTGTTATCTAGAGTACACTGGTTGAGTGCATGCATGCATCAACTCACTGATAACTCACAATTAGTTCCTCAAACAGTTTGGAACTAATTTAACTGGACTTAACTCAGTAAACTGAGCTAACTAATTACAACTCAAATATAACTCAATCTTATCTCCTTAATTAAGGGATAATCTCCTTAATTTAAGGTATAACTGTTTCATGACTGTAAAAAGACTTCTAACTTGAATTTCGCCAACTAATTAATCCATAATGAATTAATTAGTTAATTCCAAGTAGCTGGTGAGACTAAATTCGAATTTTAATTCACAATTTTAATTCAAGGACAAATTAAAATTGGAATATTCTATATTCTATTTTTATCATTTCTTGTTGCTATTTTCAACACTCCCTCTCAACAAGAAAGGAATTCAACTCGATCCCGATCCTAAACCTTTGGAATGTTCTGCATGCAACACTTCTCTCTAGTGTTGTTGCTCCAGCAACTCCAGAAACAAAAAAACATCCAACCTGAATTAGTATGATGCATCTGTCATCAAAGTCTCTGACTGTTATTGCCTCTGTTAACTAAAAAAATTTGTGCTTCTGTTGACTCAGCCTTTCTGCATTGTTGCCAATCATTCTCTATGCTCTTCAGTATCTGACTACTCTAACCTCTGTCACTTTGATCTCTGACTGCATCAATCCCACTGATTCCTCCCGCTACTATGTAGTTTGGGCTCCAGTAGCAAGGTATGATCCATGAGATAAAACCTCTCAATGGACCCTGCCCAATTTCAGCCTTCATGAGACTATCACTTCACATCGCCCCACCTCACACCTGGAGGTATGGCTGCATGTAACCCCTCTACCCACTTCTCCAATCGTGGCTCCTCCACAATTGTCTAAGACTTCTTCTGGGACTGCATGTTGAGAGGTAATTTACTATCCCTCTTAGCCACCAAGTCTCTAACATTTTCCTTGCTCCTCAAGGTTGTGCATGCATCTTGAACCTCAAGTACATACAGGTTCTTAACTAGTCAACCGATCTGTTTCACCTGTCTCGTGGTGATGTGTCTAAGGAAAACCTTTCCCTTACAAAAGACAACATCATAGCCATTGTCCTCCAACATTGCGACCGGTACCAAGTTCTTCTTCAGTCTAGGAACATACTTCACATCTGTCAAGATGATAGGATGTCCATGCTCCCACTGAAAAGCAACTGTGCCCACTCCTGAAACACTATACCTTTCGTCATCACCCATCTCTATGCGCATCTTGAGGTCTTTCTCCTCCAAGGTACTGAATAAACTTTTATCGTCGGTCATGTGGAATGAGGCTCCACTATCAAGATACCAACCACAACCCATCATCGATGACACCATGCATGCGATGAGGGTGAAGTCCATTTCGAACTAAGAGGCTAATGCCTCACCTTTCAATCCTTCCAAGGATCCCTTCTTGGACTTCTTCGATGGGAAATTAGTTGCATAATGACCCATCTCGTGACAATTAAAGCATCTCACTTTAGACTTGTCAACCTTCTTCCCTCCATGAGAAGAATTTAATTTGGAATGGGAATCCTTCCCCTTCCCTTTAATTGCCTTATTCGCTAAGGACAGATTTTCTTCATCATCATCCTTGGATGAAGAACCCTCTCGAGTGCTCCTCCTGATCTCCTCATGCATGAGATCTGACCACAATCATTCCCAATCCGGCAGTTTCTCCCTTCCATTCACAGAGTCCTAGTAGTTATTCCAGCACTTTGGAAGGCCAAGGAGAGTGAGGCTCACCATATCATCATCGGCAGTAGTTATTCCCACACTTCCAAGCTCATCTCTACAGGTGGTGAGCTTGTTCAGATATGTGGAAATAGTACTGTCGTTCTCCATCTTGATTATTTAAAGCTTATCCTTGAGCGCCAATTTCCTCTGGTTGCTATTGTTCTGGTAGAGGTCCTTCAATGTCTTCCATATTGAATATGGAGTATCCTTCCCTTGGAGAATCGAGACAATATGGTCTCGAACTACCTCAAAGATGATCTGTCTCGCCCTCACCACACACTTCTTCCACTTAGCCAACTCTTGTGCATTAGTTGAACCTAGCTTTGGGATTTCTTGATCAATGAAATCCTTCAAATTGTTGTCCTCTAATATAGCCTCCATGTGATCTTTCCATGCTATGTAATTCGAGCTACCTTCCAAGGCATACTAGAGTCTCAAGCCATAGAACACCATTGGCCAACCTTGAAGTATGATAAGAATTTGATTTTCACCTGCAACCCCGAACTTCAAACTTTGAATTCTCTTCTCTGTATACTGTTCATAGCTCCGATAAACTAGGCTCCGATACCATGTAGAATTTCCTATAAATTCTCTACAAATCTACCTCTGATATCTATGTAGAAAATCTGACTGTAGATTAACTCGATAATGCAATATACCAAAGCAAAATATTATAATCTACTTCTACTATCAAACTTGCGGAAGCTTAAAGATCGAGCTGAATCAGAGTTGAACACATATAACCAGAAGAAGAAGAATCAATGCACTTGAAACACAAAAAACACTCAAGAGAAAGCCTCAGCTAAAAACCCCACTATCTGTATTATCATACAAGGTGGAAATACATCATAATTATACAAAGCCTTAGCTCTCACAGCTCTCAGTACAATCCTCCTGGATGCTCACAGGCAAACCTGGCTCTCACAATCCTTCTCCTCTACCCTCTAAGCTCATATTTCCTTGTGTGGTTACCTCTGGGATGATCTCCTTCACCCAGTGTAACATTGCTCTAACACACTGTCAGAACTGTGCAATCCTCAAGGAATCTTACCTTGAATGCATGGATGAGTTTCCTTAATAGGAAAACACATGCAACTGATAGTAACCTGTCCTTGACATTTAGCTCAACTGGGTCTTTCTCTGAATAGACATGCATGAGTTTCTGATGAAGGAACCTTCAATTATCTAGAGTACACTGGTTGAGTGCATGCATGCATCAACTGACTGATAACTCACAATTAGTTCCTCATACAGTTTGGAACTAATTTAACTGGACTTAACTCAGTAAACTGAGCTAACTAATTACAACTCAAATATAACTCAATCTTATCTCCTTAATTAAGCGATAATCTCCTTAATTTAAGGGATAATTGTTGCATGACTACAGAAAGGCTTCTAACTTGAATTTCTCCAACTAATTAATCCATAATGAATTAATTAATTAATTCCAAGCAGCTAGTGAGACTAAATTCGAATTTTAACTCAAGGACAAATTAAAATTGGAATATTCTAGATTCTATTTTTATCATTTCTTGTTGCTATTTTCAACACCTCCTATGCCATAGTTCAATGGGACTTATTTCCATATGAACCAAAGATTGAGGAGGTGGTGTAATAACTCTATAAAGGCTTCCTTCACGAACTCCAATAACCCTAGCTTTATCAATGCTAGAGTATTTTCCTGAAACCAATACTTTTCCATCAACAAAAGCAGCTCTTTCCCCTTTATATTCTAAGTAAGAAATAGAAAGCAAATTCTTTTTCAAACCTGGAACATATAGAATGGTGTTGAGATGCAACTTCGATCCATTTTCCAGCTTCAACGATGTTGATCTCGGGCCTTTAACAACATAGCTTTTTTTTCACCCAATTCCACTACATGAGAATATGGTTCCTTTGATAGTGTATGAATTTGTTTACTTTCTCTTGTCATGTGTCTTGGTGCTCCATTATCAATAATCCATGCATTGTCATCATTAAGAGAACCTGTAAGATCAGCCAAGAACCCTTGACTTTTGACCTTGTTTAATAAGCAATGGATGACCTTCTTGATCCAACATCCAGCGGTTTTGATACCCATTATTATGTAATTCATCGAATAGGGAGAATCCATGCCAACAAAGTGATATTCAACTTTTCCTGGCCTTAGCTCTGATACCATGTTGGAAAATAAATGTAAATATATTAGGGTTTGATTCTCCTTTCTTGATAATTATTTGTGAGTATTGTTGGCTTCTTTTACTTCTTTATTATCTTATCTTTCATCAAGAAATTACCATATTATGTTTGTATGAAGATCACAAAACAAGAGACACAAGGTGTAGGCACTATGGCAGGGAAAAATCCCCCTCGGGGGGAAAACCCAGTCAAAATTTTCTTCCTTTCAATAGTATTCTTTGAGACTCTTCACCCTAGACAAATACCAAACCTTCCCTCCACACGAAGTCAGCCTCCTAGATCTTTGACCTCTCTTCCAGTAACTTTGACTATGTGGCTTCTTTCGACATCAGGTAGCTTCTAGCATCAGCGAAACTTAGAAGACTTCGATCTCCCAAACTAGGGCACGAAACAAAGAGAGAGAGGCACCAGAATTTAGTATTTCTTCTTCTCCTTAGACTCCACCCAACTCATACTTACTTTGGCTTCCATAGACCCACTTCGCACTTCTCCGGCTTCCTTAGAGGTATTGAACTTTGATGAGATGAGATGCTCCAAATGAATTCGACTTTCTTCTATTTATAGCTTTCAAGGGAGGTCGAATAGGTGTCCTTAGGCTGACTTGATTTCTTCTAGGCTGACTTGATGTGGAGGATACATAAATCATATTTGACTCAATACTAAATCTTTTTACATAATTCAAAAGCCCAAGAAGGGTCTCTTTGAATATATAATGACTCTATAAACTCAATATTGATCCTAGGAGTCCACAATGGGGACTTTAACTAATATAATGATGACCCAAGTATGAAACCCATGCTTTAATAAGTCATTGATACAATAATAAAAAATATCTTCTTTATTCTTTTGACAAGTACATCTCATGATGACTCAAATAAATTAAATGAAGACCGAACCTAGTTACATTTTTCAATAGTTACCTCTATGGATAAGGGTACCAAGTCATAAAGGAAATAAACACAAGGCTTGAACTTTCAAAAAAGGCATAGGAAAATTGATTATAAGAGAGCAAGCTAGAGATGGCATAAGGCCAAAAGCACAAGTGGTCAAATGCAATGCAATAATAAAACTTAACATATGGGAGCCTCTGAGGTATCAGTTAGAATAAGGGAAGGGAGGGGGTATGTGTCTTTAATGCAAATTCATGATGGGAGTAAAGAGGACTCTCAAGACTAAAGAATAAGCACATCATGGGCATCAATTGGCTAGTAAGGAGTTAACTGAGAGGCCCATGTAAGGAAGGCTATACCACTAAGTTATGATACATGAGTAGAAAGTGAAAGTGTTAGTGTTGAAAAATAGTGGGGTCAATCCTATGGTGAAGTACTATAAAAGTGGTTGAAATTCAGAATGCAACTATGGATCTAACTTATATTCCAATAAAGAAAACGATACCTACTGCCATAGATGAATTATTGTGGTAACATAGAGTTGAGAATGTCACAAAGTCATAAATATCTATTAAAATGCCTGAAAATGTCATTAAATCACTAAACATGGGCTTAAATATAATTTCATGAGTTAAAAATACTAAAAACTAATAGAGAATTAGAGAGAAGTGGGTAAAAAATAGGCATAAATAGTAAAAATATGAAAATTTGTTATGCAACCAACTCACAAAATGGAAGAAAAGATAGATGAACGACTTGGGAAATAGCCTCTTCGAGGGGGAAACCTCCTTTACATCACATAAATGAACAATTCTTGGATGATACAAATGATAATACTTCCTTGGTATATATAGGAGTCTAAGGGGTCACAATATAATCAAAACCTACATAACAATGATAATGTAAGGGCACAACAATAACAATAATGGGCTTCTATGGGGCACAACAATAATAATAGGGGCTACACCCAAAATAACAATAAGTGGAATACACTAGTAGTATAGGGACCTAACATGCCCCTCTCCTTCAAAAAAGTTTTTCCCTCAACGCTTGAGCAGTTTTGGATGCTTCTGTATAAAATACTCATCCTCCTATATGGAATCTTTAGCGGGTAAGTTCACCCACTTAATGAGATACTCCAAAATTAATCAATTATGTAGTTGTCGGGTTCTTGTTTCCATGACAGCTTCAGTCTCAAATATGATTTTTCATTCTTCGTTAAGTTTTGACATAACTATTTGAATTAGGAACTTGTCACCAATAACTTTATTTAAGCATGAAACATGGAAAACTAGGTGTACCCAGGAAAATGCAGGCAGCTCCAGTTTGTATGCCACAGTACCAATATTTTGCAACACCTTGTAAGGACCATAGTACTTGGCTGATAAGTTATTATCCTTCTTAGCTTGCTTGAGGGACATTTGTTTGTATGGTTGTAGTTGTAAAAATACCCAGTCACCTACATCAAAACTTATTTCAGTGCGATGTTTATTTGCCTGTTGTTTCATTCGATTTTGCGCCAGAGTGAGGTTATCTTTTAAGAGTTGGAGAACTTGTTGATGCTCAATGTGATCTTCCACTAACTTAACCTTATAATTTTCTCTTAAATATTATGTGATAGATGGTAGATGATATCCATAAAGTGCCATAAATGGAGTAATTTTTGTCTGTTGTATGGAATAAGTGTTATATCACCATTCAGCTAGAGGTAACTACTTGACCCATTGTGTTTGTTTATCAGATACAAAGAAACAAAGATATCCTTCCAAACATTTGTTCATTATCTCAGTTTGTCTGTTCGATTTTAAATGATAAGATGAGCTATGAGCTAATTGAGTACCAAGACAATAAAATAATTTTGTCCATAAATTTCCAATGAAAATGGGATCTCTGTCACTTACAATAATCTTTGGGCTCCCGTGTAGCTTTTGAATTGTTTCCATAAATGCGGTAACAACTATAATGGCTTAAAAGGATTGGATAATGCACAAAAGTGTGCATACTTGGTAATTCTATCAACTACCATCATGATGACACTCTTTCCTTCAGAATTGGGTAAACCTATGATAAAATCAATTGAGACCTCCTCCCAACAATGACTGGGAATGGATAAAGGTTGTAACAGACCTGGGGTCTTAATTATCTCAACTTTATTTTGTTGGCAAACCAAACATTCTACCACAAACTTCTAAATATCATATTTAAGGCCATCCCAAAAAAATCCTTCTTTTGACCCTATGGTAAGTTTTTAAAAATCCTTAGTGCCCTCCTAAGGGGGAGGTGTGCAATTCCAAAAGAATAATTTGCTCTAATTGGGAATTCTTATAAAGATATAAGTGATCTTTGTACCATAATGAATCATTTTTCCAGACAATGTATCATATGTACTAAGATCCTATTGCAAATTTTGAATGAGTTTCCGCACATCTTTGTTATTCTTTCATTGATCCCTTGATTATGTTATCCAATCAGGTTGGATAATAGAAATGGAACAAAGCAATGCTTCCACATCCTCATCCTTTCCTGAGAGTGCATATGCAACAACATTTTGCTTCTCTTTTTTGTAGATGATTTCAAAGTCATAACCCAACATCTTTGTGACCCATTTTTGTTGCTCTTATGAAGATAATATTTTCTCCATAAAGTATTTAAGACTATCATGATCTATTTTTACGTTGAAGTGTCTTCCAGTTAGGTAAGGTCGCCATTGCTTTAGTGCATGTAGTATTTCCAACATTTCCTTCTCATAAATAGGTTTGTGTAAATACTTTGTTTTGATTAGGCGACTTTCAAAAGCAATGGGACTTCCTTCTTGCATTAAAACAACACCAATTCAATTTTTTGAGGCATCACATTCAACAATAAATTTTTTTGTGAATTCTAGCGTAGCTAAGACGGTTCTTGGCACGTTGCCTCTTGAACATGTTCAAAGGCCTCAGTTGCTTCTGGAGTCCAAGAAAATGCATCTTTCTTCAGTAATGTTGTTATAGGTGTTGCTATTCTCCCATAATTCTTACCAAACTTGAAATAATACCCTATCAACCTATGGAATCCTCAAAAATGCTTTATGGTTATGGGGATTTTCCATTCCTTAATGGATTTCATTTTTTTAGGGTCTACCTTAACACCCTCATGAGATACAATATGACCTAGATATTCCATGTCTTGTGCTCCAAATAAAAATTTGGAGGCTTTTGCATATAATTGTTTATCCTCCAATAGTTTGATCACCATGTCAACATGTTGAACATGATCCTTCCAAGACTTGTTGTAGATTATTATATCGTTAAAAAATACTAACACAAATTTTCTAAGGAAGGGTTTGAAAATGGAATTCATCAAACCTTGAAATGTGGAAGGTGCATTGGTAAGTCCAAAAGGCATGACAAAAAATTCTTAAAGACGTCCATGAGTTATGAATGTTTTTTTCAGAATGTCTTCATTCTTCATTCTAATTTGATAATATCTTGAACGAAGGTCCAACTTCGTGAAGTAAATTTCTCCATGTAATTCATCCAAAAATTCATGAATGACGGGAATAGGAAATTTATCTTTAACAGTGAGCTTGTTGATCTCCCTATAATCTAAACACATACACGATGATCCATCCTTCTTATGCACCAATACTACTGTAGCATAGAAAGAACTTTGACTAGGTTGAATTATACCATCCTCTAGTATTTATGCAACCATACATTCAATTTCACTCTTTTGGGCATAGGGATATATCTAAGGTCTGATGTTTGGAGGAACACTTCCTAGAATAAAATGAATAGCATGATCATGATCACAAATAGGTGGGAGGCCTTTGGGAGTCTCAAATACTTTGGGATGATTTTCCGATACTTTTTGGAGATGTAGAGAAATAGATTATTTCGATGTTTGAACCTCTAGTGAGCATGATTGTGCAATTACGCCCCATTGTTCTTTCTCCAAAAGCTTTATCATGCCATTAGAGTTGATTACATTTCTTGGTTTCCCTGCGATACCCCATAATTCAACTTCCTTTCCTTCCCAAAATAATTTCAAGAAAAGTTCTTGAAAATTAAAAGCTATCATCCTCAAAGATTGTAAACATTGGAATTCTAGTACAAAATCAACACAACCCATTGGAATGGAAAGCATTGGACTATTCAATACATATTTCCCCATGGTTAACTTGATATTATGGCACTTTCCAGAGAAATTTATAGTTCCTCCATTTTCAACCATCACTTGACACTCTGGTGCTGGATATAGAAAGCAATTCAATTCCTTGGCTATCTTACGATGAATAAAATTATGGGTACTACCTGAATCAATCAACACTATTACCTTTTTCTTCTTAATATATCCTTCTAGCTTGAGAATTTAAGGAATGGTAATTCCTACCAATGCATTACAAGATATAGTCGGATTCATTTGATATCCTCCTCTTTTGATGTTTCTTGTTCCTTTTCTTCCTCCTCTTCACAATCTATGTAGAATAATTTCTTCTCAACAAACTTATGACCTCTACTGTAATTTCTATCACAACTATAAAAAATATCTTTTGCTCTTTTTTCCTCCAATTGTTGTGGTGTCAACCTTGTAGGTTGTGAAAGGCTAGGAGCAGCAACACTTCCATCTTTATTGTTATGAGTGGTAGACATCCTTGTTGCCATAATTTACTTTCAACTTTTCGTGTCACCCTAAGTTCTTTCTCCAATGAATCACGTTCCTAAAGTTGAACCTCATGTTGGATGTTATCCTTGAAAGTCCCTATGCAGACATCAATCTTATGCTCCTCTGGAATATCAATTACCCTAATATTCAATTTTTGGAAGTCCTCAGTGCGCTCTGCCATTGAACCCTTTCATTTGAGATTTATCAATTGGCTAAATAAGGTGTTTATCTTTGTATCCTCACAATATGCTATCATTTCCTCCATAAAAATTGACCAAGTTATAAGTGGTTTACGATAAAAAAGCCATCAATACCATAAAAATTTAGTTGATTCTAAATATAAAGATGCAATGCGTACCTTTTGTGCGTGTTGCACATCATGGAGATCAAAATATTGCTCCATTTATAGTATCCATGTTACTGGATCCTTGCCATCAAACTTCCTCATATAGATATTTGAAATGTGGTGGTTCTTAAGCCCAACATTGGAGTCTCTAAAATCATAATTCATATTCCTTTTTTCCTCATCATGAGTTTCATGGAATACATTTTTTCCATTAGGAAGCATTTCCTGTAACAACTTTGTCAAACCTTCCATGTCTGCTTTTAATCTGTAGGAATTTATAGGGTTAGTTCCTCATATAGAACACCAAAGGACACCGCTCACAAACAGATCAGAGATCAATACACCAGTATTCTTGACATGGTTAAAACCCTCAAAGGGGGAAACAGTCCACGGCCTGAGCCAATGTAGCCACTTCAGGCAATTTATTAATAAAAGAAATAAAATTTACACAAGCTTCTCTCATGAACGGTCACCCTACAAATGACCCTCCATGCTCTTTAAATAGAGATCATGGACCAATCGGGTGTTAAGCCATGGATCAAGTGTCGATAATACTGAGGAGAGAATGAACCGTCGGATCACTTCATGTCTAGAACATATCGTGACCGTCGGATTGTAAGTTACAAAAGTACATAGTAAATAAACACACTTTACCTAACTCTACACTAGACCAAGTTATACTTAACTATTTCCTATGTGTTGGAATATCCTAAAATCCCCCCTTAAGAACAACTTGGGATAGGATTGAAGGATGTACAAATATGACACAATAGGAGAAGGAAGGAGGCATTAGAGCCTATCACTCCTTAGTGACAACTTCCTGAACTCCAACCATAAATCAAAGTTTAGTAAACTTCGCCTCTGTGAGAGTCTTTGTAAATATGTCTGCAACTTGATCATCGGTTGAACAATATTGCACTTCAAGAACATAGTCATGAATGAGCTTTCTGATGAAGTGCATGTGTAGTTCAATGTGTTTCTTGCGCTGATGTTGGACATTACCTTTGCATAGTTGAATGGCACTTTGATTATCACACCAAAGTGTAGTCGGATGTTGTTGCTGAAAGCTAAACTCTGACAGGATCTGACGAAGCCACAGGGCTTCCTTACTAACTTCTACGGCGCCACGATAATTTTCTTCTGCTGAAGAAAGAGAAATGGAACTTTGTTTCTTGCAAGCCTGTGTAATAGATCCAGAACCAACAGTGAAGACATAACCTGCAGTAGACTTACGATCATCAAGGTCACCAGCCCAATCAGAATCAGTGAAACCAACAAATAGAGGAGATGCTTTTTCACTGTAATGAATCCCAAACTGAACTGTACCTCGAACATAACGAAGTATTCTTTTAGCTTCTTTCCACTAACTTTCATGTGGGTTTTGCATAAACTGAGCAATAAGGCCAACAACAAAGGAAATTTCGGGACGAGTATGGGTCAGATACAAAAGTTTTCCTACAAGCTGATAATATAAGGTAGCATCAACTTCAGGGGGAGTACAAGTCACTAAAAGTTTGGCTCCAGAATGAAAGGGAGAAGGGGCTGACTTACAGTCTTCCATGTGAAATTGGCATAGAAGATCAAAGGCATACTTGGACTGGGAAAGGGAAATACCTTCCTTGGATTGCAAGACTTGAAGACCAAGAAAATAATGCAAGTGTCCTAAGTTTGTCATTTCAAATTACTTTTTAGGGTTGTACTTCACATGGTTTATAAGGTTGGTATCACTACCAGTAAGGATAAGATAATCAACGTAAAGAACATGAATGATAAGAGACTTACCCACTTTCTTGGTGTAGACAGTATTGTCAGAATGACACCTAGAAAAGCCAGTATCTAAAAGAAAGCTATCCATTTTGGCATTACCAAGCCCTAGGGGCTTGCTTGATACCATAAAGGGATTTCTTAAGCCAAAATACAAGGCCGGAATCTATTTGTATAAAGCCAGGAGGTCGTTCCATATAGATTTCTTCATGAAATTCCCCATGCAAGAAGGCAGATTTAACATCCATCTCATGGACTTCCCATTTGAAAGAGGCAGCAAGGGAAAGAACAAGGCGGATAGAGTTAATTTAGGCAACAGGGGAGAAGGTTTCAGTATAGTCAATGCCTTCAACTTGTGAAAAACTCTTAGCAACAAGATGAGCTTTATGTTTATCAACTTTTCCATCTGGTCCAAACTTGGTTCTGTAAACCCATTTTCATCTAACAAGTTTTCATCCCTTTTGAAGAGGAACACGATCACATGTATCATTTGCCAGTAATGAACGATATTCTTCATTCATAGTTGTGTCCCAATCTGGATGGCCGGAAGCTTTCGCAAAGGTGTCAGGATCATGATTCTTTGAATCTTGAGCCAATAAAGATGAGGCTCTATCGAACTGAGAACATGTACATCGTTGATCTGTAAGATCACCTGCAAGAGCACATGTTGCATCCCAAGTATCACGAACCCATTTTGGAAGCTAAGGAGATGAAGGAGGACCCTGAGAAGGTGGGGGAAGATTGTCATCCTCATTATCATCATCTGAAGAAGAAATTTTTTCAGAAGTAGAAGGGAAAGAGAGAGGTGGCACATCCGTTGAACTAGGCTCGTAGGCCGATATATTTTCAGCAAACTTTACATCTCTTCTAATGATAACATTTTTAGACTTAACTAGAATAAGTTTATATCCTTTGAAATCTTCAGAATATCCAACAAAAATACATTTTTCACTCTTAGGTTCTAAAGCTTTATGTTTCTCATCTGGAATATGGACCCATGCTTCATTTCCAAAAACATGAAAGTGACTTACATCTGGATTAATTAAGCTCCATGCTTCTTCTGGAGTGATATTCTTTAAAACCTTAGTAGGAGTGCAATTTACCATGTAATTTGTACAGTTAATTTCATTTGCCCAAAAATTAAGACTAAGTCCTTTAGATTGAAGCATACAATTAGCCATTTCCTTTAAGGTATGATTCTTCCTTTCAGCTATACCATATTTTGTGGAGTATATGGAACAGTATGTTTCATTTGAATTCCATGCTCAGTGCGAAAGTTGATGAGTTTGTTGTTAAGATATCCTTCGCCATTATCAGATCTTAGCTTAAGAATTCGATGTCCAGATTTTTTCTCAACAAATGCCTTAGAGGCCAAGAACATGTTAAATAATTCACTCTTGATTTTTAAGAAGTATACCCAAGTGCGTCTCGAGAAATCATCAATGAAAGTTAAGAAATACTTGTAGCCAGAGAATGAAACAAATGGAAGTGGACCACATAATTCACTATGCACAAGTTGTAAAGGGGTTGAGGCGTGCCAAGAGGCACGTTTTTCAAAACTATATCGATAAAGTTTTCCAAGTACACATCCAGAACAAACACCATCTCTGCAAGATACCATAGGAAGACCTGTCACCATATTTTCTTTACATATATTTTGAAGGGAGAGATAGTTTAAGTGACCAAATCGCTCATGCCAAAGTTTGCTCACTTCATCGTTATGAACAACAAACATTGAGAGAAGAGTTGATGACCCAAAGTTGTTAAACCTATATAACCTTGTAGAATCATCAGCAATGCCAGTAGCTAAAATATGTCTAGGATCTCTTAGGTCCTTAATTACAACATCGTGAGGTGAAAATTCAACGATTTTACCTTCACTTGAATGAGTTATCTGATATACAGATAGAAGGTTTCATGATAAGGTTGGAATACGTAATACATCATTAAATTGACCATTGTCTAGATGAATAGTTCTGGTCCCTACAACACTAAGAGATCTATCATCACCAACATATATATTTTTGGTGTTACAATCATTTAAAGAAGAAAACATGGCTTTGTTTTTTTCCATGTGATAAGAAGCTCCAGAATCAATGAGCCACTCATGAGAATAAGAAGAAGAGGATACATTTAGCGCATAACCAGACCGAGATGCTTGACAACCACATGCAGAAAGTGATATTCCTGAAGAGGAAGTTGAAGTTGAAGAGTGCTCCAAATGGATGTTATGCTTCTTCATTGCTGCTTCCAAGGCTTCCATCTTCTTAAAGCATTTGGATTCTAAGTGGCCATCTCAATTACAAAAGTTGCAATGTCTATGAGTCTTCTTCCCTTTGTTTTTATTTGCCTTATCATTTTGTTAAATTGATTTTTCATTTTGAGATTGAAATTTCTTAGGACCCTTGTTTGGTTTAGGACCATTCTTTTTAGAATACTGCTTCTTAGGATTATTTGAATTTGGTTTTTGTTGGGTGGCTAAGTATTTATTAGAAGAGTTTCCAAGATTAAGAAGACCAAGATGTAAGAGGCTTTCTTGTTCTCTTATTAAAGAATCACAAAAGGCATCAAAAGAGGGGGACCTGTAGTCTTGTCCTTGAGAAATAACAGCTTCTCTAGTAGAATGGAAGGTGGAAACAAACACAGAGTAGGCTGATCCCAACTTAATAAGAATGGAATAGATAAGGCTACTATCTCCTTTCTTAACTTTAACACCTTCCAAGAAAAGTCTAAGGGTCTTGAACTTGGACAAAAAATCTTCAATGGAAGAAAAATTATTGGGGTCCAACGTAAGCAACTCATTTTTGAGTTGATGGGCTCTAATTTCATTTTTAATTCCAAAAACTTTAGTGAGTTGTTTCATTTCTTCATTAGGGGTATCAAATTCTGTGATATGGAATCTAAGGTCTAGAGAAATAGACATCCCTATCAACCCACGTGCTTGATCTTGCCTATTTTCCCATTTGGTTGTCTTATCTTCATCTTTAGGTTTAGTTTCTTGGCCTAAGGCTATTCTGTAAAGACCTTTACTTCTAAGTAAATCCACAATGTAGGACCACCATTGGAAGTAGTTGGTGCTGTCAAGAATAACTTAGCATAGACTTTCCATTTTAACATAAACTAAAGCTGTAGATTCTGAAACTAAGTGTTCCAATGGAAATATCTCGAAAAATTAGGTTGATTAAAAAAAAACAGCTTCCAGATAAAGAAGTTATGGCTTTTTGAAGAAAAGTTGTTGAAGGTGTCGACAAAGTGTGTGAATGTGCGGAAGTGAATGATAATGTTATATTTAAAAAAATCCCGCCCCCCACCTTCCAAACTTAATCTAATTAACTCCCTTTAAAAAATGATTTTATGTGACCCACTTTTATAAAATTTTGAAAGTCACTTTTACAATGGTACTTTATGAGCTACCCACTAAATTGTAACTTAAATAAAAGATAAAGAGACTTTAGAATTATAAGTGACTCACTTTTTATAATGGGTGAGAACACTTTTACATAAAGTAGTTTTAAAACATAAGTTACACATGCTTTTTGAAAAAATAACTCAACAAAAAAAAAGACTTGAACCCAAGATCTCTATTCTCATAAAGTAACTTTGAACCAAGTGAAGTAGTTTAAAAGGTTAGTAATTTTTGGAAAAGATGAAGGGTTTTTTTTTTTAGTCATTGAAGCTTTGGGGTGTGTGCTTACTTGAAAAAGCTCTTTTTTTCCTACAAAACAAAAAACCACACAACCCAACACGGACATGCAAAAAAAAACCAAACCTTATGGCATGAAGTTAGCTTTTGCCGAAAACTAAATATTTTCCTCAATGTTTTTGCTTTTCCAAGATCATACTAAGGCGAAACGAAAAAGAGCATACGCATGAGAAAAATCCTTCATTTCTGTTTCTTATTTGCCCAGATCGCACAGAGTCGCGGGGCAAAGAGCATACACAGAAATGAAAGGTATAGATCTCGTAATAAAAAATAGAGAGCTAAATAAATCGAAATAAACATAGAGATGAATAACTAGAACTACAAATAAAGACTGTATACCTCCATATCTTAAAAATGACGTACCTAGGGCTACCAGAAACCTTTTCGCGTGAAAAAAAAGGGGTTTCTCGCTGGAACAGATGCTCCTAACACAATAGAGCAGTCCTCTCGGCCCGAAAGCAGTCAGAAATAGTAGATCTAAGAAATGGAAATTAGATGCAGTTCTACCGGCTTCGGATTTGGATCACCAATGGATGCGGCCCTCAAATGGCTCTGATACCATGTAGGAATTTACAGGGTAAGTTCCTCAGATAGAACACCAAAGGACACCTCTCAGAAACAAATCATAGATCAATACACCAGTATTCTTGATGTGGTTAAAACCCTCAAAGAGGGAAACAGTCCATGGCCTGAGCCAACGCGGCCACTTCAGGCAATTTATTAATAAAAGAAATAAAATTTACATAAGCTTCTCCCATTAATGGTCACCCTACAAATGACCCTCCATGCTCTTTAAATAGAGATCATGGACCAATCGGGTGTTAATCCATAGATCAAGTGTCGGTAATACTGAGGAGAGAATGAACCATCAAATCACTTCATGTCTAGAACATATCATGACCATCGAATTGTAAGTTACAAAAGTACATAGTAAAGAAACACACTTTACCTAACTCTACACTAGACTAAGTTATACTTAACTATTTCCTATGTGTCGAAATATCCTAACATAATACATCCTTTAAACCTTCCATGTCTTCTTTCAAAACCATTATTCAAACCATCCATCTTAGCTTCCATTTCATTTTTGGTTACTTTTTGCGAGAGAGAAATTTGCTGCACTTGGTAACGTATGTTTGATATATCATGTTGCATGTCTTCCTCTTCTTCATGTGTCATAGAAGAGATTTCTAGTTGCTTGCAAGGTGTGTCCTTTTTTTTGTTTCTAGGAATTTTAGAATCAAAAAATGATATTTATGCTTTACTATTCCCTTTGAATCACTTCAAACTGATTTTTCAAACAAAAGTTATGCAAAATTTAAAACAAATACACACATTTTTCTTGCTTTTTTGGAGCTCAATATTAAAACTATGTTATCTCTATAATTTTGAATCTCCAATGTCTGAAATTTCTTCCTTTGATAGCCTTATGAGTCTTATTTCCAATCCCACAACTCATACTGATATTTGATTCTTCAAGAAAGAGTTATGCCCAATCTCCCATGATAACATGATTATAGAATCGTTCAGTAGAGCGAAATTGTACAGAGTAACATGTGTCATTATTTTGGCCTTCAACCTTGAAAATGATACCCAGAAAACTAAATTATGTTTAAATTCATATATCTTTTACAAAATTTAAATCTGATGCTCGGAAGGGATGTTATGACGATTTTCCCTAGGTCACATGTTTGACATTGAATTCTGGAGCCTTAAAAAACCCTAACTTCCTCAGATCATATATTTGCAAATATAGCGAACTAAGATCTGAAATTTGTACACAAATTTCACCAATATTTCAACTCCGTGTGGTTGAAATTTCAGTTTCTAAAACCTCGTAGAAAACAAGTTATAGCGAAAAATCGAAGATGACATGTTTGAAGAAGAAAAACCTAGAATCCAAAGCTCTTATACCAACTGTTATGCAACCAACTCACAAAATAGAAGAAAATATAGATGAATGACTTGAGAAATAGCCGCTTCGAGGGGGAAACATCACTTACATCACATTAATGAATAATTCTTGGATGATACAAATGATAAGACCTCCTTGATATATTTAGGAGTCTAAGGGGTCACAATATAATCAAAGCCTACATAACAATAATAATGTAAGGGCACAACAATAACAATAGGGGCTACACTAACAATAAAAATAATGGGAATACACTAGTCGTATAGGGACCGTACAATATTTTACCACTTCATTTGCATTGTACCTGTGCTGGTGCTTTTTTGCCAAAAATTTATTCCAAGGTTTAATCACAGATTTCGGGAGCTATATACCACCAAATGAAATTATGCAAGTTACAGGTTACACTAGTCACTTTTCTCTTCAATTTGATTCAAATTAATAACAATTTGATTGCAATTTGGCCACAGCTATTTTAAATTTAGTAATAAAATTGCACACACATGGATAATGTTATATTTTGTTACGTATAGTTGACCCTATACACAATTATCCAAAAGGAATGACCCATATATACATGATTGTTCAAAATTGAAATCGCAGGGGCACATATTGCAAAGTTAAAAATAATAATTTGACATTCAAATTGAACTTTGTGCAATATGGACACCATGTGGGGAGAAAGAGAGCATAAAGGTATTGACAATTTAGTCTCGGAGGACCAAGAGGAAATGGATGCCTTAATGAATGATGGGCTTTTAAAATTCTTTTTGATGCCTAATATGCGTGTGCAGAGACAATTTCTGTAGAAACTAATAAATTAGTAGCGTTCAGATAAATATTTCTTCATAATAGATTCCATGCCTCTCAATATTGAGATGGAAGACATATACTTTATTACTACTCTATCTAGAAGAGTTGAAGTGAATTTGAAGACTAAGTTTGGAGGCAGACTTATAATTTAGGATTATATTAGCTTCTACTACACAACCGAGACACGTAAGGTGGGCACACAAACACCCATTGGAAGTATATAAAACTTGGCCGTCAAAATTCTTCTATTTAGTATAACATGGATATCAAACTTAGCCTCATTACACTAGGCATATCGAACATATATATTTCTAGCAATATAGTTCCTATGATTGATAGTGTACGATTGGTACATCACTTTGTTGACTAACATGAAGATTTAGAATTTAGATTATAGACATGGCTGAATGAATGATTTTGGCTATGGGATCATATTGTGCTCATTCTACTTTGATCGTATACCAACATTGATGCCACAAGTGACACCACATGTTTCTCACTTGTGAGAGCCTTGGATGATGAGGTGGGAAGATTTGATGTGGAGGCTCAAAGGAGGACAAGTAATCCTAACCACCTTCAACCATGATTTCTTCCACTAGTGGGAGAAAACTTCCCTCAACATATGTAGGTTTTAACCACGTAAAGAAATTACCTGCATCGAATTCTAAAACACAAAAAATAAATAATGCGAGAACAGAACACATAAAACACATATACATAGAGATTTTCCCCTGGGTCCCAAAACCGGGACTACTAGCTTGATTTTTCATTATGTTCCTTTCAATGTTATAATACATATTTATACATGCCAAAACATCCAATACCATGGACCGAAAACCATCGCATCCAATACCAAGGACCGAAAACCATCGCATCCAATACTATGCACCGAAAACCATCGCGTCCAAAAATCATGTGCGAAAATCATGCACAAAACCATAGGTGGGTCCGCCCAACCTAACATAGGGTCCAAAACCAAAATTTTCCGGGACGCTGCCCCGGACCCCATAAATTGGGGTTACGGGTGCCCCTCAAACCCCCTGTTAACTACATGGAAAGAATATAACACAACCCAACATTCTCCCACTTGTTGTTTTCTTTCCACAGGGGGCCACAAGAGAGCTCAGCCATTTTTCCAGCCCTGAAATGCCCATTGTCTCTCTACACCAAGTGAACTTCTCAAAGCTCACAGATTTGTCAATGCATCTGCAGTATTCTTCAAAGTGTCCACCTTTACTAGCAACACCTTTTTGTCTTCTATCATATCCCTCACAAAGTGATAATGAACATCAATGTGCTTTGTCTTTGAATGATATGCGGGGTTCTTTGCCAAGAAAATTGCACTTTGCTGTCACAATCTATCCTTATATCTTCCTGTACTAACCCCATACTTGAACGCAATCTCTACAACCAAACTACTTCCTTGCTTGCATGAGTGGCTTCCATGTATTCTGCCTCTGTAGTTGATAGTGCCACTACAGATTGTTTCTTACTCATCCAACTGACTGCTCCTCCAAATAGGTTAAACACATACCCACTTGTAGATCTTCTTTGATCCAGATCTCTAGCCCAATCTGCATCAACAAAGCCATGAATATCCAACACTATGTCCAATTCTGGTTTTCCTTGGTAGCACAAACCATAATCACTAGTGCCATGCAAATACCTAAAAACCCGCTTCACTGTTGTCCAGTGCTCCTTCCCTAGTTTTGACATAAACCTGCTCAATACTCCCATGTGCAATGTCTGGTCTAGTATAGACCATTTCATACATCAGGCTACCGACTGCACTTGCATATGGAACATGGGACATGTCCTCTCCCTCTTCTTGTGTCTTGGGACACTGTTCAGCAGATAACCTCACACCTACAGGAATAGGATCCTTCACCGGATTACTATCCTGCATATTAAATCTCTGCAATATTGTCTCGACATACTTCCTCTGGTTTAACCAGAGCTTCATCTTTGCCCGATCTCTTTTAATTTCCATGCCCAAAATATAGTGTGCAGCACCAAGATCTTTCATGTCGAATTTGGAGGACAGTTAGGTCTTCAAATCCTAAATAACTTCCTTGTCATTTCCAACCAACAACATATCATCCACATACAAGACCAGATAAATAACACGGTCACCAATTAATTTAAAATACACACAGTGATCTGCTTTGCTTCTGGTGAAGCCAAGTCCCCGTATAAATGTATCAAATTTCTGATACCACATCCTTGGTGGCTGTTTTAACCCATATAGAGACTTCTTTAACTTACATACTAGTTCTTTCTTACCCTTCACCGCAAAGCCTTCAGGTTGCTTCATGTAGATCTCCTCTTCTAGATTCCTGTGAAGAAATGTTTTCTTCATATCCATCTGTTCCACCTCAACATCAAAAGTAGCAGCAACAAATAAAAGTAATCTAATAGAAGCTACCTTGTCAACAGGAGAAAAAATATCACCAAAATAAATTCCCGACACCTAGGAATAACCTCTTGTTACCAACCGAGGTTTGTATTTCTCGAATTTTCCTTCTGCATTTGTCTTCTTTTTGAACACCCATTTGCTGCCAATGGGTTTCCTTCTAGCTGGAAACTCCACCAGATCCCAAGCCTCACTTTTGTGCAAAGATGCCATTTCATCAACCATGGCCTCTTTCCAGAGTTTTCCATCCTCTAAATCCACTGCTTCCTTCACAGTTATGGGATCATCATCAGTAACAGACAAAGCAAACTTTGAATAGAAAGCAGATGGACTATACCTTTCTGGCTGCCTTCTTTCTCGAACTGATCTTCTCACAGCTGGAGTTTGTGGCTCTTCATCTTCTGATTCCTCCTCTGTTGTAGAGTCTGATTCTTCCTCCTTTAGCTCAAACTCTATCTTCTCAGGTTCCTTTAGTTGGACTTCATGTTTAATAACATCTTTCACCTCTCTGAACGCCACATCTCGGCTATACATAACCTTCCTTGTTGCTAGGTTCCAAAGCTTATAACCCTTTAAACCATCCTTATACCTAATAAAGATGCACTTTTCATATTTACTATCCAAATTTGTTCTTTCCTCCTTTGGAACATGTACATATGCATCACATCCAAATACCCTCAGATGTGAAAGAGAGGGTTTCTTACCAATCCATACCTTTTGTGGAGTCTTATCCTCCAACGCTGATGAAGGTGACCTGTTGACCAGGTAACATGCAGTATCCACTGTCTCTGCCCAGAATTCCTGTCCTAACCCGGCACCACTGAGCATGCTTCTTGCCCTTTCCATCAACGCCTTGTTCATTCTTTTTGTAACTCCATTTTACTGAGGTGTATATGGAGTAGTCTTCCGACGTGCTATACCACACTTCTTGCAGAATTCTTCAAATTCCTTACTGCAAAACTCTCCACTATTATCTGTCCTCAACACCTTTATCTTCTTCTCTGTCTGGTTTTCCACTAGAGCCTTAAATTCTTTAAACCTATCAAAAGCTTCAGATTTCTTCTTAAGGAAATATATCCATGTATTCCTTGAGAAGTCATCTATAAATGATACATAGTACACAAACTTACCTAGTGATGGAACCTTCCCATGTCCAAACACATCATCGTGCACAAGCTCTAATATATGTTTTGCCCTCTTACCACCAGAGGCGAAACTCACCCGATTCTGCTTCCCGTATACACAATTTTCACAGAAATCAAAATCCAGGGAGCTATTACTCATACCTTCTGCCATACCTTTACCATGAAGTATTCGAAGGCCCTTCTCTCCAATATGTCCAAGCCTTTGATGCCACAACATAGTCTTTTCTCCAGAGACCACTAAATTTTTTGCTCCACTTTCAGGAACCACAGAACTGTTGCACCCATCAACAACAGTGTTACCTTGCAGCTTGTACAAAGTTCCAATCCGAACTCCCCGCATCAATACCAGTGCTTCCCGAACCAACTTGCAGGTATCCTTTTCGAACACTATTTTTATACCTGCATCATCTAGCTTACTAACAAAAATCATATTTCTGGCTAATGCAGGAATATGTAGAACACCCTGAAGTGTTCTAACACTTCCACCTTGTAGCTTCAACTTTACTTTTCCACGACCAATGATTCTAGCCTTCTTGTCATCCCCCAAGAAGACATCACCACCATCATATTTCTCATACTCACATAACCACTCTCTATGGGGAGTGAAGTGAAAGGATGAACCTAAGTCAATCAACCATGCCACATGATCTACATGTGTACTTGAAGAAGCCAAGTGCATATCTCCACCTTCATCTGAGGTGGTTTTCGCCTCAGCAGAAGGAGTCTCATCAGATCCCTTTCCTTTATCAGGAGCTTTAGATTTACAGTTCCTTTTGAACCGGCCTTCCTTTTTGCATTTCCATCACACCACATTTACAGGTTTTCCTGGAGATTTAGATCTCCCTCTAGATTTAGATCTCCCACTCGATGACTTATTTTTGTTTCTGTTTTGGGACCATCCTCGTACAGACAAGACATCACCATTTTGGCTCTCCATATTTTTCCGTCTCATCTCCTCCGTCAGCAAGGCTGCGACTATCTCATCAAACTGCAAGGCAGTTGCATTGCTACCTATTGCAATAACCAGACTATCCCACGAATCTGGTATAGAACACAACAAACTGATGCACTTATCTTCATCTGAAATTTTAATATCAACAGATGCTAACTAACTTACCATAGTATTAAATGCATTCAAATTCTTTGTCACCGAGTCTCCATCTTTCATCCTTGGGTTATATAGCTTTTTCCGCAGGAACACTTTATTCACCAGAGACTTAGATTGGTACAAAGTCCCTAACTTGTCCCACAAAGCCTTTGTTGTAGCTTCCCCTGATACATTCAGTGATACTAAATCTAAGACACACAATCTTATTGTGCTCTCTGCCTTCCGATCAAACTTCTTCCATTCTTCATTGGACACTCTCGTTGGTTTAGTACACGGATCTACCGCGATCCACTGATTTTTATCCACCAACAGATCCTCCATCTTGAATTTCCACAACTCAAAACTCTGACCATTAAATTTCTCGATCTCTATCTTTCCACTGCTCTCCTTTTTCTTTCACCACTAGAATCGATCTCGCAAATCTCCCACTGAACAGGGTCTACTGCAAGCCCGAGCGAAACCCCTCAGTAACGGAGGCGTCCCCCTGAAGTCAAATCTGCTTTGATACCAAATGTAGGTTTTAACCCCGTACAAAAATTACCTGCATACGAATTCTAAAACACAGAAAATAAATAATGCGAGAGAAGAAGACATAAAAACACATATACACAGATATTTTCCCTTGGATCCCAAAACTGAGACTACCAGCTTGATTTTTCATTATGTTCCTTTCAATGTTATAATACATATTTATACATGCCAAAGCATCCCATACCATGGACCGAAACCATCGCATCTAATCCCATGGACCGAAAACCATCGCGTCCAAAAAACATGTGTGAAAATCATGCACAAAACCCTAGGTGGGTCCGCCCAACCTAACATAGGGTCCAAAACCAAAATTTTCTGGGGCACTGCCCCGAACCCCATAAAGTGGGGTTACGGGGGCCCCTCAAACCCCCTGTTAACTACGTGGAAAGAATATAACACAACCCAACACCATAGATGACTATCCCT
The DNA here is from genome assembly GCA_031772625.1 of Pinus tabuliformis. NCBI lineage: Eukaryota > Viridiplantae > Streptophyta > Pinopsida > Pinales > Pinaceae > Pinus > Pinus tabuliformis. The sequence continues at coordinate 1,259,375,641 of CM062817.1, forward strand.
ATGTTAGATTATACTTTAGAGGAGATCTAAAGCTAGACCTTCCTGAAAATGTCACATGGGGCGAAATAGGTGACTAAAAATTGTGTTTCATTTTTAAATATATTTTTAAAAAAATTGGATTTTTAAATTTAAGTATTTAAGAAGAAAATAAATATTTTTTGTGTGGAACAAAATTACTAACAAAATTTGATTTTGTGTAGATGTGGGACAATTTCAACCTAAGGACCTCCCTCGTCATCGATGTTGAGGTGGAGGCAAGGAGGGAGCATTCATAGAAGCAGAGAGAATTCTCTACTCATTGTAGTAAAACATGGAGGGATTAAGCCACTATGTATTGATGACACAAGTGGATGATTTCCATGAGGGGATATATAAACGTGTTGTAGGGTTACCACGAGCTTGGATATAGTTGTTAGTGGGTAGCCAATTCCATCATCCATGACCATAACACTCATTCAATGCAAGGGTCTCAAACATAGAGTTTTTTATAGATTGATAAGATCATAGATGTGAGCACCACAATAGAAGCCCTGATTTTATAGGATATATCCACATTATGTAACCGTGTATATATATATATATGAGTTGACCATGTCTACATGTGGTTGTTTTATAATGATGATGCTTATTGGTGTGATGAATGATTAATGTGCCAATCTAAAACATAATTAGCAATATAATTAACTGCATGATTTCTTGACTTGGTAACATGAACATAGGTAATAAAATTAAATGAATGCTCAAGTGAACTCACTCTAATAAATCTACAAAAATAATAAGGGATCTTTCACATGATAAACATTATTGAGTTGTGACACCACTAATTGAGATTCCAAGTGAACTACTAACGATTGTATAGTAAACTATCAGTAACCTTTAAGAGTTACTTCAATGTTGTAATAAAATTGATGTTAAAGCATTATAAAAAATCTTTTCAACTTTCCTTTATAGATCTTATGATTGATTTCCTTTCTTGCAAATAACAGAACTTGGTCATAGATATAAAAATCCACAATTAATAATTACAGGTGGAGTTATCAACATTCCTACCGACATATCAAGGATTCAACATGCTTTGCCTTGTGACATAAATGAAATTGACAATATTGTAGTAAAAATTATAAAAAGCTTGAATTTCAATAATGCTTACTCTTTTGGTCGCATTTGTCTCCACATTTTGATGAAATCTCTAAAATGATTATGTGCAACAACACTTTACAAACTAGAAAAAATCAAAATAACTGATAAGTCAGAACTAGTATTCATGGAAAATAAAGAAGCATATGAAAATGAAATGAATATTGACGATGAAGAATTTCATTGCAAGAATAATTAAGAATCTATTTATAAAGGCAATTAATGTCCAATTACTAAAAAATTGGTGCATGGATTCATTGATTCATACAACATCTTTGATCTCAAAAACAACCAACTAAATATTGCTCATGCGGAAGAATATGTTCCATTAGGGATCTTCTGAGACCAATAATGAGAAGAAATGAGTTTTCCCACATTGTTTTATGGCGAAAAATGAGATGTTGACATAACAACCACATTTTCATATCAAAAATTTGCAAAATGGGATGTGTTACATAAAAAACATGACTTTGCATATCATATAACAATCTTTTTTAACAAATCAATATGCATCATTCTAAATCAATTGTTTAGCAATATATCAGTTAGAATAAGAAAAGAAAACTAAAAGGTAGAAAAAAAAATAGAAAAAGATGTTAAATCAAATCCAAACCTTTATCATATTTTAAGATTAGACATTAGATACATGGATCTGAAAGCTATTTGTACATCTCCAAACTACCATGAACAAACACATAGGAAATTATATGCAATGATATGACAACTAGGACCACCAACATTTTTTATTTCTCTTAGTAGTGCAAAAAATTATTAGCAACCATTGATTAATGCATTGAAACAAATCAGAAAACAAGCAAAAAAGGACATTGAAAATGAAGTTGAAAACAATAAAATTGACTCATTGATTAGAGATGACCCTGTAACTTGTGCACGTTACTATAGAAATAGAATTTATGCTCTACGAAATTTAATATGTCATGAAAACAAGTACTACAGAAGTATCCAAGGCTACTTTTTTGTCACATAATTCCAAAATAGAGGTAGAGAACATGACCATGCATTACTATGGATAAAGAATGCACCAATCTTCGGGAAAAATACGGACATAGAAATTGATAAATTCATTGATACATACTTGTCCTATGATTTCTCAATAATTGCAGATGACTTAAAGACATTGCATCACCATCGTCATACAAAAACTTGTAGGAAAAGAAACAAATTACATTGTAGATTTAATTTCCCACAACCTCCAATGACAAAAATAAGATTATTGAGACCTCTACAATGTGACAATAACAAAACAAAACAAAATGCGATACTAATCTTTCAAACACTGCAAAATTCTAAATATGATGATGGATATACATTCAATAGTTTTTTGAATGATTTAGATTTAACGCGTGAAGAGTATATGCATGCAACTTAAATCGTACGATTGTATAATTACAAAGAAAACCATCAGACATGTGGACAAATAGTTTTTCGAGACATATTCGAAAGATATGGAATGCAAACACTGACTCTCAATTCATAGTTGACTCATACACAACAACTACATATTGTAGCTCGTACATGCAAAATTTGATAGAACAATGACAACAATTTTTAAACACATACGAGAAGAACATCAAAATTCAAACATTAACATTGTAAAAACAATTAGTAGGCTTGGAAAAGCTCTGGTAACTATGTAACAGATGTCTGCACAATAAATTGTGCGCATAATTATATCTCTACCACTAAATACAAGTTCAAGAAATTGTATATTCATAAACACTTCACCCATCAAACAATGAGCATTTATACTAAAGAAACAAAAATGATTACAGCGTTAGCTAAACGATTTTGATGACATAATGTGTCCTTCAATAATTGACTACAACATCCATCATCCTAAAGATATGCTTAGAAAAGTTTGGATCAAGTTATATCATAAAAGGCATAAAGTGAAGAAATAGTGCCAAAACATATGCCATCAGATACACAAAATACAAACATAAAAACCCCGATAATTACCATCGGGAAAAATTAATGTTGTTTGTTCCATATAGAGTATATGAAAATATTTTCAAGCAACAATACTCTACATGGGACAATGCCTAAAATTCATTGATAGACATCATAAAGAAAAATGAAAGAAAGTTTGCATTTGAAATGAACGCAACATGATATGACCTTGAAGATGCAACACATGAGATTGAAAGTAAAGAATAACAATTATTCAATGTAGATACTTTTGAGCAAATAAGAGAGAATATTGAATATTACTTTGAAAGTGACTTGCAAGACTTTCAAAGAACAAAAAAAAAAATTCAAATCATAAAACAACCACATATAATGGATGATACAAAATTATTTAACAATAGAAGAAAATTAAACCAAGAACGAGCAAAAATAGTAAAGGACATAATAAGCTAAAAAATATCTAATCCAAACAAACAAATTTACTTATTTCTAATAGGAGCTGTAGGAACTAGAAAAACATTCATCACTATAACAACATTCCAGTCGTTGATGTGATTCTACAATCTAGAGATGCATTATGACCCTTCACAAATAAAAGGTATTATAACTTCCGATATTGGAAAAGCAACGTTCAATGCAGGAAGTGTCAAGTTGCATGCCATTTAATAAATAGCTTCATGTATTGCTCATTGAAGAATCATCACTAATTGAAGAAACATTATTATATGAATTTGACGAGCGTTTGCGGAAAATAAAGCACACACCAACTAGTTACTTTGGTAATGTTGACTTAATATTTTCAATAGACCTATACCAGGCACAACCTGTTAGAAAAGTATATATTATAGAGAAATGATACACATAAAATATTGCAGAAACACAAACATAGAAAACGCATAAAACTAGAGAGACACAAATATATGTGGTTCACCTAGTTTGGGCTACATCCACAAAGAAACAGCCAGTCCTTCCTTTTATATTATCCAACAAAATGAAGAGATACAACATGGTCTCCTCTCTCTTTCTCACTCAGAATACACATATACACAGTCGCAATACAATTCCCTCATATATAGACAGGGGTTGCCTTCTAGGGAAAAAAAACCCTAAATTAAACATAACTTCTATCATCATATCATCTACCTAATGAACGGTCTAGATTGATATTGAAATTACAAAATTTTACAAAGCAATTTTACATCTATTTTTAGCTTCAAGAGCACTGCCCCAAAACCCCCACCAGGGGGGCTCATAAAATCATTGTCGCCCCCCTAGACCCCCCTGACGGTGATTAAACAGACGATTTTTCTTCCCCATTATGAACTGGGATCCAACGCAACGATGCCTCTAAATAAAGAAGATAATCAGGCTCCACACTGTTGTTGGGAAAAGTATCTATTCAGAACACCCCTATCCCACTCTAAGGTGTGATAGTGCCTTAGCAACAAACAAGGAAAACTACTTGAGTATTCTTCTTTATGAAATGTAAATGAGGAGAAAGGATGTAACTAACCTGTGTCTTTCGCTAGTTTGTTGATCCAATCGCTCCTCTCTTCAATAGCTCCCAGCTCCCTGCTCCTTTACCGGCCCAGCTTCACCGAATTCCTGCAAGATCACAAGAGAGAGAAACTACACGAAGATATAGATATACATTCATAAAAAAGCTTAGGATCAGATTAAGCTAAACATGCAAATATAACAAAACATCACTGATATACAAGCATGTAGGAGAAACTCAAATAATTTTATTGATATGATAAGAAAGTCCAAGAGGAGATACAACCAAGTGAGTCCCGATCCAGCATCTACCTCCCAGCAAAAGAATCCCTTCCTCTCCTCGAACAAAGCATAAATCACCCAATGTACTAATCTCAATCTCAAACCAACAGCAATTCTCTGCAAAGTACAAAATTCCAGCCTCTGGATCTCTGGGATGAGGGATCCATATATAGATGTAAGCAGAGAGGATGAGTCAGCTTATGTTTTGACTTGTGGCTTCTCTCTGTCAGTTCTTGCTTCCACTTGGAGACTGAGAGCCTCTTACTCATCACTTGGTCGAATTCAATGAGGCAAGTGTCATTGGAGAAGATTCTGGAAGCTTCCATGGTCTTTCCACCTCGTTGAATGACTCTGCCACTTGTCATTTCCCGCTCAACGCACCTGGGTAGTGCATTCAAGTGCATTGCAACGCACCTAGCCAATGTATTTGGGTGCTTTGCAACGCAGGCAGCTAGTGGAGCTTCTGAATTGATCCTGATTTGACTAGTTCTGAGTGGTTTTTGGTGGAGAATTTCTGGGAGAAGCTGTCATTGGTTGACCTTGTTCCTTTAGGAGCTGTAACAACATCTTTAGGGACTTTGGATCCCTTGGATTATGGACATTTCATGCTCAAAGCTGTAAGGCACAAAAATGTCTATAACAGTTGCCCCCTAAAGTATGAGGCCGTTTATCGGGTGAAATGCTTTATTAGGAGGATCTGAAGTTCATTCAATGCTGGGAGGAGACCTGTAATAAGATACAATACAATACATTATTTTTCATACTGTTTTCATGATCTAGCTGAGGCGGGCATTCCCATGCTCAGCTTTATAAATTCATTTTTATGTACATAGGACAGACAATCGTCAGATGGTAGACTAATGATTCTGATGAAATCATCATCCTTTTGGTAGGATGATTATCTGTTCTGCAATGTTGTACATGTCAATGTCTTTATTTTTCCTGAATATATATCGCAGCCCGGATGGATGAAACTAGATCCGGGGTCTTCAATCTCGTCCGATCTTCACTCTAAGTACAAGTCGATACATGTGAAAAATGTTTTGAGGTCGAACATGAAAAGACATCGCTTGATTACCAGTCAATGATGTAAACTGTTAACAAGCGCGAGAGGAATCACCGATAATGATATTGACCCTCAAGGTACTGCAGTACAATTCACGTGGTGTGAATAAAGGACTTGGCGTCGAACACCACGCAAAATCTTTCGGTCGAAGGTCATTGATGTATACCTGTCGCCGGAAGTGAGAAACTTGCCATTGAGGCATGCAAGCTTCAAAGTACTGAAGAGGGTGTTCCTAGATCGACTTATTGGATAATGAGCTGATGTCGACAAGAAGTGATCCGTCAAAGGAGGGCCTTGATGTATCCCACATCAATGACACGGAACGGAGCAAATGATTTTGATGGAGGTGAAAACGATCTGATGATATATGGTTCAGGGTGGCGGTCATGAAAGAATGAAGTATAATGTATGGTAGTGGATGGGACATGGTTGACTTCTCTGGATGACTTCTCTTGAACATATCGGCGACACTTATATGATGGATTGGTAGCATTTACCCCAAAGGTGGATGGTATGGCGAGACCATGGTGATGTGACCGGTGAATGAAACAACCCAACCCGACTCAGGCATGGAGTGGAAGTGTCATGTTCAAGAGCGACTTGCTACCAATAAAGGTTCTTTGAGTTTCTTCCCAATTTTTCCCCAGTCATTGCTGACCAGTACCTCTTTATTTTTGTCAAGCTTGAGGAGGATAACATATGCTTGTTCTATAATTTGCCGTTCGGGCAAACCCATCGCTATGTTTTAATGAGCCTAGCGATAGTGAAACTCGTTCTCGTCTAAAGACAAGGTTGTCGCTATTAATTTTTTTAACGAGTCTAACGACAAAGATAACTCGGTCCTTTTCATTTTTAGAGAGTCTGAAAAGGTACGTAAAGTCAACTCCGAAATTCCTTTTTCGTCATCTAATCCCTTAGGTCCGAAAAAGTATAAAACAATACAGAAGGGATGAATTTTCGATAGTTTTAACGAGCCGAACAAAACAAGCGCTCGATCTTTTTGTGCAATAATCCCTCAGGTCCAAAAAGATTAAAATCTAGATGAGGGATAGCACTTCCGGTCGCTTTAACGAGCTGGAAGGCCAAAACTCGGCAATCTTTTCATATTTTACGAGTCAATTGAAAAGAGCTTAAAGAAGACACGTCTTTTGAGGAATGAGTGATAAAACGGGTAGCGGCTGATTCCAGGTAAGGGTTGGAATTTTCCAATCACGGCAGTGTCACAAGGATGGCTAGTGAAATCACTCTTCGCAGTTGTTCCTCAAAATGGGTAAACAATCATATGGAGGTGAATGATCGGCCAATTGAAAAGTGGAGGTGACGGTGCAAACACGACCAAGGCTTTAATGGCTGATAATGTTACATTCACGGTCGTTATTTACCGGAGGATAGTTCATTTTTTAACGAGCTTAAACGTGGGTTGAAACACTTGCTCGATCTTATGTTTATTTTTTAACGAGCATGAACTATTTGCTAAAACTACTCGAGGCGGGTTTATTTTTTAACGAGCTTGAACCCAGCGGTAACACTGCTCATGGCGGGTTTATTTTTTAACGAGCTTGAACCCTACAGTAACACTGCTCGTGATAAGTTTGCATGCCCCCAGCATAATAACACAAATCAAGGTGCATGCCCCGCAAGCTTCATTGCATTCAACTTGGTGGTTGGAATGAAGGTTTACCTTTTAGATTTGGAAAGGGGATTGTTTCATTTTTTAATGAGGTTGACACAGTAAAAGAACTATCCTCATGACTCCTTGTTTCATTTTTTAACGAGGTCGACACAGGATAAGAACCGTCCTCGGGGCCCACTGTATTTACAGTATTTGATAGAAAATCGAAAACTGAAGGATGATAAAGGTCATCTTGAGTATCTTCTCCACAATCCGGGAGAAGGGAACGATTGTGGGAATCATTCCATGGCGCCCCGTCAATTACCATTGATTGAATGATTCCTTTGTTTGTAGAATGTACAAGTGACGAAGGATTTGAAGAGGTGCCATATTCCTTAGACCTATCTATCCAAACACTCGATGATTTTTGATTTTGGTTTGCCTCCCAGGCCAAGAAAATTGATTGCTACAATATTTCTATTAGGGCGATGATCCATGCTGACAAAATGTTTAGGAATCTTCCGAATCCATTAGATATAGAAGATTTCATATTGTAGGTTTCCACTGTGGCCACTTCCGCCAGATTACTTGGAGGCGGTAGGGCAAAAGTACCCATTAAGGCAGGGTCTTTTAGGAGGCCTACTCCAATATTTTGAAGCGAATGATCGCTTCCATGGATCATTGGAATGCTTCCCGTAACTTGTGAACTGTTGGGGAGAAATGTTTGTTGGTCGACGATTGTAATTCTTCCTTGAAAGGGAAATGCAATCTTCCTGAAGTAGGTCGACACAACTGCGGCCATGGCATATATCCAGGGCCTACCTAGTAGGATGTTGTAATCGAGGTCTTCATGGATAACCTCAACATCAATTTCTACTGTTTTGCCCCCCAGTTCAACTTGCAAGTTACTTAAAATCCCATATGGAGTGTATGATCGTCCATCAAATGCTTTTAATGTCGTTGACGATCTCGACAAGGGTGGTGACCCTAAATTTTTCCAGCAACTCATCGACATAATACATGTAGATGCCCCCTCATCAATAATTGTTCGATGAACAGTTTTGTTGAGGGCTTTCACTTGAATAAGGAAAGCTAGTTGAGCTGGTAATTGAGGGTCATATCCTTTATGATCAAAGGCCACAAGATTGGAATCCATTGGGCCAATCCCACCTATTGCTGATAATAAATCTTGCTTTTGGGAGGGGCAATTTTGCGGTACCTCAAGTGTCGACACAGCGGACGGCGATTAGGCTAGGTCCTCTACTATATTATAATTCTGTGCTACTTTTGCACGAGGATTAAATGTCGATTTGTGTACTACTCCCTTTGGCGACTTTATCATTGGTTCAGGAATGATGGGTGGCACAACATCGGTCAAAGTTGTTGTCGAACTACTAGGTTGTTCATTAGCCTTGTTATTCGACAGCTGTGGATTCCCATAATCTTTATTCCTTGTCAAAGCATCATTTTGCTGCTTTGAGATAGACAACATAAGCACTTGGGATCGGGAAGCATTTTGATTAGCAACCAGTTTGGTTCCTGGGTTTGGAAACGGATCAGTCAATACTGCTGAGGTTTTTGAACTCTTAAAGAGTTTCTTAACTTCAGCTTTATGTGGACAATATCTCGTCCGATGATCCTCATCGCATATATGACACCCCGTAGGGGGTTTCCTTTGCCCAAAAGGGTTTGCAGAAGCTTTATCGTGCTTATTTTTTCTCCCTTTCTTTTTCTTCTTGCCCCCTGGTTGCTTCAGTTGTTTTCCCTTGTCGGTCGACATGGCATTTACTTCCGAGGTAAGAAGTTCCTCTTTTGCATTTTGATTTGAAATCTTACGGGCTTTCTTGGACGTAGCCTTTGTCGATTTCGCGTTTGTCGTGCCAATCACGCCATCGCCGGCGTGAGAGTCATTGTTTGATTTAGGAGGAGGAGGAATTGAGAATTCCGGTCTAGGGGCGTCAGGTATTTTGTCGTAGAGCGTGCCAGACTGAGTATAGACCAAGTCCAGATATTGCGCACGAGCGATAACTTGCTCTTCCGTTACGACTCCCCCCTTTGCCACATCTTCCGTTATGGCAGGAAGTAACGACTTGATAAACCATTCAGCTAATAGCTGATCGGGAACGTACGTTTTTACCATCCTACGACGACGTCGCCACTCATGTATATGATCAGATATGTGAGTGGCCGTTGTCTGTTTGAAGTTGGTTAGGATTTTCGTTCCCGTTTCATACCTTATCGGTAATTGAAAATGGGTTAAGAAAGTCGTGGCTAAGGTACTGAAGTTGTCGAACGAAGCTCTAGGCAATTCAATATACCATTTTGCCGCTGGACCCGTTAACGTCCTCTGAAAAAGGCGAAGCCTTATCGAATCATCGTTTAGGGTGTTTGACAAACACCATAGATGAAATGTCATCACGTGATTCGACGGATCTTCACCTGGATTTCCATTAAATTTAGGAATATCTGATGGAAGTTTATGAGGGATCGCTGGCCACCAAGGGGCGTAAGCAATTGGATCATTTGTTAACCGGTGTAAATCAGGTAACTCTAAAGTTGCCACGAAAAGTAACTGTTGATTCAGGTTAGGTGAAGCATACCCAGGATATGATGGAATTGCCTGAGCAATTGGCCTTTGCATACCAGCATAATGTAGTTGATGCTGGTATGACTGATATGGTTGGTGGACATGACCATTGTAAAGTGGTTGATTTTGACCGTTTTGAATGTACGGCTGTCCACTGTTCGCAAAGATCTGCTGCTCAGAACCTTGGTATACTTGTTGGAATTGTGGTTGTTGGTATTGCACCAGCCATGGTTGTGAAGCCATGTTCTGTTGCACTATACTAACCGCTGGACCAAGGTGTGGGGTAATTCTACCCGTTTGGACCTGTGTCGCCCCACCAGTCGGCGATTTTGGTTGAGTCACAGGGTCAAGGGGCTGTTGCATTACAACCTGAGAAATCTGAGGTTGACATACAACAGGCAGCGTTTGAACTTGTGACACTGTCACAATGGCTGGTGTAGTCGGGATGTTCGACATAGGTACACATTGTTGCATAGAATACACAACTCTTGGTTGTTGGGGTAGTATAGGTACCCAACCACTTGATGTAACTCCAGTATAACCTGAATACTGTTGTGAACTCCCGTATGGATATCCTCCCGGAGGGGATAATGAAAGGGCATACTGCCCCCCATACGGTGGTAATCCGGAACTCAAGGGGATTGTCTTCCCTTGGGGACTGGATTGTCCAAATTGACCTCCAAATGGATCAATTTGGCGAGTCTCAACATAAGAGTTGCCGGATATTATTCCGGAGGAACAAACAGGAACGGACCATACTGTCGAAATAGCCCCTGGATGGACTCCTTCTAGCGGTTGTGAGCTAGTCGGGACAGATGGTACGCCGGAAAACAATGTCGAAGTGACGGCAGGGAGTTCTGTTGTCGCTATGTCAGTCGACACAGTCCTAGATGTTGACGGTTGTTCAGACATTTTGAGTCTATCCAAAAGATTACCTAGCGATTCTACAGGAACTTCCACTGGTGGTAGACTAACTTCTGATGTCGAAGGAAATAGAGTGACCCCGACTCCAAAATGTGTTGGAGTACTTGCTTGCAGATCTTCTACAATTTCCTCTATCGCAATCAAACCAGGTGGAAGGGGAAGACCGTCAGGTCCGTAAAATATTTCTGGTGCCGAAGAAGGGGTTGAATCGACATCGACAGATGTTTGAGGAGCAAGATTTTCCGAACCGGTTGCAGATGGAACTGGTTCAATAACACAAGTGTTTGCACTCAGACTAGGATCAGTATCACTGTCCCTCTGTGGCTGTTGAACTTCTTCTGTAGAGGCAGGGTTTCCAGAAATGTTTGGAGTAACCGGAATCTCGGATGTTGTTGGAACACTTGTTCTAACTTTAATAGGAGATTTCGAACCGGTTAAACGAGTTCGCTTTGTCCGTACTGTTTTCGATTCCGGAGACAAAGACGGTTGACTCGTAAGCCTCCGCGAACGACGGGGTTTCAATTGACTTTCTTCCACGATTGCGGATTACTCGATCAACTAAAATACAACAGGGGAAATATGTTTCCGAATTAAATGAATTTTAGACGCTTTAGACACAACTTGCTTTTTCAGTTTTTAAGAGTCGAGAAAAAGCAAAAGATGACTCTAGTCTCCTTCGATTTTTAATGAGCCTGAAGTGACAAGTGCTCAGATGGACCTTTTCCATTAAGGAGTCTGAAAAGGAACGAAAGGGACTGATCTGGAGTTCTAGGTAGAGGGTGTGCCAAACCAATCGCAAAACCGCAGAATACTTTTTAAGGTACGGGCGGTCAATCTTCCCGAATGATGTGTTCAGTGCATTGCGATCAGTAGGGCGGCCGACACGGCTTCCTATGGATAAAGGTTTTATGCCTATAGGGGTCTCCCAATATATACTCGACGGTACGTGGGAGCACAATCCGTACTGGCACTTATCGTCTCTCAGAAGGAATCACCCAACCATCAGTGAGGCCGACAGTCACCAGGTTTTACGACGCCGGAACACGTCTCTAGCCTAGACCTCTATGTTGTGCGTTAAGTTACAAAGCGTTGTTAAGTTCATTCAATTTATTTTAGGTTGATCTTTCTTAGAAGTTTGCCTTTTTGGATCACCACGAGATGTAGATACAATTCCTAAATGCAGTCTAAAGATGATAAGCAAGCTTTTATCTCTTTTCAACAATGAAAATCCTAGCTACAAGGGGAAAAGAAAGACACAATCTTTTCTCAAAGAGCATAGAGAACACTGTAAATGCACTTTTCCTAAATCAAACCATACAAACTATCAATATGCAAATGCACAAATGCATGTATTTGTTTTCACTTTCTTAATATTGATGCCTAAAAAGAAAGCTATTGTACAAATTTGAATTCGATTTCAAGTGAAAACACAAACAAGTTTCTTTTTGAAATCAAAAAGACGATTACGACACTTTATGATTTTGAAGTAAACACTTGTTTCGACACTAGAAATTCACAAATTCAAACCAAAAGACAAAAGTAAAAGCGCAATCAACTGTCAACAGCAAACAAATTTACTCCTAAGATCAAAACGACACTTACGACAGGTCTAGATCTAAGGGCGACAGTATGACTAGTTTACTTTTGTAATGGGAAACTGCAAATGATGTAACAAATACACAAAAACAAATACAATTTCTTTTATACAACTGAGGCGGAATTAAGGCAAAGAAAAGGGGTTTTCAGATAGGTACACACACTGATAACAGGCTGCAAAAACAGAGATAAAACTGAACACAAGGATGCAAAGAACCACAGCTGCACAGGGCAAAGGCTGATCAGCGCACCTGTTGCACAGAGAAACTGAATTGCAGTGCAGGTAGCCCTCTCGGGACCTGCGTTGAAATGCAGAGTCTCTTCACAGAGCCTGCGCTGAAGCAGAAACGAGAATTGTCTCTAGGTTCTGGGTCACGGTTTGCAGTTTAATCTATGGTTTTTGGCTGGATAAAAGCTATCAATAAGGTACAATTAGAAGGATGATTTAAAGGAGGACTAAGAGCTATCACAAAGGGCAGTTAGAGCATTTGTGGATCAGCTTGTTCAGATCATAAACAGGCCCAGTGAATGGACTAGAGTAGCAGCTCTCTACTTTGCATTTGTAAATGGAAAATGCAGTTCGATTCAGCACTCCTAAGTTTATGAGAAGAACAACAATAGAAACACAAATAAACTAACTAGATACGATCCCCAGTGGAGTCGCCAATTTGTTGTTGGGAAAAGTATCTATTCAGAACGCCCCTATCCCACTCTAAGGTGTGATAGTGCCTTAGCAACAAACAAGGAAAACTACTTGAGTATTCTTCTTTATGAAATGTAAATGAGGAGAAAGGATGTAACTAACTTGTGTCTTTCGCTAGTTTGTTGATCCAATCGCTCCTCTCTTCAATAGCTCCCAGCTCCCTGCTCCTTTACCGGCCCAGCTTCACCGAATTCCTGCAAGATCACAAGAGAGAAAAACTACACGAAGATATAGATATACATTCATAAAAAAGCTCAGGATCAGATTAAGCTAAACATGCAAATATAACAAAACATCACTGATATACAAGCATGTAGGAGAAACTCAAATAATTTTATTGATATGATAAGAAAGTCCAAGAGGAGATACAACCAAGTGAGTCCCGATCCAGCATCTACCTCCCAGCAAAGGAATCCCTTCCTCTCCTCGAACAAAGCATAAATCACCCAATGTACTAATCTCAATCTCAAACCAACAGCAATTCTCTGCAAAGTACAAAATTCCAGCCTCTGGATCTCTGGGATGAGGGATCCATATATAGATGTAAGCAGAGAGGATGAGTCAGCTTATGTTTTGACTTGTGGCTTCTCTCTGTCAGTTCTTGCTTCCACTTGGTGTTGTTGGGAAAAGTATCCAATACGAAATGACCCTATCCCACTCTAAGGGTGATAGTACCTCAGCAACAATCAAAGCAAAGCTATTTGGGATTACTTCTTTATGAGATGCAAAAGAGGGGAGAAAGAGATCCACTAACCGATGTATTTCGCTAATGATTGATCCAATCTTCTCTCTTTGTTGCTTGCTCCCATCTCCTTGCTCTTTCACTGGCCCAGCTACAACAAGATCCTGCAAAATGGCAAGAGAGGGAAACTACAAGAAGCATACATTCATAATTGATTCAAGGATTAGAATAAATCAAATACACAAGCATAACAATACACCATTGAGACACATGCATATAGAAGAACCTCAAATGCTTTATTAATGGAAGAAGTAAAGTTCAGGAAGTGATACAACCATAAGAGGCCCAATTCAGCATCACTTCCCAGCAGAAAGAAATCTCCTCTTCACCTCCTTCAAAGCAAATCACCCAATAGTTCTATACTCAAACCAACAGCACTTCCTTACATTCACAAGATTCCAGCCTCCCTAGACCTCATGAGAGAGCTCTATATATAGGAGTTTTGGAGAAAGGATGAGTCAGCTTGAGGCTGGCATGAAGCTGACTAGTGCCCTCTCCCACTTCAGTTATTCTTCAGTTCTTGAGTCCACTTGGAGGTTCTTGCTTCCACTTGGAGATCTAGACCCTCTTACTCATCACCAGTCGAATTCCTTGATCCAAGTGTCATTTTGGAAGCTTCCTGGGCATTGACACCTTGAGGAATGACTGTGCCACATGTCCCAACTCGCCCAGCGCAGGTAGCCTTCTTTGCAGTTGACATTCAGCGCAGGTAGACAGTGGAGCAGTTGACATTCAGCGCAGATGCTCAGTGGAGCAGTTGACATGATCCAGAATTAGCTTGTTTTTTAGTGTTTTCAGGTGGAGAACTGATATTCAGTGCTGTGGTTTGCTGACCTTGTTCCTCTAGGGGTAGGAACAACATGTTTAGGGACTTTGGATCCCTTAGATTATGGACATTTCATGCTTCATGCTGTAAGGCACAAAAATGTCTATAACAGTTGCCCCCTAAAGTATGAGGTCGTTTATCAGGTGAAATGCTTTATCAGGAGGATCCGATGTTCATTCAATCGCTGAGAGGTGACCTGTAATAAAATACAATACAATACATTATTTTTCATTCTGTTTTCACGATCTAGCTGAGGCGGGCATTCCCATGCTCAGCTTTATAAATTCATTTTGGTACATATAACAGACGATTGTTTGATGGTAGACAGATAATTCTCTGCTGAAATTATCATCCTTTGAGTAGGATGATCATCTGCTGCAATGATGTATATGTCAAATGTCTTTATATTTCCTGAATATATATCGCAGCCCGGATGGATGAAACTAGATCCGGGGTCTTCAAACTCGTTCGATCTTCACTCTAAGTACAAGTCGATCCATGTGAGAATTGCGTTGAAGTCGAACATGGAAAGACATCGCTTGATTACCGGTCAATGATGTAAACCGTTAACAAGCGCGAGAGGAATCACCGATAATGATAATGACCCTCAAGGTACTGCAGTACAATTCACGTGGTGTGAATAAAGGACTTGGCGTCGAACACCACGCAAAATCTTTCAGTCGAAGGTCATTGATGTATACCTGTCGCCGGAAGTGAGAAACTTGCCATTGAGGCATGCAAGCTTCAAAGTACTGGGGGGGGTGTTCCTAGATCAACTTCTTGGATAATGAGCTAAAGTCGACAAGAAGCGATCCGTCAAAGGAGGGCCTTAATGAATCCCACATCAATGACACGGAACGGAGCTAATGATTTTAGTGGAGGTGAAAACAGTTTGTGACATATGATTCAGGGTGGCGATCATGGGTGGATGAAGGATAATGTATGGCAGTGGATGGGACACGGTCGACTCTTTCTGAACAACATCTCTTGAACATATAATGACACTGATGCGATGGATCGATAGCATTACCCCAAATGTGGATGGTTTGGCGAGGCCATGGTGATGAGACCGGTGAATGAAACAACCCAACCCGATGTGATACGGAGGAAAAGTGTCATGTTCAAGAGCGACTTGCTACCATTAAAGCTTTGAGGTTCTCCCAATTTTTCCCCAGTCATTTCTGACCAGTACCTCTTTATTTTTGTCAAGCTTGAGGAGAATAACATATGCTTGTTCTATAACCTGCCCTTCGGGCAAGCCCATCGCTATGTTTTAACGAGCCTAGCGATAGGGAAACTCATTCTCGTCTAAAGACAAGTTTGTCGCTATTTAATCATTTTAACGAGTCTAACGACAAGGAAAACTCGGTCCTTTTCTTTTTTAGAGAGTCTGAAAAGGTACAGAAAGTTAACTCCAAAATTCCTTTTTCGTCATCTAATCCCTTAAGTCCGAAAAAGTATAAAACAATACAGAAGGGATGAGTTTTCGATAACTTTAACGAGCCGAATAAAACAAGCGCTCGACCTTTTTGTGCAATAATCCCTCAGGTCCAAAAAGATTAAAATCTAGAGGAGGGATAGCTCTTCCGGTCACTTTAACGAGCTGGAAGGCCAAAACTCAGCAAACTTTTCATATTTTACGAGTCAGATGAAAAGAGCTCAAAGAAGACTCGTCTTTTGAGGAACGAGTGATAAACAGGGATAGCAGCAGATTCCAGGTGCAGGTTGGAATTTTCCAATCACGGCAGTGTCACAAGGATGGCTAGGTGAAATCACTCTTCGCAGCTGTTCCTCAAAATGGGTAAACAATCATATGGAGGTGAACGATCGGCCAAATGACGGTGGAGGTGGCAAGTGCAAACACGACCAAGGCTTTTATGGCTGATAAATTTACGATCACAATGGTTATTTACCGGGATAGGTTCATTTTTTATTTAAAGAGCTTGAATGCGCCAAAACACTGCTCAATCTTATGTTTATTTTTTAACAAGCATGAACCATGTGCTAAAACTGCTCGAATCCTCGCTTTTCTATTTTTTAACGAGCATAAATTCCGCGGTAAAACTGCTCGAATATACCAGTCATAAGATAAGAATGTCTCCTGTGAGATAGCTATTTTTTATGGAGCTTTATCTCACGAAGCTATGCTCCGCTCCTTTCTTTATGCAAGTTTGGAAACGGCTAATCCTACGAGTTTAAAGGGTTAGACCTACAGGTTTAAAGGGAGGACCTAAAAATTTAAAAAATAAATAGTCGCCCCTCGCTTGTACTCCAAAAGGTTGCATGCCCCCAGGTATAAAATACAATTTCAAGGCTGCCCCTACTTATCCGTCAAAAAATTTGTTTTAAAGGGTGAGGCTTACCTCTTTCTGGTTACCCAAATATTGTTTCGTTAACTTCTTCAAACAAAAACATTTCTTCGGCACTGTCTACCGAAATAGACAAGGGTGAATGACCTTTGTCAAACACGTAACCTTGACAAAAGAATCCTATTCCAGAACAACCCCTCTTCCATCCACGGACGGGGTACGGACTAGTCATATTCTCTCGCGGAAATTCTACCTTATACCCAGGGTTTTTTCTGCCCGAAGCAGACCAGGATGCATGCCCCCTGGGTTCTAGTCCCATCTTTCCGAATCACTCGCACTCATCGGGAAGGAGGACTGGGGGTGGAGACATTTCTTGATTGAATAGACCATTCAGGGTTGGTATGTGACTATTTGCGATGCGTGATCCCGGAAATGAAAGTTGGTCTACGAGCTTGACCATTCTTCCTTCGTGTGGAAAACACATTACTCTAAAGAGTGAGGAGACTACAGCTCCCATGCAATATATATAGTCTCGTCCAAGGAGTAGGTTATAATCCAAGGGTCCTTGAACGACCATCACGTTCATTTGAACGGTCTTCCCTTTCAATGTAACAGGCACATTGGGGAGGATCCCTAATGGTCGACTGGTTCCTTTATCAAAGCCCGAGAGATTTCTTATCTCAGGCAAAAGCGCCGGGGAACCCAGTGCTTTCCAAGCAATAGAGGAAAGGATACTCACAGATGCCCCTTCATCAATGATAGTTCCGGCCATTACCATTCTGTATATTTGGACCATGATTCTGAATGGTATACTGGTTGGCAACCGGGGTTTGCCTAGTTGGTTCCAATCAAAGGACACAACCAGGTTGCTTGGTGATGGGACCGAATACACGGCCGGATATGACCCTGACGATGTTCCTTCCTGCGATAAAGGAATTGGCGCATTGCCCTGATGCTCATCAGAGTCTGTGTTGATGAAAAGAATCTGGATGGTGTCATCCTTATTCTCTTCAGTGAGGGTGTCATTTGAAGATGAATCTTCAGTGACGGTGTCATTTGAAGATGAAACTTCTGAAGGAAGAACCGGGTCAACTGCCGTTTCGACCTTTGGACTTTCGTCCGGTCTGGATTCAGTAGGATCATTTTCAATGACTGATGCTTCAGCTGACCACTTGAGCGGGCCAGCTGTATTTTCAACCAACGAAGGACTTGGCACGAGTTTTTTGTATCCAGGAGGAAGCCTCAACGGTGAAACTGGACGATCTTCCAAAACTCTCTTCGCTTCGTCTAAGAAGGGACAACGGTGGATGGCGTGATCGCCTTCACACAGTCTGCAGGGGGATCTTGCTCCCCCTCTTTGTCTTGAACCTTCACTTTCGCTGGTTGACGGTAAGCATTCAACATGGCTATCAGAGGTTGATGCTCCCGAATTGTGCAAACGAGGGGACCAGTCCCTTAGTATCCGGGGAATACAGGGACAATCTCTATGGAAGTGGTCTCCTCTACATATGACACATGGCGATTTAGGCTCGGTCTGTGCTGTGTGTGGATTTTTTTCAGATGTCTTTTGCTTGCCCCCAGTCGCCTTAGGCTCCTTCTTCTTCTTCTCTTTCTTCTTCTTCTCCTTCTTCTCCATGGGAGCTTGGCTTTTGTCGGCTCTACCTTGCGAAGATGAAGGATTGGAGGAAGAGTTATAGGAAGTAGAAGGCTGGTGGGCAGCTCTAGACTGATCTAACTGTTGACTCGACTGTTCAGGAATCATGGTGTTCTGAACTACATTGGTTGAGAATAGCCAAATTGGCAGGCCGATTGTCAGTCCTGGAAGCGACAATGTGGCCATGTGGGGTGCACCAACTTCTCCCTAAGAGGAGAAAGGACTAGGATTTCCATCATGTGGAATTCCTTGGTTGGGGCGTTCCATGTTCTCAACCTACAGATCAACGCAGGAATAGGAGGTGATTATGTTCCGTTTAAAATAAATTTTATAACGACGCTTTAGACACAACTTGCTTTTTCACTTTTTAAGAGTCGAGAAAAAGCTAAAGATGACTCTAGTCTCCTTCGATGTTTTAACGAGCCCGAAGTAACAAATGCTCGGATGGACTTTTTCAGTTATAGAGTTTGAAAAAGGCCAAAAGAAACTACTCTGGAGTTCTAGGCAGAGGGTGTGCCAAACTTTTCGCAAAACCACAGAATACGTTTTACGGTACGAGTGGTCGATCTTCGTGAATGCTGTGTTCACTGCATTGCGATCAGTAGGGCAGCCGACACGGCTTCCTATGGATAAAGGCTTTGTTCCTATAGGGGTCTCCCAATATATACGCGACGGTACGTGGGAGCACAAGTCCGTATTGATACTTATCGCTTCACCGTGGAGGAATCACCCAACCACTCAACGCTAAGATATCACGTTTAACGACGCCGGAACACGTCTCTAGCTTAGACCTCTATGTGTTTGCGTTATGTTTCAATGCGTTGTTATGTAAATTCAATTTATTTTAAGGTTGATCTTGTTTAGCAGTTTGCCTTTATGGATCACCACGAGATGTATGGTACAACTCCTAAATGCAGTCTAAGATGATAAGCAAGCTTTTCAATCTTTCAACTTTGAAAATCTTAACTACTGAGGGAAAAGAAAGACATCATCTTTTCACAAAGATCATAGAGCACACACTAATGCACTTTTTCCTAAATCAACATGCAAACTGTCAAAATGCACATGCACAATGCAGGTATTTCTTTTCTCTTTCTTAATGTTGATGTAATACAAAAAGAAAGTTGTTGTATAATCTTGAATTCAATTTCAAGTGAAAGCAAACAAGCTTTTGTCCAAAATCAAAAGACACCTTAAGATTTACTTGTTTCAACACTAGAAATACATAAATTCAAACCATATGACGAAAGCAAAAGCTCAATCAGCTATGAACAGCAAACAAACTAACTCTTAAGATCAAAACGACACTTATCACAGGTCTAGATCTAAGAGGCCACAGCAAGACTAGTTTACTTTCGTTATGGGAAACTGTAAATGATGTAAGAAATACACAAAGAACAAATACAGTTTCTTTATACAACCGAGGCGGAATAGTGGCAAGGAAAGTTGGTTTCAAATAGGCACATTGACTGATAACAGGCTGCAAAAACAGGGATGAAAACAGGGCAACAAACAGCAGGGAACCCCAGTTGCACAAGGCAAAATTGGTTCAACGCAGGTAGTACACTGTCAGTTTGACATTCAGCGCAGGTAGCCCCTTCGGGACCTGCGATGAAATGCAGACTGCCTTCACAGTGCCTGCAATGAAGAGATAAACTTTCGTTTTTCTCAGTTTCCGGGTTACAGATTGCTCAAAAATTCACAGTTTTTGGCCAAATCAGAAGCTATCAATCAAGTACACACTAAAGGATGAAAAGGAGGATGAAAAGCTATCACTAAGAGTTGTTCAGAGTCCTTGTGGATCAGCTCTTCAAATCATAAACATGCCCAGAAACTGAGCTAGAGTAGCTGCCCTCTACTTTGCATTTGAAAGATCCAAATGCAGTTCGATTCGGTACTCCCTGTGTTTATGAAAAGAATAGCAAAAACACAAACAACCAACAAGATACGGTTCCCCAGCGGAGTCGCCAATTTGTTGTTGGGAAAAGTATCCAATACGGAATGACCCTATCCCACTCTAAGGGTGATAGTACCTCAGCAACAATCAAAGCAAAGCTATTTGGGATTACTTCTTTATGAGATGCAAAAGAGGGGAGAAAGAGATCCACTAACCGATGTCTTTCGCTAATGATTGATCCAATCTTCTCTCTTTGCTGCTTGCTCCCAGCTCCTTGCTCTTTCACTGGCCCAGCTACAACAAGATCCTGCAAAATGGCAAGAGAGGGAAACTACAAGAAGCATACATTCATAATTGATTCAAGGATTAGAATAAATCAAATACACAAGCATAACAATACACCATTGAGACACATGCATATAGAAGAACCTCAAATGCTTTATTAATGGAAGAAGTAAAGTTCAGGAAGTGATACAACCATAAGAGGCCCAATCCAGCATCACTTCTCAGCAGAAAGAAATCTCCTCTTCACCTCCTTCAAAGCAAATCACCCAATAGTTCTATACTCAAACCAACAGCACTTCCTTACATTCACAAGATTCCAGCCTCCCTAGACCTCATGAGAGAGCTCGATATATAGGAGTTTTGGAGAAAGGATGAGTCAGCTTGAGGCTGGCATGAAGCTGACTAGTGTCCTCTCCCACTTCAGTTATTCTTCAGTTCTTGAGTCCACTTGGAGGTTCTTGCTTCCACTTGGAGATCTAGACCCTCTTACTCATCACCAGTCGAATTCCTTGATCCAAGTGTCATTTTGGAAGCTTCCTGGGCATTGACACCTTGAGGAATGACTGTGCCACATGTCCCAACTCGCCCAGCACAGGTAGCCTTCTTTGCAGTTGACATTCAACGCAGGTAGACAGTGGAGCAGTTGACATTCAGCGCAGATGCTCAGTGGAGCAGTTGACATGATCCAGAATTAGCTTGTTTTTGAGTGTTTTCAGGTGGAGAACTGATATTCAGTGTTGTGGTTTGCTGACCTTGTTCCTCTAGGGGTAGGAACAACATGTTTAGGGACTTTGGATCCCTTAGATTATGGACATTTCATGCTTCATGCTGTAAGGCACAAAAATTTCTATAACACTTGGAGACTGAGAGCCTCTTACTCATCACTTGGTCGAATTCAATGAGGCAAGTGTCATTGGAGAAGATTCTGGAAGCTTCCATGGTCTTTCCACCTCGTTGAATGACTCTGCCACTTGTCATTTCCCGCTCAACGCACCTGGGTAGTGCATTCAAGTGCGTTGCAATGCACCTAGCCAGTGTATTTGGGTGCTTTGCAACGCAGGCAGCTAGTGGAGCTTCTGAATTGATCCTGATTTGACTATTTCTGAGTGGTTTTTGGTGGAGAACTTCTGGGAGAAGCTGTCATTGGTTGACCTTGTTCCTTTAGGAGATGTAACAACATCTTTAGGGACTTTGGATCCCTTGGATTATGGACATTTCATGCTCAAAGCTGTAAGGCACAAAAATGTCTATAACACACACCCAACAAGCTCCCACTTGGAGACTGATTATAGCAACTCCACGTTGCTTCATTTGCTGGAAAATTACTCCACTTTGGACCTAGTTGTTTCTCATCTTCATCATCATACTTGAATACCAATTGAAACTGAGCAAAATCTTAATTTCTCCTTGGTTACAACTTTTGTTAACATATTTGCAGGATTCTTGCTAGTATGTGTCTTTTCCAGCTTCAACTCTCCATCTTCCAACACTGACCATATGAAATGGTACTTGAGTTGTATATATTTAGTCTTGGAATGAAATGTTGAGTTATTTTCAAGATGAATGGAACTTTGGTTTTAATTGTATAACATTCTCATCTCTTGCTTCTTACCCAATTCATCTATAAACCTTTGTAACCATATCATTTCTTTACTAGCCTTTATAGCAGCAATAACACTATGTATTTTTCAAACCCAACTGACATTTTTTCCACCTACAATAAACACATACCATATGGTGCTTCTCCTATTATCTATATCACCTCTCATATATACATCAACACATCCCTGTAAAGCAATGTTTGAACCACCAAAGCATAATTCTTGATTTGTGGTACCTCTAAAATACCTAAGAATCCACTTCACTGCCATCCAATGTTCCTTTCATGTATTATTTATGTACATGCTTACAACTCCCACTGCATGTGCAATATCATGCCTTAATTAGACCATTGGATAGATTAAACTTCCCATTGTTGATGCATATGGAACTTTAGGCATGTAATCCATCTATTCTTGAGTCTTTGGACACATCTCCTTACTTAGTTTGAAATGGCTAGCTAAAGGTGTAGTAACTAGCTTTTCATTCTACATATTAAATCTTCCCAACACCTTTTGTATGTACTCACTCTGAGACAATGTTAATTTGTGATTTTTCATGTCTCTAGTTATTCTCATACCAAGGATTTGTTTTACCATAGCCAAATGCTTCATTGCAAAAGAATTTTCCAATTTTCCATTGAGCACATTTATTTCCTACATGTTAGACCCTACAACAAGCACGTCATCTACATACAATAATAATATAATATAGCTACCATCATTTTTCCTTTTGAGATAAACACAATGATCAAAGTGACATCTAGTATAACCTTGTTCAAACATAAACCTGCCAAGTTTTAGATACCACTACCTTGGAGCCTGTTTTAATCCATACAAGCTATTCTTCAACCTGAACACTAGTTTCTCCTTCCCTTTGACCTTGTATACTTGCGGCTGCTGCATATATATCTCTTCCTCCAAATCCCCATGGAGAAAGGTCATCTTTACATCTAACTACTCAAGGTGAAAATCTTTTGTTACTACTAGACTTAAAATAGTTCTGATTGAATTCATTTTAACAACAGAAGAAAATATTTCATCAAAGTCTATACCTTTATTTTGTGCAAAACCCTTCACCACAAGTCTAGATTTATACCTTTTTCTACCTCCAGCTTCTTCCTTCAACTTGTAAACTCATTTATTCTACAATGTTGTTTTACCTATAGGCAGCCTGACTAAGTCTCAAGTTTGGTTATGTACCTAGGAGTCCATCTCTTCTTTCATGTCTAACTCTCACTTCTTCCTAGTTTCTACCTGCATTTCTTATTCATAACATCCTAGTTCAACAGAATCAGACAACAATACATAATATAATGAAGGGGGGTAATTTTGAGGGGGTTTACTTATCCTAGTAGATCTTCTAACATGACTTTCAGGTGTTTGAAGTGTCTATTGTTTTTTTGGTTGCTGTTATTTTTGTGGTTGTTGATCATTATGACTTTCAGATACCTTTACTTGAGTATGTGATCTCATCAAGCAATGTGTATTCTTTGTTTTCTTTTTCTTGTTTCTTTTCCTGCATTCGATCCTTATACAAGACCATTTCATTGAATATGACATCTCTACTCCTAATTATTTTGTAATCTTCATAATCATATAAGCGATAACCAAAATCATTAACACCATATCAAATAAAGGTATATTTCTTTGATTTTTCATCAAGCTTTGTTCTATTTTCTTTATTGATGTGGACAAAGGCTTCACAACCAAAAATCTTTAAAAAAGAGTAATTTAGCTTTTTACCTATCCATGCCTCCTCTGGAATACCACCATCCAAGGAAGTTGAATGCCGTTTGTTTATTAAATAAACAGCATTATCTACAGCATCTTCCCAAAATTGTAAAGTCAATCCTGCATGAAATCTCATACACCTTTCACGCTTCATGATTGTCATGTTCATCCTTCTGACACACCATGTTCCTGTGGTGTTCCTAGAACTGTCTTCTCTCTGCAAATTCCATGCTCTAAACAGTACTTATCAAACTCTTTGCTGCATTATTCACCTCCATTGTCTTATCTGAGACACTTCAAGTTTTTTCCTGTTTCATTCTCATACAAAGCTTTCCATTTCTTGAAATTATAAAAAAAAAAAAAACGGATTTATTTCGAATACAATAAATGTAGGTTTTCTTGGTTCCATCATCAATAAAAGTAACATAATAGCGAGAGCCACTGAGAGATGATACCTCAGTAGGTCCCCATATATCTGTATGTAAAATCTCTAATTTTTTGCTCTTCTTTACTTTACCAACTCTAAGAAATGTCACTCTCTTCTATTTTCCATAAACACAATTCTCACACAAATCCAAATCAACATGATTCAAACCTGGCATCAAATTTCTTGAGTGAAGAATCAGCATCCCCTTCTCACTCGTGTCTGATCTTATGATGCCACAATGTTGTATCTGCTCCTGTGGAAGTTAAAGAATTAACAAAATTAAAAATACCATTGCATAAATACAATGTACCAACATTTTATCCTTTTTCTATTACCATGACTCCTTTAGTGACCTTCCAGGTTTTATCTGTAAAAGTAGTTACACAGCCTTCACTTCCCAACTACCCTGTTGAAATTAGATTTTTCTTCGGATCAGGAACATACCTCACCTCCTTTAATATCCATTGGTTTCCATTCTTTTTTTTATGAAAACTTTACCAATTCCAATGATTTTACAGGGTTTATCATCATCCAAACAAACTTGTCCAAAATCTCCTTGAACATAATCATGAAAACGTTTCCTATCAGGTGTGGCAAGGAATGAGGCCCTAAATCTACCACCCAGACATCAATAATATTTTCTAATGAAAGAATCAAAACATCTTTCAATGCATCACCTGCCACATTCTCTTCATGATTATTTTCTTGTTGTGTGTCTCCTTCTTTTCCCTTTCGAGACTTAGATTCTTTCTTCAGGTGTCCTTTCTTCCTGCATTTCCAGCACACTATCCATTATTTGGGCTTGGATTTTCCTTTCCTTGACTTACTGTGATATCATGGGCTCTTTCCTCTTTCCATTTTCCTTCGTAGAGGATAGCACCAACTACATCATCAAACTTTAAAGCACTGGATCCAGAGACAGAGTTACTAATGGCCATAATTAATCCATTCCAATTTTCTAGTAATGAGCATATAAATAATAGAGCCCTAAGTTCATAATCAAAATTTACCCCTACAGAACTTAAGTGACTGGTAACTGTATTAAATTCATTTAAATGATCAGCAATAGATCCACCTTCTAACATCTTCATATTAAATAATTGCTTCATAAGAAATACCTTGTTTGAGGTCGAGGGTTTTTCATATAGTTTGTCCAATTCCATCATTAAACCCTTTGTTGTTATTTCCTTTGAAATATTAAAGGCTACTGATGCCACTAGGCACAGTCATATTCTTCCAAATGCCTTTCTGTCGAGAATCTCCCATTTTGTGTTTGTCATACTTCTCGGCTTCTTTGTTTTTCCGCTCAATGGTAGATACAGATATTCATGATACAAGTAATCTTCCATCTGCATCTTCCATAGCTGTTAGTTAATTTACATGTATGTAGCAAACATAAGAAGTCTAAACCCCATGAAATCCCCGATGATGAGCCACTCCTAATCCCAAAGAAAGGTCATTTTCATCGAGAAATGGTAATTCTTGCATCAATTTCTCCATTTCTCGATAATCTCTCCCATAGGCAAAACAAAGGCATTTTCGAATTTATAACAGTCTTCAGGTTGTGGATAATTCTTGGCCATAGTTCAGGGCCAATCAACATCACTGATAAAATTTTGTTGTTGACAGTGTTTTGCCGAGACTAACACATGTTAAATCATTCTTCGACATCTAGCTGCAAAGTACAATAAGTTTTTAATCAAAATAAATTTAAATCCTTTGTATACACTCAAAAGTAGTGTTGAGGGTAAGATCCATTCTAATGAATGCCCATTTTAATTTTCTTTGGATGCCAGAAACTCATAACACATAAACAAATTTTGCATGCAACGTATGTAATGTGATTTTTAATGATGATATTTTTTGGTGTCTTCTGATATGAATTTATCTTGCTCGATTCCAAGATTTTGACAAAGTTCTCAAAATTGTGAACTTCATCATTTCTTGTGATAGTGGAAATAATAATATGTCTTTATCTAGAATGGTCTTTGCAACTCTATGTTGTTTTCTTTTTTAATATATCCAGATTTATACAAAAACCTTTTCAATCGTCCTCTTCTTTCATTTCTAGCCATATCCTTGTATTGTTTTCTTGCTTTTCATGACTCATCAATATGCTCTACTAGCGAGTCACACGAATTTACATATATTTTTTATAATGCAATTCTTGTCTCCATAGCTTGAAACTAGTAAACCTTTGCACAATTTCCTAATCTCGTGGTTTAATAATATTGTCATAGTAGACTCTAGAAGTTATAGCCTAGCAGCTTTGCAACATTTACAACTCTTTCATTCTCATCTTCCACGTGATTTTCCGCATCAAACATAAGAAATATGAGGTTTAGAAATCATAATATTGTTGCAAGCATTGCAAAGGTGTTTCCTTGACCATTTTACTAATCTGGACACACCCAAAACTTTCACCAAATCTCTAGCAACATCAATTCTTATCTTTATTGCACATTTCAGATATACTCTAAAATATAATCTGATGAATAGGAGTGATCCAATAGCAACCAACTCAAATATTTTACTTCCATCCTATCTATTTCAAAATATCTCCAAAATCTACAATTAATTGAAATTCAACATTTTATCAATGGTCAAATAACTACTCTGGTTCATGTAACAGTGTTCCTCAAGTAGCCTTAAATTTAGTTGTCTGTGTTTTCTTTTACCCCATTGAGTGTGTATAAACATTTCCAACAATGTAAAAACATAAGTTGTTTACATATGGTGACTGGGTAGTGGCATTTGTTGTCAAGTACCTTCGTTCCTTTACATGCTTCTTTTTTACTCCTTTATTGTTGTGTTTGCTTCCATTACCTTTTTTATTAGGTTTGCTTTACCATGACCCTCAAGCCATGGGAATCTTATGAGGCCTATTGGGAGACTACATAACATGTTCCAAGATAGGTGGGTGTACCATGCCTCACTATCATTCGTTACACTAGAAAACATTTAGTGCCATCCCAATCATTCACGAATATTTCACTAAATATAATATATTTCATTAATTTCATAAATATATAATATCTGTTACAATTATATATAGTATTGTGTTTAATAAAGTGGATGGATTAGTTTGTAATTTAATGCAAATCAGGATTGAAGAAAAACTTTGTGGATTGTGTCTGCAAATTCTTTTTCTTTACTTGGACTTGTTATCTCTATGATGTTTAGATTAATTTCTCATAAAACTTACAAAATGGGTGTAAACAGGCTTTATGCTTTCTCCCAGAGTCCAATGCAAAAGGATGAGTAGATAAAATTTTAAACTCAATCTTTTGCATGACTTGATCATGTTTGTCATTTATATTTGCATTGTTGAAACAATTAGATTTATAAAAAAATGTTTTTTCATCTTGATAATTTGTGTCATCAAGATCTGTGATCTAAGACCAACCTCTGATTTCCATTTTTCAAATATTGTACTCATTTAATCTCAGTTGCAGTAACATCTAAATCCAATTACTTTTTGCATAAGACATAGGTACTAAGTAGCAACGTTACATATTACATTTGTTATGAATTAATATCTAGCTGTATTTACTAACTATTAATTTATACAACAACACTAACATACAAATTAAAGATAATAATTTTTTCATTTAAAATAATAAAATTCTTATTTCATGAAAAAAAATTATTATATTTGCGATGATAATTTTTTCATTTAAAATAATAAACTTCTTGTCTCATGGAAAAAAAATATAAAATGGGAAAAAATATGATAATAAGTTTTAACACATTAAAATCATAGTGGTTGACTTTAAGATACCAATGCATTCTTAAAACTAATTAAACTTTTTCAATTAAACAAATGCAACACAATAAACTAATAGTAGTTGACTCTAAGATCGAAACACATTAAAATCATAGTGGTTGATTGTAAGATGGCAATACATTCTAAAAAATAATTAAGTTTTTTTCAATTAAAAAATGCAACACAGTAAAATAATAGAGGTTGACTCTAAGATAGAAATACGTTCTAAAAACTAATTTTTATGTAAAATAATTTACTCTCATCTTAATTTAGAGTTATTGTTTGTTATATTATAAGATTGAATAAATATGAATTATATATCTATATCTATATATATCGTCTCATTGTGTTTTTGTGTTTCATCTTTGTCCCTATCGTGGTCGTTTCTTCATCTAACATGGCTAAACAGTTCCTGAAAACCCATGATTTGATGTTTGCCAGCTGGACTTTACTGTGTATTTGTGCAAGAGTTATTTACTCTCGGAATGGACACATCATCAAGCACACTAGAATGGGAAATGAGTGAGTTTCTTAGACATCTCCATGTAATATTTGGTGGAAAGACAAAGGAGGAAAGACACAAGATTTCACACATATAAAAAATATGAGTTGTTGCCCTTCTCTATTGATCACATAAACTTGTTGATTACAGTGAACCCGACAAGGGGTATTTAAAAATTTTCATATCGTGACTCACCCAAAATAACTTCACATGCACACAACTCTAAATTTGACTTTTCCCAAAATATGACTTAACTCAAACTAATTCAGGTGGATATTGGTGGCCACCCGCCAATTCCACTTGGACCCCCACCGTTGTTCTTTTTTCAATTTCCTTAATTGTAGCACAACTCACTCATTTTGGTAGATTTTTGGGTCCTCAACTTCCGGAACCATTTTGAGGGACTAATAGACGTTTTTATGGAAAACGAAGAGACCATAAATTTTTGTAACTAGTTTATTGTTTATTTTTTTGGCCTCCTTTTCAATGTCTTCAAAACGAAGTATTGTTGAGTCTCCAAAATGTCATCCACTTTTACTTTCATTTCCATCATTTTACCCTCATTACATGACTCTATAGCCTCATAACCTTACATTAAGTAATCATTTTCATGACTATATGGGTTTATCATTATTATTTTCCAAATCATTGATTTTAAGTATTTTAAGTGAATTTGTAATTAAATATTAGGAAATTAACATGTTTTCATATATATCTAAAAGTGTTATGAGTTTTGTGATATTGTAGGCCTACTTGGAGATTCTAGAAGGGTCCTACTTGACCATTCAACCAAAAATTCAAATCTCAAATTCCAACTCAAGAGGATTTGTGGAATAATTGTAGAAGATGTGGATCATTAACTATACACATCCAAAGAAGAAGAATCATGGATGATAGTATTTTGAGAGGATTTGTATCTTACATTTTTAGGAGATTGGTTGTAACCACAAGAGATAAATGTGGATTTAGGAGAAATCTAAGGATCTATATTTATTGTATAATTATCCTCATTTTTTGTATAAATAGGAGTGCACCCTTCATACAAAGGGTTGTTAGTTGTTACTTGTCAGTTGTTAGATGCAAGTTAAAGGTTGTGAGTGTTAGTGTTAATTGTTAGTTGCTAGTTGGAGGTTCCAAGTTCCATCCATGTGGTTCGTAAAGCAAGGAGAGAGAATTGTTGTAATATCTTGTAACTCATTTTATGAAATACATACTGCCACTTTGATCTCCAAGATGTGATAGTTTTTTAGTGTGCTTGCTGAGGAATGGAGGGCCCCCATCAACCACAATTTGCACACCTTTGTACATATTGGTAACATAGTGTAGTTATTTTATTTCATTTCTTTTCAGCAAGTGTGTTTTCGTTTTATGCAAGTGTGTTTTGCCTTTCAACAAGTGTGATTTCATTTCAACAAGTGTGAGTGTGAATTCAATTCAGCAAGCGTGATTTCAATTATGCAACTGTGGTGTGATTTCATTTATGCAAATGTGGTGTGATTTCAATTTTGCAAGTGTGGTGTGATTTCATTTATGCAAGAGTGATTTCATTTTCAAGCAAGTGTGATTTTCTTTATGCAAGTGTGATTTCAATTTCTTTATGTTTGGTTTGGTTTGGATTAGATTGATTTAACTTGTTTGGTAATTAGTTTTACCTGCATTAGATTAATCCAATTTGATAAATAACTACCTAGTACATATAGTACAGGTATACCTTGTCAGTTCTACAAACCCCGGATTGAAATTAATGACAAGGATTTAACTTACAATTAAATCACCCAACAGGTATTATGATAGTCAAACAGAGATTGTATGCCAAAGTTTCGACCCTGGGAAGTTGACGCTCCAACTTACCCCAATGGGGCCCACAAGCTTTTGATGCTTCATCTCCTAGGGTTAGATTTTTGGATATTTAGGATTTCTCATTGTTTCTTAATGAACAAAAGGCCATTGACCCTCATTGTTACATAGTTCAGAGGCATGTAGCCACCACATATCTTCTCAGAGATAAGATACCATTGCCCGAGCTAGTTTATTTTCATTATGTATGTAAGCATATTTCAGTTCTTTGATATTAATGAAATGAAGTTTTATTTATGTTGCATCTCAGTGTTTATGTGTGTATATGTATTATGTTGTGTTCCTATATAGGTCTAGATCAGTGGTATCAGAGCAATCTGATCTTTCTCTATTTTTCTTTTCATGTCCCCAACGAGGTCAGGGTATAAAGAGTTTGGGCTCAAACTGGTTGAACCTTTGCAAGACCAGCCTCGCAAACCCTGACGACCAGCCTCGCAAACCCTGACGGCCTCCCATGGCAGAAGAAAGACGAGGAAAAGGAGATCCTTTCAAAATATTTCTCGAGGAATCCCTCAAGCGACAGACGAATGTGATGATTGATAACTTTGCCCAAATCCTTCAACGTCTACCCAAAGGTGACGCATCTTCATCCAACAACCACTCTAGAGGCGCCACTCCCTTTACAGTATCAACTTTAACATTCCCATATTCGAAGGCCAGATAGATGAATATGCCATAGATGGATGGTTAAATCTGTTGGAAGGATATTTTTTGGTTCATGACTTTTCCAATCGAGAAAAGGTTATATTTTAACTCCTCAAAGTCACTCCCCATGTCAAGGACTGGTGGGAAACCTACTGTGAATAGAAGGATGAGAGGGAATCCTCACTGTTCCAGCCACACCCACTTGGAATTATTTCCAAGACGCCATCAAGGAACAATATTACCCTGTCAGGAGCTATGAAGATAAATACATAAAGTGGACCATGACGTTGCAGGGAAGGAACCAAGACGTGTCATAGTTCACAAATATTTTTCAAACCCTTCGTACAAAGTTAGCTATCAAGGATTATGAGCAGAATTTGGTACTCAAGTATCACAACTTTCTACACAAGTTCATCCAGGATGATATGGAGTTCCTAGACATCTCCTCACTTGGCACCGCCTATCAACATGTTGTCAAGATCGAGCAAAAATTTAAACAAAAGAAGTGAGATTTTGGATCTATGAATTTGAAGCAAGGGAAAGGCGCCCCCAAACCATAGAACAAAGGACAAAGCCAAGGTGGGGTGACCCAATACAACCTGTCAAAGCCGTAACCAAAGAACAACACCACGAAGAAAAACAAGGACACAGGGAAATGGTGTGAGTTCCATAAGATTCCCACTCACAACAGAAGTGAGTGTCGAGCCAAGCGGTCACTAGTGATCGAGCTGAAAGCTTCTGAATTACATGCATGTTCTAACTCAGAGTCAGAACCCGACAAGGGGAATGAAAAAGGGAAGTAGAGTATTTATGTGGATCCCAGTGCCACCGTTGCCACCACCAATCTCTAAAATATTGATCCTGAAGATCCATAGGAGAGGGAGCAGCTCTTCCAATCACAGATGTGAGTGAAGGGTTCTCTGTTGCAGTTCATTAACCAGAGCGAAATATAAAATAAACTCATTTCAGTAGAGGTCATGAAGCAGTTGGGCCTACTGACCACACCACACCCACAATCATACACCATCTAGTGGCTTCACCAAGGACAAGTTCTTC
Organism: Pinus tabuliformis; assembly: GCA_031772625.1. Taxonomy (NCBI): domain Eukaryota; kingdom Viridiplantae; phylum Streptophyta; class Pinopsida; order Pinales; family Pinaceae; genus Pinus; species Pinus tabuliformis. Next base: position 1,259,408,272 of record CM062817.1, read on the forward strand.
ATGTCAGCCAGAAGTCTCGTCTTCCCTAGAGCATCAAGCCCTTCACAAATGAGGTATTGTGTGATGTTTCTCCTCTTGAAGTTTGTGATATATTATTAGTCCAACCATACTCGTGGATGTGTCATGATGTGTATGAGTCTAAGCCTTGCACTATTATTATTTCTTTGGGCAATAAGTTATACTAGATACCGGAGGTAGCGCCGCCTACCGCCATATCTTTTATCTCTACAAAGAAATGTTGTAAGATCGTTTCCCAAACTGAGAAATTTGTCTTCCTTATGGTTTTCCCTCAGGGAAAAAAGAAGGTTGTGGCCACATCTATGGCCTCTAGACAGGGCTCCCTCACACGACAGCAACGAATGGACAAGGTCATTGAGAAGTGTGGGGATATATTCACCTCACCCATAGCAGTACCCCTACATTGTCGAGTCAAACACTCCATCGATCTGACCTCGGGTGCACCGCTACCCAAAAAATCGATCTATTGACACTATGTTCTGGAGAATGATGAAATCAAGATGTAGATTCAGGAGTTGTTGCAGAAAGGAAACATCAGGTTGATTTCATCACCATGTGGGAGCCCTATCGTATTGGTACAAAAGAAGGACGAAATGTGGAGAGTTTGTATTGACTATCAGGCATTGAACAAAATCATTGTCTGAAATAGGTATCCAATCCCATGCATTGATGATCTTATGGACCAGCTCAAGGGGGCAAAATATTTCAGCAACATTGACTTGAAGTTTGGTTATCACCAAGTACCAATCAAACCCTCTGATGTGTGGAAGATTTCCTTCAAATCCAAGGAGGGCCTTATTGAATGGTTAATCATGTCTATCGGGTTGACGAATTCCCCCCGAAACCTTCATGAGACTGATGGAATACATATTACGTCCCTTCACCAACTCATTTGTTCTAGTGTATTTGGACGACATATTGATCTTCAAAGAGAGTTAGGAAGAGCACCTCCACCATATTCGACAGGTCCTCCAAACCCTGCAAAAACACAAATTGTGTGCCAATCTGGATAAATGCACTTTTGGTATGAACTAGGTTCAATATTTGGGGTACATCATTGATGAGTGGGGTGTTCATGTGGACCCAGCCAAGAGACGATTTATTCAGGATTGGATAGCCCCAACCACTCAAACAGAGCTCCACATATTTCTGGGTTTTGCCAATTTCTATAGCAGGTTCATGTTGGAGTTCTCTCATATCACTTGGCCTTTGACTCAAGTCACCAAGGGTGGAGCCAAAGAAAAAATATTTTGGTTTGAATCCCAACAGAAGGTATTTGTCAAGTTGAAGCATCGACTATGCTCTACACTAGTTCTCACACTACCAGACCTGTAACAACTATTTGATATTGAGATAAATGCCTCTAACTATGCTATTGGTGCAGTTCTTTCTTAGTAGGGGCACCCAGTGGCATATCACAGTCAGACACTTTCATACATAGTCCGAAAGTATCCCACCTATGACAAATAGATGTATTCCATTATGCAGGTCTGCCAACAATGGAAGCATTACATTCTGGGAAAGGAAACAGTCATCCACACAGACCACCGACCCCTACAGTTCATATAGACATAAGGAAAGTTGCAGAACGATATGTTGGGAAAAATACTAAGAGGAGGTGAATCAGTATTTACAAATCATTAATAATTTTTCCATTTCATATTCAGATTTCTATACGTGACTTTACTGAATCGAACCTTTTTGTGCACGCGATTGTTCTTAAGACAACTAGTGTATATCCAGTGATCTTATAATTCATTTAATCCATCGTATGTTTGTCTTCAGCTAGAGTATTAGTACTTTATTAAACATTAAATGGTAACCATGTGCAGTAATAACAGAATAAACCATCACACATAAGAAACACACATGAACATCAAGATTTAAGGTGGAAACCTAATACGGGAGAAAAACCACCTATTGTCGTCTTTGTCTTATTTTAATATAAAGAAAATATGTTTACAATCTTGTATTGGTGCAGACTCATACTAGTACATAGGCACACACCTGCAGAAAGCTATAACCTTCTCTCATTCTCCAGCTTCTACTGGAAGGGAGCTACAAACCCCTAGCTCTTGTACTGGCTAATATGTTTACCAATACGTAGGTGTTGGCCTACAGATGGCTACAACCTTCACTCGTTCTCCAGCTTCTATTGGAAGGGAGATCCAACCCCCAGATCTAATCATCGGCCACTACTTACTGAAAGCCAATCATTACTTTCTGAATCAACCAATTGTTGAAACAATCATTGAACCTCTGACACAACTGAATCAAACGATCACTGAACCTCTGACACAACTAAATCAAACGATCACTGAACTTCTGATGCAATTGAATCAACTATTCACTCAAAACCCAATTAACTGATACATAATCAAAATTCAACCAATCAACTGAAACAATCAGATCACTGTAACAAGAATACACATCTGAACCCAAAACACTGCATCAACAATCAGAACCAACATTAACCTCAAAAATCGTATGTTAGATTGTATACGATACTTCAACGAAACCAACCTGCATGTATACGCTACTTCCTTTAACCCAACCTAGGTATACCTCTAAAGATACTGAATCATAAAACCTCTTAACCACAAATTGTACCAATCAGTGACATTCTGAATATCTATTGTCAATCTACAAAGTTCTAAACAAATAGCAGCAAAGATCACCCTTCTAACTCAATCAATCAATCAACCAGACTCAATCTCCTTCTACAATCAGTTTTACTTTCAGATCAGGAAAAGCACGAGAAACCCATAACATGCATATTTGCTTTTGATATAACCCTTCATAAGATATTCATTACTTGCACACTTAGCCCTTTGATCTTCTCCTTCTTATATACTTAGAGCCTTTTTCAATACCTCAGACCAAAACAACCTTTAGAACCTGTGGTATTCTTAGATGAGATCAAGTAACCATTATTTCGCTCAATATTGTGGGCTAATACCATTGGTATGGACCTGCTTGTTTTGTGAACCTGCTTGTTTATGCTACTTGGATTATGTGAACTAGCATATACAACTTAATATAACTTAAAACGTTCTTTTTCTTCAATTTATTGATTCTAATCTGTAGCCCTTTGTTCCATCCTCCTGTTCTTCTGTGCCATTACTTTGTTACCTATGAATTGACCTGTTACATTATGAGTTGTCATCATCACTTGATTCCTCTGAACTGTCCTGCATTTTGTCACAATTGTAAACACAAATGCCATGTATTCTGTCACATCCTTTTTATAACTTTATCAAGTAGTCCATTCATCAAATAGGTTGTCATCAAGGACAACTCATCAGTTAGGTTTCTTATCAAGGACAACACTAACACAATCTCCCTATATCAAACCTTTAACCATTATTCTGTTCCATCATTTTGTCACCTCTGATATCTATGTGTTCATCCAGTTGGGTTTCTTATCAAGGACAACACTAACACAATCTCCCTATATCAAACCTTTGACCATTATTTTGTCCCATCATTCTGTCACTTATGAAATCTTTGTGTTCCACCATTCTGTCACCTCTGATCTGTCATGTAGATTCATCTAGTTACCATAAACTTGTTCTACTACAAGTGAGTTTCCATCAAGGACAATCCATGCATCATAATGCCAACACGATCACCATCGGAAATGGGAAACATACATGCAACAGTTCCATTTGAACATTAAGTATAAGAAGGACAACACCAATAATGTTTCATATTTCCTCAGTCAACCACTCGTCATGACACTGACCACTGTGCTTGACTCTTGTGGACACGACACTTCGGGGTGATCGCATATTTACAAGAGTAATCCAAAATTCGGAAACACATACCAGATTCTCTTGGAAGGCAATAAAGTTCCTAATTTTCACCTCTAGGGTGCACTGTTATGCCACCTAAGACACCTTTGTGTTCCTTAAAGCGTGCTTGCCAATATGATTTGGGAGGCACACTACAGTCGGGTCACTGGACATTTAAAAGTAGAGAAAACAGTGAAAATTTTGCACAAGTATTTTTATTGGTCAAACCTTTGTCAGGATGTGGGAATAACATCAAATCCTGCACTGCCTATGCCATTGCCAAATCGACCATCAAGAACAAAGGCCTATATACTACTCTGCCTACTCCTAGTCATCCTTGGGAATCCATATCCATGGATCACATGTTGGGCCTTCTTGATACTAATCATCGCAATGACTTTGTTTTCGTGGTCGTCGACAGATTCTCTAAGATGGCCATTTTGGTGGCCTGCAAGAAAAGTATCACAACAAAAGCCACTACTAATCTCTTCTTTGAATGAGTGTGGGTACACTTTGGCATCCCATAGATCTCAGAATGGGACAGTAGGTTCCTCATTACATTTTGGTCAAGCCTCTAATCGATATTGGATACCAAGTTCACTAAGTCCACGGCCTTCCACCCCCAAACTAATGGCCAAACAGAGTTTGTCAACAAGATGATCGTGCATATTTTGTGCATGTACAACTCGAAGAATTAATGCACATGGTATGAAAGCCTACCATATGTCTAGCACAGTTACAACATATCTCTCCATAGCTCAACTAGACACAATTCCTTTCTGGTGGGATTGAGATTATAGTCGCTATGTCCCATTGATGTGGCCATACCATTTGTAGCTACACAGGTAGATTTGGCTCATGTCCATGTCGAAGTTGATATGGCTAACAACTTCATTGAGAGCATTCAGCACATCCGCGAGCAATTCCATGACATATTGGACAGAGCCAATGCTAAGTACAAGCAGTGTCATGATCAGCATCGAGTGCCACATAGGTTCTAGGTGGGCGATAAAGTTTGGTTACATTTGCAGAAGAAGCATCTCACTAGGTTACAATGCAAGCTTCGCCCACTCTGATATGGGCCTTACACCATCACTAAGGTTGTGGGTTAGAATGATTTTGAGCTCAGCATTCCCCCATTCCTTGGCCTGCACCTAGTGTTCAATGTGGACAACCTTTGGCCATACTTTCCAGCATTACTGAACACATCAGACATTGCAGAACAACTCACACCAATAGAGCTAAACCCAGACTATGTGGAACAGGCCATAAGTGATCGAATCATGGACACGTGGATCAAGGACACTCACCAACAGAAGATCCAATTGTATTGGGTTGTCAAAGCTGCTCAACTCCTGCGCCAAGGCAAGTCGCTCACTAGGGACCAAGTTCAGCACAAGTTTCCCCATCTCATGGAGGCACTCAACGCAATGGGGACCATTGCCTCCTAAGGGGGGAGTATTGATCCAGGTGTATATTGGTGGACACCCTCCTATTCCCCTTGGACCCCCATCATTGTTTCTTTTCAGTTTCCTTAATTGTAACATAACTTACTATTTTTGGTAGTTTTTCGGGTCCTAAACTTTTGGAGCCATTTTGAGGGACTAAAAGACGTTTTTAGGGAAAATGGAGAGACCTTAAAAGTTCCAAACTAGTTTACCAATATTTTTCGACCTCCTCTTTGATATCTTCGAAACCAATTATTATGACAGCCAAATGGAGAGCATATGCCAAAGCTACGACCTCGGGAAGTGGATGTTCCAACTTACCCCAACGGGGCCCACAAGTTTTTGTCGCTTCATCTCTTAGGGTTAGGTTTTTGGATGTTTAGGGTTTCTTATTGTTTCTCAATGATAAAAAGGTCATCGAGCCTCATTATAACAAAATTCAGAGGCATGTAGCCGCCACATCTCTTCTCATAGATAAGCTACCATTGTCCGAGCTAGTTTATTTTCATTCTATATGTAAGCATATTTCAGTTCTTTGATATTAATGAAATGAAGTTTTATTTCTACTGCATCTCGTGTTTATGTTTGTCTATATATTTTGTTGCATTCATGTATAATTTCGTATTAGTGGTATTAGAGCGATATGCTCTTTCTCTATTTTTCTTTGTATGTCTCCAACAAGATCAGGGTATAAAGAGCTAGGGCATGAACTAGTTGAACCTTTGCAAGACCAACCTCACAAACCCTGACGCATCCCATGGCGAAAGAAAAGAAAGACAATGGAGTAGGGGATCCTTTTAAAATATTTCTCGAGGAACCCTCAAGCGACAGAGGAACGTGATCATGGATAAATTTTCCCATATCCTTCGGTGGCTACCCACAGGCAACGCATCTTCATCCAACATCCACTCTGTAGGCGCCACTCCCTTTAAGGTATAAGTCAAGTTTGACATTCCCATATTTGAAGGCCATATAGATGCAAATGTCGTAGATAGATGGTTAAATATGTTGGACTGATATTTTTCAGTTCATGAATTTTCCAATCGGGAAAATATTACTTTTGCACTCGTCAAAGTCGCCCCCCATGTCAAGGACTAGTGGAAAACCTATTGTGAACAGAAGGACGAGAGGGGATCCTCACTGTTTTTAATTGCACCCACTTGGAATTATTTCTGAGATTCCATCAAGGAACAATATTACCTTGTCGAGATCTATGAATATGAATACATAAAGTGCACCATGCTACAGCAGGGAAGGGAACAAGACATGTCGGAGTTCACAAATATTTTTCATACCCTTCACACGAAGTTGGGTATCAAGGATTCCTAGCAGCATTCGATATTCAAGTAGTGTGGTTGTATACACAAGTACATCCAGGACTATATGAAGTTCCTGAACATATCCTCACTTGGGGGCGCTTATTGATACGCTATCAAGATCGCGTAGAAATTTAAACAAAATAAGCGAGACTTTGGATTGAAGAACCTGAATTAAGGGAAAGGTGCCCCCAAACGAAAAAAATAAATAAATAAATAAAATAAAATAAATAAATAAATAAAAAATAACAAAAAAATGACAAAGACAAGTCGGGGTGACATAGGAAAATCTTCTGAAGCCACAAGCAAAGAAAAACACCACAAAGACAAATAAGTACACAGGGAAAAGTTGTGAGTTCCATAAGAGCCTCACTCACAACACAAGTGAGTGTCGAGCCAAGAAGTCACTTGTGGTCGAACTGAAAGCTTCTGAATCAGATGCATGTTCCTACTCTACATCAGAACCCAACAAGGGGAGCGTCAAAGAGAATAATATTATTGATATGGATCCCAGTGCCACCGTTTCCACCACAAAACTCTAGATGATTGAGCTCGAATATCCAAAGGAGGGGAGCGGCTCTTCCACTCACAGATGTGGGTGAAGGGTTCTTCATTGCAGTTCATTTTCAACAGTGGAAGCCAAAAAAACCTAATTTTAGTAGAGGTCATGAAGCGGTTGGGCCTAATGACAACAACACACCGCAGTCGTACACCATCAAGTGGCATCACCAAGGACGAGATCTCTGCATCATCCAGCAGTGTCACATTCTCTATAGCATCAAGCCTTTCACAAATGAGGAACTGTGTGATGTTGCTCCTCTTGAATTTTGTGATGTATTATTAGGACAATCGTACTTGTGGAAGCATCATGTTGTGTATGAGACTAGGCCTCGCACTATTTTTTTTTTTGGCAATAAGCTATACAAGATACTGGAGGTAGCACCACCTACCGTAATCTCATTGGTCTCTGTGAAGAGATGCAATAAGATCATTTCCCCGACCGAGGAAATTATCTTCCTTATGCTTCGCCCTTAGGGAAAGAAGAAGGTTGTGGCCACATCCCCGACCTCTAGATAGGGATTCTCTGCATGGCAGCAACAAATGGACAAGGTCGTGGAGGAGTACAGGGATATCTTCACCTCAACCACAGGGGTACCCCTACATTCTCAGGTCAATCACTCCATCGATCTGACCCCGAGCGCGTCACTACCCAATGGGTCGATCTATCGATGCTCTGTTCTTGAAAATGATGAAATCAAGAGGAAAATTTAGGATTTGTTACAGAAAGGGCGCATCAGGTCGAGTTCATCACCCTATTGGGGCCCAATCATGTTGGTACAGAAGAAGTATGGGACCTGGAGACTTTGTATTGACTATCAAGAGTTGAATAAGATGATTGTCCATGATAGGTATACAATCCCATGGATTGATTACCTTCTGGACAAGCTTAAGGGGGACAAATATTTTATCAAAATGACTTGAAGTCTGGTTATCGCCAGGTACCAATCAAACCCTCTGATGTGTGGAAGACTGCCTTCAAATCCAAGGATGGGCCTTTTCGGATGGCTAGTTAAGCCTTCTGGGTTAACGAATGCCCCCGCAACCTTCATGAGGCTAATGGATGACATCTTGCGGTCCTTCACCAAATCATTCATGGTAGTGTATTTGGATGATATCCTACTTTTCAGCCAAAGTTGGGAAGAGCACCTCCACCATATTCGACAAGTCCTCCAAACCTTGCGACAACACAAATTGTGTGCCAATGTGGAGAAATGCACTTTTGGTATGACCTAGGTTCAATATCCGGGGTACAACATTAATGAGCGTGGTGTGCATGTGGACCCAGCCAAGATACAAGTTATTCGGGATTGGACAGCCCCAACCACTCTAACAAAGCTCTGCAACTTTTTGGGTCTTTCCAATTTCTACTGTAGGTTCATGTTGGGGTTCTCTCATATCACTTGGCCTTTGAGTCAAGTCACCAGGGGTGGAGCAAAAGAAAAATTATTTTGTTATGAATCCCAACAGAAGATGTTTGTCGAGTAGAAGAATCATTTGTGTTCTACACTAGTTCTCACATTATCATACCTATAGCAACCGTTTGATATTGAGACAATTGCCTCTGAGTATGTTATTGGTGCAGTTATTACTCAACAAGGGCACCCAGTGGCATATCACAGTGAGACACTTTCAGACACAGTCTGAAAGTATCCCACCTAAGACAAAGAGATGTATTTCATTGTGCAATCATACTCATAATGGAAGCATTACATTCTGGTGAATGAAATGATCTGTTGTAGTGTTTTCTTCTCAAAGATGTATGAAAAGAACCCACTTAAGATTGTAGATGACAAAAAATCTCAACAATATAAATGGCTACTAAACATTGTAGATCTGCAACAGCTAATAGAAACAAAACCTACCAAAATATTGATCTATGCCACAATCATAGTTAAACAGCAAGAAGAAATAGTAATAACTCAAATCATCCAATGGAAACCAGATATACAAAGAATGGTTTTATTATAACACCTTTGCAGGGAACAAATAATGTTACTACTCCCCCTCTATGGGATGGGTTCTTGGCTATCCTCAACATCTTCAGCTTATGTAGAGTCTCTCTCCTCTATAATGTGTAAACACAACAAAAATATGGTGTGCGACAATGAAAATAATTAGAGTTACAATAGTGAGTGCAATAATCAAAATAATCAAAAGTGAATAATGAATGGAAAACCCTTATATTTATATCAAAATATTGAGTTATCTTCGAATAATGAGCAATAATAAAATATTATTAACCCCATTCTTGGAATAACCACTTGGAATATTTTATTATATTTGGTTAGGAGGGAAAAAATATTTAAACTTTTATTTAGAAATAATAAATAAATAAATGATTTATTTATCATCTTAAGAAATGAATAAAGGAATAATAAATAAATAATGATTTATTTAATTATTCCTAAGGTATTTAGTTAAATTTGACAAAGAATAATAATTAATTAGTGAATAATTAATTATTCTTGGAGAAAATTAAGATAATTAATGATTTATCTGCTTATTTTTCATGATTGGGTCAAATATGAGAAGGAATAATAATTGAACAATGGTTTAATTAATTATTCCTAGAAGAAAATCAAATAGATAGTGATTTATTTAATTATTCTTCATCGGTTTAACTATAAATTACTTAACAAAGGTGGTTTATTAAGTAATTTCTCACTGTGAAAGCAATTTCACTATGGTAAAATTGGCTTTACATGGTGTACTTCGATCCATCTAGTAAATTAGGCTAGATGATCAATTTTTTTGGTGATAACAAATTGCCCCCCAATGTACGAGTGTTAGGAGCAAAACGTGTGACTGAAGTATACTGTAAAGACACCATCACTAGACAACAAAAGGGAGTCAGAGAGAGAGAGACCAATATAGATGAAGTGAAAGAGGATAGGGACAATGGGCATGAGACTAATGCAAGTATCCTTTTATGTTGTGGTACTGGACCTCAATGAGGTGGGGGACGCATACCCATACCCACCGAAATAACTTAGTACAAAAATAATGGTGCGCCCAGAAACATAAAACAGAGAAATGAAGTACATGTTGATTGGTACATGACATGTTGACATAACGGAACCAGAAAATAATACAATGTGTCCCATATACCTAATGCACCTAGAAAAACATGAGCCAAGACTGAATACAATAATATCTGAGTACATGAGATACAATGACCCTTCCCTCAAAAAATGGGTGGGAGGGAAGGTAGAACAATCGGAGAAGCCTTGCTGAATAGGGAAGGGCTCTAAAAAACTGAATGGAACATCTAAAGGAGATGTGCATGTTGTGAACATTGTGATCGGTAGGAGCCGAACCCATCAAATCTGCGGAACTCCATCTGAGGTTGTAGGATAATAGGAATGCATCTGGGCATGTGGGGGGCTACCTGAAGGGCCACCCCATCATGAGGTCTGAAAAATCTCACACACACCAAGGAATCACTCGTACAATCTGCTACATCATTGGACCATCAAGTGTATGGATCACAAACATGAAACAACCAAGTCAAAAGGGAAATGATGAGTCCCTTTGCTTGATCTGAGGCGTCGAACAAGAATGGAAGCTACAAATCAAGATACACTTCCCTCTAGGTTGTTCTTCTCGAATAAATCAGCCGATGTCGACAGAATAGGGCTCGCGATAGATGAGGCAATGAGGATCCTCAACTAAGGCATGAGGGAAAATAGAAATGTGACTAATGGACTGACACTAGGGACAAAGGATAAGATGGGACTAAGGGACAAATAGACGACTTCCCTTGGCAGAGCATAAAGTGCATGGTTGACCTGGCAACGAGTGACTAAACTCTGGAGGGGATGGGGACAGTATGACTAGAGGCCAAAATGGGAAACACAGGATGAACGGTATGAAAATATGGATGGAATAATGTTACATGATATAATGGGACGTGAAACAGACTCCATGGATGCAAGGGTGACTCATCACGGATGCTCTGAACCAGGGTGACTCAATGACGCTGCCATCGAGAATAGGCCCAGTGGGGACCATAAAATAATGAGTACATGATGGTTACTCATGATGTACGACACGTATTAAGAGGAGGTGGTCCTCAAAGTACAAGTGTCACTTTATGAATAAATTTGATTTTGAGAGGCGATGAAGTGACCCTTCTTTGAAAAATGGCTTTTTGGTGAAGTGTCAAATCATAAAAAACTAAGGAAGTCCAATTATATAGCTCGATGAGATATTTCCAACGGTGCTGACAGTTCATGAAACTGAGTTACGGTTTGGTCGTAATGGGTGACAGAAAAATTGGGGATTTTTCTATGAAAGGGTGTTTTCCCTCCAATTTGGATTCATTTGCTAAGTGAGCTATAGTGAATTTGGAGAGGAGGAAAAGGCCCTAAGACTTGTGGAGATTGTAGCAGACAAAACGACCATCAAAATCAGGATCTGCGACTTTCAGGTTGGTGGCCTTACTCATCTCTTCAATTTCAATTATTTATTTCCTTATTTTTGGCACCTGGAAGCTCCCTGAGAGACCCCCACTCTTACTAACGGTCGCATCACACTTTTTGGGCATGTTAGCACTTAAATCTGCCCTATGCTGAAGGAAGGCAAAATTCAGGGTAACCACAAACCACGCTCAGTCTGGTAGCTAGCCCTACCAGAATAGGAGAGGGCTCTCTCCGAGTCACGCTCACTGAATAGATAAGCAAAAAACGGTCTGAGATGACTTACTATGAAATATTGATCTTAGGCTAGTAAGTGAATATGGATACAAGAAACAATTTTTATGAATGACCGAACTTCTGGGATTGTATGGGACCAACGGTCAGCAAAGAACAGAGAATTTAATACAAAGGCACAAATTACTTCGTGAGGCAAGGCAAGCGGAAAGTGTAGCAATTTAGTTTGGAATAACGCGGAACGGAGAGATTGCTGAGGAGTGTGAAAAGGGCATAGGAACATGAATCCTTTTCAATAGAAGAAGAACACTGAACATGAAATTTTCCCACAGGTAGAGCAATAAAATTGAATTCTACCTAATCTCACTCAGAAAATTTCACTGGAAATGAACATGAATTGAATTATGAAACATAACGAAATACATATGAAAACATAAGAGACACATTTGCTACACTCACAACCACAAAAATCTCATGAAACAGAGCCGCTGCCTTTCATTAATTCTCTGTCAAAAATACACAGTGAAGAAATAGAGTTTCTTTCCCACAGTCTCCCAGAAGTTACCAACTAACCAACCCTTTGCAAATAGCTTACATACAATATATAGAATGTGCCATGAAGAGATAGAACACCCAAGGGTTGGGGAGTTACTCGAATCATTACAAAATGGAGATAAAAAGCCAACCATCAGCTACAGGTGCAGCGCTACAAACATGACATTTGGCTTGGGTGACCATTTGTCTTCCTTCGCCACTTGGATAGAAGTCCATCTGGAAATAAAATGCCTTAAATGCCGCCTTTGGTGCCAAAAAACCGAAGTGTAGATGAGCGGGCCCACTTGGAGAAGTCGCGAAACGAAAGCAAATTTGGCAATTTTTCCTTTCTGCGCCGCACCATTTTCTCTGTGCGCCGCGCTAATTTGGGGCCTGTTTTGGGGCACTTGCATGTGTCCAAAATGTGTCCAAGTGGGCTTGTTGGAAAGCCTATCCTATCTACTTTCTAACCCCCACTGGAATTTTTGAATTTGGTGCTCATTTTCCCCTCCAAATCTCCATTCTCCCAAGACTGCTTCCTGTGTGTCAAAAAACGGGTAGAGAGGCCATTTTTTGGGTGTTTTTGACCATTTGGAGACTCATATCTTGCACAAATTTCTTGTCCGAGCACCAGTAGTCGTGATTTTCCATTTTGAATCCAAAAATGCAAACCATTCCTCATTTGAAGCTCCCAATTTTTAGCTCTGAGCACCAGTAGTCGTGATTTTCCATGCTGAATCCAAAAATGCAAACCATTCCTCATTTGGAGCTTCCGATTTTTAGCGCCGGGGAGAAAAACCCTGTGTTTTGTGTTGGCATTATGATGCATGTGTTGTACTTGATGGCAACCCTCTCATAGAAGAACATCTCACTTACATATAACTAGATGTGACTAAATGCATGGGATGCAAGACAGCTCAAAGGAACAAGAAGATCAAGTTCTAAGTGTGACAAGTTAGCTTTGCCATCAAGTCCAAAGGGGGAGATTGTTGGCATTATGAGACAAGTGTTGTCCTTGATGGCAAATCACACTAATGACAAATCATAGGGCAGAAGGATAGCAGCAAGGAATTGATGATCAGGCTACAAGTATGAAGAGAAAATATATATACGCAGGTTCACTATATACCAAGTAGGGTATACACGCAGGTTCACTATATACCAAGTCGCGTATACGCAAGTTCGTTATATACCAAGTAGGGTATACAAGCAGGTTCACTATATACCAAGTCGCGTATACGCAGGTTCGTTATATACCAAGTAGGGTATACACGCAGTTTTATGCACAGAAAAGCGCGTACATGTCGGAAAGCTTACTTTTGGTCCGTGGTAGTTAGTCCTCGGTATTTGAACCTATGGTTTTGGACCATGGTATCTCGACAAGTGTGTTGATCCCAAGTATTGGGCTCTTGGTATTGATTTATTATGGTTTTGGACCGTGGTATTGAACAAGGCCTAAGACTATAAAAGGAGAAGAAGATCATTAGGCAAGGGTATCCGAAAAGTCTTGAATATCTGAAGAAGTATGAGATCCAAGATGCAGATTATGGGTTAATGATGCATTGCTTAATCTGAGCTAAGGAGGGATCTCACCGGTTGATGGAGAACAAGATCTAAGGAGAGATCGGGATCAAATGGTTTGAAATGAAATATCTTTATGATGCTTAATCTAGATCTACATACTGACACATGTATTGTTCTGTAAGTGTTATGAGTATGACTGATGTCTGGTACAGCTGCAAGTTATGAGAAATTATTTTTAGATCTGTACGCGGGTTGTCTTTGGCAAAAGCGCGTATGTACGCGGGTTTGACTCATTATAGTAGCGTATACATTATGAAGGATAATATTTGAAGTTGCAGATGGATTTGATGGTTATGGCAGAGTTCTGTTATCTGCTCTGTGTTCTGGTGACTGTGTTATTGACAGGGTTTCAGTGTTTCAGTGATTCAGAAATTGATGATGCTAGTATTGATTGTTTTGTGCTTCAATGATATTTATGGGTCCAGTATGAAAATTTGATGAAACGTGGCCTTCAGATTATGTGTTGTGCTTCAGGAGTATCCAGTCTGAAAATTTATGAAACGCGGTATCTGGAGGAGAGAAGATTGTAGGTCGGCGCCTACGTACTAGTATCTTAGCTAGTACAAGAGCAAAGGGGGTTGGAGCTCCCTTCCAGGAGAGTCTGGAGAACGAGAGAAGGTTGTAGCCTTCTGCAGGTTGTAGCCTGCGTGCTGGTAAAGGACTGCACCAGTACATTGTAAAAGAAGTTTCTTAATAAAGGAAGATAGAAACGAATTGCAGCAGGTGGTTTTCACCCACATTGGGTTTCCACCTTATATCATGGTGTTCATGTGTGCTTCTTGTGTGTGATGATCTGTTATGTTTTTACTGCACCTACTTACTGTTCATATGGTTAATGAAGTTCTGATGCACTAACTAAAGATCAACATTTAATGGATTAACTGAATCATAAGTATTTTGGATATACGCTAGTTGCTTTAGACACAGCTGCGTATACACGCGGGTTCCCTTGAATGAAGTAGCGTATATGTATCTAAGTATGGAAATGAAAAAGTTTTATTGATCTGATAATACTGATTCACCCCCCCCCCCCTCTCAGTATTATTTCCAACAATTGGTATCAGAGCAGGTCCTTTGGTAGAAGCTTGATCGCTTGAAGGAGATCCGTGGAACTATGGGAAAGAAGCTTAAGAAGAAAGCACCTAAGAAGAAGAAGACATATCAGAAGAACTATGACAGTGGGAGAATCGATTGGGGATTAGGTATAAGAAGCTCTTCAGATTCAGAATCAGATTCAGAATCATTTTAGAATGAAGATGAACTATCAAGTATGAATTTGCTATCCTCTGATGTTCCAGCTATCTATCCATTTGGAAAAGATGAAAGTGATAGTGAAGCAACTGAATTTGCTTTTATGGGTGAGCAAGAAAAGTATCAAATAGAGACAGTATTTAGAAGGCTTAGAGACAAAATTAAAGATCAACAAGATCTATTGAACAAAAGGGAATGTGCTTTCAAAGAAGAAGTTACCAAACTAAAAGCTCAATCAGAGGAAGGAAACAAGGTAAGAAAGTTACTCAAGGACAAGGAAAATCAATGTCAAAAGTTGCATGGTGAAGTGACATCATTAAGAGATGAAGTCAATAAAAGAAGCACAACCATCAAGAAACTCAGAGATAGATCAAGTTACTACGAAAGTCTTGAAGCCACGATCCGCTCGCTAAAGGAAGATCTTGAAGAATCAAAGAAGCAGAATAAAGATCTACTCCAAGCTACTGAAAAACAGGTAAACGACGATATCAGCTTAAAATCTCAACTGGAATGTGCCTTCAAAATTTGTCAAATGCAGCAGGATCTGAATGAAGAACAAGAAAAGGAGATTCTCAAACTAAGGCATCAGTTGGAAGAAGGAAGGAAAGCTGAAGAAGACATGAAGAAGCAATGTCTAGAAAAGGAGGAACAACTTCAAGTTGAGGTAAATATCTTGAAAGGTAAATTAGAAGAAAAGGATAAACTATTGAGATTTCAAGATAGTACTAAAGCCTTGGATGATATTCTTAGTAGTCAAAGGTCTCCTGCTATCAAGACTGGTCTTGGTTTTCATGAATCTATTGAAGGTGAAGCAAGGAACTCTAAAGAGAAATCTAAAATGATCAACAAGGAGATGAAAGGTCAACCCCATCAACAATCAAGGAAAGAGACTCGTCAAAGAAAATATCTTACTCCTAACTATGGTCGGCCATTTACTCAGATGAATAATATTGAATGTTATGAATGTCATAGCCTTGGACATGTTGCAACTAGATGCAGAAGAAGGATGGTTCACGATCATCACACAGAAAGATCATCACATTCTAGGTACTTCAATGGATATTGTTTTTCTTGCAATATGTTTGGTCACAAAGTTGCTGATTGCTACAAGAGGAATATGAAACATGTAATATGTTATGCATGTAACAAGCTTGGACATATAGCAAAGGAATGCAGGAACAAAGGACGGACATCACACCAAAAGGAGAAAACATCATCACACTTGAAGATATGGAAGAAGAAGGAAGTACAGTCAGACAGATGTGGCACAGCACAATGTACTCAGATACAGCACAACACAGACATAACAAACTCAGAGGGAGCTGAAAGTATAAAACTTCAGTGTCCTGAATCTCATACGCAAGTTCCATAAAGGGAAGTCGCGTATATACGCGAGTTGGATACTGCACAGTCACGTATATGTTTATCTGAAGAAATGCAGTAGGGACAGATTCAGGAAAAGGATTTGTTATGTTTCAGTCCATTATTTTCTCTGTTTGATAATGATTACAGTCTGCTGAGGATGTGTGGAAATGTCTTGATACTTGTTTAGAAGGGTTTGATCCTAACTTGATGATGATGTCTTGATGCTTATTGCTAATATATGCATGATCAGATCTAACAGTAAACAGATGGCTCAGGTTGAGGGGGAGCATATGCCTTTAATAATGCATTGTTGGCATTATGGTTAATAGCCTTGGTGATGATGTTTATATGGCTAAATGATATATCTTGCTATTGTGAGTTGTCTATGATAAAATCTCATATGATTCTTAGGGTTACATAGTAGATGTTCATATTAGATTTATGGTTGATTCTTTAATGATGCATATATGGTGCTTACATGGTGATCTTCATAAGGATAAGTACAAAGCTTGAATACACATCTTCCTCACTTGATGATGAGTCACTCATATGCTGCTGTCGTCGTATGCATAAAGATCATACAGTTATGATGCAGATGTTCCCAAGTAATGATACTTGGATCATGTAGAGCTTGATGTTGATGAAATGGCTATGGTGGTTTCACATATGATATAATGTGAATGATTTCTTGATGATGTTTTAAAAGGATGAGTTGACATCTATGTTCAGACATACCTTGTTACAGGACATTTACAGGTTGCTGATATGGAAAGGTTGTACGCGAGTTTCATAAGGACTATCCGTGTATATACGCCTATTTATGTGGATACAGTCGCGTATATGATAATTTGAAGGAAATCAGTGGGTCAAACTCAGAATGAGAAGATTCTGATATGGGTCTGACAGAGACCATCTGGCACAGGTTCAGGGGAAGCAGATTAACTTCTAATAATGCATTGTTGGCATTACCTTAGAAGCGTTTGGTTCTAGTTCACAGCTGTTGTTGGTTTCAGGTGGAACAGAGGCAGATGGAGAACATAAGGAGATCATGGTTGCTGATCTGAAAAGTGTTTGACAGATGCTGCTGCTATCAGTTATTGGTGACTTTCATAAGTCTTGCTCTAGATATTTCGTCTCTATGTCATGTATCTCTTTCATGATGTCAAGGTCATGTAACGGCCTATATTGGTTTCCCCACTATGCCTGGGATGAAAATGTAATGCTCTTGCTTTATCATGTGTAAACTTTTGATGTATCCCCACTTGGTTGGGTGGATGAGTCAATTCTAGTATATCCCCACGTGGTTGGGAAATGGATGTATGTATTGAGTCTTTCGGTGATAGGAAGGTCTCTTATGATGTATAAGTCGTGGTTCTTCTTGAAGAAAATCTTTTTGCAAACCTTGCTTATAGTCAGGGGGAGCATGAACAGCTAACTTCAGCAGTACAGAGACTTGGCATGTACTCAGAGGGAGCATGGACAGATTGGTACACTTTGGCATATACAAAGGGGGAGCACATTTGGAGATTTCAGCTGGTACTCAGGGGGAGTATGGACAGCAGAATGTTTATCAAGGAAAGAGAATATCTTGGTCCACCCTTTGCCCTTGATGTCAAAGGGGGAGAGTGATTTGGTGTAGTTGCCATCAAATCTAAAGGGGGAGATTGTTGGCATTATGATGCATGTGTTGTACTTGATGGCAACCCTCTCATAGAAGAACATCTCACTTACATATAACTAGATGTGACTAAATGCATGGGATGCAAGACAGCTCAAAGGAACAAGAAGATCAAGTTCTAAGTGTGACAAGTTAGCTTTTCCATCAAGTCCAAAGGGGGGGATTTTTGGCATTATGAGACAAGTGTTGTCCTTGATGGAAAATCACACTAATGACAAATCATAGTGCAGAAGGATAGCAGCAAGGAATTGATGATCAGACTACAAGTATGAAGAGAAAATATATATACGCAGGTTCACTATATACCAAGTAGGGTATACACGCAGGTTCACTATATAACAAGTCGCGTATACGCAGGTTCGCTATATACCAAGTAGGGTATACAAGCAGGTTCACTATATACCAAGTCGCGTATACGCAGGTTCGCTATATACCAAGTAGGGTATACACGCAATTTTATGCACAAAAAAGCGCGTACATGTCGGAAAGCTTACTTTTGGTCCGTGGTAGTTAGTCCTCGGTATTTGAACCTATGGTTTTGGACCATGGTATCTCGACAAGTGTGTTGATCCCAAGTATTGGGCTCTTGGTATTGATTTATTATGGTTTTGGACCGTGGTATTGAGCAAGGCCTAAGACTATAAAAGGAGAAGAAGATCATTAGGCAAGGGTATCCGAAAAGTCTTGAATATCTGAAGAAGTATGAGATCCAAGATGCAGGTTATGGGTTGATGATGCATTGCTTGATCTGAGCTAAGGAGGGATCTCACCGGTTGATGGAGAACAAGATCTAAGGAGAGATCGGGATCAAATGGTTTGAAATGAACTATCTTTATGATGCTTATTCTAGATCTACATACTGATGCATGTATTGTTCTGTAAGTGTTATGAGTATGACTGATGTCTGGTACAGCTGCAAGTTATGAGAAATTATTTTTAGATCTGTACGCGGGTTGTCTTTGGCAAAAGCGCGTATGTACGCGGGTTTGATTCATTATAGTAGCGTATACATTATGAAGGATAATATTTGAAGTTGCAGATGGATTTGATGGTTATGGCAGAGTTCTGTTATCTGCTCTGTGTTCTGGTGACTGTGTTATTGACAGGGTTTCAGTGTTTCAGTGATTCAGAAATTGATGATGCTAGTATTGATTGTTTTGTGCTTCAATGATATTTATGGGTCCAGTATGAAAATTTGATGAAACGTGGCCTTCAGATTATGTGTTGTGCTTCAGGAGTATCCAGTCTGAAAATTTATGAAACGCGGTATCTGGAGGAGAGAAGATTGTAGGTCGGCGTCTACGTACTAGTATCTTAGCTAGTACAAGAGCAAAGGGGGTTGGAGCTCCCTTCCAGGAGAGTCTGGAGAACGAGAGAAGGTTGTAGCCTTCTGCAGGTTGTAGCCTGCGTGCTGGTAAAGGACTGCACCAGTACATTGTAAAAGAAGTTTCTTAATAAAGGAAGATAGAAACGAATTGCAGCAGGTGGTTTTCACCCACATTGGGTTTCCACCTTATATCATGGTGTTCATGTGTGCTTCTTGTGTGTGATGATCTGTTATGTTTTTACTGCACCTACTTACTGTTCATATGGTTAATGAAGTTCTGATGCACTAACTAAAGATCAACATTTAATGGATTAACTGAATCATAAGTATTTTGGATATACGCTAGTTGCTTTAGACACAGCTGCGTATACACGCGGGTTCCCTTGAATGAAGTAGCGTATATGTATCTAAGTATGGAAATGAAAAAGTTTTATTGATCTGATAATACTGATTCACCCCCCCCCCCCTCTCAGTATTATTTCCAACAATTGGTATCAGAGCAGGTCCTTTGGTAGAAGCTTGATCGCTTGAAGGAGATCCGTGGAACTATGGGAAAGAAGCTTAAGAAGAAAGCACCTAAGAAGAAGAAGACATATCAGAAGAACTATGACAGTGGGAGAATCGATTGGGGATTAGGTATAAGAAGCTCTTCAGATTCAGAATCAGATTCAGAATCATTTTAGAATGAAGATGAACTATCAAGTATGAATTTGCTATCCTCTGATGTTCCAGCTATCTATCCATTTGGAAAAGATGAAAGTGATAGTGAAGCAACTGAATTTGCTTTTATGGGTGAGCAAGAAAAGTATCAAATAGAGACAGTATTTAGAAGGCTTAGAGACAAAATTAAAGATCAACAAGATCTATTGAACAAAAGGGAATGTGCTTTCAAAGAAGAAGTTACCAAACTAAAAGCTCAATCAGAGGAAGGAAACAAGGTAAGAAAGTTACTCAAGGACAAGGAAAATCAATGTCAAAAGTTGCATGGTGAAGTGACATCATTAAGAGATGAAGTCAATAAAAGAAGCACAACCATCAAGAAACTCAGAGATAGATCAAGTTACTACGAAAGTCTTGAAGCCACGATCCGCTCGCTAAAGGAAGATCTTGAAGAATCAAAGAAGCAGAATAAAGATCTACTCCAAGCTACTGAAAAACAGGTAAACGACGATATCAGCTTAAAATCTCAACTGGAATGTGCCTTCAAAATTTGTCAAATGCAGCAGGATCTGAATGAAGAACAAGAAAAGGAGATTCTCAAACTAAGGCATCAGTTGGAAGAAGGAAGGAAAGCTGAAGAAGACATGAAGAAGCAATGTCTAGAAAAGGAGGAACAACTTCAAGTTGAGGTAAATATCTTGAAAGGTAAATTAGAAGAAAAGGATAAACTATTGAGATTTCAAGATAGTACTAAAGCCTTGGATGATATTCTTAGTAGTCAAAGGTCTCCTGCTATCAAGACTGGTCTTGGTTTTCATGAATCTATTGAAGGTGAAGCAAGGAACTCTAAAGAGAAATCTAAAATGATCAACAAGGAGATGAAAGGTCAACCCCATCAACAATCAAGGAAAGAGACTCCTCAAAGAAAATATCTTACTCCTAACTATGGTCGGCCATTTACTCAGATGAATAATATTGAATGTTATGAATGTCATAGCCTTGGACATGTTGCAACTAGATGCAGAAGAAGGATGGTTCACGATCATCACACAGAAAGATCATCACATTCTAGGTACTTCAATGGATATTGTTTTTCTTGCAATATGTTTGGTCACAAAGTTGCTGATTGCTACAAGAGGAATATGAAACATGTAATATGTTATGCATGTAACAAGCTTGGACATATAGCAAAGGAATGCAGGAACAAAGGACGGACATCACACCAAAAGGAGAAAACATCATCACACTTGAAGATATGGAAGAAGAAGGAAGTACAGTCAGACAGATGTGGCACAGCACAATGTACTCAGATACAGCACAACACAGACATAACAGACTCAGAGGGAGCTGAAAGTATAAAACTTCAGTGTCCTGAATCTCATACGCAAGTTCCATAAAGGGAAGTCGCGTATATACGCGAGTTGGATACTGCACAGTCACGTATATGTTTATCTGAAGAAATGCAGTAGGGACAGGTTCAGGAAAAGGATTTGTTATGTTTCAGTCCATTATTTTCTCTGTTTGATAATGATTACAGTCTGCTGAGGATGTGTGGAAATGTCTTGATACTTGTTTAGAAGGGTTTGATCCTAACTTGATGATGATGTCTTGATGCTTATTGCTAATATATGCATGATCAGATCTAACAGTAAACAGATGGCTCAGGTTGAGGGGGAGCATATGCCTTTAATAATGCATTGTTGGCATTATGGTTAATAGCCTTGGTGATGATGTTTATATGGCTAAATGATATATCTTGCTATTGTGAGTTGTCTATGATAAAATCTCATATGATTCTTAGGGTTACATAGTAGATGTTCATATTAGATTTATGGTTGATTCTTTAATGATGCATATATGGTGCTTACATGGTGATCTTCATAAGGATAAGTACAAAGCTTGAATACACATCTTCCTCACTTGATGATGAGTCACTCATATGCTGCTGTCGTCATATGCATAAAGATCATACAGTTATGATGCAGATGTTCCCAAGTAATGATACTTGGATCATGTAGAGCTTGATGTTGATGAAATGGCTATGGTGGTTTCACATATGATATAATGTGAATGATTTCTTGATGATGTTTTAAAAGGATGAGTTGACATCTATGTTCAGACATACCTTGTTACAGGACATTTACAGGTTGCTGATATGGAAAGGTTGTACGCGAGTTTCATAAGGACTATCCGTGTATATACGCCTATTTATGTGGATACAGTCGCGTATATGATAATTTGACGGAAATCAGTGGGTCAAACTCAGAATGAGAAGATTCTGATATGGGTCTGACAGAGACCATCTGGCACAGGTTCAGGGGAAGCAGATTAACTTCTAATAATGCATTGTTGGCATTACCTTAGAAGCGTTTGGTTCTAGTTCACAGCTGTTGTTGGTTTCAGGTGGAACAGAGGCAGATGGAGAACATAAGGAGATCATGGTTGCTGATCTGAAAAGTGTTTGACAGATGCTGCTACTATCAGTTATTGGTGACTTTCATAAGTCTTGCTCTAGATATTTCGTCTCTATGTCATGTATCTCTTTCATGATGTCAAGGTCATGTAACGGCCTATATTGGTTTCCCCACTATGCCTGGGATGAAAATGTAATGCTCTTGCTTTATCATGTGTAAACTTTTGATGTATCCCCACTTGGTTGGGTGGATGAGTCAATTCTAGTATATCCCCACGTGGTTGGGAAATGGATGTATGTATTGAGTCTTTCGGTGATAGGAAGGTCTCTTATGATGTATAAGTCGTGGTTCTTCTTGAAGAAAATCTTTTTGCAAACCTTGCTTATAGTCAGGGGGAGCATGAACAGCTAACTTCAGCAGTACAGAGACTTGGCATGTACTCAGAGGGAGCATGGACAGATTGGTACACTTTGGCATATACAAAGGGGGAGCACATTTGGAGATTTCAGCTGGTACTCAGGGGGAGTATGGACAGCAGAATGTTTATCAAGGAAAGAGAATATCTTGGTCCACCCTTTGCCCTTGATGTCAAAGGGGGAGAGTGATTTGGTGTAGTTGCCATCAAATCTAAAGGGGGAGATTGTTGGCATTATGATGCATGTGTTGTACTTGATGGCAACCCTCTCATAGAAGAACATCTCACTTACATATAACTAGATGTGACTAAATGCATGGGATGCAAGACAGCTCAAAGGAACAAGAAGATCAAGTTCTAAGTGTGACAAGTTAGCTTTTCCATCAAGTCCAAAGGGGGGGATTTTTGGCATTATGAGACAAGTGTTGTCCTTGATGGAAAATCACACTAATGACAAATCATAGTGCAGAAGGATAGCAGCAAGGAATTGATGATCAGACTACAAGTATGAAGAGAAAATATATATACGCAGGTTCACTATATACCAAGTAGGGTATACACGCAGGTTCACTATATAACAAGTCGCGTATACGCAGGTTCGCTATATACCAAGTAGGGTATACAAGCAGGTTCACTATATACCAAGTCGCGTATACGCAGGTTCGCTATATACCAAGTAGGGTATACACGCAATTTTATGCACAAAAAAGCGCGTACATGTCGGAAAGCTTACTTTTGGTCCGTGGTAGTTAGTCCTCGGTATTTGAACCTATGGTTTTGGACCATGGTATCTCGACAAGTGTGTTGATCCCAAGTATTGGGCTCTTGGTATTGATTTATTATGGTTTTGGACCGTGGTATTGAACAAGGCCTAAGACTATAAAAGGAGAATAAGATCATTAGGCAAGGGTATCCGAAAAGTCTTGAATATCTGAAGAAGTATGAGATCCAAGATGCAGGTTATGGGTTGATGATGCATTGCTTAATCTGAGCTAAGGAGGGATCTCACCGGTTGATGGAGAACAAGATCTAAGGAGAGATCGGGATCAAATGGTTTGAAATGAACTATCTTTATGATGCTTATTCTAGATCTACATACTGATGCATGTATTGTTCTGTAAGTGTTATGAGTATGACTGATGTCTGGTACAGCTGCAAGTTATGAGAAATTATTTTTAGATCTGTACGCGGGTTGTCTTTGGCAAAAGCGCGTATGTACGCGGGTTTGACTCATTATAGTAGCGTATACATTATGAAGGATAATATTTGAAGTTGCAGATGGATTTGATGGTTATGGCAGAGTTCTGTTATCTGCTCTGTGTTCTGGTGACTGTGTTATTGACAGGGTTTCAGTGTTTCAGTGATTCAGAAATTGATGATGCTAGTATTGATTGTTTTGTGCTTCAATGATATTTATGGGTCCAGTATGAAAATTTGATGAAACGTGGCCTTCAGATTATGTGTTGTGCTTCAGGAGTATCCAGTCTGAAAATTTATGAAACGCGGTATCTGGAGGAGAGAAGATTGTAGGTCGGCGCCTACGTACTAGTATCTTAGCTAGTACAAGAGCAAAGGGGGTTGGAGCTCCCTTACAGGAGAGTCTGGAGAACGAGAGAAGGTTGTAGCCTTCTGCAAGTTGTAGCCTGCGTGCTGGTAAAGGACTGCACCAGTACATTGTAAAAGAAGTTTCTTAATAAAGGAAGATAGAAACGAATTGCAACAGGTGGTTTTCACCCACATTGGGTTTCCACCTTATATCATGGTGTTCATGTGTGCTTCTTGTGTGTGATGATCTGTTATGTTTTTACTGCACCTGCTTACTATTCATATGGTTAATGAAGTTTTGATGCACTAACTAAAGATCAACATTTAATGGATTAACTGAATCATAAGTATTTTGGATATACGCTAGTTGCTTTAGACACAGCTGCGTATACACGCGGGTTCCCTTGAATGAAGTAGCGTATATGTATCTAAGTATGGAAATGAAAAAGTTTTATTGATCTGATAATATTGATTCACCCCCCCCCCCCCTCTCAGTATTATTTCCAACAACCATATGTATTAATAAAGGAAGATAGAAACGAATTGCAGCAGGTGGTTTTCACCCACATTGGATTTCCACCTTATATCATGGTGTTCATGTGTGCTTCTTGTGTGTGATGATCTGTTCTGTTTTTACTGCACCTGCTTACTGTTCATATGGTTAATGAAGTTCTGATGCACTAACTAAAGATCAACATTTAATGGATTAACTGAATCATAAGTATTTTGGATATACGCTAGTTTCTTTAGACACAGCTGCGTATACATGCGGGTTCCCTTGAATGAAGTAGCATATATGTATCTAAGTATGGAAATGAAAAAGTTTTATTGATCTGATAATACTGATTCACCCCCCCCCCCCTCTCAGTATTATTTCCAACAACCATATGTATTAATAAAGGAAGATAGAAACGAATTGCAGCAGGTGGTTTTCACCCACATTGGGTTTCCACCTTATATCATGGTGTTCATGTGTGCTTCTTGTGTGTGATGATCTGTTCTGTTTTTACTGCACCTGCTTACTGTTCATATGGTTAATGAAGTTCTGATGCACTAACTAAAGATCAACATTTAATGGATTAACTGAATCATAAGTATTTTGGATATACGCTAGTTGCTTTAGACACAGCTGCGTATACATGCGGGTTCCCTTGAATGAAGTAGCATATATGTATCTAAGTATGGAAATGAAAAAGTTTTATTGATCTGATAATACTGATTCACCCCCCCCCCCCCTCAGTATTATTTCCAACAACCATATGTATTAATAAAGGAAGATAGAAACGAATTGCAGCAAGTGGTTTTCACCCACATTGGGTTTCCACCTTATATCATGGTGTTCATGTGTGCTTCTTGTGTGTGATGATCTGTTCTGTTTTTACTGCACCTGCTTACTGTTCATATGGTTAATGAAGTTCTGATGCACTAACTAAAGATCAACATTTAATGGATTAACTGAATCATAAGTATTTTGGATATACGCTAGTTGCTTTAGACACAGCTGCGTATACATGCGGGTTCCCTTGAATGAAGTAGCATATATGTATCTAAGTATGGAAATGAAAAAGTCTTATTGATCTGATAATACGGATTCACCCCCCCCCCCTCTCAGTATTATTTCCAACAACCATATGTATTAATAAAGGAAGATAGAAACGAATTGCAGCAGGTGGTTTTCACCCACATTGGGTTTCCACCTTATATCATGGTGTTCATGTGTGCTTCTTGTGTGTGATGATCTGTTCTGTTTTTACTGCACCTGCTTACTGTTCATATGGTTAATGAAGTTCTGATGCACTAACTAAAGATCAACATTTAATGGATTAACTGAATCATAAGTATTTTGGATATACGCTAGTTGCTTTAGACACAGCTGCGTATACATGCGGGTTCCCTTGAATGAAGTAGCATATATGTATCTAAGTATGGAAATGAAAAAGTTTTATTGATCTGATAATACTGATTCACCCCCCCCCCTCTCAGTATTATTTCCAACATTTTGCCCAAAAATTTGTCATGTGACCAAAAATTCCCCAAATTTCTTGAAATTTGGGCTGGAGGTTCTCTATGGGGTGTTATGATGGGCCAAGGAAGCCTCAGCCAAGATTCGAAGCCAATCTTTCTCTTTTTCCTCTTTTGCCTTTCTTGTTGCTTTCCTCAATTTCGCCTTCAAACTATTTATCTAGGCCCTTGCACTCATATTTCGTGTCCTGTAATGATAAGTCATGTGTCTCAACAAGGAAAGGTCCTGATCGGCCTTGTCCAGCAACCTCTCCAAGTGCATGTTCACGCTCTCGAGATGGGCCTCCCAATCCTCATTGATCTCTTGCTCCAATGATGTGAACTCAACTCTTCTCCTTTGAGCAACTTGGCGATGCTCACAAATGTTTTGCAGCTCCATAATCGCCTGTCGATCCTCTAGTTGTTTGTTTCTCTACTCCAGGTACTTCATGTTCCACTTGGCCCTCTCCAAGTCAAGGGATAAGGCCTCAATCACTGATTGCTGCTCCTGGATGATCTCTGTAAGCTCTACATTTGTTGGTTCTGTATCTGTCTCATCATCATGGAGGAGAACGAATTCGGTCTCTCGTTCACCTGATGGCCCTTCCTCCTGCACTGGCTCCTTACCCTTGCCCTGCTCCTATGATGCTGATGTCAGAAGCGAGGCCCCTTCCACCCCGGGTGGAGATAACACTCGCTTTGCCGTTGCAAACAAATGTCTACTGCCTCTCTGATAGGTGATGAATACTGGCATAGTAGCGGTCTCGTGGCGCTCATACTAATGTGAAGGACCACCTATATCATGCTCTGCCTCTGATACTACCTGTGGAGTGCTGAAGAAGTCACGGGAGATGAAGTCCTCCCAAGCAATGCCCTGCAATCCCAACTGATGATCCACCAAAATCCAGATAAGAGCAAAGTGATAAACACTATTGAGCTGCTGCCGAGGGGTCTTATGCTGCATGAAATTTTTCATCCTCTCTATGTTCCCGCAAATGAAAAATGGGAGGTTCATCATCCGCACCCTAGTAAAGTGCATGAGCAACCTAATGTGATAGGCATAAAGGCGAGAAAACCTCCCCTCACAACTGAAGTACTTCATGATCAATTTCATGAGCGGAGCATACTCATCTCTCAAAAATCTGAATGGGAAAACTCTCGTGAGCTGACTCAAACAACTGGCCTTAATGTAAGGCTCATAATGATGCCTCTCCACCTTCTTCTTCTTATGCCACTATTCTCCAACATTTGGTATGCCTGTTGCCACTGATATGGCTTCGGGTGTCAATGTGAAAGTGACCCCAGCCAAGATAGACTGACCTCCATGTAGGTGAAGCGCAAAAAGACGGGCCAACTCATGATGAACTCTGACATTTGCCACCCTTTGACAAAATTCAAAACATGCTAGGTGCTAGAACCATGACATAACAAGAGGGCATGTCTGCAACTCAGTGAGGGTGTTTGGCTCATCTCTAACATGTTTGCCACTCCGGTGATGTCTCCTGGGGGCCTGTTCTCCTGAAGCAGTATCACTGTGAGTCTCCACCTCATACTCTAATGAAACCTCGGATGCCATAACTGTTGTTTATAAACTGTATTTAGGTTGCCCCTTTGATGATGGTGAAGCTGGGTGTTGTTTTGATAATCTGCCACCAAGGGGGACAATGAAACAAGGGAGTATTAGGAGGGGAGTAATGAAATGGGAATAAGGGTTATAGGAGAATTTTGTTTGGGGATATGTAGGGGGTTTTGGGTATTTTGATAGGGTAGGGTTTAGGGTTTTTTGGTAAGGTAGGGTTTTAGGGTTTGTATTGAGTAATAGGAGGAGGGGTAAGGGAATATGAGTTTGGTAGTGTTAGGCTAGTGATAGTAAGAAAAATGGCATAGGGGAATAAGGAACAGGGGTAGGGTAGGAAAAATAAGCCTTGGTAGCAATAACATTGTTACACAACCCTAGCAAGATGGTTTCTTGGTGTCTTTTTACGGTTGCTTTAAGAGTTTTGTTTCATTTCAACCATGGGCATAAAAGCCACCATATCTTTATCCAATTTGATGAACAAGTGAGTTTGAGAGCCTACCTTGCAATTAGAGGGGCTTCACCAAAGATTTGAGGGAGTTTCAGCACGTTCTAGGAGCTTTGTCTCTGTGCGCCGCGCGCAAAGCCCAGTGCGCCACACTCCGGGTGTGCGCCACGCTGGTTATAAGTTTGAACTACCGGCGGGTTCTGTGTGTGTCGTGCCCATGCCTGTGTGCGTCACGCCCCTGTAATCACCTCCAAACTGATCTAAACCACGCAATTGCTCGCTCCTCGACCTTGCAACGTTTTTCCTATGCCTTGATTGCACAATGAGTTTGATTTGTGATGGAAACTTGTGTATAAGACTTGGAGGTCATGATTAAATTTACTTTTTCAAAAAACCCACCTTTCTAATGTCATGTTTGGCATTTTTTTCACTAACTTTCAAACAACCCTGATTTTCACTTTTCCTCTGAAATTTTGGCTCAAACGATGAAATTTTCGACACTTTTTGTAGGGATTGCATGACAGAGCATCTGGTCATGGAAACCATGATTGCACCTGAAGAAATCAACTGTCGACCCATTTTGAAAATTTTGTCACAAATGACACTGTTTGACTTTTCTTCAAAACAGAGTTTTGAAGAACAGTCAAAGTCTATCAATATGATGATGAAACTCTGCAGATCATTACTTTGCAAGAGCATCACTCTGGCCTGCGTGGCTTTACTAGACATATTAAAGACCAAATTGATCAATCCCTAGACCTAATGACCAAAAATGACTTTTGTGTGTTAAAGGACCAGACCTTGATTGTTATGGACTTTTTTTATTATTTGACACAAAGACATAAGCCAGCAGGAGCCAAACATGAGGGGAGATGACTAGCATGAGATACAGCTGAGTGAATGGAGCAGGACACCTAAAAATGAAAAGCATAAAGAGTTTTGATCTCTGACGAATGACTAACCAGACCGACTCTAACATTGGCTCCAATGGGGGATGGTAGCTCCTTGGAGGTGCCAAGAACAGTAGATCTCTGGAGGAGCTAGACAGTGCCTTTTGTCCATTGGGCTATGGAGTCATCATTTTGACTACAACACAGGACTCTGACTTATTTATGAAACTGAAATGACCAAGAAATTGACTCAAACTTGACATTGAAATGACTCAAAAACTAACTTGACAGACTGAAACCAAACTGAAATAAAAATGGTATTTACAATGATAGTGGAAGCAGCGTTAATAACTCAGCAGTGGTACCGCTTGAGTAGCCGACCATTGATCGGCCCTCCTGGACAATCTTCCCTGTTCATTTCCTTCAGAAGAAAGGCATTCTGACCCCTATATGCTGCAATCTTGAAAGGGCCTTTCCAAAGATTCTCGAACTTTCCGTGCTTACCTTTCTCTTCATTCCTTGCATCCCACTTCAGCACCACATCATCCAATTGAAATTTATCTGCCTTTGCTTTTCTGTCATAAATTTTCTTTATTTTCTCCTGCAATTTGGATGTGTTCTTGAAAACTTCTTCTCTTGTTTGCTGCAAGTGGACCATTTGATTCAACCTTCTCTGCATGGGATCTTCTTCACTGCTGGCCTCCTGAAGAAGTCTGACTACCGGGGCAGCGAGAGAGGTGGGAAATATTGTGTCAACTCCATAAACAAGCTCAAACGGTGACATACCAATGGATTTTTTCTGACTGATCCGATCTGCCCAAAGCGCATGGACCAACCTCTTATTCTAGCTCTTTTTATTTATTTCCAGTAGCTTCTTGATGATGTTGACCAATGATTTATTCGAATATTCCACCAATCCATTGCCTGGCGGATGATAGGCAATTGAGTGACCCAAAATGATGTGATATTTATGACAAAATTCTACCATCCTCTTTGATTTGAATGCTGCTGCATTATCGGTGATTAACTTATTCGGACAACCAAAGCGAGACAAGATGTTATTTTCAAGAAATGAAATGATTACCGTATCTGTAGCTTGTCTGGTGGGAGTTGCCTCAATCCATTTTGTGAAATATTTTGTCGCTGTGAGGATCATCTATGCTAATCGGAAGAAGCGGGATGAATTTCACCAATGAAATCCAACCCCCACTTCTAGAAAGGAGCGCTCACCTCAATAGGCTTAAGTGGTAAAGGTTGTCATTTCTGTTTTCCTTCGAAAATCTGACATTTATGACAGCGCTTGACCATCTTGTACACATCAGCAAACAATGTGGGCCAATAGTACCCTGCTCTCAAAATTTTATTTGTTGTTAATTTCCAAAAAAGGTGACCACCACACTCACCTTCATGGAAATCCTCCATGACTTTCTTTGCCTCCTCTTCCACCAAACAATTTAACAAAACGCCACCGGGATCTTTCCAATACAACGCAGAATTTAGAATGCAAAACTTAGCGGCCTTTAACTTGAGTATTATCACTTTATTTCCAGTCATGTCGAGCGGTGGTGATAGATTTTTTAGCACATATATTATATCTGAATACCATGGGGACAGAACAAACATTTTAGATACCTAAATGGATGATATTTCCTCGTTCTCGGGACATAGCAGCGATCATATTTATGTCCAAGGCATGCAAGTTTGATTCGGCCATTAACTTCGCCAACGCCTGTCCTTTGACCAGCTTTGTGGGCTTTATTTCCACATCATATTCCAGCAAGGTTGCAATCCATTTGCCTATTTTTCCTTCCGGATTGGTCTGCACTAAAACATCTTTTACAGCAGCGTTAGGAACATAGGCCAAAATACGAGAATGTAGAAGATATACCCGGAAATCCTTCAATGCCTTCACCAGTGCCAGGGCTTGCTTCTCAATGATGTTGTACTTTAAAGCTGCATCTCTTATGGCTCTGCTGAAGAATGCAATGGGTCTTTCATGATCATCTCTTTTCTGCAATAATACTGCTGCCATAGTGTGCTCTGAAACAAATGAAAACAATGTGAAATCCTGTGTAGTCCAGGCTGACTAGAACTGAAGCTGAAGAAAGGGCCAATTTAACCAAATTGAAAGATTTTATAGCCTTCTCTGTCCATTTCACTTGGCTGTCCTTCTTGAGCATGTTGGTCATCTCTCTTAAGTGTTCAGCAAGATTAGGCACAAAGCGACGCAGAAAATTCATCTTACTATTGAACGATTGTATCTCTTTTTTATTCTGAGGCAGATCGATTTGTTGAATTGCTTGCACACGTGCTGGGTCAATACGAATGCCATCTTTTGAGATAATATGCCTGAGTAATTTGCCTTCCTCCATGGCGAACAATCTCTTCTTCGGATTCAGCGATAAACCATATTTTCTGCACTTTTGAAAAATAGTTTTTAGATGATGCATGTGCTCTTCATCAGATTTGGAAAACACGGTCAAACCATCTAGGTACACCACCAAAAACAGATCTTTCTCATTCGCAAAAGCGAAGTCCATTGCACGCTGAAATGTGGCACCTGCATTCTTTAAACTGAAAGGCATTTTGGCGTAATGAAAGGTTCCCCATGGAGTGGTGAATGTTGTTTTGTCCTGGTCATCCTCATGGACAGAAATTTGGTTGTATCCGGAATAACCATCAAGTAGTGACATACGAGATGCCCCCACTACTCGCTGAAGTATATGGTCCATCTTGGGCAGTGGATAGTTGTCCTTCAATGAAACTTTATTGAGATTTCTTAAATCAATGCATAAGCGGATCTCACCTGTCTTCTTTCATACGGGCACCAAGTTAGAGATCCAATCTGAAAATCTGATGGGCACAATGATACCTGACGTGTACAACTTGTTTACCTCCTTTTCAATAGATAACAGCAACTTTGGATTTATCCTTCTCAACTTTTGTCTGAATGGTTTTTGATTGGGCTTGATGAGTATAGTGTGTTGAATTATATTGGTATCATAGGTATTTAAATCAAAATAGTCCCAAGCAAACACATCTGCAAATGAAGCCAACGAACTGATGTATTTGTCCTTGATCTTCGGCGGCAATGCTTTGGACAATTTTACCAACTTAGGATTGGCAGTTGTTCCTATGTTGACCTCTTCTACACCCTTCTCTGTTAGCTACAATGTTGGCTTGCGGGCTACATCATCTTGATCAAAAAGTTCTTCTAAAGGTATCAAGCCTTTAGGAATAACGTTATTCTTCAGCTATAACACGTCCATTTCATTGATCTGCGCTTCATCTGTACCATTCCCTTTACCATCGTCGTTGTCTACATCAATTGAGGTTTCCTTGAACTTGCCTTTGTTTTGCAGAAAATCATTAATCTCCTCATCATCTTGAAACACTTGCCAATATCTCTGATTGTCTGGAATGGTTGGACGATGCTTGACATGGATTTCAAATTTATTGCTAGAATTCATTGGGATTTTCAAACTACTTGCTGCCTTGGCAAGAGCGTCAGCAATACTATTTTGTATACGAGGCACACATGTCAAGGTGTATTCTGAAAATAATTTTAGAATGTCTAGAACTGCATTACGGTAGGCCCGCATCCTAGGATTCTTTGCTTGATACTCGCCTCTAACATGCTTTATTACCAATTCGAAGTCGCCACATACCGAAATCTTCTTAGCATTCAACGTCCTTAGAATCTTCAGGCCAGCAATCAGAGCTTCATATTCAGCTTCATTGTTTGAACACTCAAAAGCCAACTTGTAAGAGCAAACCCTCACGCTGCTAGGCACTTTGTTTGGGGCGGAGAAAGGACTGCGTACCCAAATTCCAATTCCAGCGCCATCATTTCCCACTACTCCATCAAAATCCATGGTCCACAAACCTTCTTCCTCCTCTTCTAAGTGCTGGAAATCTGTTTGTTGTGCCTTGTCTGCTTGCTGT
Organism: Pinus tabuliformis; assembly: GCA_031772625.1. Lineage (NCBI taxonomy): Eukaryota > Viridiplantae > Streptophyta > Pinopsida > Pinales > Pinaceae > Pinus > Pinus tabuliformis. The sequence continues at coordinate 1,259,441,694 of CM062817.1, forward strand.
CCATTACTTTCAGCTCATTGCCCACATTGCTCTGCTGTTCTTGTCCTTCTTTCTTTAAAATTTCTCTGAAATTTTCTGTTATTTCTGGAATATCATCTGCTTCTACTACCTGACTATCTATATCATTTAAACTATCTGAAAACAAAACAAAAGACTGTAAATCTGTATGTACATAGTTAATTGGATGATCTATTGGTTTCTACTTGTTGGTGATCATATATTTCATTTTTTTTCCCGACATAATTTCCTCATTTGTCCAAACACCGGAATCGTTGCATAGGAGAAATCTAGCTGTAGTGTCCCTTTCAATTTCGCTACCCAAGACCTGGAAAGAAGCATGCCAAACCTTGGAGGAATATTTTCTACCACCACATCCATTAAAACATTTTTCATTGGGAGCTGATCCAGACTCACAACCAAGTCTTTGATGAGTCCTATACATCTCACTCTGCTAAAACCAAATGAATAGAGATCGTGGTACTATCGGGTGATGTCCAGACCAAGTTTATCCATGATAGCCTTGGGCATGAAATTGTGAGAAGCCCCGGAATCGAACATGGCATTATGTAACACAAAATCATGCAATGATAAACTGATATAAAAGGGTGGCACATCACTATCAGGAGACTCACCATTCGATGCTGGTCCAAAAATCATTTCAGGTTGATCGTCTTCAACATTCACCATATCGAACATTGGGTCCAAATTCAACATCTTAGATATTTGTCCTTTATCACTAATGTTCTTCATTATTTCAGTCAAGGGGGTGGATACTTTTAATTTGGAAATCTCATTCTCTAAATTAAAAGCGGGAATATTTTCTACCTCTTTGACTGGGATTTCTTTCTTTTCCTTTTCCTTTGATGCAGCTTGTTGATGTGATTGTTCTGCTGATGTTGATTTGCTGCTCTCCGGAGCAACCGCCTCCTTTCCTTTCCTTTGTGAAACTGATGAATCATTCTTTGATGCTTCAACATCCTTCTTTTTCTCAATTGGTTTGGCTGGCACATCTCTGTTTCTAAGCGAATATTGATGCTGTTGTGCGGACAGAGCATTCATATACCCCCTTTGATACTCCTCTGATTCTTCTTGTAAAACAGTGTCACTTGCTAGAATGAAATCTGTATCTTTGTGTGCCGCTGAACTCACCGCACACTTTTCTTCTTCGGTAATGTAAGTAGGCAACTCACCTAGAGTAAAGAGGTGGTTTTCTTCACCTATTACATTCCCGTCCTCATCTGACTCTGGTCCATGCACAAAATTCTGCTGCAAAGGTGTTTGTACTGGCTGTTGTGCTGCCTGCTCTTGGGTTCGCTGATCTCTCTGTCTTATTCTATATTGTGGCTGCTGCTGGCCACGGAAGTTAGGATTCCTAACTTGTGGCTCAGGCTTGTCGAGCTTCACCCTTTCAAGCATCTGCTCTACCTTTTTGAGTAATTGATCCATTGAAGAAGACTCTTCCTTAACCGTGACTTTCTTTTCTGCTTTCGCTCTAGCTCTCTTGGACAGCAGATTTGCTTCAACGCTGACCGCAATTTTCTGCATGTCTTCCATTGTGGCCGGTTCTCTCTCTCTTAATTGGTAGGCCATATCAGCGTCAAAACCATTCGGAAATTTCATCATAGCCAGTCCCACAGGTGGCTTTAGATGATCTGGAATCTTGTTATAAGCTGTATTGAATCTAACACAATAATCTTGGACCGACTCACCAACGTTTCGTTTGATTTGTTCATATTCAGCCAGAATTTGAAGGGGATTCTTTTTCACTTCCCATCGATTTAAAAATTGTATTTGTAGTTCGACCAAGGTAGTGATACTTGATGCCGGCAAACCTCTAAACCATTTCCTCACATCACCTACAAATGTTTGTACAAAGAGTCTCATTGCCACGTTCTCCGCATCGATCTCATGAAGTTCATAGAAGTCAGCCATTTTGTCCACATGTTGCTGGGCATAAATGTTGTTAGGAGTGCCATCAAAAAATGGGATTTTTCTCTGATAATCTGTGCGCATGTCATCTAGAACTTGAGGCAGAACCAGGGGTGAAAAACAGGCAGCCATCACTCTTGGTGGATTCGGCCTTGGAGGTGTTGGAGGGGTGTGTACAGTTTGTAAGGGGCTAGCAATTGGAGTTTGAGGCTGTGTCGCAATATAATTATCAATTAACCGATTAGCTCTTTCGGTTTCTAAGTCTACAAGAAATTGCAAATTGGGGACAATATAGTCAACAGCGCTTTCGGATTTAGACTCAAACAACGATATTTCAAATCGTTCGTCAAACTCAAGCTCTTCAAGATACTCAAAAATATCAGGACATGAATGAGACTTGAACACAGGAGTTATGGTGCTTTCTTGACGAAGGAGTCTAGGAATCAAATTGGGATTTTCGTAGATATGAGGAGGATCCGGGTCTGGATTGGCTCTGGTATATCGTCTCGAAGCCAGCGTGCTATTGAGGAAAATCACAGGACACAACCAACTTACTCAGCCTATCCAATCCTAAGCTCATCATCCGGAAGCTTAGAATTATTATGAAACAAGGGGATTTGATTTCAGTTTTGTCCCCAGTGGAGTCGCCACTATGTTAGCACCTAAATCTGCCCTAGGCTGAAGGAAGGCAAAATTCAGGGTAACCACAAACCACGCTCAGTCTGGTAGCTAGCCCTACCAGAACAGGAGAGGGCTCTCTCCGAGTCATGCTCAGTGAATAGATAAGCAAAAAATGGTCTGAGATGACTTACAATGAAATATTGATCTTAGGCTAGTAAGTGAATATGGATACAAGAAACAATTTTTATGAATGACCAAGCTTCTGGGATGGTATGGGACCAACGGTAAGCAAATAACAGAGAATTTAATACAAAGGCACAGATTACTTTGTAAGGCAAGGCAGGCGGAAAGTGTAGGAACTTAGTTTGGAAGAACGCAGAACAGAGAGATTGTTGAGGAGTGTGAAAAGGGCATAGGAACATGAATCCTTTTCAATAGAAGAAGAACACTGAACATGAAATTTTCCCACAGGCAAAGCAATAAAATTGAATTCTACCTAATCTCACTCAAAAAATTTCACTAAAAATGAACATGAATTGAATTATGAAACATAACGAAATACATATGAAAACATAAGAGAGACATTTGCTAAACTCACAACCACAAGAATCTCATGAAACAGAGCCGATGCCTTTCATTAATTCTCTGTCAAAAATACACAGTGAAGAAACAAAGTTTCTTTCCCACAGTCTCCCAGAAGTTACCAACTAAAATAGCTTACATACAATATATAGAATGTGCCATGAAGAGATAGAACGCCCAAGGGTTGGGGAGTTACTCGAATCATTACAAAATGGAGATGAAGAGCCAACCATCAGCTACAGGTGCAGCGCTACAAACATGACATTTGTCTTGGGTGACCGTTTGTCTTACTTTGCCACTTGGATAGAAGTCCATCTGGAAAGAAAATGCTTTAAATTCCGCCTTTGGTGCCAAAAAACCGAAGTGTAGATGAGCGGGCCCACTTGGAGAAGTCGCGAATCGAAAATTCGCGAAACAGAAGCAAATTTGGCAATTTTTCCTCTGTGCATCGCGCCATTTTCTCTGTGCGCCACACTACTTTGGGGCCTGTTTTGGGGCACTTGCAGGTGTCCAAAATGTGCCCAAGTTGGCTTGTTGGAAAGCCTCTCCTATCTACTTTCTAACCCCACTAGAATTTTTGAATTTGGTGCTCATTTTCCCCTCCAAATCTCCATTCTCCCAAGACTGCTTCCCGTGTGTCAAAAGAGGAGCAGAGAGGCCATTTTTTGGGTGTTTTTGACCTTTTGGAGACTCATATCTTGCCCAAATTTCTTGTCTGAGCACCAATAGTCGTGATTTTCCATGCTGAATCCAAAAATGCAAACCATTCCTCATTTGAAGCTCCCGATTTTTAGCTTCGAGCACCAGTAGTCGTGATTTTCCATGCTGAATCCAAAAATGCAAACCATTCCTCATTTGGAGCTCCCGATTTTTAGCGTCGGGGAGAAAAACCCTGTGTTCTGCCCAAAAATTTGTCATGTGACCAAAAATTCCCCAAATTTCTTGAAATTTGGGCTGGAGGTTCTCTATGGGGTGTTATGATGGGCCAAGGAAGCCTCAGCCAAGATTCGAAGCCGATCTTGCTCTTTTGCCTTTCTTGTTGCTTTCCTCAATTTCGCCTTCAAACTCTTTATACGGGCCCTTACACTCATATTTCATGTCCTGTAATGATAAGCCATGTGTCTCAGCAAGGCAAGGTCCTGATCGGCCTTGTCCAGCAACCTCTCCAAGTGCATGTTCACGCTCTCGAGATGGGCCTCCCGATCCTCATTGATCTCTTGCTCCAATGATGTGAGCTCAACTCTTCTCCTTTGAGCAACTTGGCGATGCTCACGAATGTTTTGCAGCTCCATAATCACCTGTTGATCCTCTAGTTGTTTGTTTCTCTGCTCCAGGTACTTCATGTTCCACTTGGCCCTCTCCAAGTCAAGGGATAAGGCCTCAATCATTGATTGATGCTCCTAGATGATCTCTATAAGCTCTGCATTTGTTGGTTCTGTATCTGTCTCATCATCATGGAGGAGAATGAATTCGGTCTCTCGTTCACCTAATGGCCCTTCCTCCTGCACTGGCTCCTTACCCTTGCCCTGCTCCTGTGATGCTGATGTCGGAAGCGAGGCCCCTTCCACCCCGGGTGGAGATAACACTCGCTTTGCCGCTGCAAACAAATGTCTACTGCCTCTCTGATAGGTGATGAATACTGGCATAGTAGCGGTCTCGTGGCGCTCATACTGATGTGAAGGACCACCTATCTCATGCTTTGCCTCTGATACTACCTGTGGAGTGCTGAAGAAGTCACGGGAGATGAAGTCCTCCCAAGCAATGCCCTGGTAAAGTGCATGAGCGACCTAATGTGATAGGCATAAAGGCGAGAAAACCTCCCCTCACAACTGAAGTACTTCATGATCAATTTCATGAGAGGAGCATACTCATCTCTCAAAAATTTGAATGGGAAAACTCTCGTGAGCTGACTCAAACAACTGGCCTTAATGTAAGGCTCATAATGATGCCTCTCCACCTTATTCTTCTTATGCCACTGTTCTCCAACATTTTGTATCCCTGTTGCCACTGATATGGCTTTGGGTGTCAATGTGAAAGTGACCCCAGCCAAGATAGACTAACATCCATGTAGGTGAAGCGCAAAAAGACGAGCCAACTCATGATGAACTCTAACATTTTCCACCCTTTGACAAAATTCAAAACATGCTAGGTGCTGGAAGCATGACATTGCAAGAGGGCATGCCTGCAACTCAGTGAGGGTGTTTGGCTCATCTCTAACATGTTTGCCACTCCGGTGATGTCTCCTGGGGGCCTGTTCTCTTGAAGTTGTATCACTGTGGGTCTCCACCTCATACTCTGATGAAACCTCGGATGCCATGACTGTTGTTTATAAACTGTATTTAGGCTGCCCCTTTGATGATGGTGAAGCTAGGTGTTGTTTTGATAATCTGCCACCAAGGGGGACAATGAAACAAGGGAGTATTAGGAGGGGAGTAATGAAATGGGAATAGGGGTTATAGGAGAATTTTGTTTGGGGATATGTAGGGGGTTTTGGGTATTTTTATAGGGTAGGGTTTAGGGTTTTTTGGTAAGGTAGGGTTTTAGGGTTTGTATTGAGTAATAGGAGAAGGGGTAAGGGAATATGAGTTTGGTAGTGTTAGGCTAGTGATAGTAGGAAAAATGGCATAGGGGAATAAGTAACAGGGGTAGGGTAGGAAAAATAAGCCTTGGCAGCAATAACACTGTTACACAACCCTAGCAAGATGGTTTCTTGGTGTCTTTTTACGGTTGCTTTAAGAGTTTTGTTTCATTTCAACCATGGGCATAAAAACCACATCTTTATCCAATTTCATGAACAAGTGAGTTCGAGAGCCTACCTTGCAATTAGAGGGGCTTCACCAAAGATTTGAGGGAGTTTTGGCACATTCTAGGCACTTTGTCTTTGTGCGTCGCGCGCAAAGCCCAATGCGCCGCGCTCCAGGTGTGCTCCGCACTAGTTATAAGTTTGAACTGTGGGCGAGTTTTGTGTGCGCCGCGATGTGTGTGCGCCGCGCCCGTGCCTGTGTGCGTCGCGCCCCTGTAATCACCTCCAAACTGCTCCAAACCACACAATTGCTCGCTCCTCGACCTTGCAACGTTTTTCCTATGCCTTGATTGCACAATGAGTTTGATTTGTGATGGAAACTTGTGTATAAGACTTGGAGGTCATGATTAAATTTACTTTTTCAAAAAACCCACCTTTCTAATGTCATGTTTGGCACTTTTTTCACTGACTTTCAAACAACCCCGATTTTCACTTTTCCTCTGAAATTTTGGCTCAAACGATGAAATTTTCGACACTTTTTGTAGGGATTGCATGATAGAGCATCTGGTCACGGAAACCATGATTGCACCTGAAGAGATCAACTGTCGACCCTTTTTGAAAATTTTGTCAGAAATGACACTGTTTGACTTTTCTTCAAAACAAAGTTTTGAAGAACAGTCAAAGTCTATCAATATGATGATGAAACTCTGCAGATCTTTACTTTGCAAGAGCATCACTCTGGCCTGCATGGCTTTACTGGACATATTAAAGACCAAATTGATCAATCCCTAGACCTAATGACCAAAAATGACTTTTGTCTGTTAAAGGACCAGACCTTGACTGTTATGGACTTTTTTTATTATTTGACACAAAGACATAAGCCAGTAGGAGCCAGACATGAGGGGAGATGACTAGCATGACCTTCTCTGTCATATCATGGCATGCCCCTAGCAAAATGTAGTTGAGTGAATGGAGCGGGACACCTAAAAATGAAATTCATAAAGAGTTTTGATCTCTGACGGAGGACTGACCAGACCGACTCTAGCAGGGCCCATAAGTACAATCTGGATCACAGGGAATAGCTAGAAACCTGCGAGATCACACTTTTTGGGTAGAAAACTGTGATTTGGGGCTGAAGAGAGGGTTGGTCTGCTAGCCTGGTGGGGGTTGTAGGTTGATCATTGTAGACCAGTGTTTTCTTCTATGGTGTTTTGTAGGCATGACAGAGCTAAAAATCAACTGGCATGAATGAGACTTGGATACCCTTCGATCCGAGATTCAGAGAGATCAGGGGGTTCGAGGGGCATTAGCTTGTTATGGGGTTCTCAAGTTGGTAGAGAACCCATTGATGAGGGCAAGTGAGCCCTTGCTATCGAGAATTGTGAGCTATTGGGATCCAGATTAAGAGGTCTTCATCGTGTATGGGCACAAGATTGAGCTCACATTACACGATATTTACTTCTTGCCCGGGCTGCCTCCACTTGGAGTGGTGGGGGATATTCATCCATTGTTGCCTCGTGGGAGGAACATTACGGATTTTGTGGAGCGCCATTGTCCACAAGATGTACATGTCAAGGGCACGACTATCCCGATTGGTGATCTAGAGCGGCTAGAGACATGGGTTGTTTCCGCAGCTGTGCTACAAGTCTTGGGCAGCCAAGCATTCCACCACATCACTAGTGGGCAAATGACGCTGGTAGAGAGTGTTTTGGCCAGGACCCACTATGGGTGGGCCCGGATGATGCTACCATCGGTGAAACGACAGTTAATTATATGTAGGAGGTAGGTGAACCGTGACTACGCTTTTGGTATAGTACTCTGTGCCTTCTTCTTTGAGAAGATACCCACCATCCTTCCTCGTGTAGAGATCCAAGATGGGGGCCCACAGGAGCCTAGGATGCGTCGTTGGGGGTAGCTACTGTGGAGAGGAGGGGGGGGGTGCAGTCGGACGACTGTTCCAACCCGAGTATTTTGCACATTGGGATTAGATGCCCCTCTACATTGACGATTACCCTTATAGCAAGATGAACTATCAGGTAGATCATGACTTGCCATTTCCGCCCCGGCGAGCATGGGGACCAAACTGTAAGTATTAAGTTGTTATTTTTATGGTGCATTTCATATTTTTATCACATGTATATGGTACTGAGTGTAAAATATGTTGTATACAAACATAGAACTAGTAAAACTAGCAGGATATGCAAGACGATCCGCAGCGCCTAGGGCTGTAGATTGGGGTACATCATCGTCACGACAGGGTCCAGAGGAGAGTGTGTTATTCGCTAATTTACATCGCAGATTTGAGGTACTTCTAACAGGAGTTTTAGAGCACGGACGGCATGAGTTAGATGATCGATACACGGATGAGTGTATTGGCCTTCCCTCAGAGTGGCGAGGTATCATGTGGCGCATGGTGATGGCTGGTCAGAAATATGTGATCTACATGTAGGTGGAACAGAGCCTTTGGCTCAAGATCCACCGGACAGTGACTAGATGCAAGGATATGTGGGTCCCTTTGATTTTGATTTTTGTAACATGTTATGGGCATTTCAGATGTACTTAGATTTATTGGCTCCAAACACTTATATGATACATAATATGATTATGCATTTTTATATGACGATGATGGTTCGCCATGTGTTATGTTTTACGGTTCTCTTCTATGGTATACATGTGATAAATGCCAATCTAGAATATTATTTGTAATGGTATCTACATAGTTATTTTGGGCTCTAAGAACATCACTGAATGTAATGGTTTCAAATTCACATACCAACAGCTTAACTCGTAGATATTTTCTAAATAGGACTTGGTTATGCACATGATACACACCATTCAATTGCATGACAAGTAACAAAGAATCTAAACGAACATGAAGATGAAGGATGCGATGAGCAAAGGCATCGACTAACAAACCTACCACTGCATCATATTCGGCCTGGTTATTGGTGGAAGATCCAATGCGCATGCCATTTGAAAGGACTAACATATGAAAGGTGGTAAAAATTGCCCAGGTTGCTAAGGCTAGATTCTGGGAGAAGAGACTCGCACCGTCGGCATGACCGATATATGGTGTGGATGATGGATCCATTTGAAAGGTGCAAAAGATAACAGATGAGATGATGCAACCTACCTCACTTCATGTCAGCAATAAAGACACGCAAATCAAAGGGATATGCAATGAGAAAAATTTCTTGAGGTAGTGTGCATTGGGAGAATTAGGAAGGAAATGGCCTTCAGAGTCCTCCAAAGATATGCCCCCTTGCCTAAGTGCGGGGTGATCATGGGTAGACATAGATTCCATGATGTCCTCATCAAACTGGAAGATGGGGCGGATGGGAGGAAGACTAACTACATGATGCGGCGGCATTATCTAGTGCATCAACGTGAGAAAGAAGGTTCACATACGCATCATCTGGAATGGTGGATGACAAGATGGTAGATGGAGGATCTACGGATGTTGAAACCTAGGAATCTATCAAAAGAGGTTTGATAGAAGCGCGCGTAGAAACCTCAGAAAGGTTTTCCTACAAGGAACTCAAGGATGATGAAAGGTAAAGGATATGGCCTACAATGTCCATCATCTCGACATCAGGGGGAGGGGTCACGATGGTGGGACCAGAGTCCCCTTGTTCTAGTTGACTAGGGGTACCAGAATCCATGGGTAGAGATGTAGGGGTTCCACTATGAGTGGCCTTGTATTCGCAAAGCGCTTCAAGGCAATCACGAAATTCATTGAGACGAAGGAAATAATGGGAATAGTGACCATGATGATCACACAGGGCAGAAGGGTGATTTGTGCCAATGTTCTAAGTTTCTTGGGTGGACCCGGCAAGTTAACATGGACTTCAGGGATATTTGACTCAGGGAATGTTTCATGAACCAATGGTTTGAGATGAGGAATCTCGAGACAATTATTGGTGGCATGCCCAACAACTTTACACAAAGCGAACGACGGTGATGGCTTTGGGACCTTAGAGGTTGGAGGAGCTTGGGAGCCTTTTCCTTAGGTTCTTTCCTCTTAGTTTTGCCCCCCTATCTAGATGCTTGCGAAACAATAGTGGGTTCATGTTGACGTTGTGATGAAACTGAAGCAACAGTAGGGGCAGTAGGCACTGGTTAGACTGGGGTAAAAGCATGATAAGGTCTTAGCTGACCAGGAAGAATGCTTGCAGGGGGGTCGATGTACCATACAAGGATCCCCAAATTCATGTTAGGAATGACCAGTGAAGACATGACAAGGACAGAAAATACTCCCGGAGTGGGGAATAAGAAAGGTATCTAGACTGCAGGGTAATGTCCCGGCGGAATAGCTCCTAGATGGTTGAGACCTGGAGGAACAGTTCCTAGTGGGAACATAGGAGAGGCACCCACAAATGGAGGAGGTCCTGGGGGGTGGATCCAGAGGGCTCGGCTGGGATGGAAACAGCGGGGTGCCGAGGTGTTGGATGTTGATTGGATGTACTAGACTGCTTGAGAGTAGCCTGTGACGCTTGTAACATGCAAACACTCATAGAGTTAGGCTCTGATATGGGAGGGGGAGGACCAGGGAAAGCACCCAATAATGAGGAATATTTGTAGACTCTAGGTGAAACATTAGTGAGAGGAGTTGAAGACTGCTTATCTGACATTGACGAGATAATGGAATCGGGGGAGGTCATGGATGTCAACTCGTAGTAAGTCAACTGATCGATGGTAACGATCTTCCCTTCATGGGGGAAGCACATCTTGCGAAAAACCGTAGATGTGACAACTGACATGGTATATTTATAACTACGACCTAAGAGAATGTTGTAATCCAAGGGGGCATAAATAAATTCAATGTCGACATGGATTTTCTTTCCCGTAAGGATCACTGGACAGTTGTGGTACATGCCAACGGGCTAGGAGTGTTTGCCCCAAGCATGCAAAGTGATAGTGGAGGGGGACAACTCAGGTAACTTAAGTTGTTTCCAAACGGCAGCAGACATCACACAGGTGGATGCACCTTCCTCAATAATGCATTTGGAGATGATGGCATTACGGACTCTAATTGGTATCTGGAAAGCAACAAATGAAGGCAATGGGGGATGTTTTGATGTATCAATAAGGAAGACAATCAAATAATCATCAGAAGGATCTATTGCACCCAAGGCAGTTAGTAGAGCCTTCTTTTGATATGGGCACGACTTGAGGACTTCTAGCAACGACATGGCAGCAGGTGATTGTGTCAAGTTGTCTACTATACTATATGTATGGGCAGCTCAGTTAGAAGCCAATTACGGCATAATGGACCCTTTGGGATCTTGGGAATGGCCTCAACTTTAGGTTGAGGGATATGTAATGGCCCATTTGGTGTCGTAAGAGGCTCAGTAGATGATTTGGTTTTGGACTCAGTGGTAGACGAAGTCGATGGCTTGTCATATTGACGCAGCCGAGTTTGCAGGTTGATATCGAAGGGATTAACCTCATCAGAATTCATCATAAGGATCTGGTAGTCACCAAGACCAAAAGGTTGGGGGGGATGGACTGCTTGACCGGGCTGAGGTTGAGCAGCAACAAATCCTTGATGAGGGAAAGGATTTGTAAGCATTGTTGGTTGAGATGGCGCAAGATTCTGAGGCGATTGTTGAACTCTAGAAGTTGCTTGAGCTTCCCACATTTAGCGCATCTGGGGTAAGAGAGGACACTCATGTGTATAATGACCATGTACACCACACCATGCACAAGGCTTGTTCATACTAATAGCCTTGTTCTGCTTGGGTTGGTTGCCCTATTGTTCGTTGTTGGTGTTAGGTTGGTTCCCCTGGGGTTCACTAGGTTGATTACCTTGATTACCCTAGTTACCCTTGTTACCCTTCCCCTTATTCGTTCTCTTCAAATTTTGGGGATTGGTCGCACTTTGTTGTGTAAACACTTGACCCTAAGGGGGCAGTTGTTGTTGGGGTTGAGGATGCATGTGAGATTGTGGCGCTAATGCTTGAGGGGCTGGAGTGCTCGGTTGTGCTTAAGGAGGAGCAACGGTTTGGTAGACAGGTTGGGGCCCTAAAAACATATTGCTAGTAGGAGGGGCATGAGTATTAGAGGAACTGGTGCCCCCCTACGGATAGCCATAAATTTGTTGAGTGAATGGCGAAGGATGTGAAAGCGTTCCGGATGATACCATCGACAATGTGAGATGCCCCCAGTGCATTGGCACCTCCGAGACGAGGGCAGTATGGAATGACGATTTAGACATAACCGGATTGCGCACAAATCAGGTCATATCATAGAGAGGTTTGGAGAGCTTCTTCCTCGATCTGAGAAATATGGGATGCAACATCTTTTCCAATGGGTGCTAAAAGGCTCATAAGAAACCAATCTAGATAGACACGGTCTTCGAAGGGCGGGGCATGACATGTGATCCTCCTTCAACGCCACTCTTGAACATGGTCGGAAAGGTGAGTTACGAATGACTGACGAAATGAAGTCAATAGCCTTGTACCAGCGTCGTACCAGAGAGGTAACTAGAAATATGAAAGGAATACTTTAGCAAGCATCGCGAAAACGGAATGAGATGCGACGAGCTGGTCTACATACCATTTTGTAGTGTCTCCAGTGAGCGTGCATTAGAATAGTCGAAGATGAATGGAGTCATCAGTAATGAAGTTGGACGAAAACCACATGGGAAAGGATCGAACATGATTGATAGGATCCTCTCGAGCATTACCCTCAAACTTTGGGATGTCTGAGGGAAGTTTAGTCGACATCGAAGGCCAACCATCACTGTGGTGTATGGGGTCATTTATCAATTGGCTAAAATCCGGTAGACTTAAACCAGTCATAAAGGGGAGCATGGGGGCTACCAAAATGGTTCCTAAGACTGTTCTGCTTGATGTGACTACCGAGATAGAACTGGAGCCAACACCAGGTTGGGTTCCTGCACCAATTGTGGGTCCAGACATGGTGATGATATGCGGTGAAGGAGGCTCGGAATCAGATGAAGAATCAGATGAACCAGGAGAAGATTCGGTGTGGGGACTCTGAGGGCTATAAACTTGAACTCGACGGGGAGGGGTAATATGCCCAAGCAGAAACTAGGGGTGAAGGCCTAATAGTCTCCGCGACAAATGCCTTGGTGGCACAATGATGGTAAGACACACATCACACGAAAATGGTGAAGGGAGATCAGCAATATGCCTTTGTATCGATGAGGGGAGATAAATTTATTATGTTAAGTATTAGCTTGGTGGTGTAAACCAAGCACCCTTCGCTTAAGGTGTGCTTGTGTGTGTAGGTGTATTTATTGATTAAGCCCAGATCGTGTTTGTAAAAAAGAAAAAAGCTTGTTGAAAATAAACTGAAATTAACAACAGAAAATGAACAACAAAACAATTAACTAAACCCCACCCGAACTGGGTTTGCAAACACTGTGCTGGTTGGTGGCAAAATCGACTAAAAAACGCATTAAAAAGGTCAGGAGATTTAATTGTTGGTGTGATTAGGATCAAATGACACTAGGCTGTTGGAAAGTGGTGCAGCAATAGCAAAAAACCAGAGAGGAAGATTGCTGCAAAAAGATAAGGAGATGGGTGAAACAACTAGGGAAACCAATGGGACCCTAAGGCAAATGACCAAACAAGTTTTAATATGAAACTATGCATGGTGAAAACTTATCTTTATATATCTGAAATAGAAAGGTACAGATCTGGAAAATATGGTTGAAAGTGCTACAAAAACTTAGACTAATTACTCAGCTAAACTCCTCCTATAAAGGTGGAAGCGTACTAGAAGCCCTAGGGGGCTAAATTCCACTTCGACGAGTAAATCAAAGTAGATCAAGGCCCAACCAAGATGAGACATAGGTCAAACAACCCAGCGGATAGCTCTTGACAAAACCCAAAAACAGATCTGATAAAAACACAAAAACCAAAAAATTGCAGGTACTGACCTGTTTTTAGGTGAGATCGCACTTTTTGGGATGAAAGGTGCGCTCCGGAGTCTAGATCACATTTTTTGGGCTAAAATGTGTGATTTCTGCTCCGTGATCCCTGGTCAGCAAATCTCAGAAAAAACTGTCGCCTCTGTCGTGGCTAGTTCTTGTGACCTGCGAAAACGACCAGAAAACTTTCGGAAGTCAGAAATTTAATAGATTTAGGGTTAAAAAGATAGGAAACATTAAGAGACTAGAAAAAACCAAAAAAAAACAAAAAACAAAAACAAGACAAAAAACAAAAAAAAACCCCGAGTTGAAAACTGAAGGTCACCCAGGTTTCTAGATCTGAAGTATATCCCCGCGAAGTCACCAATTTTGTTGTAGTGTTTTCTTCTCAAAGATGTATGAAAAGAACCAACTTAAGATTGCGCATGACAAACAATCTCAACAATATAAATGGCTTCTAAACATTGTAGATCTGTAGCAACTGATAGAAACAAAACCTACCAAAATTATGATCTATGTCACAATCATAGTTAAACAGCAAGAAGAAATAGTAATAACTTCGATCATCCAATGGAAACCAGATATACAAAGAATAGTTTTATTATAGCACATGTGAAGGGAACAAATAAATGTTACCAGTCCCCCTCTATGGGATGGATTATTGGCTACCCTCAAACGTCTTCAGCGTGTGTAGAGTCTCTCTCCTCTATAATGTGTAAACCCAGCAAAAATAAGGTGTGCGACAATGAAAATAATCAGAGTTACAATGGTAAGTGCAATAATGAAAATAATCAAAAGTGAATAATGAATGGAAAACCCTTCTATTTATAACAAAATAATGAGTTATCTTCGAATAATAAGCAATAATAAAATATTATTAACCCCATTCTTGGAATAGCCACTTGGAATAATTTATTATATTTTGTTAAGAGGGAAAAAGTATTTAAACTTTTATTTATAAATAATAAATAAATAAATGATTTATTTATCATCTAAAGAAATAACAAACAAATAAGGATTTATTTAATTATTTCTAAGGGATTTAGTCAAATTTGACAAAGAATAATAATTAATTATTCTTAGAGAAAAATAAAATAATTAATGATTTAACTGTTTATTTTTCATCATTGGGTCAAATATGACAAGGAATAATAATTAAACAATGGTTTAATTAATTATTCCTAGAAGAAAATCAAATAAATAGTGATTTATTTAATTATTCTTCATGGGTTTAACTGTAAATTACTTAACAAAGGTGGTTTATTAAGTAATTTCTCACAGTGAAAGCAATTTTACTATGGTAAAATTGACTTTACATGGTGTACTTAGATCCATCTAGTAAATTAAGCTAGATGATCAATTTTTTGGTGATAACATGGTCATCCACACAGAACACGGGCCCTCGCAGTTCATATAGACACAAGGAAAGTTGCAGAACGATCGCCATCAAAAATGGTCCACATACTTGCAACAGTTCCATTTAAACATTAAGTACAAGAAGGGAATCACTAATAATCTTACACACCACCTCAACCAACCACCGGTTATGGCGTTGACCACCATGCTCGAATCTTGTGGACACGAGACTTTGGGGTGGTTGCATCTTTAGAAGAGTGATCCAGAATTCGCCAACACATACCAGATGCTCCTAAAAGGAAAGCAAGTTCCTTATTTTCACCTCCAGGGTGCAATATTATGCCACCTGGGATAACTCTGTATTCCTTCGAGTGAGAATTCCGAAATGATTTTGAAGGTGCACTACATACGGATCGTTGAACATTTCGAAGTAGAGAAAACAGTGGCATTAACATAGAAGTATTTTTATTAGCCAAACCTTCGACGGGATGTTGGGAAGTACATCAAATCATGCATTTCATGTGTTATTGCCAAACAAACCATCAAGAAGCAAGGCTTGTATACTTTGCCTACTCCTAGTCGGCCTTGGGAATCCATATCCATGGATTAAATGTTGGGCATTCCTTCTACTAAGCATGGCAATGACTGTGTTTTCGTGGTCATTGACGGATTCTCTAATATGGTCATTCGGACGGCCTGCAAGAAAAGTATCACAACAAAATCCACTGCTAAGTTATTCATTAAACAAGCGTGGGTACATTTTGGGGTCCCACAGTCCATTATCTCAGATCCGGAAAGCAGGTTCCTAAGTACATTTTGGTCAAGTCTTTGGTCAATGCTAGATATCAAGATCACTAAGTCCACGGCCTTCCACCCCCAAATTAATGGCCAACAAACATCGTCAACAGGGTGATCGTGCACATTTTGTACATGTACAACTCGAAGCACCCGCGCACATGGGATGAAAGTCTCCCCTATGTCTAGCATAATTACAACAGAGCTCTCCATATCTCAACTTGCCAGAACCCCTTTCAGGTGGGATTGGGATTCTTGCCACTGTGTCCTATTGATGCGGCCATACCATTTGCAGTTATTCAAGTAGATTCGGCTCAGTCCAGGATGAAGGTGATAGGGCTAACAGATTCATTGAGCACATTCAGCACATCCGCCAGCAGGTCCATGACATATTGGACAGATCCAACGCTAAGTACACCGAGCGTCATGATCAACATCAGGTGCCACACAGGTTCTACATGGGTGACAAAGATTAGTTACATTTGCAAAAGGAGTGTCTCATTAGGGCCCACTGCAAGCTTCGCCCACTCCGATATGGGCCTTATACCATCACTAAGGCTATGGGTGACAATTCTTTTGAGCTCATCATTCCCCCATTCCTTGGCCTGCGCCCAATGTTCAATTTGGACCGCCTTCGACCATACTTTACACCATTACTGGACATATCAGACATTGCAGAACAACTCACACCAACAAAGCTAAACCCAAACTGCATGGAAAAAGCCACAACTGATTATATCATGGACACACATATCAAGAAGACTCACCAGCAAAAGATCCAATTGTATCAGGTTGTCAAAGCTACCCAACTCCTGCACCAAGGTAAGTGGCTCACTAGGGACCAAGTTGAGAAGAAGTTTCCCCTTCTCATGGAGGCACTCGACGCAATGGGGACCATTGCTTCCTAAGGGAGGAGGACTAATCCAGGTGGATGATGGTGGCCACCCGCCTTTTCCTCTTGGACCCCCATCGTTGTTTCTTTTTAGTTTCCCTAATTGTAACACAACTTACTATTTTTGGCAGTTTTTCAGGTCTTAAACTTCCGAAGCCATTTTGAGGGACTAAAAAACGTTTTTAAGGAAAATAAAAAGACTAGAAAAGTGCCAAACCAATTTATTTGTTAATTTTTTGCCTCCTCACTAAGATTTTTAAAACGAGGTATTATGGTATCCAAATGGAGATCATATGCCAAAGTTATGGGCTCGGGAAGTTGACATTTCAAATTACCCCAACAGAGCCCACAAGCTTTTGGTGGTTCATCTATTAGGGTTAGTTTTTTGGTTTTTTAGGTTATCATTGTTTCTCAATGATAAAAAGGCCATCAAGCCTCATTGTAATAGAGTTCATAGGCGTGTAGCCGCCACAACTGTTCTCGGAGATAAGCTACCATTGCCCGAGCTAATTTATTTCCATTCTGTGTGTAAGCATATTTCAATTCTTTGAGATTACTGAAATGAAATTTTATTTCTGTTGCATCTTGGTGTTTATGTTTGTATCTATATTCTATTGCATTCATGTATAAGTTCATATCAGTGGTATCAGAGCGGTCTTCCCTTTCTCTATTTTTCTTTTCTTGTACCCAGCAAGGTCAGGGTATAAGGAGTTAGGGCTTGAATTGATTGAACTTGCAAGACCAATCTCACAAACCCTGATGGCCTCCCATGGTGGAAGAAAAGAAAGACGAGGGATTTTGATATCCTTTCAAAATATTGTTCAAGGAAGCCCTAGAGAAACAAAGGAACACAAGGATGGATAACTTTGCCTAGATCCTTCAGCAGCTACCCACAGGCGACGCATTTGCATCCAGCAACCACTCTGGAGGCGCCACTCCATTTAAGGTACAATTCAACTTTGACATTCCCATATTTTAAGACCAGGTAGATGAAGATGTCGTAGATAAACGGTTAAATATGTTGGAACGATATTTTTGGTTCATGACTTTTATAATTAGGAAAAGATTACTTTTGCACTCCTTAAACTTCCCCCCCATGTCAAGGACTGGTGGGAAACCTACTGTGAATAGAAGGATGAGAGGGAATCCTCATTGTTTTCAGTCGAACCCATTTGGAATTCTTTCCAAGACGCCATCAAAGAACAATATTACTCTGTCGGGAGCTATGAATATAAATACATAAAGTGGGCAACGCTGCGGAAAGGAAGGGACCAAGACGTGTCAAAGTTCACAAATATTTTATATACCCTTTGCACAAAGTTGGGTATCAATGATTCTAAGCAGCATCTGGTACTCAAGTACCGCAGTTATCTACACAAGTACATCATGGACGAGATGGAGTTTCTGGAAATCTCCCCGCCTTGTGCCTCCTATCGATACACTATCAAGATCAAGCATAAATTTAAACAGAAGAAGCAAGACTTTGGATTTGTGAATCCGAAGCAAGGGAAAGGCGCTTCCAAACCGCAGAATAAAGGACAAATCCAAGGTGGGGTGACCCAGAACAACCCACTGAAGTTGCAAGAAAAAAAACACCACAAAGACAAAGAAGGACACAAGGAAATGGTGTGAGTTTCATAAGATCCCCACTCACAACACAAGTGAATGTCGAGCCAAGCAGTCACTGGTGGCCGAGCTAAAAGCTTCTGAATTAGATGCAAGTTCTGACTCTGAGTCAGAACCCAACAATGGGAATGACAAAGGGAAATAGATTATTGATGCAGAGCCTATTGTCATTTTTTCCACCTCCAAGCTCCAGAAGATTGAGCCTGAATATCGAGAGGAACAGGAACAACACTTCCACTCATAAATGTGGGTGAAGGGTTCTCCGGTGCAGTTCATTGTCAACAGTGGAAGCCAAAAGAACTTCATTTCAGTAGAGGTCGTGAAATGTCTGGGCCTACTGACCACACCACACCAGATGTCGTACACCATCAGGTGTCTTCACCAAGGATGAGATCTTCGCATCAGCCAACAATGTCGCCTTCCTTAGAGCATCAAGCCCTTCACATATGAGGTATTATGTAATGTTTCTCCTCTTAAAGTTTTTGATGTATTATTAAGCCAACCATACTTATGGAAGTGTCATGATGTGTATGAGTATAGGCCTCGCACTGTTATTATTTCTTTGAGCAATAAGTTATACAAGATACGGGAGGTAGCACTGCCTATCATCATTTCTTTGATCTCTGCGAAGCAATGCAGTAAGATAATTTCCCAGACTGTGAATTTTTTCTTCCTTGTGATTCTCCCTCAAGGCAAGACGAAGGTTTTGGCCACATCCACAACCTCCATACACAGCTCCTACGCACAACAGCAGTAGATGGACAAGGTCGTGGAGAAGTACAGGGATATCTTCACCTCACCCATAGGGGTACCCCTACACTATCAGGTCAAGCACTCCATCTATCTGACCTTGAGCGTATCGCTACCCAACATGTCTATCTATCAATGCTCTGTTCTAAAGAATGATGAAATCAAGAGGTAGATTCATGACCTATTGTAGAAAGGGCACATCGGGTCGAGTTCATCACCCTGTGGGAGCCCAATCGTGTTGGTATAGAAGAAGGATAGGAGCTGGAGACTCTGTATTAACTATCGACTGCTGAATAAGATCATCGTCTAGAATAGGTATCCAATCCCACAGATTTATGACCTTCTGGACCAGCTCAAGGGGGTCAAATATTTCAGCAAGATTGACTTGAATTCTGGTTATCACCAGGTACCAATCCAACCCTCTGATGTGTGTAAGACTGCCTTCAAATCAAACGAGGGACTTTTCGAATGGTTGGTCATGCCTTTTGGGTTGATGAAGGTCCCCGCAACCTTCATGATGCTGATGGATGACATCTTGCGGCCCTTCACCAAATCATTTGTGGTAGTGTATTTGGATTACATCTTGATCTTCAACGAGTCTAGTTTGGAAGAGAACCTCCACCATATTCGACAGGTCCTCCAAACCCTACGAAAACACAAATTGTGTGCTAATCTAAAAAAATGCACTTTTGGTATGACCCGGGTTCAGTATCTGGGGTACATCATTGATGAGTGGGGTGTGCATGTGGACCCATCCAAGATAAAATTTATTTGAGATTAGCCAGCCCCAACCACTCTAACGGAGCTCTGTAGCTTTCTGGATCTTGCCAATTTATTCCACAGGTTTGTGTTGGGGTTCTCTCATATCACTTAGCATTTAAGTCAAGTCACCAAGGGTGGAGCGAAAGGAAAAATCTTTTGGTATGAATCCCAAAAAAATGTGTTTGTCGAGTTGAATCATCGTCTTTGCTCTGCACTAGTGCTCACATTATCAAACCTGCATCAACCATTTGAGATTGAGACAGATGCCTCCGACTATGCCATTGGCGCAGTTATTACTCAGCAGGGGCACCCAATGGCATATCATAGTGAGACACTTTCATACATAGTATGAAAGTATCCCACCTATGAAAAAGAGATGTATTCCATTGTTCAGGCCTACCGACAATGGAACCATTACATTCTGGGGAAGGAAACTGTCATCCACAGAGACCACCATCCCCTACAATTCATACAGACACAAGGAAATTTGCATAATGATCACCATCAGAAATGGTCCACATACCTGCGATAATTCCATTTGAACATTAAGTACAAGTAGGTAAGCATGGATAATGTTCTGTATTAGCTCATTCTACCACCGTTCATGCCGCTGACCACTGTGCTCGACTCTTGTGGGCACGAGACTTCGAGGTGGACGCATATTTACAAGAGCAATCTAGAATTCGAAAATACGTACCATATGCTCCTGGAAGGCAAGCAAGTTATTGACTTTCACCTCCAGGGTGCACTGTTATGCCACCTGGGACACCTCTTTGTTCCTTCAAGCAAGCGTGCCCAGATGATTATGGACGCACTACAATCAAGTCATTGGACATTTCAGAGTAGAGAAAATAGTGAGAATGTTACAGAAGAATTTTTATTAGTCGAACCTTCGACAAGATGTTGGAAAGTACATAAGGTCTCGCATTACATGTGTCATTTCGAAACCGACCATCAAGAAGCAAGGCCTGTATACTCTTCTACCTACTGCTAAACATCCTTGGGAATCCATCTCCATGGATTACATGTCGGGCCTTCCTTTTATTAAGCATGGCAATGACTATGTTTTCGTGGTCGTCGATAGGTTCTCTAAGATGGCCATTTTGGCAGCTTGCAAGAAAAGTATCACAGCAGAAGCCACTGCTAAGCTCTTCTTTAAATGAGTGTGAGTACACTTTGGGATCCCACAATCCATTATATTAAATCAGGATAGCAGGTGCTATCCTTGAGTACATTTTGGTCAAGCCTCTGGTCGATGCTGGATACCAAGCTCACTAATTCCACGGCCTTCCACCCCCAAACTGATGGCCAAACGAAGCTCGTCAACAGGATGATCATGCACATTTTTGCATGTACAACTCGAAGCATCCACCAACATGGCATGAAAGTATCCCTTATGTCCAACACAACTACAATAGATCTCTCCATAGCTCAACTGGCCACATCCCCTTTTAGGTAGGATTGGGATTCCATCCACTATGTTCCATTGATGTGGCCATACCATTTGCAGTTACTCCGGTACATTCGGTTGATGTCTAGGACAAAGATAACAAGGCTAACAGCTTCCTTGAGCGCATTCAGTTCATCTTATAGTGGGTCCATAACAAATTGGACAGATCCAATCCTAAGTACAAGCAACGTCATGATCACCATCGGGTACCACACAGGTTCCAGGTGGGCGACAAAGTTTGGTTACATTTGCAGAAGAAGTGTCTCATTGGGACCCACTGCAAGCTTCGCCCGCTCTGATATGGGCCTTACACCATCACTAAGGCTGTGAGAGGCAATGTTTTTTAGCTCATCATTCCCCCATTACTTGGCATGCACCTAGCATTCAATGTGGATAGCCTTCGGTCATATTTTCCACCATTATTGAACACATCATACATTGTAGAACAGCTCATACCAACATAGTTAAACCCAGACTGCATGGAATAGGCCACAACTGATCAGATCATGGACACATAGATAAGGAACACCCACTAGCAGAATATCCAATTGTATCAGGTTTTCAAAGTTGCCCAACTCTTGCACCAAGGCAAAGGGCTCACCAGGGACAAAGTTCAACAAAAGTTTCCCCATCTCATGGAGGAACTCAACGCAATGGGGATCGTTGCTTCCTAAGTGGGGAGGATTGATCTAGGTGTATACTGGTGGCCACTCACTTATTCCAATTGGATCTCCAACATTGTTTATTTTCAATTTCCTTAATTGTAGAATAACTTACTATTTTTGGCAGTTTTCGTGTCCTAAACTTCTGAAGCCATTTTGAGGGACTAAAAGGCATTTTTAGGGAAAACGGAGAGATTGGAAAAGTGCCATGATAGTTAATTTGTTTTTTTGGCCTTCTCTTTGAGATCTTTGGAACGAGGTATTATGATAACCAAAAAAAGATTGTATGCCAAAATTACAACCCCCAGATGTTGACGTTCCAACTTACCCCAATGTGGACCACAACCTTTTGGTGCTTCATCTCCTAGGTTTAAGTTTTGGATGTTTAGGGTTTCTCATTATTTCTGGATTATAAAAAGGCCACGAGCCTCATTATAACAGATTTCAAAGGCATGTATTCGCCACATCTCCTCAGAGATAAGCTACCATCGCCCAAGGTAGTTTATTTTCATTTTGTATGTAAACATATTTCAATTATTTGATATTATTGAAATGAAGTTTTATTTTTGTTGCACCTCAGTGTTTATGTTTGTATCTGTATTATATTGCATTCTTGTATAAATTTGGATCACGAACTCCCATGCTAATCTGAACACCTGCATATTCAAAAACAATGTTAAAAACATCTTTGTTATGTTCTTTAGTGAGAGATCCCTTCTCTACCTCTTCCTTCTCTGCCTTCTTTTGTTTTGTCATTGCATTATAATTTTCATTTTCTTCCCTTTTACCAACCTCTACTATTGCAAACATGTTGTCTTCCACTTGGCTTCCAATCACAAGTGGGTTTCTCTCACCAAATAACAACATATCAATATATTCTTTTTGTTGCATCATGTGCAACCACTCATCACTAGTTAATGGTTCTTCATCAAATTTAACATAAACAATTCCAATTGTTGGATCCACCAAACCACTTGATGCTCTATTGATAGCTTTATTTATTCCAAACTCAGTTGTTGCTTGTTCACACACTACTTCATGAGTAGTTCTAAATGATTCATAACTTGTGGCTACAGTGGCAGCTTCAACCTTCAATTCTTCATCAAACATGGCGCTTACCATATTGCCACAATCAATCCATGTTTCAAAAAAGAAACCACACATATCATCAACGTAATGTTCATCCACCCTATGGTGGGATATCCAAGCATGCATGTGCTCATTAACAATTTCAACTTCACTAAATTCATCAGTTGCTGCTGGATTCACCGATGCACATCTCACTTTGCAGTCATCATCTACATGTGTTTTGTCAAAGTGGGATTCATTATCATCTGCTCCATCCACGTTACAATGGAGTCCTTGAGAATTTATATGATCTTTCTCTTTTTCACACACAGAGGCTTCAACTTCTCTCTCTGCAATCTTTGCTACATCTTCTTCATCCATATGCAGTATTATGGGGTTTCACTTTTATAGTTTTCACAACCATCATCCACTTTTGAGTGAGATTCTCCAAGCTATGTTTTCCTCTCAAAGCCTTTCTCATCTACTTTCAGATCTACAGTTGGCTTCTCTTCTTGTAACATAACCTGTTGTTGCATGTCACTCCCCCTTGCACCAAATTCTTTTTCCAAGATTTTCCACGTTTCCTTGGAAGTTGTAGCTTTTGCTACCTTGCGCAAAAACTTCTCATCCAATCCCCATCTTATAAAATCCGATGTTAAAGCATTGCATACTTCATCATATGGGTTATTAAACTCGTACTCAATTACCTCTTTAGCTCGAAGAAAAATTTTGATAACCCAATGATCAAAATATTTACCAGTAAACATAGGAGGTGATATAAAATCAAAGCTACACCAATCACCCTTGATTTATTATTTGTCTTCTGCTAGACTTCTTAGTCCCTTGACTGCGACCTGGCCCTATCTAAACATGGCAACAATCTTTACCTCTTCTTTATTATTCCTTTTCTTAATCTTCTTCAGTCGCGCTTTGCAGACCGTGGCTGTTGTCTTTCCTCTTTCTTATAGATGTTTTCCTAAATGCATAAGGCTATCTTCCATATCGCCCCCGAAAAAAATATGATTTTCAATATGTGCCCTCGTAAGGCACAATTTTCACCCAAAAAACACTGTCATACCTCACAAAACACCAAAACATTTTTGAAGACTGGCAAACTTTGTAAAGCGCTCAACTTTCTTGTTAATTAAATACTTCTAAATCTTTTTGAAAAACACTTTATTTGCAAACATTTTCTTCTTTAATAAATAAAACCTTATATTCCTTTTATAAAAAAACACTCCTAGTACGGGAAAGCTCTGATGAAGGAGCACCATGAGGGCGAAAATGGTGGAACCCTAACCCTAGGTTCGATACAGACTGGAGTTTCCTCCATGGCGTCGATCGGTCTGTGTGCAGGTTTATCGGGTCACTGACAGGCAACTACGCGACAACAGCTTTCACGGTTTTCTTGGAACTGGTAACTCTGCGGTCCCCCTCCGGTCCTCCCAACGCACAGTCACTCCGCACTATCCGTCGGGCGGTCTCCTGGGTGGTCTCCACTGGAATCACTGTATTGACAGGCAGCATGGATGATGAAGAACTGGTTGACTACGAGGCGGACCCCACGCCTCACCAGGACATCTGGGCACACCCACATCTGACCTCTATGAAACCCCGGTGTATAGAACTTGCTTCTGAGACAGCTGGCCCTTCCCAGCACCCGCATCTGCCGCTATCAGGCAAGAAGAAGCCCTCGGATTATCACCTGGCTGACACTCCGACCCTTGAATGCCCACCCCTATCACCTGCTACGCTCCACCTTTTGGGCAACTGCCTTCAGCCCTCGCCTTCGTTTCACTCCCCGCTTCTGAACCCTTCCCACCCTGCTTTACCTATCCCCCCTCCGCCTCCGCCTCCATCCACCTCACCTACACCCTCCGTCTCATTCATGCCGCACAACCCACAGGTTTCTTTGCGCCCCCCCTGTACTCTTCTACCGGGCAACAGCAGTACTGGTCCTCGCTCCCCCATCCGCTCGGGCTGTTTTAACACACCTCCGCTTCCGATTCGTTCTGCGGGATCCGCTCAGCACAGTTCATCAGACCCGTGCCGCAGACTTCTAAAGGACCTCCCTTTTGGCAAGCGCACAGAGAAACTAAAAAAAGGCAAGTGCCTCCGCGCTATCGATTCAGATTTCAACATCACATTTGGCGAAGCTCAGCTGCCGGATGTTATGGAAACTGCACGAAAAGTCCTGGTCGGCAGGGTCCGGGGCCGCACCTACACTGTGGAAAGACTCAAGCTATGGGCTGAGGAGATTTGGGGCACTCTACTCAAAGAACTACCGGATATCAGGGTACTCGCGAGGGGCTGGTTCGCTTTGCACTTCCACAGGCCTGAATACACCCAATGGATTCTCTCCCAATACTGGCATATCGAGATGGCTCCGGTCCTACTAAAGCGCTGGGATCCCCTCTTCGACCCGGAGCGTGAACAATTGGGAGCTGGACCCATATGGGTCCGTCTTCCTGGATTGCCCATGCAATTTTGGAACCCGTATGTATTCAAGAGAATCGGCGATACTCTCGGCACTTATTTGGAGCATGACAAATCCTATGAGAAAACTGGAATTATGACTTTGGCACGCATCCTCGTCTACCTTGACACCAGGCCGGGTCTGGAGGAGAAAATCACCCTGCATCACAGACATTTCTCGCGCAAGCAGCTGTTGGACTACGAGGGAGTACCTTTCCGTTGTCGCAGATGCCATAAAATTGGGCATCTCTACAAGGACTTCCCACTGAATTCGGGGGTGACCTCCGAGGATACCAAAGGTCCCAGACAGCAGCCCTCAGTGGAACAAGACAAAGGAGTTAATCTTCCTAAGGACAGGGAGCCGACGCAACATGAGACTCCTACAGAGCAGGCCATTGATGGCGCTAAGAAGAATGCCAGAAAAAAGGCTTCATCTACACCTACCCTGCCGCGCATTCGTTCAAAGACCGCGGAGACTGCTACATCTCACCCGGGTAATGTCTCTGTCCCTATCAGTTCTCAAAATTTTACTGATGTCTTGCATTCTGTTATGCATTCATCTTTGCAGTCCCCTCATACTAATCATGATCCCTTTCCCTCCATCCCCTGCACCATTGCACCCCCTCCTCCCACCTTCTCCACCACACCCTCCTCTCACAAAATGGAGCTGGGCCTCCCCGAACCCTCATCCTCCCCGGTCGGCTCCGGTTCACACCCCTACCATCTCAGACCCCGGGCTCGATCCAGGATGCTTGGTCTGGGACCATCCCCTGGTCGTCACCGCAAACCAAAAAGGGGTAGACCATCTCAAATCAACTCAGCCATTCAAAATGTTGTTGCTGATGTCGCCCAGGGGCGACAGTATACCATTGAACGGGCACTTAGAGCAATTGCGCCCCTGACTTGTGGTTCCCCATGATCTGGCTCTCCTATAACTGCAGGGGATTAGCCAACCCCAAAAAACGATTGGCTCTGAAAAGACTTTTGTATGAATCAAGATGTGATATAATATTCCTACAGGAAACCTTATGCACATCTGAGGTGGCTATGCGAAGCCTACAGGCTCTTCAACCGGGCTGGATATTCCATGGATTGGATGCTTGTGGCCGTTCAGGTGGCCTGGCCATCGGCATAAATCCAAGAAAAAGCAGGCCCCTCTCCATATGGGGGGGAAGGGGTTTCCTGGGTATGGACATCCACATGGGCGATTTGGGTTTCCCTATCAGGATTATCAACATATATGGACCCAACCATAATAGGCTATCATT
Source organism: Pinus tabuliformis (assembly GCA_031772625.1). NCBI lineage: Eukaryota > Viridiplantae > Streptophyta > Pinopsida > Pinales > Pinaceae > Pinus > Pinus tabuliformis. The sequence goes on from CM062817.1 coordinate 1,259,468,573, forward strand.
TTGGCAGGACTTTCTGAATGGAAATCTCATTACTCAGCACACAGTTCTGGGGGGCGACTTCAATTTCTCCCTGGGGGTTGGAGAATCCTGGGGACATCATGCTCAGTCTGACCCTATTGCGGACCAAATGAATATGTTAATTGATGCACACAGACTAGTGGATATTCCCATGAACAAGAAGATCCCAACTTGGCACAATCAGCGTACTGGTGACGCAGCTCTGGGGAGGCGTTTAGACAGATTTATGATGCATGAAGATCTGATCCCTTTGTTTCCCCTATATCGACAATGGGTCAGCACTGGTGGTCTCTCTGATCACCATCTGATTCTTCTACAGGTCAGCGATAAAAAATAAAGCCCCGTTCCCCTTTCAAATTTTTCGCTGGATATCTTAAAGAGCCGGATTTCATTAATATGGTCTCGGATTTTTGGGCATCTCAACCTCCCCTGAGAGAGCAGAGGAAGGCAGCGGATTTTTGTGATAGGCTAAATCAGTTAAAAAAACTAACTGAGACCTGGGCGAGGAGAAAGCGTCACAGCGATGCACAGTTGCTAAATGACACTGAAGCACAGATAGCACTATTGACAGACGAAAAAGGGACAGGCTACCTTACTGATGCCTCGAAATCAATACTGAACCAGCTGCTTGGACAAAAAACAAAGATACTACAAGAAAAAGAGGAGCTCTGGAGGCTCAAAAGCAGAGCCATTTGGCTCAAAGCTGGCGACAGTAATACCAAATACTTCCATAATCTTGCCAATGGCAGAAAGGCAGCAAACACTATCTGGAAATTGCCAGTTGAACCAGATGGATGGGCATCCACGCATCAACAACTTGCCAAATTGGGAGTATCACATTTTAAGCAACAATTCACTGCTCCGAATGACATCAATCTACCGGACATCATCAATCTTGCAGGTCATTTTCCTAGATTTGTGGGTCAAGAGGATATTGAAGATCTCATTCAACCAGTCACCATTCAGGAGTTGGAAAGCACCCTCAAATGGTTCAAGAAGGATAAGAGTCCGGGGCCGGATGGATGGCCAGTGGAGTTTTATCTTGCTTTCTATGATATGCTGGGCGAGGACTTATTGGAGGTCATTGAGGAGAGCCGGATCACTGGGCACATCCACCCCCCTATGAACTACACCCTCATTGCCCTGATACCCAAAACCGATGACCCTTCATCCTTTAATGACTTCCGTCCCATTTCATTATGTAATTGCCTATACAAAATCATCGCTAAAATTATTGCAAATCGCATAAAGCCTATTCTGTCCGCACATATCTCAGCTGAACAATTTGCCTTCCTCCAAAATCGCCACATCCAAGAGGCCATAGGCACTGCCCAGGAAGCCTTACATTCCATCAAGCAGAAGAACCTCAAAGGCATATCCCTGAAGATCGACCTTGCTAAGGCCTTTGACAAGGTAAACTGGCTCTATTTGAAGATGATACTCACACATCTGGGTTTCCCCCACATTCTCATTAACTGGATTATGGGTTGCATATCATCTGTCTCATATGCTATCCTCATAAATGGCTCGGCCTCCACTCGCTTCAACATCAGCAGAGGAATCAGACAAGGGTGCCCTCTCTCCCCTCTCCTCTTTCTTATTGTCATGGAGGGGCTCAGCAGACTCATAGCATCTGCAAAAAGAAATGGAGACTTCAGTGGACTTAAAATCACTGAGCAGTACTATCTTACTCATCTACTGTTTGTCGATGACATTCTAATTTTCTTGAATGGAAGTGTCCGGGACTCCATTGCTCTAAATGATATTCTTCAACTCTTTTGTAAGGCTACGGGCATGGTGATCAACAGAGAGAAATCTACCAGGTCAACGGCGGGGTGCACAAACCAGGAATCTCTACTGGCGTCACAGCATTTCCCCTTCTTGGAAATCAATCTGCTGGATGGATTCAAATACCTTGGCTTTAGACTAAGGCCGGATGGGTACAAAATCGAGCACTGGTCTTGGATCATCAACAAAATTGAAAAAAGAATAAATTGCTGGCAACATCGTCTTCTATCTAAAGCAGGTAGACTTCTGCTGATCAAATCTGTCCTTGAGGCTACCCCAGTGTACTGGATGTCCCTCACATGGATCCCAAAGGGCATCCTCCAAAAAATCCAACAAATATGCAACAGATTCCTATGGAATGGGAACAAGAAAGGGAAGATATTTGCCTGGACGAGATGGTCAACAGTCACTACTCCAAAGAGATGGGGAGGGTGGGGACTTAAAGCTCTCTCGGAATTTGCACAAGCGTTAACTGCCAAGCAAGGCTGGTCTCTACTCAAACAGCACAGTCTCTGGGCGGATGTCATTCATCAGAAGTATATTTGGCCCTCAAATATCATTGATTGGATCCGTAGACCTCATTGGAACCGACAAGGCATATCTGTGATCTGGAAGGCCATCCTTAATGCCATGCCTCTTATTCGAGACAATCTTTTGTGGTGTATTGGAAATGGATCACAAGTCCGCATAGGCTTAGACCCTTGGCCCGGTTCTGGAAATGCGCACATTCTGCCGGAGGGGCTGGTTCGATATCTTAATAACAGAGGCATTAAATATCTAGCGCAGATTGGAGATCAGCAACACTCTTCCATCTTCACCCAGGCATGGATAACAGATCGACAGTGGCAACTGACAGATGAATGGCACTTAAACTGGAAAGACTACATTCAAGCTTTAACAGAATCACATGTCAGGCTAAAAGAGGATGAGGATGAGCTTATTTGGGCAGTTGCCAAATCTGGTAACTATGCGCCGAAGTTAGGCTACTATAAACTGATTGAGGCAAAGAACCCCGACCTGCATAAAAGCTGGTGGACAGCTCTCTGGCACCTTCAAGCTCAACCAAGAACTCGTCTTCTCATGTGGAACATCCTTGCAGATAAATTACCCACTGGATCCAATCTCAGGAAAAGAACATTTGCTGGACCGACTTGGTGTGTCCTCTGCAGGAAAGAGGAAGAAACAACTCCACATCTATTTCTTACCTGCGAAGTCACAAAGGATATATGGAACCAGGTCACTCAGGCTCTCAATATCAATACAGCTTGGCAGGGGGATGATATACCAACGGCTTGGGAGCTGTGGTGGAACGCAGTGGCTTCAGGCAAGTCCAGGAACTTACCGCTATTGGTGTCCTGGCACATCTGGAATCGACGGAATGCAATCATTTTTTAGGATTATATTACAAACTGGAACCTTCTTCCACCTTCCATTTGTGCGGCATATTTGGAGATCCCCTTTGAAAATAAACAGATCACCCCCAGGAATATTACACCAGAAATCATAAACAAGAATATATCGTGGGCATACTTTGATGGGGCAGCTCCGAGACAAGGATGTGGGGGGGTGCATTTTTTTCATCTATCAGACTCTCACTATTTTCACCTGAGAATGGGACTTGGCCCTGGCACAAACAACCATGCTGAACTAATTACACTGAGACATCTCCTCTATTTTGCTTTGTCCAAAAATTGCCGGCATCTACAAATTTTTAGGGACTCTAAGATTGTGATTGATTGGGTTAACAACAAATCCATCTGTCATGCATATTCATTGAAACATATCTTGGAAGAAATTGTTTTTTTCAAAACACATTTTGACCAGATCACTGTTTCTCACATTTTCAGGGAAAGAAATTCAACCGCTGACCGACTCTCGAAAGAAGCGGCGGATCGTCCTCTAGGAGATTGGCTGATCGAGGAACACAAGCCGGAAGGGATGCACAGATTTTTCCATCGCCCATATATGGATGGCCTCCCACAAGGTGACAATGCACCCATCTAAATTTTGGCTCTACATTGATATATATTGTATATAACAAACTCAGCACAGTTATTTTTATTTTCCTTTTGCATATGTATAGCGGTTATACTTTACAGACCTGCTTTTTTGTAATTTTGAGACATTGCACCTTTCTCTGAGGGATACAGATCCACCGTATCTCTGTGGGCACTTTGATGAAATTTTGTTTTTTTGAACAGTGGTGAAAACCACACTACAGCATATGCCAATGGCATCAACAGCATGTAATTTCTTTTAATGGAACAAACAAACAAACAAACAAAAACAAAAACAAAAAAAACACACTCCTCTCATAAAAAAACCTTTATATCGGACAGTAGATGATGTACTTTGCATATGTAACATAAGAAACATAATACCGTGGATAATCTGGATCATGATACTCCAAAAAACTACCACATAAGCTTAAAGTGTAACATGGTTCATAATACTAAACTATATTGTTTTGGGCCTCTAATCCATTGGAATGAAATGGCATGTACAGTGAATTTGTTTTAGTTTGACTATAAATAAAATACATGATTTTCTTTCTTGGAGAAAAAACTTATACTCAAATATGCAAACTAGAATCGATGCCTCACCACACACATGTGCATGAAATGGGTTTTCCCACCACACTCAAATAATTTTCAATAACACATGATCACAAAGATAAATCATCAAAATATATGTGCATAATAGGTGACATAGGAACCATAAATAAGTACAACATCATAAATATTGATATAAAATACACTAAAAATTGAAATAAACACATCACAAATCATCACATGGAATAATAATAATAGCTGGATCATCAAATATGATTTCCTCAAAGAATAAAATGCATGTCATATTATTGTCTCAAAAGTCAAAGACTATCAATATCCATCTCAAGTCATTATAGTAGAGCACTACACCTTATATAATTGATTTCAATGTAAATGTCAATTTTAATTTCTATTCAATGTCAATTTCAATTTCAATTTTGGTTCCCTTGTCTGTTTCAATTTAAATTTCTATGTCAATTCCAATTCCAAATCTATCTCAATTTATATTTATATTTAGAATTATATCTTTTCATTTACACATTACAAATTGAAATAGAAACATGTAAGCATGTAAATTACTCCTTATATAGATGACCACAATTTATTTAAAGGAGTAAGTTAATAACTAACAAAACTCAACTTGTCAAATAAGATTTTTCCAATGATCAGAAAACTCATATATTATTGCACAAACCTAGTTTTTTATGACCACTTGTGACATGTGTGCTCTTTGTTTACTTGTTAACTTCTTCCTTATATAATTAATTTTAGTGTATATGTAAATTTCAATTTTTTTATTCAATATTAATTTGAATTCCAATTCCAATTCAATGTCAATTTCAATTTCAACTTCAATTCATCTTTCCATCTCAATTTATATTTCTATGTAAATTTCAATTTAATTACCATCAATTCTATGTCAATTAATTTTGTTAGTATGAAATTAAAATTATATTAATTTATTAGAAAAATTACAGGCTTCATAGTCTCGATTTTCCCTAATCTACCACTTGGGAAATCAAACTAATGAGAGAATATTAAACTTTTAATTGTCTATGTTTGATAATCAAAATGCAAGTCCAAAATTGGAAATTTTACAATCCAAAACTCTATGCTTTCTAACCATCCATCGTAAATTAAAAAATAGAAAACCAAAAACAAAAATTGAACCAGTAATAATGTATCATAAGGTAGAGATGAGTATGAAGGGTCCACCTCAATTGGCTCTCGACCATGCTTACAAGAGATTCATGGGTTGGGTGGCAAGCATAGGTGGTCTTCAATTCTCTACAAGTGAAAAAAAAGATAATTCATATAATGGAGCTCATCCAAAAAAATTATATCAATTTCAATTGCATTCGCAATTTATATTTCAATTTCAAATTATATTTATAATTATTATTTTATCTTTGTTTACACGTTATAAATTGAAATAGAAACATGTGAGTAAATTAGTCCTTATATAGATGACTACAACTTATTTAATGGAGTAAGTCAATAAGTAACAAAATTCAACTTGTCAATTGGATTTGATACACGCAAATGTTGGCGACTTACCAAAGTCAATAGTTGTTTTCTACTATTGGAAAAAGCTTATGGCCATAGATATATGCATAATAATTTTATGTGTACAAAATGCTCCCACTCTTATCTTTGATTCAACACTCGGACCTGTGGGCCTGAGTTCTGTCAGTCGTTGCCGGTTTTGATCATCCCCTTCCTCGGATTCGTTCCTCTTCTATCCCCCAACCACTCCCCCCCCCCCAAACTTTGTAGTTGAGCCACTGACCCGTCTTGCTCCATGTCCTAACAACCATATATGGTTGAGGCAACCCCCAAATCTTCCCTTCCTGGAGAAATTGAAGCGCTTAATTCCCTGGTAGCTTCTCTCTGAAGTTTCAAAAGTAAGAAGTATCTCGGTTTGTGAAGAATTTAGATGACATCACCAAAGTGGAGATCAATGCACCTCAAGCTAGGATTCGAGCCCTCCAGCTTGCATATCAAGGTCTTGCAGGGAATTTCATAAGCTTATGGCCCTCTCCTCACTCAGTGAGAGGTTGGATCGAAAAAAATAGAAGTCGTTGATTAAGGGTGATGTTGTTTCCTCTTTCTGTGATAAGGGTTATTTTACATTTTATTTTGAAAATAAAGTTGATCGAGATCTTATTTTGAACTGGCCCATACTTCACGGGCGTGCAAGGGTTGTATCTTGACCAATGGAACCCTAAGTTCAACTAGAACTATGATATCCCCAAGGCTATCCCAGTTTGGTTTAAGCTTCCCTATCTTCCCTTACATTGTTGGAATGATGCCACTTTCCGGTTGATCAGCAATGCACTAGGAAAATACATTGATTGTGCATAACCTAAGGATGGCTTATTCACTTGTGCAAGGATTTGTGTAGAAGTGTATATGGACAAGGGATGACAAATGGATATCAATCTTCTTATGGATATTTGATCTCATGTTTAGGAAGTAGATTAAGACCAATTACCCTTTAACTGCAAGGTGTGCCACGAGTATGGGAATTTTGCTCGAGGTTGCCCTAAATTGTTTGCATCCCAGGAGCAATAGAGTGAACATATGGAGTAATGGAAATAGGAAAAAAGGAAATGAGGGGGTAATCACCAGCAACAACAAAACCCTCAACCCTCGAATAAAATTCTCAACCCTGAGGGGTAGAAACTAGCGTCATCAAGAGGGGTAGCATGGGAATCATATCAAATATATGGATTCATGGTTGGTGGATATCGTTTTTCAATTATCACATAATTGGTAATAGAATGATAGCATAGACAACCCAACTCAGAAACATCCACAAACCAACTAATTGTTCCTCTGCAAAGTCAAGCTTTATATGTTTCATGATTCTGCCCTTCGAAGAGTCAAGAACCTTCTTAGCCACAAGAGACACAATCTCCAAAGGATTTGAGTAGTAGTTCAGAGACACACTCTAAGGATGATGAAGAGGACTTCCTTTAATCAAAATAGGTTACAGGGTCAACCAACAATGATAGCTTTGTCGACGAAAAATCAAATAAATAAAAAGAGAAGGAGATTGCAAAGAAGATACACAGATCAGGGTGAAAATCAAACCAATAAATCAAAAAGGAGAAAACAGAAAAGGATAAAGAGATATGGTTTCAACACACAATCCCTAGACAACTGGGAGAGCTAGGAAATAAAGGCACTCAAAAAGGCCTCAGGACAAGTCCCGGTAAAGGGACATCCTCCCCCAAAAGTAAATGATGATATTCCTCTCATGGAATTGTAGGGATCTTGGTTCCGAGAAAAGAATTGAAGAAACAAAGACCCTAATATCAAAGGAAATACCCTCAATTGTTCTAGTACATGAAACAAAGTTAAGTGAACATGAAATTTTGACAAAGAAGCACAAGCTTTGGAACAGAAGTAGTATGGAGATCGTAGATTCTCGCATGGAATCGGGCGGGCTATGTACAATCTGGGATCCAAACAAAATGCGGTTGTTGAATGTTGCAAAGAACACACACTAGTTTGCAACCACCTTCAAATGCCCTAGTGTGCAGCAAGTTTGTACCATCATAAATTTGTATATGCCACTTCATTTTTAGGAAAGACAAGACTGTTGGAGTTCACTCATGGCTCTTAAGGACATAGAATTTGGCAAGCATTATATCATTGATGGTGATTTTAGCACTACACTAAATCACAAGGAGAAAATGGGGGATCCCTGATTCGAGGTCCCTTTCAAGAACACATAGAGGATTTAATACACTCTCTTAAGCTTTTTGACATCAATCCATATCGGTATAAATATAATTGGAATAACAGAAGGACTAGTCAGGGTCATATTGCTACTCGTCTTTATCGTTTCTTAATCTCTGACTCCTTGGGATCCAACCTTACTTCCCTTTCCTTCATCTTTCCTTGTTATGGGTCAGGCCACCACCCCATCCGCCTCTCCCTTATGCCCCCACAAAATTTAGGACCAATTCCCTTTTGTTACTCTCCCCTTTAGCTTCATTCCCCTAGATTTTCTAATCTATTTAAGGTTTCCTGGTCAACATGGGTGGAGGGGAGCCCAGTTGTGATTTGGTAAACTAAGATAAAAAGACAAAAAAAGTGACATAAAAAAATGATTAAAATAGGGCAAGAATGGGAACCAAATCTCCAGCTAAGATGCAGAACACCAATTGGCTCTCATTCAAGAGAAAATGGAAGTTGACCCAATAACTAAAGAAAAGCTACAGAAGGAAGTTGACACCTTTAAGTCTTAGATTAAGTAGTTAAGACAAGAAGAAGAATTTTGGAGGCTTAAGTCCCATAGTGTTTTGCTTAAGGCGAGGGATCGGAACACTAAATACTTCCAAAAACAAGCCAAATTCAGAGAAAGAAGGAACAACATATTCGAAATCCAAGTCTAGGGGTAGTGAATCACGAATTTCAAGCTATTAAGGATGCGGCCACCACCTATTACAAGAATCTCTACCAAGAGATTCGAGTTTGCGGTCCAGAGGACGTGACCCATATGCTAGAATTGATCCCAAATTTAATTACTGAGGAGATAAATGCTCATCTCATTCACCCTCCATCAGCAAAAGAAATCAAAAATGTTGTTTTTTCCTTGCATCCAGACAAAGCTCCTAGGATTGGTGGATTTTTTGCCTCTTTGTTTTATTCATTTTGGGATCTGGTAAGTGTTGACCTCTGTAGAATGATTGGGTACTCACTCAAACGAATGTGCATCTATGGAGAAGTTACATTAGGGGAATTTTGAGGTCTAGAATGGGCCTCCCGAGGAAACTATAAAATAATAGTGAAAATAATAAAATAAGATTACATTACATCATGAAATTTTAGAGGGAAAAAGGAAAAAAAACTATTTTTTCAACTCGTATTTTCAACTTATCTCCCTATGGGTTTACTCAAATTTCAAGTGACAACACTTGTTGGATGCAGAATTTGAATCCTCATCCAATGAGTAGCCATGTTTCATACTTTATATGGACCCTACTACACGAAAAATGAGAAATACATGAAAAACACAATTGCAATCACGTTTTTTCATGTATTTCTCATTTTGTGTTTTTCATGTATTTCTCATTTTTTGTGTAGCAAGGTCCATCAAAATTATGCAGCGTGGGTACTCCTTGGATGAGGAATTAAATTTTGCATCGAATGAGTACTCCCACTCGAAATTCGAGTAAAACCTTAGGGATATAATTTGAAAATACAAGTTGAAAAAGTAGTTTTATTATTTTATTATTTTTTAATCTTTTTACTTTTTTACTCCAAAATGGTGAATCATCCCCCATGGTTGAAATCATCATCTTTAATCCTATTGGTCTTTATTTTGGTTGTACATTTTTCTTAGGAAGCTCATTTTAGACCTCAAAATTCCCTTAGTGACACTTCCTTTTTAGCCTCAATTCCTAAAGAAACCAACCCTTCCTCCTTTTCTAGATTTCAGCGAATCTCCCTTTTGCGATGTGTCCCACAAAATCATTTCAAAGCTTTTGGCATCACATCTTAAATGCTTCCTTTTGTATCTAATTCCTCCCAATCAAGGAGGGCTTGTTTGAGGCATGCAAATCTCAAACAATATAATCCTAATTCAGGAGGAAGTTGACTCTAGTTTGAATAGAGTTCATCATGGCATAATAATCAAGTTGTACATGGAAAACATGTTTGAACGATAGAGGCACAACTTTATCTTTAAATTCACGGGGAAAATGGGATTTGATCGTAAGTTTATCCAATGGCTTTCATTATGTATTTCCTCTCCCTGGATCGCCCCCTTGGTTAACGGCAGGGTGGTGGGCTTCTTTAAAGCTTCCAAGGGTTTAAGGAAAGGATATCCTCTTTCCCTATTCTCATACAGACACTCTCAGTTGTTTCTTAGAGCAAGATCGGTCCTCTTTATATATCTCAGGCATAAGATATACCCCTAGAATCAGACGTATCAACCATGGTCAATTTGTGGCGACATTATTATTCTTAGGGGAGCCTCTGCTCTTATTGTTAAGCATTTCAAATCCACCCTATATAAATTCCTCTCTACTTCAAGAGGACTTACTAATAATGCTTAAAGCCAAATTTTCATCTGGAATGCACCAGGGGCTAAAGCAAAGAAAATTGGAGGCATTTTGGGTTATAAATTCCATACAAAATGGAAGAAATTCAAATATTTAAGGGCCCCAATTTATTTGAAAAAACCCTCCCCCAAAACTTGGCAAAATATGTTGGACAAAATCAAAGGAAAATTAGAGAACTGGGGAGCTGAATTGATGAATATGGCAAGTCATCTTGTGTTAGTAAAGTCTGATATTTCACCTCTTCCAGTGTATCAATTTTCAACGCTCCTGGCACCTAAAGATTTTCTTCAACACATAGGGGCTTATCTCCATAATTTCTTATGGGAAGGAGGCAAAACGGAGACTAAGAAATTCCATTTGGTAAATTGGAAGAATATTAGAGCTCCAAAGATTCATGGAGGCCTAGGTATTTGGGACCCATCCTTGGTGAATATGTCTCTAGGAGCTAAGGTATTTTATAAGTTGATGTCACAACGTGATCTCTGGTGGGTGCATGTCATAAAATGGAAATACATGCAAGGGTTGAATTGGGAACAAGTAATCAGGGTGCACATTCAAGGCTCTCCAATCTAGAAATTGATGGATTCCTTTTTGAAATTGATTATGGATCATATTTTTAGGATTTTAGGTAATGGGAGTGGTATAAGTCTATGGGAGGACTCTACTCTAAGGAGAGAACCCCTAGGAAAGGATGAATCCTTACAGCCCCTCCGGGAATATATGTTACAAGAAGGAATAGTCACATTGGGCCAATTCTCACAATGGGATGATTCAGGTGCCTGGAAAAGTTGGAGGACTGATATGATTCTAAACCGGCTCACCCACCCGGAAGGAGAATTACTAAGTAAGCTATATGCATGCACCCATGTAAGTTTTTCTCATCGGGATAAAATAGGGTGGTTATCCTCTTCCTTCTCTTTGCAACACGGTTACAACCTCCTCCTATTTCAATCTCAATTTCCAAGGAAATCTTCCATTTGGAACAAGATATGGTCTCCAAATGAAATTCCTAAGGTAAATTATTTTTGTTGGCTTATGTTACAAAAAAAAAATATAACAGCAAAAAATATTAAAAAAACAAGGAATATTTGGGCCATCACGTTTCTCTCTGTTTGAAAGGTGGAGGAATCAATCTCTCACTTTTTTCTCTCGTGCCTCTACACAGTATCAGTGTGGAGTTTAGCAATGGGCTCTTTGTTCCATAGAATCAAGTGGGCATCGTACATACATAACTTATTTTCTTCCTGGCACAAAGCATATTCAGGCTCCCTTCGAACCAAATCAAATATCAAAGGCCCATGGATTGATATCCCTAAATAAATTTGTTGGCATATATGATTAGCAAGGAACAATGTGATTTTCAAATCCAAATATGTCTCAGTCAAGTATGCTACTCAGAAGGATATTTATTTTTTATTTGAGTACAACCCTCCCTCTCTAAACTAATCTTTGGATAAAATCAAGTACAAATGGATATCTCACTGGATTTCCCCCACCACTCCTCCCCCTTCTGTTAAAAAATGGAACCCTCCTCTAGATTGGTTGTTCCATCTCTCAACAAAAGAATTTTTAGACTAGCGGAGTGTAGATGGTGTTGCATACCACCAACATAAAAGAGATCTCCCCGATATGAGGTCCCAATTAGACCTCACATTGTTTGGTGTAAGAGTGCCATCCAGAATACAACATGGCTATCATTTACTTAAATATATTCCTTGGCTTAAGCAGATGGCCTGAGAGAGAAGCACACATGTGCTTTTGAATGAGAAAGAGAGTGTGCCTTGTGAATGTTCGATTACAAATGTATCAAGGTTCCTTCACTGCAAAGGGGGAACAAAGTGAGCCTCTAAAAGAGACATAATAGTACTAATCTAATGGAGACACACACACATATGAGAAAGACTCGTCTAACATGAAGTGAAATCGTTCACATAGATGTGACGATCGTTACAATCATTACAACACATTTCCGACAAGTTAACCACCAAAGCAACCGAAATAGTTCAATTACTTTCGTACATGTGAAAGCGACCATGAATCATAAATATTCAAAGAGTAGTCTTGAAACATCCACAATCCATGCACGGAAATGTTTTAGCCAAAAGGCTTCGAGTATTAAGAAAATATTCCAAGATACATGAGTACAATGAACATCACTAAATCTAATAGTGGAGCATTAGAGCCACTACTTTCTCCCCAAAAATACTAACTCTATCTCTTTAATGCCTTGTGGCAGAAGCCAAGGTTAAAATTCATTTACATGAGTAATGAGGATCCTTCTATAACTTGAGGCGTGACCATTCATATACTCATGACTCTTGAGTTTCCAACTTATAATGACCTTTGGACTTCTAGAACCTTTGGACTTCCAAATTGGAATTACATATGAATCTTGGTATTACATGCCTTTTGGACTTATATACATGCCTATTTTGTCCATACATGACTCCTCGAATTCGACCTTTTTGTTTTTACAATGATTACATCATTATATCATAATTTCCACATCATAATGTGATAAGGACATAACAAGTCACTACTATTGATGACTTGGACTTGTAGTCACTAATGACATGGACTTTCTTCAATGGTGACATAGTTGTTACTCATGTCTTCTGATTGTTGATGTCTTCACCCTCCACAACGTCTTTGATCTTATGGAGTCTTCAGGGTGCTTTGATCATCAACACTTCAATGTGTTCTTTGTTCTTTAATGCTTCCTTTGTCCACCTTCTTTTCCCAATCTTCTTTATACATGTTTTCCATGTTGTTCCTAAAATACCTGTAACTACAATCACTCATGGCAAGCAACCATCAACCCACAAAATCTCTTATTCTAACATGTTTCATGCATATTTTATGTTCATACCCTAAGAGTGCGCTTGGGGGGAGAAATGAGAGCTTTTGGGTGCAAGGGCGCACTTCAAAAGGCTGAAGGGCTGAAGGGAAGAATCTTCAAGGCTTTGGGATGCGCTCAAGAGAGAGATGCATTCAAGGGAGGGTGCAGGGCGCATGTTCGAAGGATGAAGGATGAGGCTTTGGGCTTCCCAAGTGCATTTTGTGCTCAAGGGAGACAAGGAGGGTGCATGGCACAGAGTTGGCTGAAAAGGCTTCAAGGTGCACTCATGCACTCAAGATGGAAAAGGAGGGCATAGTGTTGAAGGACGACAGATGATGCTTCAGGGCTTCAAAGTGGGCTCATGTGTTCAAATGGGTCAAGGAGGGCGGAGAGTGCATTGCAGAAGGCTGTAGGGGTTAAGATTCGGGTGTTTGGGGTGCGCTTATGCACTAAAGGAGGGCGCAGTCCTTCGATTCAAAGAAGTGCACTCAAAGTAATACTTGGTTCTTCAAGGGTGCATTTCAAAACAAGGAAGGGCAAAGATGCTTTAGGAGTGCGTTGTGCACTATTGGAGGGTGTAGGGTGCACTTCCAAACAATGAAATATTCTCAATCAAGGCTTAAGAGTTTTCTCATGCGCTCCTTTCCTTAAGGGGTTCACTTTGCAACCAAAATTTGTCTAAATCTGGAAGACAGAACAAGGGGAAAACATAATGAGTTTAGACATAAAATTATGTGTGACGCATACCAAATCATCAAAAAAAATTAGACAAACTTGAACAACAATAAATATACATCAAAACACCACTTTGCATACATTCCCCAAGTACAACAAACAAAGCGTGTGTGATTGCGACCAAAAAGTGTCGTTTTACAACAACAAAGGTGTTACGACCATCAAAAACACTAAAGATGTTCGAATCAATGCGATGATGCATAAGGATGATTAAGAACACTTGAAACAACACTCGATGACCAAGGCGACACTACATGCAACGGTGAAGTAGGCTTTGAAATTTGAATGTACTGAAATTTTAGAGGGTGTTGTAGCAGCAACAACACTTGGCGACACACTCGGCGAGCTTTATCTTCTCTGTTAAGGAATGGATTTTCACTTCAAGGGTCATCCCTTTAAGAACGCAGGGTCACTTTCTTTCACTTGGTTCATCACACAAAAGATATTCCATATCACAATTTTTTCAATCCAGGAAAGGGTAGTATGCGCGAAGAGTTTATGATATTCAGAGTATGAGTTTTCATCTCTAGTGTTGCTCCGCTGCCAACAGGCCTAGACAGTACCGTGGCAGAGTCACTTCGCTAGCACAAACATTTCTTCATTTCCAGCAAGCCTATACAGTACCTGACGAAGTCACTTGCTTCACCTCCTTCCACAAGAAAACTTTCTTTTCTTTCACCCTTTTTTTAAATAAATTTAATAGGATTGTGCTTCGACACTTATTATTTTCAATGGGTAGAAGTGGGATCCTGACTTATTGAGAGTAGAGCAGGTTTCTCCTTCATAGAAGTATTTTTAGAACCTCTGATATTAGTTTGCTCACTTTATATTTTCCTCTTATCTGTTCTCTACTATATTGGGTAAGCATGTAACACACAAGTAGGTTCATACCAATTTGAGTAGTTTGGATACTAGCATAGGTACGGATCTAACAAGTTCCCTCGAGGTTTTCTTTTTGAATGTATCTTATTTTCCATCCAAACTTAACTCAACCTATGGCATCTTACAAAACAAAGAAGAAGAACAAACAAAAATCCAAGCGTTGTGGTTGTCACATTTTCTCTTTTATTCCATTATAAATTCTTTCTGGGCCATGCACTTTTCACACAAGGTCTTATTTATGTACAACAACCAAAATAGAAAGCAAGACAGGACCCAACTTGACACGACACAAGTATGACTGACACTCATGAAAAAAAAAATTGTACATGAAACACAGCTTAGAGTTGTTATTAAAAATAGTGCTTCAATATCGTCCATTTATGTGAAGGGGGTCAATCCTCCCGTCTAAGGATTTCAGCTTCAAGGTATTATGACCGAGCTTCTCTTCAATGGTGAATGGGCCAATCCATGGAGGTTGGAACTTCATGTGTTTTCCTTTCTCTTCATGGGTTTTGTCCCACTTCAATATTAAGTCGTCCACATCGAAACTCTTACTCCCTCTGGATTTCTTGTCGAACCAATGCTTGACATGGTTTTGATGGACGACAAATATTTCTTTGCCTTTGAGTCTTTTTTCCTCAACTTTGAGCAAAGTATCTATCTTGCTCTGAACCAAAAGACAACGTCTAGCTTGGGACTCTTGGGAGAGTTGCAAGGCTGGGAGATATAAGTTTTGGGGCAAGGTAGATTATTTACCACAAACCAGAAAGTAACATCTACCTTGGGACTCTTGGAAGAGTTGCAAGGTTGGGAGATATAGGTTTTGGGGCAAGATAGATTCTTTACCATAAACCAAAAAGCATGGCAAGGTTTTGAGGGAAGGCTTAGGAGTTACACAATCAGTGAATAATGAATTTTTCAAAGCATTGTGCCAGTTCCTTTTCTCAGAGAAAATGGTTTTCTTGATTATGCGGATAAAAAAATTATTTGTCGATTCAGCTAAACCATTTCCCTACGGGTAATAGTTAGATGCATGCTTTGACACAATACCATTTTCTTATGTGAATTCATAAAGTTTCAATGAAAAAAAAACAAGCCGCATTATCAAAGACGAGATGTTGGAATGCCAAACTGGTTATAATATTTTGCTTCAAGAAGTGGATGACTTCCTGGTCGTTTACTTATCTTAAGGGAACTGCTTCTATCCACTGAGTAAAATAATATCTCGTTGTTAAAATATATCGATGCTGCTTTGACGAATGTGGAAATATTTCTTCGATAACATCTATTCCCCACTATTGGAATGGTTCCTCGAATGCTACTGGTAACAGTGGGGCAATTGATTTCTGAGCCCAACCGGCACATCTCTGCCAAGTTGGGTACTTACGAACATAAGCATGAGAATCATTGAATAAACTAGGCCAATAATAGCCAACCCTCATTACTTTATGTGCACTTGTATCACCCGCATAATGACCACCTATCAATGCATCGGTAAATCTTTCAGCGCTTTCTTTATAACTTGAGGCTCAAGGAACCTTAGCAAGACACAGTTATGGTGCTTTTTAAAAATCACTCCATGAAAAAACTAGTAGGATAGGAATTTAAGGCAAATTTCCTTCTTTTGTTTACTCGATAAATGTGTGGGAAATGTGTCTTGTTGTAGAAATTGTTGTATGTCTGAATACCATGGCGCTTTCGATTCAATCTGGGGAACATGTTTAATGTTGTACATTTATTTTTCTTATTCCCACCCTAAAAGATCTTGCTTCGGCTACAAGTTAACATAGGCCATGACCCTTGATGGTATGAACTGGTTTAAACTCCATATCACATTCTTGTAAGCAGGTCATCCAATTAGCCCTCTTCTCACCTAGTTCATGTTGTACGAAAAGTGTTTTGACCACCGAGTGAGGCACAAATATGATTGTATAAGCTTTAAGAAGATAGGGCCTAAAATATTTTACTAGCTTATATACAGCGTACGTTTCTTTGTTGATGGCAGGATAATTTAGCTCTAACCCTTGTAAGAAAGCACTCATGAAAGAAATAGGTCATTTGTTTCCTTCAGCATCCTTTTGAGTCGATACGGCCACTATAGACGAATTTGAAACAAAGGTATAAAGCAGGAAATCATTGCCATAATTAATACTGGATAATGCAAGGGCATCAATGATATCTTATTTTAACTTGAGAAAAAGCATCCTTCTCCCTTTTTTTCCCATTTATAATTCACATCTTTCTTAATCATCTCCTAAAAGGTTTAACTATTTAAGCATAGTCAGAGATGAATTTTCACATGAGATTAATCTTCCCTAAGAAATATTGCATAGCCTTCTTATTCACCAGGAACGAGATTTGATTTATAAGTTTGATCCTTTTGGGAACAACTTTAGTTCCACTATTTGCAATGATGTGCCCTAAGAAATTCCCTTCTGACACATCAAAGATGTGTTACTTGGGATTGAGAGAAATCTCATATTTGTGACACCGCTCAAATATTTGCTTCAAATGGCGTACATGATATGATCTTCTTTTGGAAAACACAGTAACATCATCCAAATAAAAAACTACACTTTGACTGATCATGCCACAAAAAGTGATGTACATCACTCTTTGAAAGGTAGCACCAGCATTGATAACCCTGAATGGCATATGCTTAAAGGTGAATGTTCCCCACTTGGTCCTAAAGGTAGTTTTCGGACGATCTGGTTCTGCTACTAGCACTTGATTATAACCAAAAAAACCATCTAGTAGCAAGAACATCTCTAACCCAGGTATTGTTTGGAGAATTTGTTCCATGGATGACATAGGGTAATTACCTTTATCAGAGCCTAGTTGAGATTACGAAAATTGATGCATAACCTTATCTCACCGGACTTCTTTCTGACTGGGACCAAATTCAAAACCCAAGTGGAATGTCTAACTTTGAAAATGATTTGATCATCCATCAGCGTTCTCAATTCCTTTTGAATTTGGGGTTACAACGTTGGATGGATTTTCCTTAACTTCTGTTGAAAATGTTTCACCCATTCTTTGATGGGAATGACATGTTGTAGGATACAAGTATCATATGTCTTTAAGTTGTCATATGTCCATGCAAACAAATCACAGTATTGTTTGAATAAGTGAATGAATTCTTGTCATTCTTGTGGAGAAAAACATGCACCGAGGTTTACATACTTCGGATATTCTTAAGTCCCCAAATTGACTTGTTCAGATGATAAATTTGATATCCGAGTCTTAGTATTGATTGGTCCTCTAAACTGGTTTTGTAGGTCATATAATTTTTCCATGGAAACCACACCTTTATGCATAGTGTTTCCTTTCATTGCATTAGATACCTCCTGCAAAGCCTTGTCGTGTTCAGCTTCCTCAATGGCAACGTCTTTAACCACGTCTAATGTAGACGTGGTTAATGTCATGTTCAGCTTCCTCAATGGCAACGTCTTTAACCACGTCTACATTAGCTATAGAATGCAGTATCTATTGGTCATTGTTGAAAACATGAAAATTAGTGACATTAAAGGCACGAATGGTTTATATATAATCTCAATAGAAAAAACATTTCTCAATGGCAACATTCTAGTTGTTGCATTTGATAATGCATTTGTTGAAACATTTCTAAGCCTAGGAATAGAAATAATATTAAAAGCTTTAAAATAATTAATTAATCGTCATACCTCATGCTAGTGGTTTCTAAGATTTGGTGAAACACAGTAGATAGTATCTCGTCCCTGACAAGTGACCACTTCTGAGTCACCAATTACCTTAAGCAACTCTACCTTAATATCGATGGCTTTCTTTTGTCCAAGCATAAGTGCTTCATATTCAAAAATATTATTTGTGCACTTGAACTCCAAACGACATGACAGGATGTGCTTCTTATTGTGTGGGTCTATGAGTATGTAACCAGCTCCAGAGCCATCATGCATCTTTGAACCATCAAAGTATAGAGTCCAAATATCATTAGCTACTAAACTGCTTCTTATACTATTATTAATACTACTATGCACATCTATATTACAAGATTTATTAGCACTAGTGAGAGTAAAAGGAAGGAGTTCTAACTATGTATCGAGTGGGACGGGTGATGGTTGTGCTTGATAACACCCATGATCAGTTTCCAAGAAACAATTTTCAAAGATTAAATCAGCAAAAGCTACAAACTCACTATGATTTCATGTATTTCATAGTGTATTTCATGTATGATTTACTCCACTCGAATCTAGTTTTTTCTGCCCTTGTATGGAAGCCATAAATGTGACCAATCTATAGCAAAATACGCTTGTAACTTACTAAACCAATCTCTATTCAGGAGCACGCCGTAGAATTCAAAGATGTCGACAATTACAATTTTATACATTGGTGTACTCGATGATCAGAGGATAATCGAATAATAAAATTCTTGATTTCACGAATAGCTTGGACAAGAGTTATGTCCAACTGAATGATTTGTGCATCAGTGTTAGCCCATTTAGCATAAATTTTCTTAGCAATAGATAATGGCATTGTATTCACAAATGCATCTGAATCAACTAAACAATTATGAACATTGTAATTAAAATTTTCAAAGGTTAACAAAAATGGAGGGAAAAGAGTGTTAATATCTAACATGATAGCATTAACCATAGATTCAAGAGCTCTAGAGGACTTACCAGACACTTTTTGAGAAGAAGAAACATTAACAATTGATGAAGGTTGTGAAAAAACTTGGACAAGCAGTTCACGTTGACCTGCTTGTGAGCTCAAATATGGAAATGTTCACGCAAGCTCTCTTCAAATATTCAACAGTATTATAATTAATTGTTTTACTTTTAGCAAGCAATGTTAAAGTGTCTGGAGGAGTGGCTTTATTTCACACATCTGGAGTGATCGATTTACTTGTGTCGCTAGAGGCAGTATTCTTAGAAGCAGTAGCATTCCTAAACTTACTTTGTGCATTCTAAGTAGGATTAGTCGATAGTGAGATCCTTAACAATTTCTCCTTCAATTTTTGTCTGGTCACCTCCTATTCAAAAATAGGCCCTTTACTCCTCAAGTTATATTGACCGTTATGTTTCTAAGGAAGGGCTTCACTTTGCGATGGTGCTTCAGCACTCTTCTTGTCAACATTGAGAATACAATCAAAAGTATTAATTGCATGTCCAATACTTGTACTTTCTTCAGCCACCGCAGGTTCATCTGTTTCTTTTGCTTGCTCAAACTGCTCATTTGCTAGTAAAGTATCAACAATGTGTGTGGCCAAAGCATTCATGTCTTGGTTCCATTGTGGGCATGTTTTCTCTTAATGCCATTCCTGGTGGAAAGAACAGTAGTTATTCATGCATATGCTTTCTATATTCAACACAACATTCGAACTCTGGGCAGATTTATTTGGTTGATTGTTGTTGTTGTTGTTATTCATTCTGAATGGAAAATACTTAGGGGGTTTTCTACTAGTAGAAGTCTCGCTTGACCTTCTCTTTAATTATGAAACTTCGTTGGTGAGTGTCTTTAATGTCCTGTTCAAGCTTTCAATATCTGCATAACCTTTTTCTTTGGCCTTACTCGAAGAAGGTTGAGACTTCTTGCTAGTCTCATTGGAGTCTCTAGATTCATCATCGTGAGTAATAACTCCAATAGAACGTAAGTATGTTTTCACGACAGTTGCTTCTATAAAGTTTAGAGCCAATGTTTCCTTTGCAACTTGTTTAACAAAAGAGGATTTGTTGTGGGCAAGGCAGTTGTATAATAATCAATAGTGATTGAATTGTGAGGTTGTGTGCCCAAGGGAGACTTGTTCAATATGTGGTTGAACTTTTGATTGCAATATTTTACCTTATCCTTTTCCCCCATCTTACTGTTTCTGAACTCTTTTAATAACATGGCGGAAGTCTTGTCATCGGTGAATTTCTCTAAAAATAACTTCTTAAACTCCCTCCAACCATGGATTGAATTAACAAGCAGACTATGGTACCATGTTGTTACTCTATCTTCTAATGTCACAGGGAAAATCCTACAAGCAACATCATCGTACCATACCTCTAACATCCATACATATGCCATGGCTTAAGCAATTAGCACGAGAGAGAAGCTCACATTTGTTTTTGAATGAGCAAGAGAGTTCCTTGTAAATGTTCAATTATAGATGTATCAAGGTTCTTTCACTGCAAAGGGGGAATAAAGTGAGCCTCTAAAAGAGAAGTAATAATATTGATCTAATGGAAACACACACACATATGAGAAAAATTTGTCTAACATTAAGCGAAATAGTTCACATAGATGTGACGATGTTTACAATCATTACAACACATTTCCAACAAGTTAAACACCAAAGTCACTAAAATAGTTCAATTACTTCTAATCATGTGAAAGCATACATGAATCAAAAATATGAAAAGAGTAATCTTAAAACATCCGCAATCCATGGATGGAAATGTGCTAGCCAAAAGGCTTCAAGTATTAAGAAAAAGTTTCAAGATACATAAGCACAATGAACATCACTAACTCTAACAGTGGAGTGTTAGAGCCACTACTTGCTCCCCAAAAGCACTAACTCTATCTATGTAATTCTTTGTGGGAGAAGTCAAGTTTAAAATTATTTTACATGAGTAATGAGGATCATTTTATAACTTGAGGCGTGACCTTTCATATCCTCATGACTCTTGACTTTCCAACATCTAATGACCTTTGGAATTCCAAATGAATTTTGAAATTACATATGACTCTTGGTATTACATGTCTTTTAGACTTCTATACATGAACCTTTTTTCCATACATGACTCTTGGACTTCGACTTCTTTGTTTTTACAATGATTACATCATTACATCATAATTTCCACATCATCATGTGATAGGGACATGACAAGTCACTACTATTTATGACTTGGACTTGTAGTGACTGATGACATCGACTTTCTTCAATGATGACATGGTTTCCACTCATGTCTTCCAATCGGTTATGTCTTCACCCTCCATAGGGTCATTAATATTATGGAGTCTGCAGTATGCTTCAATTATCAAGACTTCAATGTGTTATTTGTTCTTTAATGCTTCATTTGTTTGCCTTCTTTGCCCGATCATCTTTATACGTGCCTTCCATGTTGTTTCTAAAATACTTGTAGCTGCAATCACTCATGGCACGCAACCATCAGCTTGAAAAATCTCCTATTCTAACATGTTTCATGCAAATTTTATGTTCAAATCCTAAGAGTGCACTTGGGGGGAGAAACGAGAGCTTCTAAGCAGAAGGGAACATTTCGAAAGGCTGAAGGGATGAATGGAAGAAGCTTCAAGGCTGAAGGGATGAGTGGAAGAAGCTTCAAGGCTTCAAGATGCGTTCATGTGCTCAAGAGAGAGAGGCATTCAAGGGAGGTTGCAAGGCGCATGTCCGAAGGACAAAGGATGAGGCTTCAAGATTCCCAAGTGCATTGTGCGCTCAAGGAAGACAAGGAGGGGGCATGGTGCATAGCTAAACGTTGAAGGGGAAGGCTTCGGGGCTTCAATGTGCGATCATTCACTCAAGAAGGCAAAGGAGGGTGCAGGGCACAGTGTCGAAGGACGAAGGATGGGGCTTTAGGGCTTCAAAGTGCGCTCATGCGCTCAAAAGGGTCAAGGAGGGCGCAAGGCGCATTACTAGAGGTTGAAGGGGTTAAGCTTTGGGTCTTCATGGTGTGCTCAAGGAGGGGGCAGTCCTTCGAGTCGAATAAGTGCGCTCAAAGGAAGACTTCGTTCTTCAAGGGCGCAGCTCGAAACAAGGAAGGGGAAAGATGCTTTAGGAGTGCGTTATGGGCTCTTGGAGGGCATGGCACACTTCCTAACAACGAAAAATTCTCGATCAAGGCTTAAGAGTGTGTTCATGCGCTTCTTGTCTTAATGGGTTCAATTTGCAACCAAAATTTGTCTAAGTCTAAAAGATAGAACGAGGGGCGAATACAATGACTTTAGACATAAAATCATGTGCGACACATACCAACTCATCAATAAAACTTAGAAAAGCTTGAACAATGATAAATAGACATCAAAACACCACTTTACATACATTCCCCAAGTACAAAAAACAAAGTGTGTGCATTTGCGACCAAAAAGTGTTGTTTTACAACAACAAAGGTGTTACGACCATGAAATACACTAAATATGTTCTAATCAATGCGACAACACATAAGGATGACCAAGAACACTTGAAACATATAGAATGACTTGAAACGACACTCAAAGACCAAGGCAACACTAGATGCAATAGTGAAGTAAGCTCCAAATTTTGATTGTAGTGAAATTTTGGAGGGTTTTGTAGCAGTAGCAACACGAAGAAAAACTCAATGATGGATCCTTCAATTTGATGGGACTTCTAAGAGAAACCCAAGGGTGCCAAGAGGGGGAGGGATTCTCTTCAAACCCGAAGAAATAATTGTGGGTAATTTCTCATGGGGATTAAGGAAAAATCTAATAACCAATTATAAATGTATGGTCTTTAAATGGACTTGACACTAGTTGTCGCAAAAGGAATTCAAACATCATCATATTGGGGGACTCCTTCCTCACTATCAGACATATCAATCAAGATATCCCTCCAAAATCTAACGCGTTAGTTGTCTTGCTCCATAGAATCAAACGCATAATGAAGGTTTTTTCCTCTGTAATTGTATACCATATCCTTTGTTCCCAAAATTTGAAACCAGATCATTATGCTAATAGGGCTTGTCAGTTAGAAGAAAGATTACTCCATAATTCTAGAACAATTGGGTTTGTTTATATCTCCTAAGTATTTATGAATCTCCAATCCTTATTTTTCTGTATCTCCTCTCCCCCTTGTCATTTGGAACCCATAGTAAATTTTTATTTTTCCTTATTCCCCTTTACCCCTTCCCTTATTCTTCCCCCCTTTCCCTTCCTTCCATTCTTCCCCCCTTTCCCTGAATCTCATTCTACCCCATGTCTTTCTTACCCCATTATCTTTCCTTCCTCATTGCATCAAGCCTATGGCAAGTACAGTGATTCCTCTTGGCATCCCTCATGATAATTGTTAGGTCCATGTTTTCACCCCAAGAAACTCTCCTAAGTTGTATATTAGAGGTGCTCGGGAACATTGCAAACTCAACAAAAATGTTAGATAAATGGTGGATGAATGAAAGAAACGCTGCATATTCAAGCCAGATAACCACTCCTACTATGATTGACCCCAGACATGGGTGAACACCCCCAGACTACAAGGCTTTAGACCACTAATTACTCACAGTTTAAGGAAAAGGTGATGATGGGAAAAACTGATCACACCAGCAGATGCACAGGACCTTGTGATGGCCATTTGCGACCAGTTAAAAGGTATATAAATCTGTCTTTTAATACACAGACAGGATGATCGCTCTATGGTACTAAGACAACAAAAACCTGCAAACAAATTTCAATGATACATGCTAAATCCTAACACAGAGGTGGGATGACAGCCCCTCTAATGCTAAACATTAACAACACATGAATAAATGTAAAACATGCACAGCCTGGAACAAGGAGAAGAAGTGGAAAGTGAGCAATCAACAGCAAAAGAAGCTTGTATTCGCTGGAAATGCAGACCAGAAGCTGCAGGTTACAAAGTAGTTACAGTCTCCAGAAGTTGAAGCTTGCAACAGAATGACATTCATCAACCTCATTACATCGTTTTTCTGAGTATATAGAGAATCTATTTACAAAAATTGATCTGCTGCTAAGCGTGGAGGTGTCTTAATTGGCCACCAACCGCATTTACAGTTAGATATGGGTCTTCTGCTACATTCTCACTGTTTTAATTAACAAATTTGACATTTTCTGGTACTTTGTTATACTCCTTGAACAGGTGGAATGTTTCATGAATAAATGTCCATAACTGTTGAACGAATTCAACTACTCGAGGCAGTAATTTCTCATCCTTGACCATGCTGTTACATGAATGCAGGTAGCTGAGGAATTAATGTGCACACCGCTGGATTATCTCTTTCTTCTTCACGTGCATGAGTCAAGCCAAAAACACTGAAAAACGCCTTGAAAATGGACGAGGAGCCGAGAATGAATGTTAGCTGTCAGATCACCTAGACGGATGGCCGAGATCTGTTGGCCAGCAACGTTAGGAGAAACAGGAGCGCGATTGATTATAGGTCGTTGGATCTAACACATCGGACGGCGGAGATCGGATCCAGGGGGCTATCGAGAGCAAATGGGAATGGAGCAACAAGGGCCGTTGGATCGCGACGGAAATGATCCAACGGCTGATGGGAATGCAAGGTACACATATATTAACGAGCGGGGAACCGTACGCGGGGGCGGTAAACAGTTTCCCCGCACCGCTTTATGGCTAAGGGTGGTTTACGTACAAGCGAGTGCGATGCAATAAAATGAAGACGCGTGGCAGGTAAGTCGATAGGGGAAACCACATTCCCGCGAGCTAACGAACAAGCGAGTTGGCGAAGCGGGGGAAAGCGTACAGCGTCAGATCATGGCGATAGTAATCGAATGGCCCAGGTTGAATACGCATGTATGTTGGATGATGTGACAGGTGAGAGTGACCCTGGGCTTTATTAAAACTTAGGGTTATTTTATTATACGCGTGATTATAAGGGTTATGACTATAGTGCCGAGGTAGAACAAAAATAGGCTAATATGGGGTTTATAAAGTCACCGGGGTTTATAAAATTTAGACCAAGAATGCGCGGGGATGGGGAAAATGGATTTAAAAAGGTTATCAGGCTTTGTAAAGGGTAACGGGGTTTAATAGGTTTTTTAAACATAAACACCCGGGAGCTAGATAAACAAGGATTTTATGCCAAAAATGGGTGTAAAACAGGGATATCAGGGGCTCAAAGAGCATAAGGAAGATTCAAAGGGAAAGAGGAAATGTAGGTAAACAAGATGGCGGGAGTTATAAGGATAAAGGAAAAATGAAAGACAAAACGGGGAAAACTGCAAAATCAGCACTACCCAACCCATCATTAACTCTCAACTGTTAAAAAAAATTGTAGCAGAGATAACACTGGCTCCTTCTAGGGATGAGACCCTCCCTGTGAGGTCTCAAAAACCTGCAAATCAATGCCTTTCCAGCTGAAAGCAAATTAATCAAAATTTCTAGTGTTTCATTGGACATGGAGTCTACTTTGCCTGCACAAAACTGATAAAAACAAAATATTTACAGCCTTTAAGGCCCAAAGACCTTAAACAACATAAATTTTCAGAAAACGCCCATTGACTGAGCCATCAAACACTGTCTCCCCTCCCATATTTTTCAGTATGAAGGTGTTGTTCCCTTGAACCTGTGAAATGATGAAAGGCCATGTCCAGAAAGCATCAAATTTCCCATGGTTGTCTTTCTTCTCCTTTAAAGCATCCCATTTCAAAACCAAGTCACCAATCTGAAAATTTTTTGTTTTTGCCTTCTTGTCAAAGGCTTCCTTGATTCTCTTCTAATGTGTTGCAGCCTTTTCAACCAGTTATTCTCTAATTTGATGTATTTCTACTATATCATTGATTCTCATTGCCATGTCTTCTTCCTCATCCTGCTCTTCTTGAAGGAATTTTGCCATAGGGAGAGTTAGCTGAATTGGAAATACAGCCTCAGTGTCATACACCAGCTTGAAAGGAGAATTGCTTGTGGATTTTTTAATGGTCACTCTGTCAGCGCACAGTGCATACTTGAGCTTTGAATCCCAATTCTTTTTATTGTCCTCTAACAATTTTTTAATTATCCTGATTAGACTTCTATTAGAGGATTCTGCTAGACCATTTCCCTGAGGATAATATGAGGTGGAATGAACAAGTTTAATACCCATTGAATCACACATTTCCACCAATTCCTTTGCCCTGAAAGCAGCTACATTGTCCGTTATCAATTTATGTGAACAACCAAATCTGCTAAAAATATTTTCTATTAAAAACCTGATGACCACATTATGATCAGCGTTCCTAGTAGGGATTGCTTCAATCCACTTTGTGAAATAATCAGTGGCTACTAATATCCACCTGTGCCAGCCACTGGAATGTGGATTGATTTCTCCAATGAAATCCAAGCCCCACTGCTGAAAAGGTCCTTTTGCCTGAATTGGTTTTAGCGGCAGGGACTTCAACTGTTGTTTTCCTTCAAATATTTGGCACCTGTCACAAGATTTGACAAAAGAAAATACATCAGAAAATAAAGTGGGCCAATAGTACCGAGCTCTGAGAATTTTGTGGGATGTAGTTTTCCAATAATGGTGCCCTCCACACATACTATTATGAAATTGCTACATAACTTCCTTTGATTGTTCTTTGTCCAGACACCTCAAAAATATTCCAGATGGATCCCTCCATTAGAGCAGATTTTCCATAATGCAATACTTTGCTACTCTAAGTTTTAAAGTTATAGCTTGACTTTGAGTAAATTTTGAAGGGATCTCTAACTTCAGCAAGAAATTAATTATTGTAGCATACCAACTACAAGAAGCTAAATTCTCAGCCATTGACTGTTTTTCTCTGTTTAAACTGCCTTTTCCTCTTCTGCTTGGTCATCTTTTGCATTTGTGCATAGGAAATCAATATCTAAAGACCTGCAATTTTCTTCAGCCAATAACTTGGCAAGCCGCTGACCTCTGACCAACTTGGTGGGTTTCAGCTCAATGTTAAATTCTATCATTCTAACAATCCATTTTGCCCTTCTTCCATCAAAATCAGGTTGTGTCAAGACATCTTTTATTGCAGCAAAAGGCACATATGCAACTATTTTTGAATGTAAGATATAAACTCTGAAAGCCTTCAATGATTTAATAAGAGCATATTCCTGCTTTTCTATAATATCATATCTTAGTTCAGCGTCCCTCAAGTTCTTGCTAAAAAATGTTATTGGATGTTCTGAACCTTCTTCATCTTGCTGCAATAAAACAGCGGCAATGGTGTCTTCACAGGCGAATGAGAAAATATGGAACTCCTTGCTGCAATAAAACAGCGACAATGGTGTCTTCACAGGGGAATGAGAAAATATGGAACTCCTTGCTGTAATCTGAGCTGCTTAGTGTGGGAGCCTCCATAATAGCCTTTTTAATAGACTCAAATGATTGTTTCGCTGTATCGGTCCATCTTACCTCTGATCCTTTCTTCAACATGGAGGTCACATGCTTAACCAATTCTGCAAAATTTGGAATAAACCTCCTGACAAAGTTAATTTTACCCAGAAAGGACTGGATATCCTTCTTTGATCTGGGGACGGTTAAAGATTGTATTGCTTTGACTCTTTTTGAGTCAATCTGAACACCTGCAACAGACACAATATGTCCCAATAGTTTACCTTCATTCAAAGCAAATTGTTATTTTTTCGGATTGACTGATATTCCAAACCTTCTGCACTTCAAGAACACTTTTTTCAAATGCTGCAAATGATTTTGATGGCCGCTGGAATAAACTGTTATATCATCAAGGTAGATGAGGACAAATTTGTCCTTCTCTCCCACAAATGCTATATCCATAGCTCTCTGAAAGGTAGCTCCAGCATTCATCAATCCAAATGGCATTTTGGCATACATAAAAGTGCCCCAAGGAGCGGTAAACGCAATCTTCTCTTGATCATCTGGATGCACAAAAATATGATTGAACCCTGAAAATCCATCCAAAAATGACATCACTTTAACTCCTGAAACCTTTTGCAACAAGTGCTCCATCTTTGGCAGAGGATAGTTGTCTTTCTTGGAGCATTTGTTTAGATTTCTGAAATCAACACACAGTCTGATTTCTCCACTCTTCTTCCTCACCACCACTAGATTGGCCACCCACTTTGAATATCTGAGATGAACAATGATCTTGGCAGCCAGCGACTTTTTAATCTCTTTTTCAATCAGTGGAAGAAGCATAGGATTCATTGGTCTCAGCTTTTGTTTGAATGGTATAATGTCTTTTTCCAGAAGGATTTTATGTTGAATTATGTTCTTGTCATAAGTTTTCAAGTCACTATACTCCCAAGCAAACACATTTGCAAATTGCCTCAATAAATTGCAATATTCAACACTTTGATCAGCGGACAAATGAGTGGACAAATTCACATACCTAGGCTGACCTGGACTTCCTATATCATGCTTACAGACTACAGATTGATCTTCTTTTTGGATAGCTTTGTATGGTCAAACAGTCTTTCAAGAGGAATTAGGCCCTTAGGAATATGGTTACTAGGAAGCTGGACTATGTTGTCTTTACCAATTTTATTTCTAAGCTGGAGCTGGTGGTTTTCTAACAAAGAATCATTTTCTTGGTCAATCTGCATCTCATAAAACTCATCAATGACTTGCAAGAACCTATTCAACTCATCATCATTTTCAAAAACTTTCCAATGGTGGACATCATCAAGCAAAGAAGGTCTATATTTCATTTGAACTTCATACACTAGTCTGGGAGGCATGGGATGTATGAATAGACTAACAAAAACAGCAAGGGAATCAGCACGCTGATTTTGGGCTCTAGGGATGTATGAAATACAGAAATAATCAAAAGAGTCTAATTCTCCATACCTAATCTCTGTGTGCTTTCAGCCTTGGGTGCTTTGCTTGAAATGTTTTATTAACTTGCTGTATAATTAAATCAACATCTCCAAACACCTTTAAATTATTGATTCCTCTGTATTTCGCTGCATTAAGGCCTAACAGCAAAGCCTCATACTCTGCTATGTTGTTTGTCACTTGAAAAACCAGCGTAAAAGACAGCTGAATACCCCTGTAGTCTCCTTGGAACATGCTCCATCAAAAAACATTTCCCTAACCTGACCTCCTTGCTCTTGCTCGGCCTGAACTGTTGGTTTCCTGAGCTGCATTTCGGCCTTCTGAGATTCTTCCATTTGGAGAATGCATGCTCCAAAATCAGTGTCCCCTGCATATATAGGATGATTTGTAGGATTCTTCTCATCACTAATGATATGTGCCCACTGTGCTTCTTTATATAACCTCCTGCTTTCTCCTCCAAACACTGAGACAGTGGCATAAGATAAATCATTCTGTAATGTCCCACCTAGTCTCTTAATCCACCCTCTGGACAACAGCATGCCAAACTTAGGAGGGACATCTGCTACCACAATATATATCATCATACTCTTCATGGGCAGCTGGGTTAGGGTAATGGCCAGGTCTTTAATCAATCCAAGACATTTCACCTTCCTTGAGTCAAAAGAAAATAGATCATGATAGGGTCTAGTGATATCAAGGTCTAACTCTTCCATGACAGCTTTAGGCATTAGATTGTGGCTGGCCCCTGTGTCTAGCAAGCAATTGTGGAGGATTTTATCATGAATGGTCAATAAGACATAAAAAGATGGAGAATTATTATCAACAGGTTCAATCATGGGGCTGAGCACAATGGCAGGTTTGTCATCTTGCAAATTAACAGAGTCAGTGGAGCTTTGTTTGGTTTCTAGCTCAAGGGCTTCAAGAATAGGCTTCCTAAATATTTCACTCTTCAGCAACTCAACCAGAGACGGATATTTTCAAATTCTGAACTTCTGACTCAAAGCTGAAAGAAGAAGATGATTTATCAGAACTTTTTACCTCTTGAACTGAAGCTTTGAGGATCACTAGATCAGCTGCTGGTCTTCTCTGCTTAATATTCTGTGGTTCTGTTTGGGCAGCATTCTCCTTAACATTCTTTGCATTAGACCTCAGGTTATAGCTCTGCTGTTGTTCACCAGTTTGTAGAACAATTCCTCTGTCCCACTCCTGACTATTTTTCTCCTGCGGCAATGATTGTTCATACTCAGCCAACGTCAAAAATGCAGCGCTACTTTTATCTTCCATGCAGTGAATTTCATCTTTATCTTCTTCAAATTGTTCCTCCATGACTACATTTTTTAAAGGAGTTTTAACTTTCTGATCTTCTTTTGAATCTTCACCCCTCTGCATTATCTGTAACTGCTCATTCACTTTTCTGAAAGGATTTGGATTTCTTGGAGCAAATGTGTTTTGCTGCCTTGTTTTCCCTGAATTTTGCTCAACCTTTAGCTTAGAAATTTCAGCAGCCAATGACTCTATCATCTTAATCATTTTATCTAATTTAGATTATGAAGATGATGTAGAAGAAGTAGAAGCCTGATTTCTCTGCCTCCTTCTGTCAGCTAGACTTTTGAGCTTTTATGCGGCCATAATATTAGATTCTACTTCTAGGGCTGCATCCTGCATGTCTGCCAGTGTAGCACATCTCCTTTCTCTCAATAACAGACAAAAATCAGAGTCAAAAGCATTGGCATAAGTGAGTTTGGCAGAAATGGGGGTAGGTTTTACCTCAGCTGGTATCTTACTATACATACAATTGAATCTTCTATTAAAATCAAGTATTGATTCCCCACTATCCCTCTTCAAGTTACCAAACTCAGTATGATAATATAGCGAATCTTTTTTATCTCCCCATTGCTTCAAAAATGCATCATCTAATGCTTCAATATCAATTATTGATCTCTGAGGTAACTCTCTAAACCACTTCCTAGCCTCTCCATAAGGCTCTGGACAAAAACTCTCATCCACACATCATTTTCACTTATATCTAAATTATCAGCATAACTGTAAAACGCTTCAAGGTGTTCTTCTGCTGTCACTCTCTCTGTACCAGTGAATTTAGGCATATGTTTTTTATATTCTCCCACAGTAATAGGATTTAAAAGGACAGGCAAGACCAATGGTCCGTATCTAGCAACAACAATTCTCTCTATCTTCGTAGGTGCTTACTCTCCTGCCATGATTGGAATATTTGGAAGAATACTAACAGTGTGACTGGTAGGGAGTAATGTGATGGATGGCAGAAATAAAAGGATGTTTTGGATTGAACGAGAAGCCTTCTTTGGACTGAGATTTAAAGGGGAACTAACTGTACAAGGGGCTGAACTAATCTCTGAAGGTTTTTCTTTATTAACGATGCTTATTTCTAAATATTCAAATTGTAAATCTTCAGCAACAACCTTATCTTTCAGAGATGAATAAGATTTCTTTGGCTTCCCTGATCCTGATGCCCCTATCTTTGATGCTTTCTTCGATCTTACAGTGCTCTCAGGTTCAGACACTAGTTCAACTGCAAATTTCTAAAGATTTCTTTGAGTATGTCCCATACACTGAACCATAACTTCGATGTGGAGTCGCCAAATGATGGTCTTCCTCCAATGGAGTCGCCAAACAGATGATTACAACCAGAAACTGTATTCAAACATTGTTTGTCATCAAAGCTTGAAGTTGTGTCGTTCTCCCAGGGAAGCTGAGCTTCGATTCTCCTCTCCCCAGCGACGGCGTCAATTAATGTTATCACCCCAAGAAACTCTCCTAGGTTGTATATCAGAGATGCTCGGGAACATTACAAACTCAACATAAATGTTGGATAAATGGTGGATGAATGAAAGAAATGTTGCATATTCAAGCCAGATAACCACTCCTACTATGATTGACCCCAGACATGGGTGAACACCCCCAGACTACAAGGCTTTAGACCACCAATTACTCACAGTTTAAGGAGAATGTGATGATGGAGAAAACTGATCACACCAGCAGATGCACAAGACCCTGTGATGGCCCGCTGCGACCAGTTAAAAAGTCTGTAAATCTGTCTTTTAATACACATACAGAATGATCGTTCTCTGGTATTAAGACAACAAAAACCTGCAAACAAATTTCAATGATACAAGCTAAATCCTAACACAGAGATGGGATGACAGCCCCTCTAATGCTAAACATTAACAGCACATGGATAAATGTAAAACAGGCACAGCCTGGAACAAGGAGAAGAAGTGGAAAGTGAGCAATCAACAGCAAAAGAAGCTTGTATTAGCTGAAAACGCAGACCAGAAGCTGCAGGTTACAAAGTAGTTACAGTCTCCAGAAGTTGAAGCTTGCAACAGAATGACATTCATCAACCTCATTACATCGTTTCGCTGGGTATATACAGAATCTGTTTACAAAAATCGCTCTGCTGCTAAGCATGGAGGTGTTTTAATTGGCCACCAATCGCATTTACAGTTAGATATGGGTCTTCTGCTACATTCTAACTATTTTAATTAACAAATTTGACATTCTCTGGTACTTTGTTATACTCCTTGAACAGGTGGAATGTTTCATGAATAAATGTCCATAACTGCTGAACGAATTCCACTGCTCGAGGCAGTGCTTTCTCGTCCTTGACCATGTTGTTACATGAATGCAAGTAGCTGAGGAATTAATGTGCATATTGCTGGATTATCTCTTTCTTCTTCGCGTGCATGAGTCAAGCCAAAAACACTGAAAAACGCCTTGAAAATGGACGAGGAGCCAAGAATGAATGCTAGCTGTCAGATCGCCTAGACGAATGGCCGAGATCTGTTGGCGGGCAGCGTTAGGAGAAACAAGAGCGCAATTGATTATAGGCCGTTGGATCTAACACATCGGACGGCGGAGATCGGATCCAGGGGGCTATCAAGAGCAAATGGGAATGGAGCAACATGGGCCGTTGGATTGCGGCGAGAATGATCCAACGGCTAACGGGAATGGAAGGTACACACAAATTAATGAGCGAGGAACCGTACGCGGGGGCGGTAAACGGTTTCCCGCACTGCTTTATGGCCAAGGGTGGTTTACGTACAGGCGAGTGCGATGCAGTAAAATGAAGACGCGTGGCAGGTAAGTCGACATGGGAAACCACTTTCCCGCGGCCTAACGAACAAGTGGGTTGGCGGAGCGGGGGAAAGCGTACAACGTCAAATCATGGCGATGGTAATCAGATAGCCCAGGTTGAATACGCATGTATGTTGGATGATAAGACAGGGGAGAGCGCGCCCGGGCTTTATTAAAACTTAAGGTTATTTTATTATACGCGCAATTATAAGGGTTATGACTATAGTGCTGGAGTAGAAAGAAAATAGGCTAATCTAGGGTTTATAAGGTCACCGGGGTTTATAAAATTTAGACCAAGAATGCGCGGGGATGGGGAAAAATTATTTAAAAAGGTTATCAGGCTTTGTAAAGGGTAACGGGGTTTAATAGGTTTTTTAAACATAAACACCTGGGAGCTAGATAAACAAGGATTTTATGCCAAAAGTGGGTGTAAAACAGGGATATAAGGGGCTCAAAGAGCATAAGGAGGATTTGAAGGGAAAGAGAAAATGTAGGAAAACAAGGTGGTGGGAGTTATAAGGATAAAGGGAAAATGAAAGAGAAAACAAGGAAAACTGCAGCCAACCTTTTTTGCAACCAAAATCAACACTGCCCAATCCATCATTGACTCAACTGTTAAAAAAAAATCGTAGCAGAGCTAACAATTCCTATACTAATAGGAGTCATAATTTTGAATGACTTAGATTAATCCTTGTAATATTGTAGATACCTTTGCTTTTGCAAATGTTTTCCATATTCAAAAAATTTAAAAATTTAAAAAGGGTATGTCCTAAAAGAATAATGAAAGGACAAAAAGAACAAAAAGGTCAAAAAAGATTAAAAATATGAATCCCAAAAAAAAAAACAAACCATCAAAGTGAGCAAGCCAAAATGCCACTCCTATTTACTTTTTATGCATAATAATGATTGTGCGGCTTATTATTATTGCCACAACCCATGATAGTCAAAATGTTTAAACTTAGCTATTTCATGTTTTCAATTTCATGTCTATAGATAAAGAATAAAAATTTGGCCAAACATTGTAACCTAGGCAAATAATTAGATAGGTAGAGTAAATAAAAGGAGCTCAACCGTTTAATTTGAGCCCTTGGATGTAATAAGGTTAGATTTAATTAGTTTATTATTGTAAAAAAAAGAAAAATATTTGATCAGGGTTTGCTAGTTCAAATGCACCCTAATAAAGAGAAGAAAAAATAGTAGGATGAGCAGATGGGTAAGTAGAAGAAAGGTTGCAAAAGTATGATGATTAGTTAGACAAAAAACATATTTATCATTCTCATCATAAAAGTTCCAGATATGAATGAACAATCAAGCAGGAACATGGATTTCAAAGTCAATTAATTAACTTCCCCCATTCATTTCACCCCTTTACTTTACTAATTTCTCATAAATAAATTTTAAGTACTTAAATCTTTTAAGTCAAATAAGCTCAGAACATTTCTCTGACTTCTGGAAGGACCAGACCCTCGGTTTAACGACTTAAGGGCAACAGGTACTAGATTCCCCCTCATTATAAATTCGCCTCCATGAAAAACCCTTTTTTTTTCCAAAAAAACCCACAAAAACACATTACCCTAAATATTAATGTTAATATGTGAAAAACATCAAGTTCACAAAAAAAGCATTTGCTTATTGATTTTTCCCTTTTCCACTCATCTTTTCTTATTAATCACTAATTTATATACTAATTCCCATTAAAACCCATTTCCTTGTATATATGTAACTCCTATATATGAAGTAACCCTACACCTTAGTTTAAATATAAACTATAATATATAGTCAACCCACTAACTAATCGATCTGTGATTACGCTAGGCTAAACCCCATTTAAACCCTCTATTAATCACCCTGATGGCTTAATCCCGCCTTAATCCATCATTAACCCTGATACCGCCGCACTTAGGCGCCCGTCGAGCTCCCCACTAGCCTCCGTGCATCTTCCCCCTGATCACCATGCGATCGCTTCCCTCCACATCTATGGCCCTTATCCATATCGGGCCAACCCATCTGCAAACCGATACCCGCCCGAAAAGGTGGTTTTCTGCCCAGCCCCCGATGCTACGTGTCATTCAATAAGTGGAATTGGGCGACCTCTCCCCAATACCACCAAGCGCCCAAAAGCGGTGCAATAGAAACCGTTCACTGCCCGCCCGCTACACGATAAAACAGCGATTGTTCACCCCGTACCCGCCCAAATTGACTTTTGCGCATAAAGCCAAAAAAGCCCCAAATCATTTGTTTTCACTGGAATTTTAACTGCAAACCTCTATTTGCATACACGCCACTTGCGAACGTCGAAGCCATTAACCCACGTCTAATTGCACTCGAAAGACGCCACAGACCGCCCAGACAACCTTGCAGCTTGTACAGAACCCCTTCAACCGTCTGCAATCACCAGTCGTCCTGTTCAAAGCCATTTTTACCTCATTTCCAGGTATTTAAGCCACAATCCACCAGAAAACCCTGTTAATTTCAAAAAAAACCAGTGATTGAGTGTTCTTAGTTAAAAATTAATTAATTAAAGAAACACAAAGAACCTAAGCATACTCTGTGTTAAACCACCATTGCCCTAAAAACACTGCAAATTACCTCCCCCATTCTCAAATCCACAAGAACTGAGAATCGCTGCCCCAATCGCCATGGATGTGAGACCTATCTCTACACCCCACTTAGACCTGGACCACCTCCCCCTGGCTAATAGGAATTTCCAGATAAAGGACATCTTTGTCCATGAATCCCCGTTCAAAGTACACTACCAAAATAGGGATAGATACTTGAACCAGGCTGATGAAATTGATCTGTGGGAGTCCAATTTGCTGAAGTACCAATTCCCCAGAGTCCACATTTTCCCAGAAATTGTACATTATTGCCATGCCAACTATGTCCCTGGTCAAAAAGCAGTGATGTCCCCCAACCAGGCCATACTTTTCACTATCACTGTTGAATCTATAAATGAGATGCTATAACTCCAGCTTGGCCAAAACTTAACTCCCCTCTCCATTGGAGACCTGTTGGACTTATATCCCAAACTCCAATTTTTATT
This sequence comes from Pinus tabuliformis, assembly GCA_031772625.1. Classification (NCBI taxonomy): domain Eukaryota; kingdom Viridiplantae; phylum Streptophyta; class Pinopsida; order Pinales; family Pinaceae; genus Pinus; species Pinus tabuliformis. The sequence continues at coordinate 1,259,505,079 of CM062817.1, forward strand.
ATTGTGTATCTTCTCAAAAGAATGCATAATGGGTACTCATTGGATGTAGAATTTAATTATGCATCCAACAAGTGTCTACACTTGAAATTTGAGTAAATATACAAAGATATAAGTCAAAAATACAATTAAAAAAAACATAGTTTTTTACTTTTCCCTCTAAATTTCACAATACTTTATTATTTTTTAACTATTATTTTACTATTTTTCCTTATAAAGCCACTTTTATGCTAAAATTTTCGTTAATGCTTCATCCTTCTCTCTTCCTTGTTCCCCTTCCCCTTCCCCTTCCCCTTCCCCTATTCCTATTGATACATATGATGACCACATTACTCCTATAAATCAGGGGTTAAGTTTTGCCTCTATGTCCCTTCAAAATGGGTCTCTCCCGCCTCTTGGATATATCCCTCCTGTCCAAAAGCTCCTTTCACTACTAATCAACACCAAAAGGCCCCTCCTCCAAGGCTCTATTTTTCCTATTCCAAAATGTTTATCGAAGGGAATAGAGAAGCTCTATATCATCTATGGGGAAACAAAAGAAAGGTGCAAAAATATCATTTGAATAAAGCAAAGGAACAAGCTCATGAGGACTTGGCCATGGGCAAACAACAAAATTTCAAAGGGCCCTTCGAACTTTGAAAGTCCTAGGATGGGTTTCCAAATGAATTTGCTCTCTAAATTGTAGAGAGTTAACTTGTTGTTCCAAAAGACGTGCTTTGAGGAGGTTTGTAGAGATCAACTCCTCTGACTTGATCTTCCTGCAATAAACTTTAGGCAATGGAGAATCAATAGCTTAATGTCTTGAATCTCTTTTAGGTGGATGGTCCTTCATCCATCTAAATTCCAAAGGAAGGTCAGGTGGTTCAACAATGGGTTGGAATGGGAGAGTCATCTAAGCAAACAAAAAAAAAATTAGAATGTGAAGCAAGGACTACGAATGGAAGAGGTCAGCAATTTTGCCTTTATCCTTGATATATATATGTCCCCCTATAAACTGAAAGGAATTTTGGGACAATTTTTTTTACTCATCCATATTAAAATCTAACAATCTTATTTTAGGGCAGAATCTGAATCTCTCATTGTGTGAGGCATAATCATGGGGTTGCAAAGTAAGCCCAAATTCCCTCACCAAATACTTCAAATAAAATTAATAGTACTAGGTTGGTCAATGTGGACCTTATCAAATTGTCCCCTGTAGTGGGGAAGGCAAAGTAGCAAAGAGAATTGATAGATTTGTAATTTATGAAGCCATATTGGAACACTTCAATCTAATGATTTAGTGGGCTGGAACAAGTGGTGTCTCGAACCACTCTAGATAAAGGGAGTTTTCTTGAAGCCCTCTCCCCTTTCAAAATGAATCCAAACTCGTTAAAAATGAAACTTCGTAAATCTTGTAAAATCTTACTAAAGAGTTTTCAACCCTCGTGAAAAACACTCTAATGTTGACATGTTTGAAGCCAATCTAAAGCTCATAAAACAGAAATATAAAAAATGGGCCCATAATATATATATATATATATATATATATGGAATTTTATTGAGAGTTAAAAGGTATAGAAAATCAACTACAATTGTATTCCAATTAGGCAAAGGAAAGTTTTGAATCAAAGAAAGCAAAGGTGGCATTAATAAGGAAAAAAGGAGACATGAGATAGGAGGCAAGGGAAGCTAAATGGAGCTCGATTGTGGGGATCACAACACACAATTCTTTCAAGCTTATGCCAAAGGCATGAATCTAAGAAACACTATAGGGAGTCTCACTAATGTTGGGGGAAGAGAAGTCTCAATTTTCAATGAGCTTACAAATCTTGGAAAGACCTATTTTTAAATCCTCTTTCAAGCCCCTAAAGAGGCCTCCATCACTGAAATTATCAAAATTACAAAAAAAAATGCTATGTTTGTAGAGAAAGAAAAAAGCAAATCCCTCGTGGTAGAGGTTTCTAAGAATGAGCTCAAAACAATATTCCACAACTTCCAAAAGGACTATCAAAATTACAAAAAAAAATGCTAGGTTTGTAGAGAAAGAAAAAAGCAAATCCCTCGTGGTAGAGGTTTCTAAGAATGAGCTCAAAACAATATTCCACAACTTCCAAAAGGACAAAAGCCTAAAGTAGGTTTGTAGAGAAAGAAAAAAGCAAAACCCTCGTGGTAGAAGTTTCTAAGAATGAGCTCAAAACAATATTCCACAACTTCCAAAACGACAAAAGCCTAAAGTTAGATAGCTTACGCCAGTATGAAATCATTAAGAATGATATACTAGCAATAACAAAGGAACCCAGGAGGAATCAAAGAATGCTTCGAGCATTCATTTCTACACTTGTAACACAACCCCAAAGTTGAATCATCTAAGTCCTAAGTCATTTGATGACATTCGAGATATCACATTGTTGCAAAAACAACCCATATTATCAAATACAGGATATATTAATAATAAATCAATACTACTAATTTTAAATAACATAAACAAATAAATTTATTAAAAATTTAAATTAAAAAATCTCACAAATCAATTCTCATTGTGAAATACAAGATATATTAAATAAATAAAAAATGCTATTAATTTTAAATAAAATAAGCAAAAGAATTAAATAAACATTGTGAGATACAAGATATATTAAATAAATAAATACTATTAATTTTAAATTAAATAATTAATTAAAAATATAAATTAAAAAATCTCAAGTTATTTCCATAATCAATAAATAAATACAATTAATTTTAAATAAAATAAACAAATTAATTAATAGTTGAAGCCTTGATGGCCCCCTCCTTCAACCTTGATGGGCACCCAAGCCTTGAGCCTTGAGGCTCAATAATTTAGCACACGAACAGTTTTCGAAAATGGGCAGGAAATGCTCCTTCACTCAAGGCAGGAAAAAAGGAGGAAAGAGCCATGGCGAGGGACGTGTAGTGTAATATATTTCAAGTGTGAAAGACTATTAATAAAAACAAATATATATATATATATATATATATATATATATTAACTACTCATTTTAAATAAAATAAACTTTTAATTTTTAATAAAATAAACTAATAAATTTATTGAAAACTTTAATTAAAAATTCTCACAATTTCCTTTGTGAGATACAAGATATATTAAATAAATACTATTAATTTAAAGAATAGTACAAACAAAAAAATAATTAATTAATTAAATTAAAAATTCTCAAAATTCCCATTGTGAGATGCAAGATATATTAAATAAATAACTAAATACTATTAATTTTAAATAAAATAACTAAATTAATTAATTAAAAAAAATTCCAAGTTATTTCCATGGTGAGGGACATGTAATATATTTCCAGCGTGAAAGACACACATCCATCTCAAACTCCAAATCTACGCCTACTCAAACTCCAAATCTACGCCTACTCAAAGGGACTGAATCAACTCCAAATCTACCTCTACTCAAAGGGACTGAATCAACTCCAAATCTGCATCTACTCAGTGGCTAATCAAATTTCTAAATAAGAGACATGTATTTTATCCAAATCTGCATCTGCTCAGTGGCTGAATCAAATTTCTAAATAAGAGACGTATTTTATTTAATCTACATCCATCTCAAACTCCAAATCTACGTCTACTCAAACTCCAAATATACATCTCTACTCAAAGTGGCTGAATCAACTCCAAATCTACCTCTACTCAAAGGGGCTGAATCAACTCCAAATCTGCATCTACTCAGTGGCTGAATCAAATTTCTAAATAAAAGACATGTATTTTATCCAAATCTGCATCTGCTCAGTGGCTGAATCAAATTTCTAAATAAGAGACGTATTTTATTTACGTGGTGAAGGTCAAAATCCATCTCAACTCCAAATCTGCATCTACTCAATGTAGTAGATGAATCAAATTTCTCAAAAAGGGGCAATGTAATTTATTTCCATGGAGAAGGTCATAAATCCATCTCGACTCCAAATCTACATTACCAAAAATGGGTAAATCAAATTTGATCCCTCTCCCTCTTTAAACATGCATCGAAAATTACAATGAATCTATGCATTAAAAATAATATACTTTTATTCATAATCTGGCATTTGAAAAATATGAAAATATTTTTAAAATATTTTCATCCTCCATGTCAAATTTAAATTCAGATTTATAGAACAAAAAACTCACCCAACAGGGGAATTGATGCAAAGTCAATCCAGGAAAGATCGAAAACTCACCCAACAGGGGCGTTCATCCAAATAACCGAAAAGCGGCCAGAACGGAAAACGAAAAAACGAAAAAAAAGAACGCGTACAATAGGATCTGCTATCAATGTCTTACAAAAAATCTGACCTGAAGGGCAGAAGAACAGCAAAAGATGATGAGAGATAAAAACCTCTGGACCACCTCGAATCGCATCCTCCAGGAAACAGGAGGCATGGACCAAAACTTTACCAACGAAAACTTCCAGCGCTGAGCAGGATGCCATCAACAATTATTTTGATATATGAGCATATTTTAACACATTTCTAAAGACAATTGTTATATCAGATGGATGCCCTCTCCCCTTAAAACGATTTGAATAACCGTATAGGACCATCTCCACATAACACGATTTGATTGATTAACCACTAAGTCAATCTGATATTGAGATCCTCACTACAACACGACTTGACTAACCATTATGACAAGCTGAAGTATGATAACTCTTCACATAGCACCATTTCGCATTTTCAAATAATTATTCGAGCAACCTGAGTTTGATCAACATCAAACATTCAAGTAACCCGGATTTCATAAGCAAGTTATGCAAAGATCATAGTTCAGTGACATTACCCATTAAAAAGAAATCAAAATCAAGGTCATTGTCATTGTCAATTTAATATCAGACCCCAACAAAAACAAGCCTAATCTAAACTAGAGATAGCATTAAAACACTGAAAGAAATCAAGCCAGAAAAAATAATGAAGCTGAGAGTCGTATTCTCGAATCTATAATAAAATTGAAAATTATAAATATGTTAGTTGTTCATCGTTATTTAGTCTTGCACTTGTTATTCATAATCTTGCATTTAAAAAATAAGTTATTTTCAAAATATTTTTATCCTCCATGTTCAAATTTAAATTTAGATTTATAACCTTCAAGAAAAGACATTTTTAAAATATTTCTAACACATTTTTAAAGATATTTTGAATTGTTTTCTCAGCAGGGAAAAACACTATCTTCCATTTAAAAAGAAGGTAGTTACAAATCATAGTTCAGTGACATTACCCATTAAAAAGACATCAATATCAAGGTCATTGTCCATTTAATATCAGACCCCAACAAAAACAAGCCTAATTAAAACACTGAAAGAAATCGAGCCAGAAAAATAATGAAGCTCTGAGATTCGCATTCTCGAGAATCTATAATAAAATAACTTGGGTCGATTCGCATCTAAAGGATTTTGTTAATATACTCGATGAAATATATTGATTGAAATTATTAGACTATGCTATCAGTTACATTAATCCCATGTAAAACAAAGCCGAGCTGCATTCTAAAATCTATACTAAAATAACATGCGTCGGATAAACCATCTATCTAAAGAATTTGTGAATATATTCGATTAAATTTATTGAAGAAATTATTAGACTATGCTATCACAAGCTTAGCCACAAAAGGTCACTTGATGCGTGACTTAAACAAGTTCCAACTGCCCGAATATGAACAAGTTCACCTTCCAACACATCCCCATCCCAATAAAAATTAAAGTAAACACGGGACCCTCAATATCACACAAAATACATCAAAGATGACTCGTTATAACCAGAAATAAATCATATAAGATTCATCAAAATAACCAGCTTTAAAAAATATTTACAAACATATGCAAAAAGGCACTGTTCTATGGCACAATTATATAGATACACATATTCAAAATATAGTCAGCATATGGTGATAAGGCCAATGTAAACATTAATATTCAGTTAGACTAATGACATCGCTACAAAGCCAATCCAGATTAGGGCATAAATTATGACTAATGAAATACCACAAAACTCCCAAATGTGAAGATAACAAAGAAATATATTTGGTCGTGAAACTATCGTGAGGTAAACATGACAATTTCGCTATTTCTCCAGTCAACCCCTCAATATTAACAGCCAAATAGTCCTTAATAAAAGAAGTAAAAGGAAATAGAACCGGCCAACTAGTCATAACTAACGTAGTACAAAGAAACAGAACCTCTATATAAAGTCATAACAAGTACTGGTAAAATCAACAATTTTTACAGCGGTTTTTCCCCCAATCCTATCGAAAATCCATTTAGAACTTCTCATAATTCTCAATGGGATGAGAAACTAGGATTTCAGCAATGGCAAACTTACAATCTTAAAATATTTTAGGGATTCTTAATTTACCCAGATGCTCAAAATTAGAACTTGGAACAACAAAAACAGCTATTTGTGCAATTCTTCACCCACCAAATACCGGTGGATATATGACAATATGAGTTAAGTAGTCAACACTCACAAAGACTCAAGTGGCAATGAAATTGCAGGTAATAGAAATCTGAACCTTTTGTTTCCTTGCTGTAACAGAGGAAGATTTTTCTCGTTTAGGTTTTAAGGATAAATCACACAAGTTAGCAGTCAAGACGAACAGAGTTCTTCAAAGCCTGCTACAACAAAACATCAGTACACATCCCTCCTTGTCAAATGCAAACTCTTCAATATTATCTGTCAATTAATCCTAGAGCAGGTATGTAATCAAACCAACACAAACAACTTGGTCAAAAGCTTCGAGAAAGCAGACAACTTTGGCACACGTTATATTAAGAGAAGAAGAAAACGACAATAGATTCCAACAACGATTAGAGTAGTTATGGATAGAAGTAATATGAAGCTGGATTCCAAGACATATACGGAGGTTGCTTTTATTCATGTTAAACAAGACAAAACAACAAAACTAATTGGTACCACACACACGATGTTAGCAATCAACACACCTAAATCATATCCCACACACGTTAGTGATCAACACACCTAAATCATACCCACACACGTTAGTGCTCAACACATTGTCCTTCAATGCCTGGGACAGCAAAAGGTAATTACACATCCTCCCTGTCAAATGCAAAACAAAATAATAATGTAACATCAACCAAAAGTAATAAGTTCAGTTCTCGAAAGAACATAGCTCAACTCTAAGTGCCAAAAAAGGTACATAACATTATCCTAGAGAGACATGGCACAGACCAAAGTAAGTGTCAAATGATGACTGTTAAAAAAGGGAGATGACGTCCACGTAGTGCCAAGAAGGTGCCGTTCATGTCCCAAGAGGAATTGGTACTACATCTTCCCATTTAGTCGTACTAAATTATGCAACCCATTAAAATGGAGGTATGACAACCTAACAAAGATTCCCTCTAAAAATCACGATAACGTCTAGGCCAACATCGTGGGCAAAGGGCCACTGCCTCCGCTACCATAGCATCAGGCTCTTGTACTATGATATAACTGAGTGTGCTAGCAAAAGAAGGTTACTTCTTGTACATATGTACAAATATCTTTCTAGCATTACTGACAACATTGCCACATTTTTCTTGACCCCAAACCAGCAGATTCACTTGGCTATTCTGCAAATATACCTCAAAAATATTATTTGATTGCTGAAAATGTACCTCAACCACTCAAAAATTGTAGGCATATAGCATACGGTTCTTTGCAGCCAACTATCTTATCATTACCATTCAAACACTTCACAACCATCATGAAGGTAGCACATTGCTAATTGTGGCCATCAACGCAACAGATAAGGTTACTTCTCAATGTCAACAAAATTACTAATAACCAGTAACATAGCTAGTGTTGCAGAACTTGTATAATACCACTCATGTGGCAGAACAGCCACTTCCGAGTTTCTCCATCCAGATAAAATGCAGTCCATATTGCCTACTAAAGAAATTCCATAGAGAAAAGGGCATCCACTCAAACATAAAATATAAGATGTTCTACTCATGTGGCACAACAGCCACTTCCAAGTTACTCCACCTAGCTAAAATGCAGTCCATATTGCCTACTAAAGAATTTCCATAGTAGAAAAGGGCATCGACTTAAACACAAATTATTAGATGTTCTAGATCGATGATGCATGAGTTGCGTAATGCATATTTTTCCATCAACCTGGTTGAAGCCAGTACCAGTCATACACTAAAATATTAAGAGAGACTCTAGCATATGGCAATCCATTTGACTATTCAACTCAATATATAATTTCTCTCCATTTTACCATTCAACTCAATATAAAATTTCTTGTCTGTCATCTGAACAGTTATGTTCCCTTATCTCTCGTGTAGCTAAAATCCTTCAAATCGTGTCTTCTCAATACAGAGTTACCATTAAATAAGACAATTAAATTCAGTGCTCTCAACTTCCCAAATTAAAATATATTCAGTGTTATCAAAATATAAATCTCAGCTACATGTAAACAACAATTGTCTGATTTCATCTCCCACCTGTATATATCATCCACATCAGGAAACCAAAAATCTTCCACCATACAATGCCTCCTTCATTAATCTCTTAAAAACTTTTAAGCTGCAGCTTGTCTAGTTGTATGGTGCCCACTTACATCCATCCATTAACATCAACCTCAAATCAAAGAGGCCTCCTTTAGTAATAATAGCTGAAGACTTGGTATTGATTGGTAGAAACTAGACTACAACATCCTCGTGAACACAGATCTGTATACCATGGAGATGTGTAAGGATACTTAATTCAATGTGACATCTTTCTAATTCAATAGACACCCAATATAGGCCTACAAATATCAAATATTATTTATCACAAAAATAAAATACCAAAGTGCTATCAGAGGGGAAAAAATACGCAGAGAAAGATAACTCACAATTTAATAATAAGATCCTGAACCACTGCCGGATAAGTATCCACCTCCCATATTGCGGCTTGAATATAGAGATGAATATGAACCGCTACCAATCTGTAAAAATTTAACAAATCATATGCATCTTTATTAACTGAAGAAGAAACAGTGAACACAACTTGAATAATAAAATAAAAGTAACGACTAAACATTATAAAAGTACTATTCTTTAACATACATCAGTTCCACCGGACAAGTAATCATTGCCATAGCTCGAATATGTTCCACCAGCATCACTGCCCCCAAGAGAACCTGTACAGTAGATTCACACAAATATCACTTATTGGCAATGAATTCAAAAGACAGTATGCAATTGAAATCACTACACAACACTGGAATAAGTGCTGGAATTATAAAACCCTTACCGTACGTTTTACTTCCTCCATAACCCACACTAGATTGGTGTCCATCATATAAGCCATATGAATCCTGTCTAGCACTACCCCCATAGCCTAGCTGGGAGCCTCTCCCAAGTCTGATTAGGAAAACACGTGTGCAGTGTCACAACTAAATTATTATGATACGATAACACTGTTGGTAATCCATAATAACTATGATGTCCAAATTAATTCTCACCTAGTGGAATCACCATAGTCACCATACTGCGATGCACTAGCACTGACACCGTATTCCAAACGGGCCCTCGAGTTTCTCATAGGAGGTTCTCCATATCTAGATGGTTCTTCCTGGCAAATGAGAGAGCAATATATAAAAATCAGAAAAATACCTTACAAAAAAGTTAAAACACCCTTAGAGACAATAATATAACAGAAAGCACCGAGAACAAACCACTGCTGAATATGGACGTTTTGATCCAGAAACATTGTCATAATCACGACCACGGCTATCACGATAAGGCTTATCTATGCGTCGACCATAGCTTTCTTCTGGATAGGCAGGTCTACGTGATGCAGTCCTTTCCACCCCTCGAGGAGGTGCACTGTCTGAATAGCTGCTGGGCCCACGATTTGCATAACTATCTCTATAGGATGACCGCCTTCCAGCAGCAGCACGAGTAGCAAAATCAGAAGCTGATCGACTAGGTCGCACTTGACGATCATCATAAGATTCGTCTCGTCTTCCATAATCCCTCCTTGCATTACCTCTTGGATATGCCGGAGCTTAACAAATTTATGCCAAACAACACATTTTTGCCAATCAACAACACAGAAGAGGCTAACGAAAATGTATACTAAAAACTATCTACAAAATTCAAATGAAACTTATGAGATTATACTATTATACTATTAGTTACCTGGTGGGCGCCTATCTCGCACCCTTTCATAGGGTGGCAAATACCTACTTGGGAGTCTCTCTGGTACAGGTGGATATGCATTGCGCCCCAGAGGACGCTTTACTCCACGACCTGCAACTTGACCTCCTCGTCCAATGAAACGGCCACCACGACCTCCAAACCTCCGGGGCTCAAAATGGGCAGGAGCACGAACCCATGGGCCCCTGCCACCACGTGTACTGCCACGACCACGCCCAATCTTATAACCACCTCGAACACCGTGTTTTAATAATCTTCCTTTTTGATGAGGCTTTGACAATCTAGCCTTCACCTTCACCTGCAAGATAGTCACACTTCAGCAGGGAATAAAAACATAACGCTCACCAAAAAGTATAAACAAATGACGACAAATGAGCATACCTTACTATCACCTTCTCCAAGCCCATTGTTATTAACTCCATCTATACATGCTACTGCAGCATCATGGGTTGAAAAGGTAACAAATCCGAAGTCCCTCCGCCTAGCTGAAGGCATGTTGCGTGCCAACTGAATTTTCTCGATATCACCGTATTTCTTAAATTGCTCTTTGATTCGATCCTCATCCCAGGAAGGTGGTAACCCATCAACAAATACAGTCTTAACCTGGAGTAGTCCAGCATAATGTTGACAGTAACTTCATAAGAAAAACACTTAAATTCCCAATTTGGCATAAGTGAACAACCTTCCTATCAAACTAGTATCAGAGAGATCAAAAATGGCATGTACCTGTGCCATAACTTCTTCATCGGGCTCGACAAATGTCTCTGCAAATGACACCTTTGCAGTTTTATCAGTACCCAAAACAACATCTCTCTTCTGCAGCCGTTTATATGCATTCATGGCATCTGAACGAGCTGAGAACTCTAGAAAGGCAAAGCCACGATTCATTCCATCATCTTTAGGGTCTTCAACTAGAGTTAAATCCTCAATATTATCAATGCCAAAGCTCTTCAACTTCTCTCTTAGCTTAAAAACAAGAAAAAAACATAAATTATAAGTATATTCCAGAATGCACATTAAAGCATTTAGATCAATTAAGTGGAACGTATGGCATATGCAAGCATGAAACTTACAGCTTCCTTTGTCCATGTCTTACATATATTTCCCAAGAAAAGTGTGTCACTGTCCTGGCTAGGTGAAACCCCACAAACTTTACCCTTAACCTGGAAGTGAAATAGGACATAAGTGATTTACATACTTGAGCAACTTAAAGCAGGGCTTACCATCACAATGCATATCAAAAGATAACTTTTACAATTGAAACAGACAAAATGCCTGTAAAACAGTTAATCAAGGAAGTACCTGTGGATTCTTGAGTTCTGTGCAAGCTCGCTTAGCTTGATCAACACTTGCATAACGTATAAAGGCAAATCCCTTGTTTTTCTGTGTTTGTGGATTCATCATAAGTCGGATTTCAACCACTTCGCCAACTTCACTAAATACTTTTCTCAGATCTTCTTCAGCAGCGTCCTTGTCAAGGCCACCAACAAATACTTCAAATTCCTTTCGCTTGCGTCTTTCCTTCACAACTTCATGTTGCTCATCCTCCTCTTCTTCACCTTCATGTTCCTCACCCACTTCCTCTTCACCTTCACCTTCCATCTCCTCCCCCTCACCTTCCTCCTCTTCACCTATACCTTCATCATCTACACCTTCATCACCCTCGTGTACTCCGCCGTCCAACTGATCTCCTAATTCTTCTTCTTCTTCATCTTCCTGTGCAATGTCATCCTGGTCCAGATCCATTACTGCTGCATCAACCTTTGGACCTTCGTCTTCCTCTTCTGGTTCTGATTCAGACACGTTATCATCCAGCTCGAGTCTCTCCCCTTTGTCATCCTCATCGAAGGGAGGCTTAGATTCCTCCGCAACATCTAATAGATTTGAAAAAATGCAACGATTTCAACCACATAAAAGAAAATGACTCACAATTTTTTACAGAAAAAGTTTATAAGTTTAGAGTAATTCTTAAACCAATATGTTTAGAATAATCCGACACATTATCCTAGAAAATGATCTCACACATTAGGCAACGTTCAAATTCAGGATAACAGCCCTGCATTATCCAGGCAAAAGATAACAAACAGCTACTTTAAGAAACCTCTAGCTGCATCGAGTATGACTACTATAATGTTAAGCTGTAACTTCAAAGAAGCACTCTTTGAAAAATATAATGTTATTAAACCAGTTGGTTGTAAGTATCACTTCCCAGAAAAATAAAATGACTACCATAATGTTAGGCTGTAAATTCAAAGCACTCTTTGAAAAATATAATGTCATTAAACCAGTTGGTTGGAAGGATCGCCCCCAGAAAAATAAAATGACTACCATTAAAGCAGACCAATAAATCTATTACAAACGAAAAAGAGAGGTACTAATTTTATTTTATTTAAGCATTGACCTTCCAAGATATTGAATTGAGTGATACTTGTCAATGAAGTTTAGGGTAGCATAGACACCAAAAGTCCAAGTATATGACAATATTGAGAGAAGCTTCTATCAAAAAATTGGCATAGGGAAAATTTAATAATTCCAAGAATTATACTATAAAAAAAGCAAAGCCATTTACACAACCTTGAAGAGGACGATTTCTTTTCGGAACTTCCACGACATATTAAGCAGGATTGTTTAAACTGGCTTGGCCTTAATAAAATTTAATAATGTAAAATCTCATAAAACCATATTGACACGACATAACATTTCAAGCAACTAATGGTCGAACAAAAGACACGTCAATAATGTAACAGAATGTAATATTGGCAGGGCATAACGTTTCATGCAATTAATCATTAAACCAGAAAAGACGTGCATTATGCAGGCTGCTGTTGACACGACAATAACATCAATAGCGAGGGCTTTTGACACGACAATAACATCAATAGCGAGGGCTTTTGAAACGACATAACATCTCATCAAACAAAAACTAAAAAACAGAGATTGGTAGATACATAGGTATCGCAGGTCCGAATATAAATATATTAAAATAAAAACAACATATAGTGGCAAACTTCATTAAACAAAGTACAATGGAAAATTCTGAAGGCAACTGTTACGCAGGCTTTTAGGAATATTTGCCAGTATTAATTAGCCTTGGTAAATATTTATGTATAATCTCACAAAGAATAGATCAATAAAAAACTAACTCTACACGAAATGTTATAATGACGCAATTAGTCATCAAATAAATCGTCAAACAAAGTAAAGACACAATAAGAAGGAATATTAAACCAAAAAAATACAATAAGAAACCAGAGTAGTAGACCCATCGATATATAGAACCAGATGAAACGCATACAATTTCTGTGATAAAATGGCATGGCAAATTTTATCAAATAACCTAAAAACACCCTACAATTCAGTACAGATAAAAATCAATTTAACCGCCGCAAAATGCAAACCTATAAGAATAATTAACACAAATCCGAGCAAAAATGCATATAAATTTAAACACTACCAAACACCTTAAACATTTAAAGAGATACCATGATACCCTACCTTTCTTTGGCGCGGATTTATTCACAGCGGCTGGCTCCTCAGCAGCAGCGGTATCTTTAGAATCTTTTGGGGGCTGCTCTTTTAACTTCTCAGCCTTTATACTTTTCTCCTCCTTTACTGGATCCTCCAAAACCTTCACGTCCTCTACAGGCGCAGCTTCGGCTTCTTCTAGGTTCTCAACATTTTCAACAATTTCAGGCTCGGCCTTGGGCGTCGGGGCCTTGTTGGCACTCTTAGGTGTCTTGTTAGGGGTTTTCGCCGCGGCCTTTTTGGGAGTTGGTGTTCCCGCGGGCTTCTTCACTGATCGGGGCGGCATCTCTACTCTACAACTGCCAAAACCCTTCAAAGCTAGAAGAAATGAGAGAAAAATTCACAGATATGCAGTGCTGGTGAGCCTCCTGCTCCTCTTATCAGGTTGAAACGAGCACTGTAGATATCAGCAACCAAAAGAAAATATAGACTTTCCCGCAAAACCCTCCAAACCCTCACAAACTAGTATTAGGGTTTAGTAACAACCTTCGTGACCGATACCCAGTGACTTTAAAACAATTCCAAGTTTACCGATACTTTTATAGAGGAAAAAGAAGGAAGTTGAACAAACACTATTCAACTTGGGTTATTTTAAACACCCAAAGCCCCACCTACTCTCATGTTAAACTCGGGTTAAGTTTGTGCCCCTTTAAAACAGGACTAATGGGGCATCAATAATGTCAACAACACAGATTCTCCTGAGTAAGTTTAGTTTTCTTTTTTTTTTTTTTAATTTATTCACTAAGCTCACCATCATTATCAACTACAACGTGCACCACGACGATGGTTACACTAATGTGAACCTCCAAGTCAATGTCTGAGAACACTCAAACGCACTGTCATTGTCAAGGGTAAGTTTTGCTTTTCTATCATCCCTAAACATAAAAAGGTCTTGGAAAATAAAGATAATCAGGTTCATTAGCATCTTTTAGTTTTATCTAAGATATTGGTTTCATCTTTTAGTTTTATCTAAGATATTAGTTTTGTTTAGTGTGAGTGAATTTATATGTTAGATGGAAATTTATATTAAAATATAAAAATAAAAATATAGTTTTGAAATTTAATTAATTTTAAAAATGTTTATAAGTGAAATTTTCAATTAATGTTATAATATTTTTTTCACTTTAATAATAATGTTAAGGTGGTTTAAATGATATGTCTTAATATTATTTTTTTGTGTTTGCTAGTTTATGTGAGTTTTGAGATAACATGATTAATATATTGTTTTAGTAGCTGCAACCCAGGGGCATCTAAGCCATCAAAATCAATCGGGGATCACACTTGGCCTAGGCCACACTAGCGCTTAGCATGATTGGATTTTTGCCCACGGAGTTTTGAACCGGTGAAATTTACACCATGGAGTGCCTTAACAAAAAACTTTGTCATCGTCCGCTCTATGCCTTGTGAGCTCCCTACAATTTTATTTGGCTTGTGGTTATTATTTATGATATTTACATGATAAATGTTTTACTATCACATTTGGTATATTTATGTGTTGGTATTCCATTCCATATTAATACTATATTTCTCTGTAAAAGCATATACACTTTTTTTTTCTAAAATTTAAAGTTAAACAAACTCATTTGGGATTTTGTTTTACATTAATACTTTACTTCTTTATATTAACATTTTTTCTCAAAGAGAGAGTAAAGGATATATATATATATATATATATATATATATATATATATATATATATATATATAAACAATAAGTCAATTCCACTTTGCTTTGTTTGTCTTTTCATTAAGGTGGCCAAATACACCAAATATAGGAGACAAACAAGATGTGGATTATGTTAGGGTTATCACAAACCTACTTTCATTTTAAACTAGCGTGAAATTAAGACCAAAATCATCACAAAGAAAAACCTTTACCTGGTAGACTATGGTGACAATAACACAACCATCAACATCATTTCTTTTTCATTTTAAATAATTTAGATTGCAAATTTGAAGTCCATCAGGGCACTTATCTTATCACAATGCATAGTTGCTTATAACTTATGAAGGATGGGTCACTTTCCACCCACCCAACCATAACCTCAGTTGTCTTTATATCCTTTGCAATTGGCCACCATTGAGCTAGACCATGAAGCCATGTGGGAATTCTCTCACTCAATCATTGAGAGTGGTGTTCATGAAGGCACTCTCCTTCATTAATACAAATTTAGAGAGTTCTCTTAAAATCCCACTAAGCCCAGAGTATACATATATGTTATAGGTTATTTCTCAATTGTCTTGCCTAGCAAAAGGGGCCCCTTCACTACCGACTAGTATCTCATTGGCCCTCTCTCTCAATGTTTTAATGCCCTGCAAAACAATCACCCAGAAAACAACTCTACGCAACAACTTAGTTTTGGGACACTTGCTCTTAATTTCCTTAGTCCATAACCAGATCAAATGATTCCTGAGTGTTTTGTTATCATACAACGACAACTCTAGTGCTCATTTCCATCTAAACTTGGTCCTCGAACCCATTCTCGTGCAACTCAATTATATGCAGATGAGAACCCTCATGCTCTATGCCTGATAAGAGCATGTTCTTCGTTGTTTTGTTTAGGAAACTTTCTTGTGCTACTTCTACAATCACATGCTTTGTGCCCATATTCTTTGCACTTATAACATTCAATATTATTAAGTAGAGAAAATGAATTGTAGTTTCTATCAACATACTCATGAAAAATTATGGCTTTATTCCTCATAACCATTATTTGAGGCCTTAAAAGATCATTTAATTATATCTCTTACATGATCACATCTTACATAAGCTCTTCAATTCATTACTTTATGAAAAAAATTATTGTAAGAAAAACAATATCCAAGGAAGAGGTTTTGGTACCTAGTTGTGAAAGCCTTCTTGGTGGAACAACTCTTCTGAACTCGTTTGGTTGTTCTTATGAGAAAAATACAACCTTTGTTGGTCCTCATCTCCTTCTTGGTGTTATTTTCATTATTGATGGATCCTTTGAGCATATTAGCATAGCTTTTAGGATTTTCTTCATTTTTCTTTTTTGATGGTTTTGTGCTTGCTTCCACCATGGAGATCTTATGATTTTCTTTATAGCCAAGACCTATATCAATGAAAGGTGATCTTTGGAAACTAAGAATGTCATTTTGGATTTCAATAACCTTTTCAAACTTTGAGCTTTTATTCAAACAAACAATTTATTTCTCCAGTTCCTTTCTCAAAGATATGACTTTTGCTTCTAATTTCCCGCAATTTTCTTCCTTTTCCTTTAGTTGGTTTCTCACCGCTTCTTCTATATTTTTTGTCTATTCTAGTTGTGTCTTCAATATGATAACTATTGTTCTATCAAGTTCATGCTCCTTCTTCTCATATGTATACAAAATCTCCTTCTATTTTTTAATCTTTCATCTAAACTATCTATTTCTTCTAAGGCACTAACAAGTTTTGCTTCAAGATTTACTTCCCCATCAATGTCTTGTTATTTTGAATCTATTTTCTCTTTTTGGTTGCCTTTATTTTCTTTATCAACAATATTTGTATCAATGGTTATGAAGAGGGATTCCTCTTTGTCAATATCAAAAGAATATTCATCGCTCTCTTCTAAAGAGCTACTATCTTCTCCGTAATAATTTTTTTTTTCTTATTGGAATAGTTTCCTCTTTTATGTCTATAATATTTGCTTTTATTTTTATGTTCTTCTTCATCATCACTATCTTCAAACTTTGCATATAGACATTTGGCAAAAAAAACATCCTACTCTACTAGAAATAAAACATTTGAAGGGTATCTTACCTTTTTACTTGCTAGATCCTCTTTTCAACTTTCTCACAAATTATGCTTCTTCTGTATTTGATTCATAACTAGAATAATCATATAATTTGTGTCCTTTTGTCTTCTTTGATGATTTCAAAGATACTTCCTTCAGTGTTGACTCTTATTTTTCTATCCTCATTTCATATGTGGTGAGAATCCCATGTAACTCATCCATCTTTATATCTTTTGGATCCTTCATTTCTTTAATAGATGATACCTTGGCATCAAATCTTATGGGAATTTGATCTGGATTTAAACAGGAACGCAACAAATTACAGAGATAACCATAAATACAAAGATGAGATAACCATAAATACTGAGATGCAGCGGAAATAATACTTCATTTCATTACTGTAAAATACTGAAATGTGCTTACAAACAGAAATAGAAATAAATCAGCTAGGGCGATGGTAGCTTATCTCTGAGAAGAGATGTGGTGGCTACATGCCTCTGAACTGTTCCGAACTAAGTTACAATGAGGCTTGAAGGCCTACTTATTGTTGAGAAACAATGGAAAACCCTTCACATCCCAAAACCTAACCCTAGAAGATGAAACGCCAAATTGTGGGCCTCGTTTGGGTAAATTGGTACAGCAATTTCCCGGGGTCGTAACTTTGGCATACGATCTCCGTTTGACGCGTACGATAGCTCGTTAGAAAGATCTATATGAGTACTACCACTTTGGGAGGCAACATCGGTCCATAGACCCATGTTGCCCCAGATTCCCAAAAAAATGTCGTTTAGGGCCTCAAAACGGCTCCAGAAGTTTAGGACCCGAAAAACTGCTAAAAATAGTAAATTGTGCTACAATTTAGGAAACTGAAAAGACTGAAAGAGAGTTGTGGGGGTCCAAATGGGATAGATGGGTGGCCACCAACATCCACCTGGATCATTCCTCCCCCCTTAGGAAGCAATGGTCCCCATTGCGTTGAGTTCCTCCCTGAGATGAGGAAGCTTCTGCTGAGCTGGGTCTCTGGTGAGCTGTTCTGCAATCTCTACTGTGACCAGAAATGGTGGGAAGCATGGTCGGCGATGGTCCACATTGAACACTCGGTGCAAGCGAAGGAATGGAGGAATGTTGTGCTTCAAAGCATTGTTTCCCATAGGCTTGGTACTGGTGTAAGGACCATGTTGGAGAGGTCGGAGCTTCTGATGGGCTCTTGTAAGGCATTCTTTCTGCAGATGTAACCAAACTTTGTTGCCCACCTGAAACTTATGTGGTACCCCTGTGGGTGAGGAGAAGTTGTTTTTGTGTTCTGTCATGACCATATCCCTTTGTTGCTGCTGCTGCGTGGAGGAACCCTTTGGAGGGGTCATGGATGCAGCAACGATCTTCCCCTTACTTTGGGAGTGAACCAGACAGATGAATTTCCTAGTCTGTGATATGAGCTTGCTGCCTTTCTTAGTAGTGATCAAGGATGTGGTAGTAGGTGGGGCTACCTCTGGTATCCTGTATAATGTATTATTCAAAGAGATAATGATAGCACGAGGCCTTGACTCATACACAGCATGTCGCCTCCACAAGTATGGCTGGCCTAATAGTACATCACAAACATCCAGAGGTGTAACATCACACAATACCTCATCTGTGAAGGGTTTGATGCTGTAGGGAAGGCGGCACTGCTGGCGAACTTTCAGATCTCGTCCTTCGTGAAGCCACTCGATACTGTACGGTTGCGGATGCGGTGTAGTCGGTAGGCCCAACCGCTTCACGACCTCTGCTGAAACGAGGTTCTTTTGGCTGCCACTGTCGACAATGAATTGTAGCGACGAACCCTTCACCCACATCTGTGAGTGGAAAAGACGCTCCCCGTCCTCTGGATTTTCGGGCTCATCTTTCTGGATCTTGGCAGTGGCAACAGTGGCGCTGGGATCCGCATCAATGATCTGCTTCCCTTTGCCATTCCCCTTGTCGGGTTCTGGCTCAGGGTTAGAACATGCATCTGATTCGGAAGCCTTCAACTCGGCCACCAGCGACTGCTTGGTCCGACACTCCTTGGGTTATGAGTGGGACTCTTGTGGAACTCACACCACTTCCCTGTGTCCTTCTTCGGCTTCATGGTGTTGTTCTTTTCTTGCGGCTTCGACGGGTTGTCTTGGGTCACCCCGCCTTGGCTTTGTCCTTTGGGCTTCGGATTTGCAGATCCAAAGTCTCGCTTCTTCTATTTGAACTTTTGCTCGATTTTGACAGCATATCGGTATGCTGCGCCGAGTGAGGAGATGTTCAAGAACACCATCTCTTCTTGGATGTATTGGTGCAGGCAACCGCGGTATTTGAGTACCAGATGCAGCTCAGAATCTTTGATACCCAACTGTGTGCGAAGGGTATGAAAAATGTTTGTGAACTCCGGCACATCTTGGTCTCGTCCCTGCCGCAGTGTGGTCCATTTGATGTATTTGTCCTCATAGCTTCCGACAGGGTAGTACTGCTCCTTGATGGCATCCCGAAAGTCATTCCAAGTGGGTGCGGCTGAAAATAGTGAGCCTGTACTTTCATCCTTCTGCTCGCAGTAGGTTTCCCACCAGTCCTTGACATGGGGGGCTGCTTTGAGAAGAGCGAAAACAATCTTTTCCCGACTCGAAAATTCATGAACAGAAAAATACCCATCTAGCAGATTTAACCATTTATCTACGGCATTTGCGTCTATTTGACCCTCGAATATGGGGATTTCAAAATTAACTTGTACCTTAAAGGGTGTGGCGTTTCCAGAGTAGCTGCTGGAAGCCGATGCGTTGCTTCTGGGTAGTCGCTGAAGGATCTGCGCAAAGCTATCCATCATCGCGTTCCTTTGCCGCTCGAGCGCTTCTTCGAGCAAGATTTTGATAGGATCTCCTGCCCCCTCGTCTTTCTTCTCATCCGCCATGGGAGGCCGTCGGGATTTGCGAGGCTGGCCTTGCAAAGGTTCGACCAGTTCAAACCCTAACTCCTTATATCTCGACCTCGTTGGGGACATGCAAAGAAAAATGGAGAAAAAGCAGACTGCTCTGATACCACTGATCCGGATTTAAACAGGAACGCAACAAATTACAGAGATAACCATAAATACAAAGATGAGATAACCATAAATACTGAGATGTAGCGGAAATAATACTTCATTTCATTACTGTAAAATACTGAAATGTGCTTACAAACAGAAATAGAAATAAATCAGCTAGGGCGATGGTAGCTTATCTCTGAGAAGAGATGTGGTGGCTACATGCCTCTGAACTGTTCCGAACTAAGTTACAATGAGGCTTGAAGGCCTATTTATTGCTGAGAAACAATGGAAAACCCTTCACATCCTGAAACCTAACCCTAGAAGATGAAACGCCAAATTGTGGGCCTCGTTTGGGTAAATTGGTACAGCAATTTCCCGGGGTCGTAACTTTGGCATACGATCTCCGTTTGACGCGTACGATAACTCGTTAGAAAGATCTATCCGAGTACTACCACTTTGGGAGGCAACATCCATCCGTGGACTCATGTTGCCCCAGATTCCCAAAAAACGTCGTTTAGGGCCTCAAAACGGCTCCGGAAGTTCAGGACCCGAAAAATTGCTAAAAATAGTAAACTGTGCTACAATTTAGGAAACTGAAAAGACTGAAAGAGACAGTTGTGGGGGTCCAAATGGGATAGGTGGGTGGCCACCAACATCCACCTGGATCAGAATCGGTCTTTCTACCTTCTGTAAAATCATTGATTCGTTAACCTCCTCACCAAGTCCTCTAATAGTGTTGACAATTTGATCCACACAAAGGAAATAGGTTGCATCATCATCTTTCATCTTCAAACTCTCAAGCTATCTTCTATGAGTTTTAAGTTTTGCCTTCTTCACCTTGTTATCTTCTTCTTAGTTGTTTTTAAGTTTGTCCCAAATGTATTTGGAAACTAACAACGCATTACCTTAACAAACTTTGATTCTAGTTGACCACACAAGATGGCATTCATGGCTTTTGTATTATTTACACATGCCTTCTTACAATCTTGATCAAATGGAGGAGTCGATGGAGAATTATAACCATCCATAATAGATTGCTCAATATCAAAGCCAATAGACATTAGATAAGTATGCATCCTTATCTTCTAGAAGGTACAATTTCTTCCATTAAATAATGGGGATTTGTTTGTGAAAGAGGCTTCTTGACTAGTTATGTGTGCCTCTAAGATCTTCCTTCCTGTGGTTAGACTACTTCTGTAGGAACCCAATCTGATGCCGATTTTTTAGCACACACTTACACTGAGAAGGGGGGTTTTTAATCAATATAAGTAAATTTCTACTTATTTAAACGTTCATGAACCATAAGAAAAAAAATCTCATATGCAAACACATGAAACACACAATATAAGTGGAAACCCTTTTGGGAGAAAACCTTAAAACTTCATTTTATATTAGTTCTTTGTAGGCACCAGCCTACTAGAGACACTAATCCTAATTGTTGCAAATATTTGAGGTACCAACCTATTATAGATATTGATCCCCGCCCTATTGGTCATACATGTGACATTTATTGATCAATATCATCTGTAACACCCTCCTCCCACATCTACCCAAGCAATTGGCCAGCCGGGGTAAACATGCGATGAGAGACCACTATGATATGATTCGACCTCGTAAGTCACCTTAAGGAAGTCGAACCGACAGAAACACACCATACAAACATCCAACATCATCAACAAAACCCTCAAAGGACAAGTCAGCCACTCAGACAGCCTGTCCCTAGGTCCCACTGTTGTTTTAGGTCTCTTGGGCATAGTCACTCTCATGCTATGGGAAAGGGAGTGACCAACAACCTAAAGTCGCTCTCACAGACTTGCCTACCAGCGACTGTGGACCAGAATTGTCAGTGTTGTGCCAACGACTCCAGGATTTGAGAAACTTTTTTAGGCCCAAAGCCTAGGTCACTACCTATAACTGATCCATCTCTTCAAATCAGTAAAGTAACAGGGAAATGAAAGTACTAAAGCAAATACTTGTTTAAGACCCTGATTGGATCCCTACTAGCCATGACAGGCATTTCGTCAAACATATCGTCGACATGTAATCTGTAGGTGTAAATAATAGAGTTAAGCGTAGCAATCTCATACTTATCTGAGAATCGTTATGAATCATTATTTCCTCATGCCATTTGTTGCATTGTAATCTATTAGGTCATAGACACATTATCCATTCACATACAAGTAAAAACATGTTGAGAGCCATACATAACTGTTGTCATAAAATGTGCATATAACCAACATAATAGGAACAAAAATACAATAAACATGACAACCATCAAATCCATAAATATAGCAGTACCTTTTCACATGGAAATCAAGGAAGGGATTTCTCATTAATGAATGCAATGAACCAACCAGAGATGGGACTACCACGTTCCACCCAACCGTAGAATGGTTGAGCCAAATCTCTTTTCAGCCATTCACCCCCATGCCATATTCCAAGCATGAATGTGGGATCTCATAAAACACATCAATCAAAACTAATCCAAGGCTTCCAGGGGCCATCCACCTCAACCCATCAAACAGTGATTCCACCTCACAGTCGAACATCATCAAAACCATCATCAAATTGATCTCCATCCAAGCCTTCCAGAGCGTTTGTCCAACCAAGGCTTCCAAAACTTGAAACTCAACCCACAGCTTATATAGGGCTTCCATAGCATTTTCCCAACCAAGGCTTCCAGGACTAGTAACTCAACCCACTAGGGCTTCTAGAGCATTTGTCCAACCAAGGCTTCCAAGACTAGTAACTCAACCCAAGCTGTTACAGGGCTTCTAGAGCGTTTGTTCAACCAGGGCTTTTAGGACTAATAACTCAACCCAAGCTAAGGAAATATGAGAACCAACAAAAAAAAAACAATGAAAGTAAACCCACAATCACTATGGTTATCCACGAAATGGCAAGGCTATGCAATCCACTTTCGATCTAGGCAATCCTCCATGTCAATGACAAATCACAACCAAGAAACCACATGCATGTGCCATGAATACCAAAACTAGTGAAGAAATCATACATGCAACTTGGTATCTGCAAGCAAATTTTATGTAGTTGTTGATGTCAATGCCTTCTTATGCTTTCCTGCACTTCCTTTGCCTTCTTGCTCCAAGAATCCAAGTATGCCACACGCTCCCAGAGTGCTCCAAGAAAACTCTAAGTATCCAAGATTATGAGAGAGAGAATAATGAGAGAGAGCTCCAACACTAAACTGACAAAAGGCTGCCACCTAATCCTCAGAAGCCTTTTTATGAATGAGGCCTCTATTTTCCTTCATTTTCCTCCTCACATGCAACATGTGGCCTTTCGCCTCCTTTTTCTCCTAATTTTCATTATTTTCATAAATACATGTTCCAAAATGCCTTAGCCATTGCCTTTGCCAATTTCCTTAACCATAAACAACCAAATGAACACCCCCCTAGGATGTTTTTTCCAACATTCAACTTGGAATAAATGTCCCAGTAATTTGTGATTATTGTTTTTAACATTTATTACATGGAATTTTCACCAGGGTTGTTACATCATCCTCTCTATTATGGCATTGATTAATATCTTAGCACCATTCTTGCAATATCAAATGCTATAAATAGCACCCATACAATTTTGCTAATAATTCAAACCACCAGCCACCAAGCGCCATTACCATATGTTCAGGTTGTATGTCTTAGTGCTTTCCAAGACCTCAAAACACAAAACTCTTGATAAATGGCCCTTTCACCTTCGAACTAATTTGACTGTCAACAATTCACAACAATCTTCATGTTATTTGATGCTACCAAGTGCTGAGGAGTCAAAACTCCAAAATTAGGCAATATATTGGCAAACTAGAGAAATCTAGAAAATTACTAACACAAATTGGTCGCAAAACCAACCTTTTTTCGGTCCTTGAGACAAGAAACCTTTTCATCGTATTTCGAGAAATTTGCTATCAGTTGACAACACCAGAGACTAGAATAGAAAAGAATGGGATATGTTACACTATTGATTTGTCTTGGTGTAACAAACAATACTTAAATACAACCTTCTTGGTAGTTAATGTCAGCTAGGTGCATGGTGTTCAAAAATTTGGATTTCAGCCTTACACAACATATCAGGAAAACATTGGAAATCAACTAACACTAAAAATCTTCACAAAACAAAAAAAATTCAAGTTTCAGTGATAGGAAAAGTATTTGTCAGTTACTAACAATTTGTTTGTCACATGACAGCCTGGGCATTGGGGTATTGGAGGATTTAAATGAATGTATTTTATAATATTCATAATATGGTCTATCTCAATAAACAAACTATTAGTTGGTGCCAAAGATTATGTTACTCAGGCACTTTAACTAATGGCACTGAAGCACAAGAATACCAAAAAATTAATTTTATGCATACAATAAAATATTGATATGGTTGTGGCGTGATAAACTATCAATTAGTGCAAATTTTCTATTAGGACTTCTCGTTAGTTAAAGACATCGACTACCAAAGCACTAGAGAATTTGATGAAAAATAATTTCCAAAATTCCCACTATGGCGAAGTCCCAGTGTGACAAACAACTTTTTACAAACTTCATTCTATCATGTTTTCTTCTTAGATGATAGATTGAGCACTCAAGGATCGAAAAAATTGCATGAATCTATTTTATAAGAACCTTTGTATGGTCTTCTCCTTGTAGACAAAATTCAATTAATTTTTATTTTTATTTATTTATTTTATTTATTTTCATTAATTCACTGAAACAATAAAGGCTCAAATATTTTTTGTTTTAAACTAATTCCCTTTATTATGGCCTAAAATATCCTCAATTGAATTTCTTGAATAAATAAGGGAAACCATCATGTTCACATTTTTACTCCCTGGATCTCCTCTTTTCTCACTTGCATGCCTCAGATCTTGCCTTTGCACTTGTTCCCCACTTTCTGCAACTAATCTCATGTAAATGCATTCGTTTATTTATAAGTATTTTCCGTTCTTGGATGGGTTGACTTGTAAATCCTGGTTGGGTAGAAAAAAATCGGATCAACATAAAAATCTAGTCTCCCTTGACTAGGCCCAATTTCCATATTAGTATCCCCCTAACTTGATATCAATGAAAACATTATGTGCAACACAAGGCTATGTCAACAACTCATGAATAGATCATATATAGTTCATCGACAATCAACACAGTAAGATAAAACATGTTAAAAAGTAGGATTGAACCCAAGTGGCGAGGGTAACAATTTTTTCTCGCAAACATTCAACTACACCCAATTGACATGTGTGTGTGTGTGTGCACCCTTGTGTATCTGATACTTTTCCTCGCAACCTTTTAAGCGACACCAATTGACATATATGTATATGTGTGTGTGTGTGTGGGTTTGCATACATATGTATACATACCTACATAGATATGCCAATTATGTGTACTTCGAGTGCTTCTAAGGCAAAGCTGTTACTCTCCCCACTTAGGTTCAAATCCCACTTCGTGGCGTGTTTGCTCTTAGTGAGCCAATTTTTGATGAGATATATGATTTATTCATGAGTTGTTACCTAGCCTTTGTGCCCTAAATAATCTAGTGGGTTTACCTTAGGTACTATCATTGCAATGGGGAAAGTGTTCATGTAATTTTCCTTTGGATATATTACTTAGAAAAGAAAATGCATACATACATACTCAAGTTGAGATCCGTGTCCTCTGTTAACTACATTGAACTTCTTATAAGGTGCTAAATTCTCCTTATCACCTACATCCCGAGGTCTTCCTCACTTCTTAACCCACTTTCCTTTAGTCTTATCATTACCTTTCCAATCCCACTTACGCTCAAACTTATGCTTAGACTGTTCATAGCAATGCTTCAACTTCCCAATGACTTCCTCCAACGACTGAGGCTCATCATACTCAATATAATACTTGAATGCTAATGACAATCCATTGATGAGCCTTTGGACCTTTGTCTTATCATCCTTAAGATATGACATACACCTCAACAACTCCATAAACTTAGTTGTATACTCTTCATTTTTCATAGAACCCATATTCAACTCATATAACTTCTTAGCCCTCCATCATAGTATCTTTCTGACAAGTACTTCTTTCTTAAGAGTCTTTTAAATTCATGCCAACTCAACTCCTTTATCTTAATGCCTCTGACACACTTCACATCCTCCCACCAGATATTCGCTTTTCCCTTGAGACTGAAAATAGTTATCCCAACTTCCATATTCTCTGTATAATCATGCAATTTGAAGAACTTCTTCATCCCAAGCAGCCATGCTTTTGCATCTTCTAGTCTTTTCATTTCACCATCAAATGTAGGAGGCTCAGCTTTTTTGAACTCATCTAGCAAGTAATACTTCTCACTCCTCCTATAAGGATGATGGCGGTGATGAAAATGATGCCTCTCTGAACCAGAACTATAATAAAACCCATAAGCACTAGTTCTCTTGTCAGGTGTATCCAACCACCTCCCACCTCTGACTGTGTCATCCCTATCCAGCCTATATCCCGATTGAGACCTGCTTCTATATGTCCCATTGGTCCTTTCTTCCTATCCAAAACTGATTCTTAACTATCCCTATCTCTGCAAATCTGATAAGCTCTGAAGGATCACTGCATTAATCTTGACTTGTTTTTCTTGAGCTCTAACAAGTCTTTCCTATGACTCAACTATCTTGTCATTATCTTCCTTGCAACTTCTGATCTCTACCTTCATACTTCTTAATGTATCTGATATTTAAGGAGAGTAATAATCTCCTTGCTGCTCAACTGATATATAAGGAGAGTTACGTGAACTATAATCCACCGTTTTGCTCGTTATCTCTGATCTTTCTCTTGCAAACATGTCATGTTAGATAAACCAAATATAGACATACGCCTCAGTTTAGTTTAGGGGAGGCTATCTCATTTGCACAAATCAATCCAAATTAACACTATATAAATGTACACATAATGACATCAACATATCAACATCTCAACATCATCATGATGACACAAGGCTACAACAATGACCATCACGATGCATGCATAAATAACATATTGACAAATAACGTTCATGCATGACAATCACATATAGCACATCCAGTCTAGGTGTTTGAACCTAGAAGCCCTGATACCACCTTGTAACCACCTCCTCCCACTGTTATGAAACCAGCTTACAAAAAGATAGAAAAGATAGATCAATGTCTTAGAATTCAGCCTCTTCGAGGGGGCAACCTCCTTTACATTACACAAATGAATGATTCTTTGATGATTCAAATGACAAAACCTCCTTTCTATATATAGGAGTCTAAGGAGTCACAATATAACACAGCCGACCTAACAATAAGAATATAAAGGCACAAAAATAACAATAGAGGGATTCTATGGGGCACAGTAATATCAATATGGGGACAATAGGGGCACAGTAATAATAATATGGGGACAATAGGGGCATAACAATATTAATAAGGGATATAAATACAATAGTAATGGGGTAATCACTAGTATTATGGGGACCTAACATGCCCCTCTGCTTCAAAAAAGTGTTGTCCTCAACGCTTGAGTAGTTCTCGATGCTTCTGTATAAAATTCTCATCCTCCCATGTGGACTCTTCAGCGGATAAGTTCTCCCACTTGATGAGATGCTCTGAAATTGATCGATTGCGTAGCTATCGAGTTCTTGTTTCTGTGACTGCTTCCGGTTCCAATATAATTTTTCCTTCCTCGTCAAGTTCTGGCAATATTGTTTGAACTGGGAGCTTGTCGCCTATAACCTTCTTTAAACATGAAACATGGAAAATTGGGTGCACTCAAGAAGCTGCAAGAAGCTCTAATTTGTATTCCATAATACCAATCTTTTGCAACACCTTGTACGAACCATAATACTTTGATGATAATTTATTATCCTTCTTAGCTTGATTGAGGGACATTTGTTTATATGGTTGTAGCCGTAGGAATACCCAATCACCTACATCAAAACTTCTTTCACTAGGATGTTGATTTGCCTGTTGTTTCATTCGATTTTGCGCCAACACGAGGTTATCCTTTAAGAGTTGGAGGACTTGTTGTTGATGCTCGATGTGATGTTCCACTGCTTGAACCTTAGAATTTTCTCTTAAATATGATGTGATGGATGGTGGCTGATATCCATAAAGTGCCATAAATGGGGTCATTTTTGTTGCTATATGGAAGGAAGTGTTATACCACCATTCAGCCAAATGCAACCATTTGACCCATTATGTCTGTTTATCAGATGCAAAGCAATGAAGATATCCTTCCAAACATTTGTTTACTATCTCAGTTTGCCCATCAAATTGAGGATGATAAGATGAGCTATTAGCTAACTGAGAACCGAGACAAGAAAATAATTCTATCCAAAAATTTCCAGTGAAAATGGGATCTCCGTCACTTATAATAATCTTTGGGTTTCCATGTAGCTTTTGAATTGTTTCCATAAATGCAGTAGAAACTGTAGTGGCTTTAAATGGATGTGATAATGCACAAAAGTGTGCATACTTGGTAAGTCTGTCAACTACCACCATGATGACACTCTTTCCCTCAAACTTGGGTAAACCTGTGATAAAATCCATTGAAACCTCCTCCCAACGTTGTCTTGGAATGGATAAAATTTGTAATAGACCCAGGGTCTTAATTGTTTTAACTTTATTTTGTTAGCAAACCAAACATTCTGCCACAAACTTTTGAATATCCCATTTAAGGCCATCCCAAAAAAATTCCCTCTTAACCAAGTGGTAAGTTTTTAAAAATCCTGAGTGCCCTCCTAAGGGAGAAGTGTGCAATTTCATAAGAATCTTTTGTTTGAGTGGGAATTCTTACAGAGGTATAAGCGATCTTTGTACCATAACGAATCATTTTGCCAGTTAAATGTATCAGATGTACTGGAATCTTGTTGTAACTTTTGAATAAGTTCCCACACTTCTTCATCATTCTTCCATTCCTCCCTTGCTTCGTTTATCCAATCTGGTTGGATAATAGAAATGGCGCATAATAATGCTTCCACATCCTCATCCTTTCTTGAGAATGCATCTGCCACCACATTTTGCATTCCTTTTTTGTAGATGATTTCAAAGTCATAACCCAACATCTTTGTGACCCACTTTTTTTGCTCTTCAGAGGATAATCCTTGTTCTAAAAAGTATTTAAGGCTATCATGATTCGTTTTTACCTTGAAGTGTCTTCCCATTAGGTAGGGTCGTCATTTCTTAAGTGCATGTAGTATTGCCAACATTTCCTTCTCATAAATAGCTTTGTGTAAAAACTTTCCCTTGATTGGATGACTTTCTGTTGAAAATGCAACAAGATGATGGAGCTTAGTGAAAAGAAGTCGCCTTCACTAAGTGGGCCCGCAGGCTATTTTTGGCGCAAAGTCTATTTTTAGACTATGTCTATTTTTAGACATATGGATCATGGTCTATGAGTTGCAGGATGTTGTTTATGGATGATTGGTCATGTTGGTAAAAATAGATGTACTTCTATTTTTGGATCACAGGAGGAGTGATCAGAGTCTATTTTTAGACTGCTAGTCAAAAATAGAAAAGTCAAATATTATTGTCTCATAATAATATTTGGACTATAAACTTTATCTTATCCTCTTGGAGCACTTTAGTTTGAGCTACAGATGTGGCACATGCAGCTGTCAGAAGGAATACGCTTTTCTTGTGAGTTAGTTGAGTTATTGCATGCATGACATCAGTTAGAACTCATGCATGTGAGTTCTGTGGAGTTGGATGTGGAGTTGATGGAGTTGTGTTCAGTTTGACTTTGTTAAACTAGTTGTACTTAGTCTAACTGCAAATAGACTAGTGATGAGTTGTGTGAACTAATTATTAACTAATAAAGCAACTAAAGAATACATCAGTTAACTCAGTGCATGGACAGTTCAACAGAGACAGGTGTTAGAGGTAAGTGAAAGGGTGAGTTGTGACTATCAGTTGTGCATGAGATTTTGCACATGCAGGGATTGAGTTATGCCAATGAGGACTGTGCAATGTGGGCCAATATCCAAGCAATT
Source organism: Pinus tabuliformis (assembly GCA_031772625.1). Lineage (NCBI taxonomy): Eukaryota > Viridiplantae > Streptophyta > Pinopsida > Pinales > Pinaceae > Pinus > Pinus tabuliformis. Next base: position 1,259,535,469 of record CM062817.1, read on the forward strand.
ATAGCTTGTGCTCATGTGATTTTGGATCAGCCAAGGTAAATAGGAGTTTGGATCAGCCATTCTCATTCATTCTCTTGCAGGGTTGTGCAGTGGAGGCAGGCAAAGCGGTGGAGGAGATTTGAGCAGTGATTGATCAGATCCGAGCTAGTTTTGTGTGTAACAGGTGGAGATAGTGCTGGATACTTGTGAGGAGTATTTTACAATGTAATGTTACATGTTCTCAATCATTAATATACAAATAGTGTGGGGTTTTCAGCTGTAATCTTTTCCCGGGTTACATACTGTGTTAATGTGTGCATGCGATTGATGTTTCATTGTTTTTGATGCTGCTATATTGATGATCAACGTAGAGGAGGTTATATATTATGCATGTATTCTGTAATAGTGTATAGTCGGGATAATATCTGTGAATAAGTGTCATATTATTCAAAATTTCTACATGGTATCGGAGCTGGTTGATTTGTAGAAAAAGTTCTACAAGATATCAAAGAGCTGTTGATCATCAGATCTACTATTCAGGAAGTGTTTACATTCTATTTCTTTAGGTAGAGTTTGTAATTGGGCCAGGTAGCTTTTGGATTCATCCTTCTTTTGGAAGGTGAGATATCCAGTGAATGCCCATAGAGTCGATCTCTGTACAAGAAATACTTTGTTCTCACGAATTTTAGATCAAAAGCGGTTGAGTTTTGAGTTGGTGGAATGGCGCTCAAGGATAAACTCATAAACATCAAAGTTGAGAATGGAGATGCCACAGATTGTCCGCAGAAGAAGAAGAACAAGCAAGTTGTTGGATCTGCAGCAGGAGAGGCTCTAGCCTCGCAGTTTGAGCTTGATTTTTCATTGATCGCATGCTTGGTTTCAAGTGTGATGGGATCGATGTGGTTCTTGGACAGTGGTGCATCTTTTCACATGACAAGAGATCGAGATTTGTTTTCTGATCTGGAGGAGAAAGATCTTGGAGTGCACATCGAGATGGGCGATGATGGTAGATACAGTGCGGCCGGTATCGATACCATTTCCTTTGAGAGGGAGTCTGGTAAACCCTTCGTATTAAAGGAAGTGATGCATGTTCCAGGATTGAAGAATAATTTTATCTCTATGGAGGTGTTAGAAGACAAGGGATATGATGTTGTTTTCAGCGAGGGAAAGGCTTTCCTGCGCAGTAAGACAACTAGAGAAACTCGGAAGATAGGGGTTCGAGTGAGGAACCTCTATCAGTTGCATGTAGATGCATGCAAAGCCTTGAGCAGCAAGGCAACTGATGGAGACTTGGTGGTTGATAGGGAGCGTATATTACCTCTCAACATGCAGAGCCAGAAGAAGTCTCAAACGATTGTGGAGGAGCCACGATTGGTGCAGCAGCTTCAAGAGGTTGTGGAGCAGCCACAACAAGGGAAGCTGAGAGGAGATCGAGTAGAGACATCTGCTCATGTAGAGACCTCCAGTAGGGGGAAACTTCAAGCCAGGTGGGCAGAGGGATCGCATGCAGCCATACCTCCAGGTAGGAGGTGGGGTGATGTGGATTGATTGTCCCAAGGAGGAGGAGCAGGATCCTTGAGGTACCTAACCTCTTGGATGAGACCTTGCTACGGGAGCCCCGATGTGGAGTAGCAGGAACTGACTGATTGGGTAGAGACAGATGCGGATGGAGCAGCAGAGAGAGCGACAGTGTAGGGAATCCAAGGACAGCGCATAGCTAGCAGGCTGCAGATTTGTGAGAGGCATAAGTGTTTTGCACAGTGCTAGGTGGCACAAAGAAGTGTGCAATGGTGCGAGATGCATGGAGATGTTGCAGTAGTGCAGATGTCAGAGAGGGAGCACTTGTCAGCAGCAGGTAGAGCTTTAGCATCAGAGTATGTTCCTAGCCCAACAGAGTGGTCAGTTGGGAGTGTTTTTGTTCCAAGTGTTGTTGGAGCAAGTGGACCGGGCAAATGTGTTGCATGCAGAACATTCCAGAGTTGCAAGATAGGGGTTGCAGATAATCCATATCTTGTTGAGAGGGAATGTTGAAAATGCAACAAGATGATGGAGCTTAGTGAAAAGAAGTCGCCTTCACTAAGTGGGCCCACATGCTATTTTTGGCGCAAAGTCTATTTTTAGACTATGTCTATTTTTAGACATATGGATCATGGTCTATGAGTTGCAAGATGTTGTTTATGGATGATTGGTCATGTTGTGAAAAATAGATGGAATTCTATTTTTGGATCACAGCAGGAGTGATCAGAGTATATTTTTAGACTGCCAGTCAAAAATAGAAAAGTCAAATATTATTGTCTCATAATAATATTTGGACTATAAACTTTATCTTATCCTCTTGGAGCACTTCAGTTTGAGCTACAGATGTGGCACATGCAGCTGTCAGAAGAAAATACGCTTTTCTTGTGAGTCAGTTGAGATATTGTGTGCATGACATCAGTTAGAACTCATGCATGTGAGTTCTGTGGAGTTGGATGTGGAGTTGATGGAGTTGTGTTCATTTTGACTTTGTTAAACTAGTTGTACTTAGTCTAACAGCAAATAGACTAGTGATGAGTTGTGTGAACTAATTATTAACTAATAAAGCAACTAAAGAATACATCAGTTAACTCAATGCATGGACAGTTCAACAGAGACAGGTGTTAGAGGTAAGTGAAAGGGTGAGTTGTGACTATCAGTTGTGCATGAGATTTTGCACATGCAGGGATTGAGTTATGCCAATGAGGATTGTGCAATGTGGGCCAATATCCAAGCAATTATAGCTTGTGCTCACGTGATTTTGGATCAGCCAAGGTAAATAGGTGTTTGGATCAGCCATTCTCATTCATTCTCTTGCAGGGTTGTGCAGTGGAGGCAGGCAAAGCAGTGGAGGAGATTTGAGCAGTGATTGATCAAATCTGAGCTAGTTTTGTGTGTAACAGGTGGAGATAGTGCTGGATACTTGTGAGGAGTATTGTACAACGTAATGTTACATGTTCTCAATCATTAATATACAGATAGTGTGGGGTTTTCAGCTGTAAGCTTTCCCCGGGTTACATACTGTGTTAATGTGTGCATGCGATTGATGTTTCATTGTTTTTGATGCTGCTAAATTGATGATCAACGTAGAGGAGGTTATGTATTATGCATGTATTCCGCAATAGTGTATAATCAGGATAATCTCTGTGAATAAGTGTCATATTATTCAAAATTTCTACACTTTCAAAAGCAACGGGTCTTTCATCTTGCATTAAATAGCACCAATTCCATTTCCTGAAGCATCACATTCCACAATAAAGGTTTTTGTGAAGTCTGGTGTAGCTAAGACTGGTGCTTGGCACATTGCCTCTTTAAGATGTTTGAAGGCCTTTTTTGCTTCTGGAGTCCATGAAAATGCTTCTTTCTTCAATAATGTTGTTAGAGGTGCTGCTATTCTCCCATAATTCTTAACAAACTTGCGATAATACCCTGCCAACCCGATAAATCCTCGTAGATGCTTTATGGATGTGGGGATTTCCCATTCCTTAATGGCTTTAATTTTGCTAGGGTCTACCTTAACTCCTTCCCGAGATACAATATGACCCAGATATTCCACCTCTTGTACTCCAAAGAAACATTTAGATCTTTTTGCATATAATTGTTTCTTCTCCAATAGTTGTAGCACCTTGTCAACATGTTCAACATGATCCTTCCAAGACTTGTTGTAGATTAGTATATCATCAAAACATACTAACACGATTTTTCTAAGGAAGGGTTTGAAAAATGGAATTCATCAAACCTTGAAATGTAGAAGGTGCATTGGTAAGGCCAAAAGGCATGACCAAAAATTCATAGTGACCTTCATGAGTTCTAAATGTTGTTTTCGGAATGCCTTTAGTCTTAATTCTGATTTGATGATATCCTGAATGAAGATCCAACTTGGGGAAGTAAATTGATCCATGCAATTCATCCAGTAATTCATCAATGATAGGAATGGGAAACTTATCTTATAGTGAGCTTGTTGAGCTCCCTATAATCCGGACACATGCGCCATGATCCATCCTTCTTATGCACCAATACTACTAGAGAATAGAAAAAACTTTGACTAGGTTGAATTATACCAGCCTCTAGCATTTCTGCAACCATACGTTCAATTTCACTCTTTTGGGCACAGGGATATCTGTACGGCCTGATGTTTGGAGGAACACTTCCTGGAATCAGATGAATATCATGATCATGATCACGAATAGGTGGGAGACCTTTGGGAGTCTCAAATACCTTGGAATGATTGTCCAAGAATTTTTGGAGATCTGGAGAAATAGATGATTTCGATGTAGAAACATCTAGCGAACATAATTGTGGAATTACACCTCTTTGTTCCTTTTTTAGAAGCTTTGTCATACCGTTAGAGCTGATTATCTTTCCCGGTTTCCCTGCAATACCCCTTAATTCAACCTCCTTTCATTTTGCAGAAAATTTCATGAAAAGTTCTTGAAAATTAAAAGCTATTGTACCCAAGGATTGTAGCCATTGGACTCCTAGTACAACATCAGCACCTCCCATTGGAATGGAAAGCATTGGGCTAGTCAATACATATTCTCCCATGGATAACTTGATATTATGGCACTTCCAAGAGAAATTTGTTGTTCCTCTATTTGCAACCATCACTTGACACTATGGTACTGGATATAGGAAGCAATTCAATTCTTTTGCTACCTTACAATGAATAAAATTGTGGGTACTTCCTGAATCAATCAACACTATTACCCTTTTCTTCTTGATTTGTCCTTCTATTTTGATGGTTTGAGGAGTGGTAATTCCCACCAATGCATTACAAGATATGTTCGGATTCATTTCTTCTTTATCTAGGCTTTGTTCTTGGAGTATATCCTCTTCTTTTGACCTTTCTTGCTCTTTTTATTCTTCCTCTTCACAATCTATGTAGAATAATTTCTTCTCAGCACACTTATGACTTTTAGTGTATTTGCTATCACAACTGTAACAAAGCCCTTTTGCTCTTTTTTCTTCCATTGTTGTGGTGTCAACCTTATAGGTTGTTGAAGACTAGGGGCAACACCACTTCCATCTTTATAGTTGTGAGTGGTATGCTTCCTGGTTGCCATAATTTTGCTTTCCATTTTTCTTGCTAACCTGAATGCCTTCTCTAATGAATCAGGTTCCCAAAGGCAAACATCATGTTGGATATTATCCTTTAAAGTCCCTATGAACACATCAATCCTATGTTCATCTGGAATATTTTTTACCCTTATGTTCAATTTTTGGAACTCTTCAATGTGCTCCATTATTGAACCCTTTTGTTTGAGACTTATCGATTGGCTAAAAAAAGTGTTGCTTTTTGTATCATCATAATGTGTTGTCAATTCTTCCGTAAAAATTTCCCAAGTGATAATTTGTTTACGAGAGCAAAGCCATTGATACCATACAAACTGATTTGGTTCCAAATGTAAAGTTGCAATACGTACCTTTTGTGTGTTTTTCACATTATTGAGATCAAAAAATTGCTCCATCTGTAATATCCATGTTGCGGGATCCTTGCCATCAAACTTCCTCATATCGATTTTTGGAATGTGGTGGGTCTTCGATCCAACATTAGAGTCTATGAAATCATGATTAACATTTATTTTGTTCGCATCATGAGTTTCCTTTACTACCCTTTCACCATTAGTAAGTATTTCTTGTAGAAAATTTGTCAAATATGTCTTCAAATCTTCCATGTTTGTCTTCAAATCTGTCTTCAAGTCTGCCATGTCTGTCTTCAAATCTATCTTCAAATCATCCATCTTAGCTTCCATGCCCTTTATCTTAGATTCCACGCCATTTATCTTAGCTTCTGTTAGCTTTTGTGAGAGTGACATTTGTTGCACTTGGTCTTGTAATTTTGATATATCAAGTAGCATTTCTTCCTCTTCTTCATTAGTCATGCTAGAGCTTTTAGGTTGCTTACTAGGTGTTCACATTTTCTTTCCTCGGGGCATCAGTTACCGATAATAATGCTCTATTATGCCCTTTGAATTCCTTCAAAATAATTTTTCAAACCAAGCTTAAGCAAAAATTTAAAGAATCTACACACCTTTTTTCACTTTGTAGGAGCTCAATATTGCCTCTGATGTATCTTTGTAATTTCACATCCTCCACTTTTGAAATTGCGACTTGTAGTAGCCCTCTGTGTCCTCTTTCCAATGCCACCAGTCTAATCCAAATTGGATTCTCCAAAGAAGAGTTATGCCAAATCTCCCATAGTGACCTGATTATAGACTAGTTCAGTAGAGCGAACTTGTACGACATGCCACGTGTCCCTGTTTCAACCTTTGGCTTTGAAAAATATATGCAAGAAACTACAATCCGTCCTATTTTTGTACCTTCTTACGAGACTTCAATTCGATGCTCAGAGAGAAAGTTATGATGATTTTCCCCAGGTCATCTGTTTGGAATGTAATTCAAGAGTCTGCGAAAAGACCAACTTCCTCAGATCATATCTCTGCAAATATAGTGCAAAAAGCTTTGAAATTCGGACCCAAGGTTTAGTGCGATTTCGTCTCAAATGGGGTTTTTTTTCACTTCTGAAACGTCGCAGAAATTTTTTTATAGCGAAAATGCCACGATGACCTATTTGGAGTAACGAAACCCTAGAATCCAAAACTTTGGTACCAAATGTTATGAAACCAGCTTACAAAAAGATAGAAGAGATAGATCAACACCTTAGAGTTCAGCCTCTTCGAGGGGGAAACCTCCTTTACATTACACAAATGAATTATTCTTTAATGATTCAAATGACAAAACCTCCTTTCTATATATAGGAGTCTAAGGAGTCACAATATAACCCAACCGACCTAACAATAATAATATAAAGGCACAAAAATAACAATAGAGGGATTCTATGGGGCACAGTAATAACAATATTGGGACAATAGGGGCACAACAATATTAATAAGGGATATAAATACGATAGTAATGGGGTAATCACTAGTATTATAAGGACCTAACACCCACATTTACCCAAATTCACAAGCTTGTCAGGGTAAACATGAGACAAGTGTCACTATGAGATGAACTTAGCTCCAAGTTTTAGTTAAGGAAGTGGGGCCTACAAACTAAACACTTACTGACATCCTATAAGGTCTACAGTTCAGTCAAGAGTTGAAAAACCACTCTAGGTGATCAATCCTTGAGTTGGAACCTTTTTCACTGACCTAGCACCCCAATTACACACATAACAAGGAAAGAGTGTGGTTATGAGGCCCCAATTGCACACACAAGCCTGCTTCCATGCAATTATGACCTAAATCCTTTAGTTCAATGCTAGTGATTCCAATATTTGAGCCACTTTTTCAGGCTAGTCTTCAAACCACTGCCCAAAACTACCTATAACTTTCCAGAATCGTAATTAACATGACAATAATGGCAAACATTCAAACTTGAAGGAAGAACTTGACTTGAACATCCCTAATCCATGATAAACATTTCTTCAAACATATGGAAAACATGTAAGTTATAGGTCATGAATGCATATATGATCATGAACTGATAGTCTTCACCTGAGAATCACCAAGAAGGGTCTAAGCCCTCTCTAGCTAGCTACAATAAACTAGTTAGCCCATGCATTCATCAACCTTTCATAACTTATCAAAACATGTCAAGAGCCATAGATAGATTACATCATATAACCAATATATGACCAACATAGAAACCATGGAAAATCAACCATTATATCACCAACATAATCGTTGCAAATGCTCATAGATCACAATAGAAAAATAATTCTTATTAACATATGAAAATGTCAACCAAGTTAGGGACTTCCACGTACCATCCAACTATATATTGGGTTGAACCAAATCTCTCTTTCAACCAATCACCCATGCGCCATATTCTAAGCATGAATGTGAGGTCTCATGGATTAAACCAAAACAAAAACATTCAAGGCTTCTAGAGGCCAAACCACCTCAACACTTAACCACAATGATTCCACCTCTTTGGACCAGAAATCACTAACATCAACCAAATTGGTTTCTGTCCAAGCTATTCAAGGCTCCAGGATCTAGTAACTGAACCCACAACCTTCGGGGGCTCCAAAATGTTTGTTTCAACCATGGCTCCAAGAACTAGTAACTCAACCCACCAAGGGCTCTAGAGAGTTTGTCCCAACCCATGTCTACAAGAATTAGTAACTCAACCCAAGTTGTTTCGAGGCATCCAGAGTGTTTTTTCCAACCCACGGTCATCAGAAACCTGAGCACCAATCATAAAATACAAGTGAAAAAACCCACAACACCATGGCTATATAGGAAATGGCAAGGCAAGACGAAAACCATTGTCAATCTAGGAAAGTCCCCATGCCAATGACAACACATAACTAATGAACCACATGCATATACCATGCATCAAAAAATTAGCAAGGAGATCACACATGCAACCTTTTACTTGCAAAGTACCCCAATTGTAGTTGATGTTCCAATTGTTCCCTTACACTCCCTTGCTTTCCTTTACTTTCTTCCTCCAAACCAAGTGAATGTTAGAATGCTCCAAGAATGCCCAAAGTGTGCAAGAGTACGAGAGAATGAATGAGAGAGCCAAAAACTAAATTGACAAAAGCTAAATAAGCAAAAGCTCAACTGACAAAAGTTGTGAATTGATTCTCTGATGCCTTTTTATTATTGATGCCTTTATTTTCTTCATTTTCTTTCATTTTTCATATAATTTTCCTTGCATGCAAATATGTTTCTTTTCACCTTTATTTTCTCCTATTTTCTTTTATTTTCATAAATAAATGTCAATTATTATCTCTTTTCCTTTGTCAATTTCCATAGCCATTAATTAATCAAAGGTGATGCCCACTAAAGTGTTTTGCCCAACATTCAGCTTGGAATACGTGTCCCATGACCTTGGTCTTATTTTATTTACATGAAAAATCAACCAAGGGCTTGTTACACTTTTAGTAGTAAATATCCTTCACTTATTCCTTCTTTGCCTTCTTCTCAGGTTCTCCCACTTCTTCGACTATATGAACTTCACTTCTATCCTTTCTCTTCTTGTTTTGTTGATTTGGAAAGTTCTTCTTAAAGTATCCAAATTCGTTGCATCCAAAACATTGTACCTTGAGCATATATTTCTTCTTGGACTTGCCAAACTTCCCTTTCTTCATATTTTTTACTCAGGCTAAGAATGCTTGATATTGTTCATTTGATCCAATGTCATATTTGACCTTGATCCTTTATTCTTCTAGTATGCATTGTTCTCACAACTCTTCAAAGGGAGTTGAATCCTTCTTGGAGTAGACACTTGTTGCAAAGTTGCTCCATTCTGGTGGCAATGAATTTAAAACACATACACTTACTTTAGAATCAGTGATTGGTTCCCCATGTTTTTTCAAATTGTCTCTTAGCTTAGAGACTTGATGAGCCTTGATATTGCAGCAAGAATGCTGCAACTCCCAAGGCTACCGACTTTAATTATCAACCTGGGGCTCATACAAACTTAAGAGATATCGACACTATATGTGCAGCATACATTGTGTCATTCCTTTGTTGTCATGATGTAATGGAGTGCATGTATTGAAGTCAAATCCTAAACTAATTGCAGAAAAATGAAATAATTGAAATGGAACCTTAACCTATTGCAAGAAAGAAAATACAAGGAAATAAACCTATTCTAATTGCATAAAGATCATGAACTAAATGTAAAAGAAACCTAGCTTAACCCTATTTATCACATGTGCTGATTTAAACTAACTAAGCATGAAATCTGATCTAAAGAGTACTAACTGTTGTGCGCATGTGTAAATATAAAATAACTCTTTATTTTTTGCTTTATGAATGCAAATACTAATCTTTGCTTGATCTTTGGCAGGGGAGACAAGTGTGGAGCAAGAGGGTTAAAATGGTCTTGATGGCATGGAGGTCAAGTAGAGGCCTAATCCCAGCTTCAATGATGATTTTTCTCAATTTGGGCTCAAAACAGGCTTTCCTACAGGATGCTACAGTGATTTCCTACAGGATCCCCTGATTTACTATAGGATGTTACAGATTTACTATACGACATTATAATTCATCGAATGACCAAGCAAATCAAATCCAAATTGGATGGGAAAAATTTTGTTATTAACTAGGATGTCTTAGGTCCTCATTCCAAGTGGAATCACTCAAAAAGACCTCTATTAACCCATGCTAAAAAATAGAAAAACATTACTAGTCGAAAATCTAGAAATTCGAGAACTAGTGAGCTAGTAAATCTAAAAAATGCCTAACCTAATCAAGTGAAAATGCAGCGACGTAATTTTTTTTATGAACTAGAATGTTTTTGTGATCTAATGCAAGTGGAACCAACTCGGTTGAACCTCGTTAGCGTGCTGTAAAAAATAGTAGAAATTTATTGTTCTTTGCGACAAAGGAGTTCCAAAAATCTAGATTTGGGAAGAAGAAGACTAATCAAAGCAACTCAATGATTACTATGAACTTCCAAAGCTTTTTCAAGGATGAAATAATGCTTTTGATCCTGCAAAAGAACTTACATCAACCATTTAACTCAATCCCACAACAATAAATCATTAATACTAAATGCATAAATAGAAATAAATAAAAACAAGAGATGCATGTGAATAAGAAGTGAAAAGAAGGAAAGAAAATGATACAAAAGGGCTCTGAGGCTCCTGGGATGGCCAAGCCCAAGGAAACTCAGAGACCTATGGAGGAGAACAAGATTTAGAAGCTAAACATGACACCAATCTTCATTATTTTCATCAATAAAATTACATCCTTGCAAGAAAATAAAATTGGAATTGCAAAAATTCAAGCTCTCTCCACAATAACACTAATGAAAATCTCCCTAGAGGAAAATTCAACTTGGTACTTATAAAAAATGATTAGGAATCATTCCCCATGAAAGGAGGAAGCTTTCCCCACCAAAATCCCTTTATTAGTGGATTTGGTCCCCAATACTAGGAATCTACATTAAATGGCATAGAACACATTCCTAGATTTTCTCAATCATTGGAGTTCCACAATCTGTGCCATAATTCTATGATATCTTGTTGATTTATTATTTATTATTGATCTTCCTCTGTTATGCTCTTAACCTGAAAAATAATACCCAGATACAGAATATGCGCAGAAAAGATACCCAAAACACAGAATATGCGAAGAAAAGATACCCAGAACACAGAATAACAATGATTTTATTATTCAAAGAGCAATGTTCACATGCCTCTTCGATGGGGCAACCTCCAATAGAGCAGAGCTCGATTACAAAATAAGACACGATGCTCCTCGCAGGGAGTCTCTGTCCTTTATATATGACTCATACATGCGATACCACGGGTCAAAACCGTGAGTTTTATTAATACCATCTATCTAATACTACGGCTACGGCCCATTTGCAACTAACTGTGGTCCCGTCATTAATTTCGGGTTAACCACTTACAAAATATATGGGCTTTATTGACTCTTTGACTATGACGTGATCCCAAGACATAAATAAGGGGGTTAGGGTGGGACCCTAACATGCCCTCCCCCTTAAGACTAGCCTTGTCCTCAAGGCTGGAGCTGCGGAAACTGCTGAAGAATAGTAGTTGGTTCCCAAGTTGCATCTTCCGGAGAGGTGTCTTTCCATTTGACGAGGACTTCCTTAATCATGCGGCCGCGCAGGTGCTTGTCTCTTGTGGCGAGGACCTGTTCAAGTTGAAGCCAGATTGACCCTTCGTCGTCCAGTTCAGGTAGACTTGTTTGAACTCGGCAATTGTTCCCAATTACTTTCTTGAGGCATGATACATGGAAAACTGGATGGATTTTTGTAGTAGGTGGCAAGGCCAACTTGTAAGCCACTTCTCCAATGCGCTGAAGTACTTGGTAGGGTCCGTAGAATTTTGGAGATAACTTCTGACAACCCTTGTCTTTGAGTGATGTTTGCTTATATGGTTGCAGCTTCAAAAAGACTTGGTCCCCTTCTTGAAACTGGCGCTCTGAGCGATGCTGGTCGACCTGTTGCTTCATGCGGTTCTGAGCTTGATGAAGATTCTCTCTAAGATGGGCGAGCATGGTGGCGCGGTGTTGTAGGAGTTGATCCACTGCTTGTACTTTGGAGCATCCCTGGAGATAAGAAATAGGGGAAGGCGGAAGTTGACCATATACTGCTTCATAAGGAGTCATTTTAGTAGTGGCATGATAGTTGGTGTTATACCACCATTCCGCCAGAGGTAACCATTGTACCCAAAGGTGTTGCTTTTCTGAAGTGAAACACCTGAGGTAGGTTTCTAGACATTTGTTGACGGCTTCGGTTTGACCATCCGTTTGCGGATGATAGGAAGTGCTGAGTTTTAGTTGAGTGCCCTGTATCCTGAAGAGTTCTTGCCAAAAATTACTCGTGAATATCGGGTCGCGATCAGACACAATAGAAGTGGGCATGCAATGTAGTTTGAATATCTGATCCATGAAAGTTTGCGCAACCAAAGTTGGTGTAAACGGGTGGGGTAGGGCACAAAAATGAGCATACTTTGACAAGCGGTCCACCACCACCATGATGACTGACTTGTTCCCTGATTTTTGAAGACCTGTAATGAAATCCATGGAAACCTCCGTCCAAATTGATGTTGGAATGGGCAATGGTTGTAATGTGCCTGGTGTGTTGACGGTTTCTCCTTTGTGGCGTTGACAGACATCACATTCTGCGACAAAATTAAGGATGTCCTTTTTCATGCCGGTCCAAAAAAATGATCTTCTGGTGCGAGCATAAGTTTTCTGAAAGCCCGAATGTCCTGCAATGGGAGATGAGTGCAATTCGGCCAATATGCGACTTTTTAGGGTTGATGTTGGTGATATTACTACTCTATCCCGGTAGCAAAGAATATCATCCTGCCAGGAGTAGCCCTTGATGGAATTTGGATCGACCTGCAATTGAGCAATGAGTTGGGATAGCCCTGGGTGTGAAAACCATTCTCTGCGAGCTTCTTCAATCCATTCTGGAACGGGGAGGGAAATTGCTAGCAGAGTACTTTCTTCCTCAAATTAGCGAGATAATGCATCTGCTACCCTATTGCCTTTCCCTTTCTTGTAAATGATCTCATAATCGTATCCCAACATTTTAGTTAGCCATTTATTTTGTTGTGGGGAAGATAGGCGTTGCTCCAGAAAATATTTAAGACTGTGATGATCTGTGCGGATTTGGAAACGTCGCCCCAATAAGTAAGGGCGCCAGGTGTCGACTGCATGTAAGATGGCCATCATTTCTTTTTCATAGGTAGATTGGCCCAGATTCTTCCCACTTAGTTGTTGGCTTGTGAAGGCCAAGGGTCACCCTTCCTGTATTAAGACTGCCCCAATACCTATCCCTGAAGCATCACATTCAATGACAAAAGATTTGTTGAAGTCAGGTAGTGCTAAGACTGGAGTAGAACACATGGCATTTTTGAGGGCTGTAAATGCCTGTTGGGCTTCCTCATTCCAGAAGAAGGAATTTTTCTTTAGGAGTTGAGTGAGGGGCTTCGCTATGCGGCCATAGTTGCGGACAAATTTACGATAATAGCCGGTGAGTCCCAAAAATCCTCTCAAGCTCTTCAAGGTCTTAGGTTGAGGCCATTCTGGCATTGCCTGGATCTTTTTGGGGTCCACCTTGACACCTTCCCGCCCCACAATGTGGCCCAAATACTCAACTTCTTCCATGCCAAACGAACACTTGGACAATTTGACAAATAATTTATGTTGGCGGAGCAGTTGCAAGAGTAGATCTACATGGTGAAGATGTGCAGCCCAAGTGCCACTATAGATGAGGATGTCATCGAAGAAGACCATGACAAATTTCCTGAGATATGGTTTAAGAAGGTGATTCATAAGGCTCTGAAAAGTAGAAGGGGCATTACAAAGACCAAATGGCATGACCAGGAACTCATAATGGCCTTCATGAGTTCGAAACGCCATCTTGGGAATGTCGACTTCCTTCATGCGAATTTGGTGGTAGCCTGAGCGAAGATCCAACTTAGTGAAGAATTGAGCCCCATTGAGTTCGTCCAGCAAATCGTCAACCACCGGGATGGGAAATTTATCTTTGACTGTCAACTTATTGAGGGCCCTGAAGTCGGGACACATCCGCCACTCTCCGTCTTTCTTGAGCACCATGACCACTGGGGATGAATAAGGACTAACGCTCGGACGAATGACACCTGCTTCCAAAAGTTCCTTGATTATCTTTTCTATTTCATTATTTTGGGTGAATGGATATCTGTATGGCCGCACGTTTGGGGGTTGGGCCCCTGGAACCAATGTGATGCTATGATCATGTTCCCCTCGCGATGGTGGAAGCTCCTTAGGCTTGTCAAAGACCTGTCGATGTTTATTTAAAATTTGTTGCATCTCAGGATGAATTTGCAGGGACTGGGTTTCAACGACCTGGATGGCATTGAATTGAGCTACCACGCCATGATTGCCCTTTTTTAACAATTTTTCCATCCTATGCGAGCTGATGATCGAGGGGGCTCCCGCCTGGAGGCCACGGAGGGTATATGTGTAGTTGTTTTGCTTAAAACTCATATATAACTCCTGGAAATCCATTGTGATTGGCCTAAGAGTGCGAAGCCATTCAACACTGAGGACAATGTCGCATCCGCCCATGTGGATGGCAAACATGTGTGTTTTCAACTGATAATCCCCCATTTGAAGTTTGACATTTTTGCAGCGGCCTTCACATTTCATTGTGCCCCCATCCGCAATTTGGACTTGGAAGTTAGAGACTGCATGTACAAAACAATGCACTGCGTTGGCGACTTTTTTATGGATGAAATTATGGGTACTTCCACTATCAATCAAGACTACTACTGGGCGATGTTTAAGAAAACCCCTGATTTTGAGAGTTTGAGGTGAAGAAATTCCTGCCAACGCATTTAGCGAAATAACTGGTTCGTCAAATACCATCTCCTTTTGGTTGTCTTCTTCTATCGCCTCAGGTTCCTCAAGTGGTGGATCTTCCTCGGTTGAGCTGTAGTCAGTGGCATCTATTTGAAAAAACTTGGGCTCCTTGCATTTATGACCAGGGGAATATTTTTCATCACAGTAGTAACATAGTCCTTGCTTCCTTCTTGCGGCCATTTCCTCAGGTGACACCTTTTGGACCTTAAGTGTCTGAGTCGTGTTGTGAGCTTGTGGGGGACGACCTTTAGTGGGGAAATTGGGGCGGCTGTACTGGGCTGATATGGCACGTTCCACCTTACGAGCTACCTGGCAAGCCTCCGTCCACGTGGGAGGGTGGTGGAGTAGAACTTGAGCATTGATGGCTTCTTTAAGACCACTGATGAAGCATTCTGTGTAGAACTCATCTGAGAGACTCTGAGTGCGGAAGGCTAAGGCTTCAAAAGCGGTGATATATTCATCCACTGTACCCGTCTGTCGGAGCTTAGTGAGACGTCCCAAAAAGGAGTCTCCCTGTTCATAGCGATCTCGAAGAGCTTTGGTAAATTGGGCCCAACTCTGAAAAGGTCCATTGTGACGTTGATGCCATTCTGCCCATTGCCATCGTTCATTGTCCAAGTACGTGGTCCCCACCATAAGCTTAGTCCAATCATCTATGAGACGATTCAATTTGAAATACTGGTCCATTTGTGCTAGCCATGCGGACGTGTGAGAACCGTCAAATTTCTGCATATCCAATTTGGGAGGTCGCTGACTGGGTGGTGAATGGGTGTGCCAGACGTGAGGAGAGTGGCTAGACTCACCCTCATGGTGTTCATGACCATTATACGGTTCCTCGAGGGCTGGCTCCTTTTCCTTATCGAGTGCTTGCCGTACCTGGCTAGTTAGTCCGCTAATCATATTTTTGAGGTCGTTCATATCTTCTTCAATTTTGTCTAGCCTTTCATTGGCCATCACTTGAGCTCTAGTTTCTACCATACACCAACTTGATGAAAAATTGGGACCACCAAATTTTTTTTTCTAATAAATTGAATGGTACCACCTTGCTCAGCCCGCCGTCCTGATTCTGATGGGCTAGATCACCAATAAGCACCCCGGCAGATCTCAGACTTTTTTTTTGGAAAACTCCTAACGGAGTTTTACTCCTTCTTTATCAATATTGTAGTCGCCAAATCCTCAAAATGTCAATGCTGCCAAAAGTCCTGCGAAAAGTAGACCCCGGTATAGGAACCCTTCACAACAACTCCGATCTGGTGGATCTGAGAGATCTGAATGGTGGAACAACTGCTGCTGCAGATCTGATGGAGCTGCGGGACTGATGACTGCTGCTGCGGCACGTCTTTGCACATGCGGATCTGGAATAGATGATGTGCGATCCCCGGATAGAAAAGGGAACTATGGTGTAGAGGAGTGTCAGGTGCTACAGATCGCAATATACATAAGGGTCTGACAGTAGTACTCGGCCCAATGTTTCAGGGCTCTAACTAAGGAGGATCGACTGTACCCTTAGCCGTACAACCCGACTACCCTATCGTACGGGTGAGTAATCTCTCCGAGTGCTGTTCTCGGTGTACTGTAGCCACAAGACGGCCGAAGGTTTATCTATGGCGAGGTTTCAAGGAGCCTAGGGGGCTTCCTATATACCCAGAGGGTACGTGGAAGACAGTCCGTGCGCGGTTCTGTCTAATGCGCTACTACTCGAAGGGGTACCCACAGGGGTTACAAGGGAGTCCAACAGACGTGACCACCTCTTGTATTTCCTGCGTGCATGCCTCCCCAAATCCGCAGGTTTATGCGCTTAGCGACAAATCCCATGGTTTAAAGATGCCGGAACACGTCTCTAGCCAAAAAATTTTTTGCTAAAAATTGGAGATTCCACCGAGCCCTGGAAAGTGCTCTGATACCACTTGTTATGCTCTTAACCTGCAAAATAATACCCAGATACAGAATATGCGCAGAAAAGATACCCAGAACACAGAATATGCGAAGAAAAGATACCCAAAACACAGAATATGCGAAGAAAAGATACCCAGAACACATAATAACAATGATTTTATTATTCAAAGAGCAATGTTCACATGCCTCTTTGAGGGGGCAACCTACAATAGAGCAAATCTCGATTACAAAATAAGACACGATGCTCCTCGCAGGGAGTCTCTATCCTTTATATATGACTCATACATGCGATACCACGGGTCAAAACCGTGAGTTTTATTAATACCATCTATCTAATACTACGACTACGGCCCATTTGCAACTAACTGTGGTCCCGTCATTCATTTCGGGTTAACCACTTACAAAATATATGGGCTTTATTGACTCTTTGACTATGACGTGATCCCAAGACATAAATAAGGGGGTTAGGGTGGGACCCTAACATCCTCCAAATCTTCATAATCTATCCACTATTCTCATATTATTCCACAAAAATAAATAATATTAGGCTCAAACATGCAATTATTCATAAACCTTCCTAATAAATATATTAAAGTTAAAAATATATTATTTAATGCAAGAAGATAGGTTTAATATGCCGAAGGATGGTGATGAGCCCCAAAAATGGACAATTATTTGGGCTCATTCAACCTCCTAATTTGACTTAATCCACCATTCTCATTGGTTTATTGCATGTTTTTGATTATTTTTATGTTAATAGAGTGAATTTGGTTAGTCATTATGCCAAGAAGTCTAATGGGTGCTTTGTGTAGCCTTTTTGGTCAATTTGGAGACAAAATTGAAGGTCTTAATGAGCACTTGGCAGCCAAATTCGTGGGAAGACAAGGGAGATGATTTGTAGGAAGGTGTCCCCTTCATTTATGGGCCCTTACCTCGAATTCTCCACCATCAGCTCGGAGTTCAAAGGCCACCAAATCAATCAACACAAGGGCAGCCAAGCAAGTCAAGTAGGACTGCTGTTAACTACAAGTCTTGGGCAGCCGAGTCCCTAAAGTTTAGGAGGACTGTTGGGTCCTCAATTTGTATAAATAAGAAGGCTTAAGGCCTCATTTTGGTTAGCCAATTAGTCATTTTGTTAGCCAGTGGATGTTAGCTAGTTAGCCAGTAGATAGTAGCTAGTAGTTAGTCATTTCATAGCCTTGTTGTAGTCATTTTTTGTAATTCGATTTGTAGGCAATAGACTAGCTTTGCTCTCAGCTCATTCTCAAGCTCTCCTTGTGGACAGTTTTGATGTAACTCTTCATTCTTGATTAATAAAGATGAATCCAGCTTTGCACCAGCTCTAAATCTCTCTTAGGAGGCTGTAGCTCTTGGGGTTGGGCCCATCTCAAGCGCCCAATACCTCCTTTGATTATCTTTATGTGTCTTTGCTGCATTCTTAGAATAAAATCTGCTATTTGTATTTAAATCTTGCATTGTTATTTGGATTTCTTTTGATGGTTAAAGTAGTTTATCATGGTTAGAATAGATTGGTAGGATAATAACAAGAAAAAGGCTACCAACCACCTTGGATCTCACCTCCCCCTCAGTGGAATCATGAGCTGGGACCAATGTGACTTTGCTGCCAACAAAAACGTTGTTTTGCTTTGCCATGCAATTCTTAGTGTTGGAATCCTCTTTTGTAGATGCTGATATTAGTAGTATTTAAATGCTTCAGTTGATGATTTCTTAGTGGCATAAGTTAGTTCATGCATTTCATTTCGAATAAACTTCTGTTCATTTCCTTTTGCTGTTAGGTCAGATTAGAGTGAAGTAACTAGGTCATAGGTTTTATAACTAGATCTTTGTTTTCTTGCATGTCTTTGTTTGGTCAGTTTGAAAAACCGCTTGCAGAGTACCTGTTATCCTTCCTTACCTGCCCATACTCCATCCAACCTACCTGCTTTGCCCTTCACTTATAACCCTTACCTTACATTTGCCTCATTCTCTTACTTTGCCATGATTCTCATCTTCTTGTACAACATCGTTTCATCCCTCCTTGAACAAATCTCACCATCTACACCTTCTCCTCAACTCCAACCTCCAAGTCTTGAACTCCCCTACACCCCTATTTCACCTCCATACTCGTTCCTCCACCTTTTTACCTCCATCCATTCTCCAAAATCCTCTTTTCAGAACATCCTGTAGAAATCTCTGAACATCCTGTAGAACCCCTGCAGACTTCCTGTAGAAGTTCATAAACACGGTTGCATGGCATCCTGACTTTGTGAAACTCTCTGAAAGGATGTTAGGGATCCCTTAGACCCTCTCTGTACCATCCCAACCTTTTCCAAGCATTTCTCCTCCTTGATCCAGCTCTGCACAGTGAAAAGCTAGTTAAAAGCACATGCATGATAATTCTAATAACTTAATAAAAAATACAAAAAGATGTTTTCTTCAGATAGTGATAACTTAGACACATGCATTTTACCTTCCTAGAAGTAATGGCATCTCTTTCAGTAGTTTGCATGCTCTCCTTTGCGTCAGTAGGACTAGCTGGTAGAATTAGGGTTTGCTAGGGTTTGCGTTTCTTTTTGGCTTTCAGTTTCTTTTTGCAATTAGATTAGCTTCCTTCGAGTTAGCTTTCATCCATCAATTAAAAAGCTTCTTCTAAGAGCTCATAGAAGTTGGCTTAAGCTCCTAGTGGACTTGTGCCAGCTGACCAAGTGACAGCTGCGGCAAGAGCTAGTACTTGTGCATACAACACCGTCGCTTCCAAGTTTGTTACGAACTACCGGGTTGATAAAATTAAAGAAGGGAGTTCCAGGAGTTGTAGCATTATTGCTACAATACTGGAGCCCACTAGATGGTTAGATGGACCTTAATTTATGTTTAATTTATAGGCATGGGCCTTAAACAATGTAAACTATGAAACGGGAACTGATATTGTTACCCGTTTCGTAGAGATAGCTAAAAAGTGACCTGATTTTGAAAATGGGTGATGCAGAACGCACATGTTTTTTCTAGAGCATAGTTTTTGGCACTTTAGTTTTTTTTATGTACATCACGTTTTAGAATGGTAGTGATTTTCATGCTGATTTTAAAAAGTGAGCATTCTGCATCACACTCCTTTCTTAAAAGCCCTGTTTTTTGGCTTTAAATTTTTTAATGTATAAAATGTAAATAATTATTTAGTAAATTTGATAATTTTTGAAGTGGTCGTTTTCTTCACATTTCCTTGTTTTTTATTATAATTTTAAAATTTTTTTTCGTGAGGTTTTTACTGTTTTGCATTTTTAAATTAGAAGGTCGATATTTAGACTTTTCGATATTCTACATATTTATACATCCTTAATTAATTTTTCAATCGACATGAAATAATTGTTTCTAAAAACAATATTTTTTAACAATGGACATAAAAATAACAATTTTTAACATAAATATAACTAAAAAACTACACGTTTTGATAATTTTTTGTTAGAATTGACATGTCAAAATCACAATTTTTATACGATAATTTTAACTAAAAATGGTTAAATAATAGTTTTTTCTATGAATTTCATGTCAAAAAAATAATAAAAATCACTTTTTTTTTTTCAAAAAATAATGATTAACTTAAAAATCAATGCAAAAATCACATATTACCAATATTGAACGTATAACAACCATAATTGAGTGTTTATTCTTCTCATAAAATGTCAAAGTCAAAACATTGCAAAGCTTGATTTACAAGCATAACTTAAATTTAATCAACAATGTCACGTAATCCAAACTCTTCGTCCTCTAGAGTTTCATCATTGTCCTCTTCCACAATATTTTCTGTTTCATTTTGCTCATTTTTCTCTTCTAATGGGTCTTTGATGTCTGCGAAACTCCCAATGTATGTCTTTCCAAACATTCCATGTAATGGTGGTTGGGGTTCCTTTGCCTTTTTTGCCACACGTGATTCACCAGGCGGGAGCGCAGGCTACCCGGGTGGCGCGGCCGAGGCAGGCGCCACCTGGGCGGCCCGCGCCCCCGCCCGACAGGCGGCAGGGCGATTACCAGAATCGCCCTTGCCTGGCCGGGGCGGGGCCCGCCCGGGTGGCGCAGACGAGGTAGGGTGGGTGAGGGCGCCCCGGGGGAGGGTGGGTCAGGGCGCCCGGGCAGGGGGGCGGGCGGGTCAGGGCGCCGAGCGGGTGAGGTGGGTGAGGCCGCCGGGCGAGCGGGCAGACGGGTGAGGGCGCCGGGGCGGGCGGGCGGGGGCGCCCGAGCGGGTGAGGCGGGTGAGGGCGTCGGGCGGGCGGGTGAGGGAGGGCGGGGGGCGGGGGCGGGCGGGCGAGGGCGCTGAGCGGGCGGGCGAGCGAGGGCAGGTGAGGCGGGTGAGGGTGCCGGGCGGGCGAGGGCGCCCGGGCGGGTGAGGCGGGTGAGGGTGTCGGGCGTGCAAGGGCGCCGAACGGGCGGGCGGACGAGGGCGCCTGGGGGGGCAAGGCGGGTGAGGGCGCCGGGCGGGCGGGCGGGTGAGGGCCACCCGGGCGATTGCCGGAATCGCCCTGCCGCCTGCCGGGGGGGTGCGGCCGAGGCAGGGTGGGTGAGGGTGGCCGGCGGGTCAGGGCGCCCGTGCGGGGGGGCGGGCGGGTCAGGGCACCTGGCGAGCAAGCGGGTGAGGGCGCCGGGCGAGCGGGTGAGGGCGTCGGGGCGGGCGAGGCTGGTGAGGGCGAGGCGGGTGAGGGCGCCGGGCGGGCGGGCGGGGGCGAGGGCGGGCGGCGAGGGCGGGGGCGGGCGAGGGTGGGCGGGCGGGCGAGGGCGCCGGGCGGGCGAGGGTGGGTGAGGGCGGGCGGGCGAGGGCGCCGGGCAGGCGAGAGCGGGCGGGCGAGGCGGGCGGGCGGGTGAGGCGAGTGAGGGTGCCGGGCGGGCGAGCGGGAGAGGGCACACGGGCGGGTGAGGCGGGTGAGGGTGCCGGGCGGGCGGGCGAGGGTGGGTGAGAGGAGGGTGAGGGCGCCGAGCGGGCGGGCGGGCGAGGGCGAGGGCGCCGGGCGGGTGAGGTGGGTGAGGGTGCCGGGCGGGCGGGCGAGGGTGCCCGGGCGGGTGAGGCGGGTGAGGGCGCCGGGCGGGCGAGGGTGCCGTGCGGGCGGGCGGGTGATGGCGCCGGGCCGGCGAGGGCGCCGGGCGGGCGGGCGGGCGGGTGAGGGCGCCGGGCGGGCGAGGGCGTCGAGCGGGCGGGCGGGTGAGGGCGCCCGGGCGATTCCCGGAATCGCCCTGCCGCCCTCACCCGCCCGTCCGCCCGTGCCCTCGTCCGCCCGGCGCCCTCACCCGCCTCACCCGCCCGGCGCCCTCACCCGCCTCACCCGCGGGGCGGGCGAGGGCACGGGCGGGTGAGGCGGGTGAGGGCGCCGGGGCGGCGAGGGCACGGCGCGGGCGGGCGGGTGAGGGTGCCCGGGCGATTTCGGGGAATCGCCCGGGCGCCCTCACCCGCTCGCCCGCCCGGCGCCCTCGCCCGCCCGGCGCCCTCACCTGCCCGACGCTGGGCGGGTGAGGCGGGTGAGGTCGCCGGGCGGGCGAGGGCACGGGCGGGTGAGGCGGGTGAGGGCGCCGGGCGGGCGAGGGCACAGGCGGGCGAGCGGGTAAGGGCGCCCGGGCGATTCTGGGAATCGCCCGGGCGCCCTCACCCGCCCGCCCGCCCGTGCCCTCGTCCGCCCGGCGCCCTCACCCGCCTCACCCGCCCGGGGGCCCTCACCCGCCCGCCCGCCCGGGCGAGAGAGGCGGGTGAGGGCGCCGTGCGGGCGGGCGGGTGAGGGCGCCGGGCGGGCGAGGGTGCCGGGCGAGCGGGCGGGTGAGGGCGCCCGGGCGATTCCCGGAATCGCCCTCACCCGCCCGGGCGCCCTCACCCGCCCGCCCACCCCTGCCCTCGCCCGCCCGGCGCCCTCACCCGCCTCACCAGCCTGGCGGGCGGGCGGGTGAGGGCGCCCGGCGAGCGAGGGCGCCGGGCGGGCAGGCGGGTGAGTGCGCCCGGGCGATTCCCGGAATCGCCCTCATCCGCCTGGGTGCCCTCGCTCGCCCGCCCGCTCGTGCCCTCGCCCGCCCGACGCCCTCACCCGCCTCACCCGCCCGGGTGCCTTCGCCCGCCCGCCCTCCCGACGGCCTCGCCCGTCCGCCCGACACCCTCACCCGGCTCACCCACCTGGGCGCCCTTGCCCGCCCGGCGCAGGGCGATTCCGGGAATCGCCCGGGCGCCCTCACCCGCCCGCCCGGCCCTGCCCTCGCCCACCCGGCGCCCTCACCCGCCTCACCCGCCCGGGCGCCCTCGCCCGCCCGACGCCCTCGCCTGCCCGCCTGGCTCCCTCACCCGCCTGGGCGCCCTCTCCCACTCGCCCGCCCGGCGCCCTCAACTGCCTCACCCGCCCTGGCGCGCTCGCCCGCCCACCCGCCCGGCGCGCTCGCCCGCCCGCCCAGGCGCCCTCACCCGCTCGCCCGGGCGATTCCCGGAATCGCCTTGTCACCTGCCGGGAGGGGCTGCGGGCCGCCCTGGTGGCGCGACCGAGGCAGGCGCCACCCGGGCAGCCCGCGCCCGACAGTCGGCAGGGCGATTCCCGGAATCGCCCTGCCGCCTGCCTGGCAGGGGCGCAGGTCGCCTGGGTCGCGCCGCTGCGCGGCGGAGCCAGGCGTCACCCGGGCAGCCTGCGCCCCCACCCGGCAGGCGGCATGCGCCCTGCCGCCTGCCCGGCTCGCTCCGCCCCCCGACAAGCGACAGGGCGATTCCGGGAATCGCCCTGCCGCCTGCCAGGCGGGGGCGCGGCCGAGGCAGGGTGGGTCAGGGCGCCCAAGCTGGTAGGCGGGTGCCAGGCGGGTGAGGGCACGCGGGTGGGGGGGGGGGGGGGGTGGGGCGGGCGTGTGAGGGCGCCAAGCGGGTGGGGGCGCCCGGCCCGGCGGGTGAGGGCGCTCGGGCCGGTGAGGGCGCCCGGGTGGGGGGGCGGGTGAGGGCGCCGGGCGAGGGGGCGGGTGAGGGTACCCGGGCCTGGCGGGCGGGCGGGTGAGGGTGCCCGGGCCGGGCGGGCAGGCGGGTGAAGGTGGGTGAGGGCGCCGGGCGAGGGGGCGGGTGAGGGTACCCGGGCCTGGCGGGCGGGCGGGTGAGGGTGCCCGGGCCGGGCGGGCAGGCGGGTGAAGGTGGGTTAGGGCGCCGGGGCCGGGTGGGGGGGCGGTTGTGGGCGCCTGGGCTGGTGGGAGGGGGCGTTGAGAGGGTTGGGGCGCGGGCGGTTGTGTGGGCGCCCGGGCGGGGGGGGTTGGCAGGGTGCCCGGGCCGGGTGGGTCGGCGGGTGAGGGTGGGTGAGGGCACCAGGGCCGGGGGGCGGGTGAGGGCGCCGGGGTCGGGTGGGGGGTTAGTTCTGGGGGCGGGTGAGGCCGTCCAGGCCAGGGGAGGGGGGCGTTGAGAGGGTTTGGGCACGGGGGGTTGTGTGGGCGCCCGGGCGGGGAGGGTTGCAAGGCGCCCCGGCCGGCGGGGGGGGGGGGGGTTGGGAGGGTTGGGGGGGCGGGGGTTGAGAGGGTGCCCGGGCCGGGCAGGGGGAAGGGTGAGGGCGCTCGGGCAGGCGTTGGGTTGGGTTGGTAGGGATTAAAGGGGCCAGGGTTGTGGGTGAAGGTAGTAAGGGTGTCGAGAGGGGGGTTAGAGGTAGGGGACGAGTCGCGCTGTGGCGCCCACCCTAGCATGTTATGGTTGAAAACATGTTAAATTTATACTTAGGAAAGAAAAATGATATTCTACCAAAAACATTAATGTGTTTTTTTTCCTCATAAACAACTTTGTTTGACACATAAAAATTTGGTTTTATTAGCATTTTTTAAAAATGTTGAAAATTGACCCTAAAAAAAATAAATCATTATTCCAGTATCATCACTTTCATTTTGAAGCTATATTTTGCACGAAAATTTCATAGTAAAGTTCGTAGTTACTGCCATTTTTAAAACATGTTCAAAATTAACGCCTAAAAAATAAAAACATCGTTCTAGTATACACACTTTTCGTTTTTAGCACTGTTTTTGATGTTTTTTTGGGGTTTTTTGGCCAGAGTTCCCGTTTTGAGTTTATAGTTCCCGTTTCATAGTTTACATTGTTCTTAACTTATGTCTAATTTAGAGGCCCATCATACCCCCTGCTAAAAGTGTTGCTCATCCTTTGAGAAACTTAGTGACCTAATTGTGCCTCATCCATGGCCCTGGTGGCCTCTTTCTTGTGCATTAGGAATATGAGTTGTAAGTTCTGCAAGGACAAGCCCACAAACATATTTGTGCAAAGAAAAATCATTGTTTCTTGAGACCATTAGCTTGCCTTCTTTCCCTTATTCAAGATTGGTTTTTGAATATTTTTTATTTTGGCAAGGTCTTCCACACCTTTATCAACCTTCTGCTACTTTGTTCCACCATTTGGACACCTCTAACACCTTCAAAATGCCTTTAGAGGAGAACTAGGACATCATGTAGTAATTCCTGTCGAAACTACATGAAACCTACAGGAAACCCTTTTTGAGCATAAATGATTTCCTGAGCCTAGGACATGCCCTGAACTTGACTCCCATGTCTTTTACCCATTTTTAGGCCTTGAACAAAAGTTAGAAAGAGACTGGAGACCTCTTGGAAAACATATTCTCATTGCTACAGTTTGAGTTTTGTTTTGATGGTGAATGCCTCATTTCCTTTTGTTGTCTTCTTCTTCTCTCTTGTGGCCTATATGACTGCCTAATGGCCTTGGAGTTCTCTGTTTTGGTTAAGTCTCTCTTAAGTTCTGCCATCTTGGGGTTTAGCATAATTTGTTCATTTCTTCCTTCTTGTAGCAACATTCTGCCTTCATGTAGTAGTCTTTCCTCCTCTTTTAGGGTCTTCTAACTGTATGGGAGTGATGAGAAATGATGAAGAGGGATTGGATGACGATGCTAGGGCTCAAAGGGAGTATTGTAAGTTTGTGAAAATGGAGAGGATAAGCTGTTTTTTTCAAGAATGAAATGGGATGGATGAATGATGAATAGATAGTGAATATAAAGTGGATGGAGAGCTTGGAGTGCTGTGGTGACTTTGGCCTTTGCAAAAATTTCTTCTTTTAACTGATGTCATCATTCGTTGAAATCATCACCCTTCATAATTTAACTTTTCAATATTGCATGAGTGAAGGAGTGAACTGCAATTAACTAGTTGAAGGCAGCTGAGACTGCTGACCCATCCTTAGTTTATAAAACCTCATCTCTCATGCATTGACAAAAAATTTCTAACTATAATATGCCCAGAGAAGAGGTCAAGAATATTGCATACTTTTACCTACCTAATGGCCTTCTTGTAGATGTTGTTTGTTGGAGAGTGAAATCATTGCTTGTATTTGTTGCATGTGTTTTTCTCTTCTTCTTTTTTTCTCTGATGTTTTTCCTTGATGTGTAGGTACTGGATGGTGATGCTGATGAATCCTCACTGTGCTAGTGGGTTCCCTCTTGTTAAATCCCCCTGTCATGTTTCTCTAATGGATGTGGAGGGTTGTATATGTCTCCTTATCAAATTTAATGGATGAGGAATTTTAGATGAAAATTTTGTGTATACAATTCCCCTAGACTGCAATCTTTTTCAACACAATAGAAGGATTTTCTATATTCTTTTCACTTGGAAAAATGTGGGAAAGTTCAGCTCCTACCTCCTTATCACTTTCTGATGAAGCCAACCTCTGTTTCTCCCTTTTAAAACTGCTCACTGCCAATCCTGTAGGTGTTGTTCTGTATCTTGTAGAATCTCCTGTAGGATCCTGTAGGTTTTTAGGGAATCCTGTAGGTTTACAGGACAACCTTTTGTAGCCGACTTGTTTTGTCCATATCTCCCAAACGGTAGAATGGATTGACCTGAAACTTTCTGAGCATGTTTCCATCATCATTATGCACCTCCCCATTAAAATTTTTGGTCAATGGATGCATGGATCTCGAGAAAAACTAGAAATGGTTGAAGTTGATGGAGGCCAATTTTTTGGAAATGTGCATTGGAATCTTCTGAAATTGCTTTGGCATGTTACCATCATCCATATGCATGTCTCCATGAAATAACTTTTTAAATGGATGAACATATATCAAGAAAATGCAAAAATAGTTGTGGGTGATGGAAACTGATTTCTTGAAAACTATGCACTGGGATTTGCTGAAATTGCTTGAGCATGTTACCATCATCCATATGCATCTCCCCCTAAAACAACTTGGCAAATTCATGCATGATTTTCAAGTTATAGCACAAACAAATTTCTGCTCTATGTATTTTTGTATCTTGTAGTAAAACAGAGCATCCTGTAGTTTTTTAGGACAACAAGCAAATTGAATGGTAGAAGCTTGAGAATGATGGATGGATGGTGGAAATAAATGAGGGTGATGGATTGGCATGGTCTTGGGCTTGACCAATTTTCCTTTTGGTACCAACTTGTTATTATTGCTTGCAGATGCTGGAGAGTACATGTATTCATCAAAGAGATCCATGGAGCAATGATTTTTTTATTTTTTATCTTTTATTTTTATTTTTATTTTTTTCTTCTAGGCCTACTAACCGCCTCAATGAGGTTTTCAACTAGTAGGTTTTCCTAGGCGCTTCAAAAGAGGTTTTCACCTAGGATCTTTTCTTTTTTCCCAACCCATTGACCGCCTCATGGAGGTTTTAAATCAATGAGCCAATCTGAGGCACTTCGAAGGAGGTTTTCAACTGAGATTTTTATTTTTATTTTCTCTTATTTTTCATTTTAATTTTTTTTTATCCTACTCTACTTGAAAAACAAAATCACTTTCAAGTATAAGAATACTTCCAATGAAGCCATGTGCACATCAAGATGACCGAAAAAATGATGTGTAGGCTTGAAATTTATGCTTTGACATGTACCTAGATTTCAGAGACCAAATGATTTGACCTTGAAAGGATCAAGCATAGTTGAAGAAGAGAGTGATGCTCCATCTTGTTGATTTTCTGGAACCAAACCTTAATATAACTTTGATTTCCTTGGTTTTCTTGCTTGTCTAGATCATTCTTCATGTCTTCTTCTACCATGACTTTCAAATCTTCCTCTTTTTGTTGATTATTCTCTTGAATACATGGAGGATTTGATGGTAACCATGAGGGAGCTTTTTCAATCTCTGATTTTGATGTTTGCTCTCATCAAGCGCAACCCATGATTCTTTGATCTTCTCTTTTGAATCTTCTTCTTCTGGATGTAGTCATTTAATGGTATCAAGAGAATATTTTTTTGCAATACCCTTCCTGAGCTATGGTGAATACCATTGAGCTCAAGAGGAGACGTTTGGAAGTGTTGTACCTCAACATTGTAAGTGGGCTGAGCTACTTCAATGTGTGGGTTTGGAAATGGTGGTACAGGTAGTTGAGTGGGAGTGTATATTTGATGTGGTTGGGGTTGTGGTTGTGGAGGAGATGAATGGCAGGGATAATATGGAGTTGGGTATGGAGGATTTTAAAGAAAATATCGAGGATATTAAGGATGGCTCCCATAAGTTCCTTGCCAACCTTGTTGCCAAGATTGGTTTTGGGGTTGAGATGACCAATGTTTTCAATGAAAGGGTGTGTTCCAATTACTGTGAGGTGGATATGCATAACCTTGAAATTGTGAATTAGGCTCTTGCATCATATCAGGCTGAATAGGCTACCATGGTCCTCTTGGAGCTACATAACATTGCTACATTGGCAATTGACTTGCTCCATTGTCCTCTTGGTGAACATACTTCAACCTTGGTAATGAGGAGAAACATTTGACATCATGTGATTCTGCATGGACAACACAAACATCTTCTTTTTGCTCATTTTGCATTCTTAACATTTATGCTTGTTCAGTTAGATTGCTAAGAATTTATGTTTTAAAGTCATCAAACAAATTTCCAAGTTTAGCTTGACTTACTGATCTTGATGCTGACTGACTTACTCTTGCATTTCCTCTTGATATGTGTTTGCATGTTTCATAAATGTCTTCAAATGATAATTGATATACATCATCTCTACTCATGAGATCAAAGATATCAATCCACTCATTCCTAATTGTCCTAAAGAAGAGGGCTTTTAGTGCGTCGGATCCTAAATGATGTAGTTTTGCCCTCTTAACACTATACATGAACCTCTCTATTAGATCCTCTAGACTCTCATCTTCTCTTTGATTCATTCTAAATATTTATTATTTAAGATCATGACCTTTATATTTTTCTAAAAATATATTTTACATATCATTCCATGATCTTATTGAATTAGTCCCTAAACTCATGAACCATTTAAGAGCTCTATCCTTCAATGTTGTCAGAAACAATCTCAATTTTTGAGTTTTTAATAAGTAACCATACAATTTCAAATTCAAAGAGAAAGGTTTCCGGATCCTCTGACCTTAGACCATGAAATTTTGGAAGAAAAGATGGAGGGTTGTACTTCATGTGCACATTACCATCAGTATCTTGAATGAGAAATCCAAGAGGATCTTCCTCATTGTCATCATCTCCATCCATTTCTTCTACATTCATTGTCATATTCTTTTTCTACCTGCAAAAGTGAATGGTGATGTGGGTCTTGTTAGTGCCTAAATTTACCTCAGGCTGAAAAGGTAGGATCCAGGGCCAACATCAAACCACGGTCAGCCCGGTAGCTAGCCCTACCAGGTCAGGAGAGGGCTCTCTCCGGGTCAATCTCAGCAAAAAATGATCGATGAGGGCTTGAGATGACTGAAATAGATATTGATCTTAGGCTAGTTATATGTGCAAGAAGTTTAATTGAATAAAATAAGGTTTTGTTGGCTTAGAGGGAAAGGCACATTTTGGGGTGCGGGGATTGAGGCTCGGTTCTGCAGAGATCTCAATGGGGCAAGGTAGGCAATTGTTTTGGTACTTAAATTTGAGTGAGATGGAAGGAGTAGATAGGTGAGGTGTTGAAGAGGGCAAGAGAAATCATGAATCCTCCCCAAACAGCTAAAAACATTAAATAACTAAAGCAAACTTCAAGTAGAGCACTGCACTTTCAATGGATTCTACTTACACTCTTGTTTGTTTAGTTCAGAAGCAATAAGAAAGATAATGGCATGTAATCACATAAACAAATTCACAATTAGAAGCACTATACCAAGACACATTGCCACATGAATCCCAAAGAGTGCTGCAAATCCTGGTCTCAATTCCTTAGCCAAAACGAAAATATGAGTGTACAATGAAGCTCAATGCTTTCTCAAGAGTCCAACCATGCTAATGTCGGAAAAACAACATAATATAGACAAACATAGCTCATCCTTGCCTCTAGGGGTCGAGCTCACATGTTTAGGAGCTGATCCAACTGATTCTAAACTGAGAACTAGAAACTAGGCAACATAACAACATGCCTCTAGAAACAAGGGAACTGATTCATTCAGTTTCAAACAACCTCTAAATTGATGAATCTACCTCTACAAGTGAAAATCCAACATATTTACATCATGATCCATCAATATACATCAAATTACATCATAAATTTTCCATTAGGAAAGTAAAAAAGTCAAACTAGGCAAAGCTCGGCGAAAAACAGAGCAAAACTTGGTCAAACTGGCAATTTTTCCTCTATGCGCCGCGCTTGATTCTCTATGCGTCGCGCCTGTTTGGACCCACTTTTGGAGGCCTTCTCGATGTCCAAATGAGCTCTAGGTGTGCTTGCTGGAAAGGTCTACCTGTTTACTTTCCAACCCAAGTGGAATTTTTCAATTTTGCCTCCATTTGCCCCTCCAAAAGTCCATTCTCCCAACACTGCTTCCTGTGTGTCAAAATAGGGGCAGTGAGGTCGTTTTTTTGGGTGTTTTTGACCTTTTTGAAGGTTCAAAACCTGCCCAAATTTCTTGGCCATAGGTAGACAAATGTAATTTTTCATGAAAAATCCAAAAATACTGAGTTTTTGTGATTTGGAGGCCTCTAGCAAAAGCGAGTGCCACGTGGCGCGACGCATAGGGCAGAAAAACCTATTTTTTGTGCCAAAAATTTTCAAAATGCAAAAATTGCTCGAAATTTCTTGAAATTTGGGTTGAGTCTTCTCTATCAAGCATGATGTTGGGCCAAGGAAGCCTCAACCAATATTTGAAGTCCTTCATCCTCTTTTTTCCTCCTTGATGCTCTCTTCAACTTTGCTTTCAAACTCCTAATTCTCGCTTGGCACACCAAGTTCCGGGACAAGTAATGATATGACAAGTTTCTAAGCATATTCTTCTCATTAATTGCCTTCTCCAGCTTCCTCTCCAAGTGGATATTGACTCTTTCGAGCCATGACTCCCTATCAGCATTGATCTCTTGCTCTAATGAAGTGAACTCCACCCTCCTCCTTCGGGCAGCTTGGCAGTTTTGCCGAATGTTTTGCAACTCCATAACCACCTGTTGATCCTCAAGCTGCTTATTCCTCTACTCCAAGTACTGTATAATCCATTGGGCTCTATCCAAGTTGGTAGACAAGGCATCAATGTCCGCCTGCTGCTCCTTAATGATCTCTCTAAGATTTGCGCTTTGTGGGCCCATATCGGTATCATCACCCTCAATGAGGATGAAATCAGTCTCCTGCTCACCTGATGGTCCTTCCTCCTGTAGTGGCCTCTTGCCTCGGTCCTGAACCTACTGTGCTGATGAAGGAAGCGAGGCCCCTTCCACCCCATGTGGAGATAACACTCGCTTTGCTGCTGCAAACAACCGTCTAGTGCCCCTCTGATAGGTGATGAACACCGACACACTAGCGGTCTCATGGCCCTCATGCTAATAAGAAGGTCCACCTATCTCATGCCCAGCCTCTGAAGGTCCCTGTGAAGCTCTGAAAAACTCACAAGAGATGAAGTCATCCCAAGTGATGCCCTGTAAACCAAGCTGATGAACGACCACAATTTTGATGAGAGCAAAATGATAAATACTGTTGAACTGCTGCTGAGGGGTCTTGTGCTGCACAAGAGTGTTAATCTTCTCTATGTTTCGGCATGTGAAGTAAGGAATGTTCATCATTGGTACCCGGGTAAAATGCATCAGCAGCCTGATGTGATAAGCATACAAGCGGGAGAACCAACCCTCACAGTTGAAATACTCCATGACGAGTTTCATTAAAGGAGCATATTCATCCTTGAGGTATCGAAAAGGAAACACTCTCTTGAGCTGTCTCAAAAAATCAGGCTTGATGTATGGTTCATAATTGTTGTCGGTCAGTTTTTTGCCTCATGTTCCATTTCTCTCCAATGTTGGGTATGCCGGTTGCTAGTGAAATGGATTCTGGTGTTAATGTGAAAGTGACACCAGCAAGAGTGGCTTGATCACCATGTAAATGCAGCACAAATAAGCGAGCCAACTCATGATGAAACTGAATATTAGCAACCTTCTCACAAAATTCATAACATGACTGATGCTAGAAACAAAAGACGACAAGTGGGCAGGCCTGTAACTCAGCAAGAGTGGTTGGTTCTTCTCTGATATGTTTGCCACCTCTATGAGGCCTCCTGGGTGCATGTCCCTCTGTGGGTGAGTCACTTTGGGTCTCCTCTTCATAATCATATGAAGGATCAGATGCCATAGCTGCTGGTAGATAACTGTCCTGGAGAAATAGGTGTTGATATGTCAAACTATCTTGGACTGTTTTTTGGTGATGTGTTTGACCTCTGCCACCAAGGGAAAACAGTGAAATGAGGGAGTATAAGGGGAGGGAAAAATAGTGGGAATTTTGGGACTGTTGGGATAGATTTAGTTAGGGAAATATGGGATGTTATGGGAGTTTTTGTATAGGATTAGGGTTTGGGGTTTTACATTTGGAAATTTGGGAAAGGGAACTTGGAATAGGGGATTAGTGAATTTAGGGGGTAGGGGAACTTAGGGAATAAGAGAATCAATGGAAAAAATGGGATAAGGGAGTGAACTTGGTGGAAAAACAGTCATCAAAACCCTAGGCAACAACTTTGTTTGAGGAATTTCAAATGGTAGGGTTTGATTGTTTTTTAAACACTCACCATGTAACACACACCATAACATAAACACCAAACTCAGATAATCAACAGAGGTGGAGCTCTACCTACTTGGAACAAGGTAAATTCGTGTGTTTTTGGTGATTGGAGGTCGTTCTGGCAATTTTCGGGCCCTCTGGCTGTATGCGCCGTGCATCCAGCCCAATGCGCCACGCCCTTGCAAAATTACACAGGATCCTGAAGCCCAATGTGTTGCGCCCGGTCGATTTTCACCCAAACTTGTCATTCACTCACCGAAATCGTTTTTTCTTGCTTCTCATTGCTCTTGGAGTACAAATGAACTTCAAACACTTGGAGGAATGATTTATACATGGAGATTTTAAATTTAGTTTGCTAAAACCCACTTTCATAATGTTTTGCAAATGACTTTATCTTCAAACTTTGTTTTTGGCACTTTTTTCACTTCGTTTGAATTTTGTAATGAACTAAATGACCCGAGCTTTGCTTGTCTTGCAGGTGTTGAAGCTTCTGGGGCTAAGGTAAGAAACCAGGGTATAGATGAAGGAATTTGCAATAAGGAAAACAAAATTTTCATGATTTTTGTACAATAAAAGCTAAATACTCTGTTTTTTCCTCAAAACAGAGTTTTGAGGAAAAACAAATTTTCGAACACTTGGTGATGAAATTTATTGATGTTGAAATCTCCTCATGGCCTACTGGTAATTATTGGACATTTTGACACATTTTTTGACGAAACCCTAGACCTAATTGACCATAAACCCTAAAGACAACCTTTGCAATTTCCAAGATAAAAAGAAGACTGTATATGTTTTTTTTTCAATGAGCAAACATGAGGCAGCAGGTAGATAACATTAGGGAAACTGTAGGAATGCCACTACCATCAGATGATCTATGCACCCAATGGAATGTAAATGATTGGGCGGGACACCTAATATGAAATGCAACAAGAAGATTTGATCTCTGACGGAGGGATGGAAATACCGACTCTAACATTGGCTCCAATGGGGATGGTAGCTCCTTGGAGGTGCTAAGAACTACAGATCTCTGGGAAAGTAGGCAGTGCCTTCGTCCATTGGGTAATGGAGTCAATAACTTCGACACAACAAAACTGAACTCTTGATTGAAAGACTCAATTTCAGGATTGAACATGACTCAAATTGACTCATTTTCAAGACTGAAATTGACCGAAAGACCTGACTCTAACAAACCAAACCAAGACTGAAATCAAACCTCAGCTTTATAGCCTTCACCTCGGGCCCCAAGCTGAAGAATGAAAACAACACACTCTTGCAATGGAATTTAAACAAACCGGTATATACAATGATGAATAGGACAACAAAAAACAGTTCACACAATATACCGTTTGAGGAGCTGACCATTGACTGGTCCACCAGGATAGTCTTCGCCATTCAGCTCTTGCAAAAGGAAAGCATTCTGGCCCCGATGTGCAGCAATCTTGTACGGTCCTTTCCAAAGATTTTCAAATTTTCCATGCTTACCTTTTTCTTCATTCCTTGCATCCCATTTCAGTACTATGTCTTCGATTTCAAACCTGTTTGCCTTTGCTTTCCGGTCATATATCCTCTTAATTATTTCCTGCAGCTTGGAAGTGTGTTGAAATACCTCCTCTCTAGTTTGTTACAAATGTATCATTTGGTTGATCCTCCGCTGCAAACTATCATCCTCGCTGCCAGCTTCTTGCAACAGTTTTACCACTGGGACTGCCAAAGAGGTCGGGAAGATTGTGTCCACACCGTACACAAGCTCAAAAGGAGACATGCCGATAGATTTCTTTTGACTTACCCTGTCTGCCCAAAGTGCATTGACCAACTTTTTGTGCCAACTCTTCTTGTTAGTTTCCAGCAGCTTTTTGATGATGTTGACAAGAGACTTGTTTGAGGATTCCGCCAAACCATTACCTTGTGGGTAATAGGCAGTCGAATGCCCCAAAGTGATTTGATACTTATGACAAAATTCAATCATTCTTTTCGATTTAAAGGCTGTTGCATTGTCAGTGATCAACTTATTTGGACATCCAAAACAAGACAAAATATTGTTTTCAAGAAATGAGATAATTACCGAATCGGTGGCCTACCTTGTAGGAATTGCCTCAATCCATTTGGTGAAATAATCCGTCGCTATGAGGATCCACTTATGCTGCGCTGAAGAAGAAGGATGAATCTCACCAATAAAATCTAAACCCCACTGCTGAAATGGAGCGCTTACTTCAATGGGTTTGAGTGGTAAAGGCTGCAACTTCCGCTTACCTTGAAAAATTTGACATTCGTGACAGCTGGCCACTGTTTTGTACACATCAGCAAATAGACTTGGCCAATAGTACCCCGCTCTCAAGATTTTATTGGCTGTTGTCTTCCAGAAAAGATGGCCTCCGCAATCTCCCTTGTGAAAATCTTCCTTAACTTGTTTTGCCTCTTCTTCTACCAAACAATTTAGCAGGACACCACCGGGATCTTTCCAATAAAGTGCACCATTCATGATACAAAATTTTGCAGCCTTCAACTTCAATGTCCTACTTTTGTTCTTGGCCATTCCGGGAGGTGATGACAGATTTTGAAGTACATAAACAATGTCCGAATACCAAGGAGAAAGGAGGAAAATTTCTGATACCTGAGTGGGCAGATTTTCTTCATCTTCCTCGGACATAGCAGCAATTAGATTAATGTCCAAAGCGTGCAGATTTGACTCAGCCATGAGTTTAGCCAACCCTTGTCCTTTAATGAGCTTTGTCAGTTTGATTTACACATCATATTCCAACAAGGCAGCGATCCATTTGCCTCTCCTTCTCTCCAGATCTGTTTGGACTAGGACATCCTTAACAGCAGCATTAGGAACATAAGCAAGGATGTGAGAATGAAAAATATAAACCCGAAAATATTTCAATGCTTTAACCAATGCAAGGGCCTGTTTTTCAATAATATTATACTTCAATGCCGCATCCCTTATGGTTCTGCTGAAGAATGCAATTGGTTTCTCGAGCTGGTCTCTTTTCTGCATCAAGACTGCTGCCATAGTATGATTCGAGGCAAAGGAAAACAAAATAAAATCTTGAGTATAGTCTGGGCTGATCAAAACCGGAGCTGAAGAAAGAGCTAATTTCACCAAATTAAAAGACTTAACTGCTTCTTCGGTCCACCTTACTGCACTATCCTTTTTCAGCATGTTTGTGATTTCTCTTAAGTGTTCTGCAAGATTGGGCACAAAGCGACGTAAGAAATTTATCTTACCATTGAAGGATTGGATTTCTTTCTTACTTCGTGGGAAATCAATTTTTTGAATGGCCTCCACCCGAGTTGGATCGATGCAAATGCCCTCCTTTGAGATAATATGCCCGAGAAGCTTACCTTCATCCATGGCAAACAAGCTTTTCTTTGGATTGAGCGAGATGCCATACTTCCTACACCGCTGAAAAAAAAATCTTCAAATGATAGAGGTGCTCTTCATCTGTATTAGAGAAAACTGTTAAGTCATTAAGATAAACATCTAGAAAAACATCTTTTTCATTGGCAAATGCTATATCCATCGCCTGCTGAAAGGTTGCACCAACATTTTTCAATCCAAACGACATCTTTGCATAATGAAAAGCTCCCCACGGAGTGGTGAATGCTGTTTTGTCATGATCATCCTCATGATCCAAAATTTGGTTATAAATCGAATAACCATCAATAGTGACATCCAAGATGCTCCAACTACTCGTTGAAGTATGTGATCCATCTTGGGCAATGGATAATTGTCTTTCAAGGAAACTTTGTTCAGATTTCTAAAATCAATGCATAACCGGATCTCACTTGTTTTCTTGCGGACGGGCACCAAGTTTGAAATCCAATCTGAAAATCTGATGGGGACTATGATACCAGCTTTATACAACCTATTCACTTCCTTCTCAATTGAGGGCAGCAACTTTGGATTTATTCTTCTTAGCTTTTGGCGAAAAGGCTTTTGATTTGGCTTGATCGGGATCACATGCTGAATTATGCTTGTGTCATATGCCTTCAAATCTGAATAATCCCAAGCAAATACATCAGTAAAAGAGGATAACAAACTGATATATTTTGCTTTTACCTGTGGGGGCAATGCTTTTGATATTTTCACCATCTTGGGATTTTCAGCTGATCCGATGTTCACGTCCTCAACTCCTTTTTCGGTTGGCAGCAAGGTCGGTTTTCTAGCCACATCGTCCTGATCGAAGAGCTCCTCTAAAGGTATTAGACCTTTAGGAATGATGTTGTCTTTGAGCTGCAAAACTTCCATCTGATTGACTTCCATATTCTCATCACCATCATCATACTCCATATCAATAGAAATGTCCTTGAATTTACCTTTATTTTGTAGAAATTCATTGATCTCATCATCATCTTGGAACACTTGCCAATACCTTTGATTGTTGGGGACAACCGGGTGATGCTTCACGTGAATCTCAAACTTGTTGTTTGAATTCATTGGAATTTTCAAATTTCTTGCTGCTGTTGCAAGTGAATCTGCAATGACATTCTAAGCACGGGGCACACAAGTTATAGTGTAATCAAAAAATACCTTCAAGATATCCAACACCACATTGCGGTAGGCCCACATTCGAGGATGCTTAGCCTGGTACTTGCCTTTCACTTGCTTGATAACTAACTCGGAGTCGCCATACACTGAAATCCTCTTATCATTTAATTTTCTAAGAACTTTCAAACCAGCAATCAAAGCTTCATATTCAACCTCATTGTTTGAATAGTCAAAAGCTAATTTATAAGAGCAGACCCTTACATTACTTGGCACTTTGTTTGGGGCGAAAACCGGGCTGCATATCCAAATACCAATTCCAGCACCTTCCCTTCCTACCGCGCCATCAAAGTCCATACTCCATAGGCCTATTTCATCCTCTTCCAAATGCTGAAATTCTTTTTCTTTTCCTTGCTGTCCATCAATATGTTGTTACTGCCGGACTGTTGATATTTCAGCGGTGCCATCGAGTCTTTGCCGTTCTTGTCTCAAGACTTCTCTAAAATTTTCAGTAATCTCGGGAATGTCTTCTACTTCCACTAATTGACTATTTACATCATTAAAACTATCTGAATACAAAACGAATGACTCTAGATTAGTATGTACATAGTTGATAGGATGATTTACCGGTTTCTCGTTGCTGGTGATCATGTACTTCATTTTCTGTTCCCGGTATAGTTTCCTCATCTGACCGAACACGGGAATTGTAGCATAGGAGAAATCGAGTTGCATTGTCCCTTTAATCTTTGCTCCCCAAGATCTGGAAAGAAGCATGCCAAATCTACGAGATATGTCCGCCACCACCACATCCATCAAAACATTTTTAGCCGAAATCTGATCCAAACTGACCACCAAATCCTTGATAAGCCCAATGCACCTTACTCTACCGAAATCGAAAGAGTAAAGGTCATGGTATTTCCTAGTGATGTCCAATCCCAATTTCTCCATGATGGCTTTCGGCATGAGATTATGAGAGGCTCCAGAATCAAACATAGCATTATGTAAAATAAAGTCATGCACCCTGAGACTGATATAGAAAGGAGCAACATCACTATCTTGGGACTGACCTTCCAAAGCTGGCCCAAATATCAGCTCGAGACTGTCATCCTCCACATTTACCATGTCTGATGATGGATATAAACTCAAAATTTTAGACACCTGACTTTTATAATTGTTGTTCTTCATCAGTGCGGTCAAAGGAATGGATATTTTCAACTTAGCAATTTCATTTTCTAAGTTAAAAACTGAAACTTTTCTACCTCTTTCGCTGGAACATCCTTCTTTTCTGTTTTCTCCTTTGACACATTTGGCTGATTTGGTCTTTCACTTGCTGATGTCGTTTTGCTGGTGCTAGGATCAGCTGTCTCTTTTCCCTTTTTCTGCACATTAGTAGGATCATTCTTTGACGCTGCTGCCTCCTTCCTTTTCTAAATTGGATTTACAGGCACATCTCTATTTCGAAGTGAATATTGCCGCTGATGAGCTGACAAAGCATTCATGTATCCTCTTTGGTAATCATCAGACTCTTCCTCAAGAACTGTCTCATTTGCCAAAATAAAATTTTCATCCCCTTGTTCAGCTGGATTCTCAGAGTACTCCTCATATTCAGTGATGTAAATTGGCATGTCATCGGGCGTAAAGAAATGATTTTCTTCTCCAATCACATTCTCCTCCTCTTCTGATTCCAGACCAAGTACTACATTCTGTTGTAGAGGTGTCTGCACTTGCTGCTGCGCTGCTTGATCTTGGGCTCGCTGCTCTCTTTGTTTGATCCTATATTGGGGCTGCTGCTGGCCACGAAAGTTAGGATTTCTAATTTGTGGTTTAGACTTGTCAAGTTTCAGTCTATCAAGCATCTGTTCCACCTTTCGAAGCACTTGATCTGACGAGGAAGACTCTTCTTTTATTGTGACTTTCTTTTCAGCTCTTGCTCTAGCTCTCTTGGCCAGCAGATTTGCTTCAACGTTGACCGCAATCTTCTGCATGTCTTCCAAAGTAGCCGGATCTCTTTCTCTTAATTGGTAAGCCATATCAGTGTCAAAACCATCCGGAAACTTAATCAAGGCTAGCCCCATGGGTGGCTTTATATGATCAGGGATTGCATTGTAAACTGAATTGAATCTAATACAATAATCTTGAACAGACTCACCAACATTCCGCTTGATGTGCTCATATTCGGAAAGGATCTGAAGGGGATTTTTCTTCACTTCCCAGCAGTCTAAGAATTGTCTCTGTAGATTGGCCAATGTAGTGACGCTTGCAGCCGGCAAGGCCCTGAACCATTTCCTTACTTCACCACCAAATGTTTGTACAAAAAGTCTCATGGTTACATTTTCTGCATCAATCTCATGGAGATCGAAGAAATCCGTCATTCTGTCCACATGTTGCTGAGCTGTGACACCATGAGGAGTGCCATCAAACAAAGGAATTTTGCTTTGATAGTCGGCGGGCATATCATCCAAATTTTGAGGCAGTACAAGAGGTGCAAAATGAGCAACCATTGCTCTTGGTGGATTTGCAATCGGTCTAGGTGATGTTGGGGGAGTAGGTGGAGCTGATGTATGGGGGGTATGAGGAGGTGTATGCAGAGGTGAAGCAATCTTGGCTATTTTAGGAGTAGAAGGAGTAGATGGAGGCGATACTACTGTAGATTTTTTATCAGAAATAGTAGGCTGCACAGGAATAGTAGGAATGAAAGGAGGTTCGGTGGGAATTCTTGAACTAGATGCAATTGTGGATGACCCAAGGGTTGCAGAAGCAGTCTCTAAGAAATCAACAATATTAGAAGCCACAATTGTAGTTTGGAGCTGGTTCAAAATATAATCATCAATAGATTTATTGGCCCTTTCGGTTTCAAGGTTTCTAACAAACTCAGGATTTAAGGCAGTTGAAGCAACAACGCTTTCAGATTTGGTTTCAAACAAAGACAACTCAAACTGCTCATCAAATTCAAGATCCTCAAGATACTCAAAACCAACAGGACACGATTGAGCTTTGAACACGGGAATAATAGAACTTCCTTGGTGAACGATTCTTGGAATAAGATTGGGATTTTCGTAGATAGGAGGAGGATCAGGATCCAGATTTGCTTTGGTATGTCTTCTGGAAGCCAGTGTGTTATTATTTCCAAGAAATCAAATGGACATTAACAACTTGTTCAACCTATAAAATCCTAAACTTATCATCCAAAAGCTTATAATTCTCAGATGTACTGGGGTGATCTGCAAGTTAGATGCTCCGTTTATAAAAATAGACTGGAGATTGACTGAAGTAGCGTTTATCTACTTGCGCTAATGCAAAGCAAAAGAGTTTTGAAGGCTACCTGGCTAATCTTCAGGCTTCGTCTGTAGTTTATAAAACGAAGAATACCAAGAAACAAATAATTTAGTCCCCAGTATGGTCGCCACTATGTTAGTGCCTAGATTTACCTCAAGCTGAAAAGGTAGGATCCAAGGCCAACATCAAACCACGATCAGCCTGGTAGCTAGCCCTACCAGGTCAGGAGAGGGCTCTCTTCGGGTCAATCTCAGCAAAAAATGATCGATGAGGGCTTGAGATGACTGAAATATCTATTGATCTTAGGCTAGGTATATGTGCAAGAGAGTTTAATTGAATAAAATAAGGTTTTGTTGGCTCAGAGGGAAAGGCACATTTTGGGGTGCAGGGATTGAGGCTCAGTTCTGCAGAGATCTCAATGGGGCAAGGTAGGCAATTGTTTTGGCACTTAAATTTGAGTGAGATGGAAGGAGTAGACAGGTGAGGTGTTGAAGAGGGCAAGAGAAATCATGAATCCTCCCCAAACAGCTGAAAACATTAAATAACTAAAGCAAACTTCAAGTAGAGCACTGCACTTTCAATGGATTCTACTTACACTCTTGTTTGTTTAGTTCAGAAGAAATAAGATAGATAATGGCATGTAATCACATAAAAAAATTCACAATTACAAAGAGAAGCACTGTACCAAGACACATTGCCACATGAATCCCAAAGAGTGCTACAAATCCTGGTCTCAATTCCTTAGCCAAAATGAAAATATGAGTGTACAATGAAGCTCAATGCTTTCTCAAGAGTCCAACCATGCTAATGACTGAAAAACAACATAATATAGACAAACATAGCTCATCCTTTCCTCTAGGGGTCGAGCTCACATGTTTAGGAGCTGATCCAACTGATTCTAAACTGAGAACTAGAAACTAGGCAACATAACAACATGCCTCTAGAAACAAGGGAACTGATTCATTCAGTTTCAAACAACCTCTAAACTGATGAATCTACCTCTACAAGTGAAAATCCAACATATTTACATCATGATCCATCAATATACATCAAATTACATCATAAATTTTCCATTAGGAAAGTAAAAAAGTCAAACTAGGCAAAGCTGGGCGAAAAACAGAGCAAAACTTGGTCAAACTGGCAATTTTTCCTCTATGCACCGCGCCTGATTCTCTATGCGTTGTGCCTATTTGGACCCACTTTTGGAGGCCTCTTGATGTCCAAATGAGCTCCAGGTGTGCTTGCTGGAAAGGTCTACCTGTCTACTTTCCAACCCAAGTGGAATTTTTCAATTTGGCCTCCATTTGCCCCTCCAAAAGTCCATTCTCCCAACACTGCTTCCTGTGTGTCAAAATAGGGGCAGTGAGGTCATTTTTTGAGTGTTTTTGACCTTTTTGAGGGCTCAAAACCTGCCCAAATTTCTTGGCCATAGGTAGGCAAGTGTAATTTTGCATGACAAATCCAAAAATGTTGAGTTTTTGTGATTTGGAGGCCTCTAGCAAAAGTGAGCACCACGTGGCGCGACGCATAGGGTAGAAAAACCTGTTTTTTTGTGCCAAAATTTTTCAAAATTCTCCAAATTTCTTGAAATTTGGGCTGAGTCTTCTCTATCAAGCATGATGTTGGGCCAAGGAAGCCTCAGCCAAGATCTGAAGTCCTTCATCCTCTTTTTGCCTCCTTGATGCTCTCTTCAACTTTGCTTTCAAACTCCTAATTTTCGCTTGGCACACCAAGTTCCGGGACAAGTAATTATATGACAAGTTTCTAAGCATATTATTCTCATTAATTTCCTTCTCCAGCTTCTTCTCCAAGTGGATATTGACTCTTTCGAGCCATGACTCCCTATTGGCATTGATCTCTTGCTCCAATGAAGTGAACTCCACCCTCTTCCTTCGGGCAGCTTGGCGGTTTTGCCGAATGTTTTGCAACTCCATAACCACCTGCTGATCCTCAAGCTGCTTATTCCTCTGCTCCAAGTATTGTATAGTCCATTGGGCTCTATCCAAGTTGGTAGACAAGGCATCAATGTCCGCCTGCTGCTCTTTAATGATCTCTCAAATACTTGCACTTTGCGGGCCCATATCGGTATCATCACCCTCAATGAGGATGAAATCAGTCTCCCGCTCACCTGATGGTCCTTCCTCCTGTAGTGACCTCTTGCCTCGATCCTAAACCTGTTGTGCTGATGAAGGAAGTGAGGCCCCTTCCACCCCGGGTGGAGATAACACTCGCTTTGCTGCTGCAAACAACCGTCTAGTGCCCCTCTAATAGGTGATGAACACCGGCACACTAGTGGTCTCATGGCCCTCATGCTGATAAGAAGGTCCACTTGTCTCATGCCCAACCTTTGAAGGTCCCTGTGAAGCTCTGAAAAACTCACGAGAGATGAAGTCATCCCAAGTGATGCCCTGTAAACCAAGCTGATGAACGACCACAATTTTGATGAGAGCAAAATGATAAATACTGTTGAACTACTGCTGAGGGGTCTTGTGCTGCACAAGAGTGGTCATCTTCTCTATGTTTCGGCATATGAAGTAAGGAATGTTCATCATTTGTACCCGGGTAAAATGCATCAGCAGCCTGATGTGATAAGAATACAAGCGGGAGAATCGGCCCTCACAGCTGAAATACTTCATGATGAGTTTCATTAAAGGAGCATATTCATCATTGAGGTACCGAAAAGGAAACACTCTCATGAGCTGTCTAAAAAAACCGGGTTTGATGTATGGTTCATAATGCTAACGGTCAATTTTCTGCCTCTTGTTCCATTTCTCTCTAATGGTGGGTATGCCGGTTGCTAGTGAAATGGATTATGGTGTTAATTTGAAAGTGACACCAGCAAAAGTGGTTTGATAACCATGTAAATGCAGCACAAATAAGCGAGCCAACTCATAATGAAACTGAATATTAGCAACCTTCTCACAAAATTCATAACATGACTGATGTTGGAAACAAAAGACGACAAGTGGGCAGGCCTGTAACTCAGCAAGAGTGGTTGGTTCTTCTCTGATATGTTTGCCACTTCTATGAGGCCTCCTGGGTGCATGTCCCTTTTTGGGTGAGTCACTTTGGGTCTCCTCTTCATAATCATATGAAGGATCAGATACCATAGTTGCTGGTAGATAACTGTCCTGGAGAAATAGGTGTTGATATGTCAAACTATCTTGGACTGTGTTTTGGTGATGTTTTTGACCTCTGCCACCAAGGGAAAAGAGTGAAATGAGGGAGTATAAGGGAGTACATGGAGCTTTTAAATTTATTTTGCCAAAACCCACTTTCATAATGTTTTTCAAATGACTTTATCTTCAAACTCTGTTTTTTGCACTTTTTTCACTTCATTTGAGTTTTGTAATGAACTAAATGACCTGAGCTTTGCTTGTCTTGTAGGTGTTGAAGCTTCTGGGGCTAAGGAAAGAAACCAGGGTGCAGATGAAGGAATTTGCAATAAGGAAAACAAAATTTTCATGATTTTTGTACAATAAAAGCTAAATACTCTGTTTTTTATTTTCGAACACTTGGTGATGAAATTTATTGATGTTGAATTATCCTCATGGACTGCTGGTAATTATTGGACATTTTGACACATTTTTTGATGAAACCCTAATGAAACCCTAGACCTAATTGACCATGAAACCCTAAAGACAACCTTTGCAATTTTCAAGATAAAAAAGATTGTATATGTTTTTTTTTTAATGAGAAAACATGAGCCAATAGGTAGATAACATGAGGGAAATTGTAGGAATGGCACTACCGTCAGATGATCTATGCGCCTAATGGAATGCAAATCATTGGGCGGGACACCTAATATGAAATGCAACAAGAAGATTTGATCTCTGACGGAGGGATAAAAATACCAACTCTAACAAGTCTTACTGCACCACGTGATCAAATGGGGGGGTGGGTTGGTGTTGAAGATTTTTTGTTTTTATGATTGAATGAAAACACTAATGCAATGCACTTTTCTATTTTTGAAATTAAATATATTATGTTTTGTTTTTGTAAAAAGTAAAAATAAATGAATCAACTAGGGAAGAAACCTATGCATAATTTGACACCTCCCCAACAACGACACTAAAAAGTGATGAGCCTTGGTGTTGGAACAAGAATGCTGCGTCTTCCAAGGCTACCGACTTTAATTATCAACACGGGGTTCATATAAAGTTAAGGGGTATCAGCACTATAGGTGCATCATACAATGTGTCATTC
Source organism: Pinus tabuliformis (assembly GCA_031772625.1). Classification (NCBI taxonomy): domain Eukaryota; kingdom Viridiplantae; phylum Streptophyta; class Pinopsida; order Pinales; family Pinaceae; genus Pinus; species Pinus tabuliformis. The sequence goes on from CM062817.1 coordinate 1,259,580,097, forward strand.
CTTTGTTGTCATGATGTAATTGAGTGCATGTAATTGAAGTCAAATCCTAAGCTAATTGCAGAAAATGAAATATTCGAAATGGAACCTTAACCTATTGCAAGAAAGAAAGTACAAGGAAAGAAACCTATTCTAATTACATAAATATCATGAACTAAATGTAAAAGAAACCTAGCTTAACCCTATTTATCACATGTGATGATTTAAACTAACTGAGCATGAAATCTGATCTAGAGTACTAACTGTTGTGTGCATGTGTAGATATAAAAGAACTATTTTTTTCAAATCTTTTTCCTTTATGAATGCAAATGCTAATTTTTCCTTGATCTTTGGCAGGGGAGACAAGTGTGGAGCAAGAGGGTAAAAATGGTGTTGATGGCATGGAGGTTAAGTAGAGGCCTAATCCTAGCTTCAATGATGATTTTTCTCTATTCAGGCTTTCCTACATGATGCTGCAATGATTTCCTACATGATCCCCTGATTTACTACAGGATGTTACAGATTTACCATACGACATTATAATTCATCGAATGACCAAGCAAATCAAATCCAAATTGGATGGGGCAAATTTTGTTATTAACTAGGATGTCTTAGGTCCCAATTCCAAGTGGAATCACTCAAAAAGAACTCTGTTAACCCATGCTAAAAAATAGAAAAACATTGCTAGTCAAAAATCTATAAATTCGAGAACTAATGAGCTAGTAAATGTAAAACATTCATAACCTAATCAAGTGAAAATGCAGTGGGGTAATTTTTTTTTATGAACTAGAATGTTTTTGTGATCTAATGCAAGTGGAACCAACTCGATTGAAGCTCATTAGCATGCTCTAAAAAATAGCCGAAATTTATTGTTCTTTGCGACAAAGGAGTTCCAGAAATCTAGATTTGGGAATAAGAAGACTAATCCAAGCAGCTCAATGATTACTATAAACTTCCAAATCTTTTTCAAGGATGAAATAATGCTTGTGATCCTACAAAAGAACTTACATCAACCATTTAACTCAATCCTACAACAATAAATCATAATACTAGATGCAAAAATAGAAAGAAATAAAAATAAGAGATGCATGTGAATAAAAAGTGAAAAGAAGGAAAGAAAATGATACAAAAGGGCTCTAAGGCCCCTGGGATGGCCAAGCCCAAGGAAACTCAGAGACCTATGGAGGAGAACAAGATTTAGAAGCTGAACATGACACTAATCTTCATTATTCTCATCAATAAAATTACATCACTGCAAGAAAATACAATGGAGCTGCAAAAATACAAGCTCTCTCCACAATGACAATAATGAAAATCATCCTAGAGGCAAATTCAACTTTGTACTTATAAAAAATGATTAGGAATCATTCCCCATGAAAGGAGGAAGATTTCCCCACCAAAATCCCTTGATTAGTGGATCTAGTCCCCAATACTAGGAATCTACATTAAATGGCAGGGAACACATTCCTAGATTTTCTCAATCATTGGAGTTCCACATTCTGTGCCATAATTTCATAATATCATATTGATTTATTATTTATTATTGATCCTCCTGCAGTAGGGAGAAAGTCCCTAAATTATCTCCTCCTTCAAATTTTCATAATCTGCCCAATATTCTCATAATATTCCACAAAAATAAATAATATTAGGCACAAATATGCAATTATTCATAAACCTTCCTAATGAATATATTAAAGTTAAAAATACATTATCTAATACAATAAGAGAGGTTTAATATGCCAAAGGATGGTTAGATGGACCTTAATTTATGTTTAATTTATAGGCATGGGCCTTAATTTATGTCTAATTTAGAGGCTCATCAAGGCTCTCATGAGGAAGGATTCCATAACCTTGTCCTTTGATTTCTTCATTCTATATAGCTTGTTTTATAATGACATCTTTTGACTTGTTGTACTTACAGAGTACAAATTCACTAGCTTGTCATACATGGCCTTGGAAGTCTTCAGGTTTGCCACAAATGGAACAAGAGAATTTGATCCAGGCTGATGTTGTTGGCAACCTAACTATCCCACTTGGACCCCCACAACAGTCTCTTTCAGCTTCTCAGGTTCCTTATTTGTAGCATAATTTACTATTTTTAGCAATTTTTCGGGTCTTGAATTTCCGGAGTCGTTTTGAGGCCCTAAATGATGTTTTTCGGAAAACTGTTGTAGTTCTTGGATATATCTTTCTAACGAGATATTGTGCGCGTCAAACGGAGTTTGTATACCAAAGTTACGACCCCAGGAAGTTGATGTACCAATTTACCCAAACGGTGCCCACAGTTTGACGTTTCATCTTCTAGGGTTGGGTTTTTGGATGTTTAGGGTTTTCCATTGTTTCTCAACAATAAATTGACCTTCGAGCCTCATTGTAACATAGTTCAGAGGCATGTAGCTGCCACATCTCTTCTCAGAGATAAGCTACCATCGCTCTAGCTGGTTTATTTCCATTTCTTTTTGTAAGCATATTTCAGTATTTTACATTAATGAAAATGAAGTATTATTTCCAATGCATCTCTGAATTTATGGTTATATATGTAATCTGTTGCGTTCCTGTCTAAATCTGGATCAGTGGTATCAGAGTAGGTTATGATTCCATGGGAATGAGGGTTTCATGCATATTTTAGTTTCAAACTTTTTCAGCAATATTCAACAAACTTCAGGCACGCGTTGCGACCTCTACAGAGCACTTTCTTGGGCCAAGCAAGAATAATTATTATTATTTTTTTTTCATTTTTTTGCAGGAATTGTTTTTGGGCGGTGAGTTTGCAGATCAAATCTGAAAATTTTGGTGTAATATTTACAAAAACAAATACCAGATCTGGATTCCTTGCCGAAAAATACCAAAATTGAAAAAAAATCACTGTAATCAGAGTTTGGATGAGGGAGATATCGCTAATTTAAAATCAGTTATGTTGTAGATTTTTTTTTATTTTTTATTTTTATTTTTATTTTTATTTTTATTTTTATTTTCCAACGACAACTGGTGGATGACGAATCTCCTATCATTTTTTGAAGTTTTTGTGCATAATTTCAAAACAAGGATTGTAGATTTGAGCTCCTCTTTTCCAACGACAACTGGTGGATGACGAATCTCCTATCATTTTTTGAAGTTTTTGTGCATAATTTCAAAACAAGGATTGTAGATTTGAGCTCCTCTTGAAAAATCACCTAATTTCAAAAAAAATGGGTCGAATCGGAGTTCGGATGTGGGAGATATCGCTAATTTAAAATCAATTTTTTTTTCAGAACTTTTGTGACCGCGGAAAAATTGCAGTGCGAATATGAGATTATAGAATGTCCAAATTCTAGAAGTCAAAATCTGTTCTGACTTGTTGTACTTATAGAGTACAAATTCACTAGCTTGTCATACATAGCCTTGGAAGTCTTCAGGTTTGCCACAAATGGACAAGAGAATCCTTGATTGATTCCATTATGTTCCTTTGAGCTCTTATTTCCCCTTTCTTGTACCTTGTTAGTTCTTGTGTCTTGTCTTTTGTTGGTTTAGTAATTTCTTCGGTAACATATCCAATTACATCTTTCTCTATGAGTATCAAGCCAATCCTCTTCTTCCATGCTAGATAGTTTATTGCACCTATGAGCTTGTTGCTTTCCTTGCAGAAAGAACCTACATGACTTAAAGATTCAACTATGATGAGATAGTGTGATACTTACTTGAATAATATCTCCAAACTTCTTGATGTCCTCAAGATATTTGGAGAGCTCTTGATGATGCCCTTGAAAGATGTTTCCTAGGATTCCTCCACCAATAACTTCCAATATTGGTGCCTTGCAAATAGACCTCCTTTTTGCGAGATCAATATCTTCCTTGCGAGATGGATGTAGTTTTGATCTTCTTCAATGTAGAAACCCTAGATCAGAAGGGTCTTCTATCAATGAGCCTTTAGCCAAATCCCTTCAATAGAAAATCTTCTTCTTTTAGGCCTTGAGAGTTCTTATCCCTTGATCAACATTTATTTTTAGTGTCCTTACGGCTGCCTTCCTTGCTAACCTTAGCTTTGATACCATGTTAGAAAATGTAAAGTGGAAACAATTATATGTTATTTTCTTTAACCTTGATACTTGCTTGTGAATCATAGTTCTTTATTTTCTTTAGTTAGATTTATTCATCAAACAATATCAACAAAAAAAGAGGACACAGATATAGTCTCTTAGCCAACAAAAAACCCCTCCAAGGGGAAAACCCAGAAACTTTTCTCTTCTTAGAATTCGCTTCAAATGAGATACAAAGACCTTATCCTTAGACCAAGTGCTTCTACGAGTACCAGGTTGACCCTTTCTCAAGTCCTTTCTTGCAACTTCGTCCTACTAGCAACAACACAACTACTTGACCTGCAACTTCGACTTCCCAGCTACTACTACTAGACCTGCAATTTCAAACCAACTTCATCATCCCTATAGCTTCTTGGAAACCCCAATACATCCTCCTTCTGAGACCTACTTTGAGCAAGACAACTCTACTAAGGTCAACGAGGTCTAGACAAGGGCTTTCCCTCTTCTAACTACATATTTTGCACTTCGTCCCCCTGCAACTCGATCATACAATTTTGGCTTCACACTACAGCCTAGAAGCCTTATAATTTCACACGTGTGAGAGATATAGAGCCCAAAGACAAGATATTTCAGCCTCCTAACTTCTTCCAGATCTTCGCTCTCCTTTTCTGCTCCTTCCCTGCTATAGATCAAACTTTTTCTTGATGACCAAAATTGTGAGTGAATGTATTACCAAATGAAGTCGAACTTATCTTTATATAGCCTTCTTAAGGGGTCAAATTCCATCTTTTAGGCTGACTTGAGGATCTCAAGGCCGACTTGTACTCTTAGAGATTTTAGGACTTTCTAGACTCAAAGATAATTCTTTTTACAATTACAAATTACCTGGAAGGGTCTTATAAACATGATGTTGACTCCTTTGACTCATGACAATAAATCTTAAGACCTAACAAACAGTAGAAGCGCAAAGAACGTGATTTTACCTAAAATACCATCAATAATGAGCATGAAACACATGCTTTGATAATAGAATTTCCTTTTCTTTTTCTTGTTTGTTAGATAAGATACATATTGAAATGAATACAACAATTATGAAGACCAAAACTAATTACATTCTGAACATTCCTAATGATGGAAAATTCCTCACTCCTCACTAATGGATCCAATCCCTCACTAATGGATGTAGCCCCTGTGAGCTTATACACACGTACATACATATTCATGTGTATGTGTACATGTGCACGCATGAACACACATATGTACATAACACAAAATTAAAGAGCACTTTAATGTGGCAATAACCTATCACTTTAACATTCTGGGGGGGCTCTAACACACACACACATTAGAATTGACTTAGAATGTTGAAGTGACATGTTAGAGCCTATGTGGAATGTTGGAGTGATGAGTTATTTCCTTCTTGAGGTGATCTCCAATTTCATGTTAATAACTGAGCATAATAAATTTAACAACCATGTCATTTATCTAATTCCATTTGTAAATACTAAGACAAGAAAACCCAAATTATGGATAAGAACTTAAAATCCACCTACCAATTACATGAAGAAGAAGAAATTAGGTGCATTCTAACTTTCAAGCTTAGATCCAAAGGTACTTGCATCTAGTTAGTGCAAATCATGTCCAAAATTGTATTTTTTTTTTTTGGTAATCTTGGCAGATCCTTTCTATTCATTTCAAACAAAAACAGGCTGATTTTACATCCATATCCATCTAGTCAAGTGGCCTCAACTCACCTACTAGGAAACCAGGTTTGTTGGCCACATTATCGCATTATAAGCCATTCAAAAATGAAAGAGTTTGATACTGTCTAACATCGCTATATAAGCCTGATTGTATTTCATTCTCCTAGTGACTATATATCTAAGACAAAAGATCAAAGTATGTAGATCCTTCATTTATACATAGCAAAAATTGAAAACCAAACTATGCAAGTCATACTACTACTCATCAGATGAGTCAATGGGCGTTGGATCTTTTGTACTGGATCTTGGCAGTTCAGTTTGAGGGAGGCACAAAATGTGCTTCTCTATGCAGCTAAGACAGTCATTTTGTTGTTGAATCTGAAATTGAATAAGCTGAAATTCCTTATGGATTTCCTGGAATTCAATTTCAGTCTTGGATGTTCTATCAAAAGATTCTGCCAAGGCTTTGGCCACGATGTTCTTCATCAACCAATAAAGATAAACAATTTGTTTAAATTGAGTGGACCGGTCTCTGGAGTGGCTAGTGTCTGACACGAGATCCCTCCATTCTTCCATGTCCATATATGTTTTCCATGCCTATTGATTTAAGTTAGACTCCCACCCATAAATTAATTGGTAGATTTGAGGCTGAGTATTGGCTTGGTAGGCCTAAGCAGCTTCCTGAATCAGGCTTGAAGTGGATCTATGATCACGTCCCTTGGTTGGATGTGGCTGAGTCTGGCATCCTCTATGCCCCTGTCCTCTACCTCATGTTGATATTTGTAGCTTGGGAGGTACTCCAAACCCTAGGATTGAGGGTTGTGGAGGAGTTGACACACAAGTGTGGCTTGTGGGAGTGAAACCCAAACCTGTGGGCTTTGCAACCGAGCATATGAGTGTGAATCCATGAGTAGTTTTGGACATGTGATGATTTAAGGTGATATAGAATCATGAGAGCAACTGCGAGCATCGGAAATCACTCAAATTCAAGGTCTAGAACTTGAGGTATGAATTTTTGAAGTTAATGTGTGGGTTTTGTTAAGGTTGGCTAAGTGTTTAGAGACCTTATGACAAATTGTCAAGCCCACACATGTGATTTAATGGAGCCCCTGTATTCTGTATAAATATAAGGCAGAGGAGAGTCATTTAACATATCCAAGAAGCATATTTCATAGTCTACACATCAAGAAAGGTAGCGCGAGTGCGGGCAATGTGAGAGCAAGAACGCGCGAGTGCAAGAACGTGAGTGCAGGAATGGGAAAGTGCAGAAACGCACAAGTGCTGGGACGCGAGTGTAGAAACACATGAGTGTTGTAGTATACGTAGGGGGGATATTATTGGGTAAAAATGGAGGTACCCAAGGTAATAATGAGATGTAAGGATAATAAATAAATGAGCCATAGCTAATAAATAAAGTGGTTAACCCGCATCATGTAAGGGACCACAAGTAGTTAGGAATAATGTGATAAGCCCATTGTATTAGATATATGGTATTGAGAGACCCATGGTATTGTATGTATGAAGCCTATATAGAGGCTAGAGACTCCCCATTGAGAGATGTGAAGGATTATTGTATTAGCAAGCATATGGCTTGTGGAGTGTTCTCCTTCCTTAAGGAGTGATTGTATGGTGTTACCCTAACTCAAGGGTTTGATATTAATAAAGAGAAGCATTTCTATATTCAGATCTTGTTATTTTTGGGCATATTTCTATTCTCATATATTTGCAAGTTAGATCTATTACAAGTGGTATTACATCACTTTCTTGGGCAAAGCAAGGAGATTTTATTTTAATTTTAATTTTAATTTATTTATTTATTTTTTTCCAGGAATTTTTTGGAGCAGCGAGTTTGCAGACCAGATTTGAAAACTTCTGGTGCAAAATTTTCAAAATCAAATTGCATATATGGGTTCTTTGTGAAAAAATACCCAAATTAAAAAAAACAATCGACAGAATCGGAGTCCGACCAAGGGAGATATTGCTGATTTAAAAATCAACTGTGTTGCAAATTTTTTTTTGACGACAATTCGTGGATGGTGGAGTTCGAGTGAATTTTTGTAGTTTTTGTGGGGAATTTTGAGAAACTAATTACAGATCTGAGATCCTCTTGAAAAATTACCAATTTAAAAAAAATCGGATGAATTGGAGTCAGGATGAGGGAGATATCGCTGATTTAAAATCAATGTTTTTTTTTTTTTTTTTTTTTTTTTCTCTACAGCGGAACAATTGCAGAGCAAATATGAATTTCCAGAGTGCCTAAATAGAGATTTATATCACATGGGAAGATGCAGAATGGTTGTTCTATTTCCAAAAACATGTATAATAAAGATTATGAGCCATATTGACCGAGCTGTGTCTATTTTAAATTTTCGCCAAAGTAAGTGATTTTTTCAAAACCTTCTTCATGACTTCTAGCAAGATGTTTTTTTACAGGAAAAGCTGATGGGCCGACTATTGAAAAATTTATACAATCTCAGAATTGTGATTGCCCATGGTGTTGGAAGGACTCCATAGGATATTATTTGAAAGGGGAGGCTGCTATATGGTGGAAATCACTTGACAGTGAGATTTTGAAGTTATGTCGTGCTGAAGAAATTGAAAAACTATTTTTGGACAAATGATCTCATATTGGAAAGAAGGAAACCAAGAAACCTAGAGGGTTATTTTCTGTTGGTATCTCTTTATTAGAGGTTGATGGATGTATTCAGAAGGAGAAGATCATTGTGTCTATCAATTCTAGTTACAAGTTTCACAAAACATATTGCAAAGTCACATGTTGATAATGCGGATGTTCAAATTTATAGATATTTGAAGCTTTCTATGGATAAGTATACGTTGCATTGTGATTTTTATACTTCAGATATGGATAATATGGATGTTGTTTTGGAATATCCTTGAATGGAATCTGTGGGTACTGTCAATATTAATGTGCAGAAGAAATTCATGAATCTATAGTATAAAAAGAAGAAAATTACAATGTAAGATATTTCCATTAAGACCCAAGCAAAGACTGTGGAGGCAGAAGCACAAAGCTCTAATGACACCGACACATCAGATGATGAGCCTTTGATGACCAACAACCAAATACAAACATCAAACCAGGTACCAGAAAAAACACCAGACACCACTCAGGCACCAATAGTAGAGGAATTCAAGAAATATATTCCATCAGTTGAAGCTTCAGTGTATCACCACCCACATCACCCAGCAAGATAACAACCAACAAGGTGGCAACAAATTAGAAACAAGGACAACAACCCTAGGATGACCGATAGAGTGGCGCAACGATCCACCCACAACACATCAACACAGAGGACCCGCCAGGTTCAACTTCCATCTCAAGCGAGCGAGGCACTAGCTAGATTGAGGGTTCACTTTTCTCTTGGATGGATAGATGCACGTGCATGGGACCAATTGACTACTATTTTGAGTATATCTTATTATTTGTGTTCTTCTTATGTTTCGGGGACGAAACATGTTTAAGGGGGGTGCAATGTAGTATACCTGGGGAGAGATATTATGGGGTACAAAGGGAGGTACCCAAGGTAATAATGAGATGTAAGGATAATAAATAAATGGGTCATAGTTAATAAATAAAGTGGTTAACCCGCATCATGTAAGAGACCACAAGTAGTTAGGAATAATGTGATAAGCCCATTGTATTAGATATATGGTATTGAGAGACCCATGGTATTGTATGTATGAAGCCTATATAGAGGCTATAAACTCCCCATTGAGAGATGTGAAGGATTATTGTATTGGCAAGCATATGGCTTGTGGAGTGTTTTCCTCCCTTAAGGAGTGAATGTATGGTGTTACCCTAACTCAAGGGTTTGATATTAATAAAGAGAAGCATTTCTATATTTAGATTTTGTTATTTCTGGGCATATTTCATTCTCATATATTTGCAGGTCAAATCTATTACAAGTGAAGGAACGCAGAAGTGCAGGAATGCGCGAGTGTAGGAACGCATGAGTGCAAGAACGTGTGAGTGCAGGAATGTGAGTGCAGGCAACACGAGTGAAAACAACGCGAGTGAGGGATGAGCATGTAGCAGAGTACATTAGGGTGATGCAGAAGCTGAGCAAGGCTAGGTATGTATTATATTGATGTGTTAAGGTTGAATTGATGCTAATGGATGATGTTTTAGGAGAGGACAACTTGGAATTTTGTTAGCATCCAAGAGGAAGGGTTTCTTAGGTGGTTAGATGACCTAACGAGGAGTAGATGCTACAACAAGGATTGGTCACTTGTGGTCTATTGGAGGGCAATGTGAGAGTGGACCAAGTGTGGATAATGGATTGGGAATTCATGATATATTGGGGGATAGCGTGATAGTGCCCAAGTTGGAGCCTAGTGTGCACCATATTCATGGACTTAGATGGTTGCTAGAGTGGCAGTTGTTTGGGATCATGGGTCTTATCAACTGGGAGTAATGTGTGCAACCCTAGAATTGTCTTATGGAGAAGGACATCTATAATAGATGATGGGAAACCCTCCTAGCTCGTGTTCACTGTGAGAGATGGGAATATTGCAATGATAGGTGGAAGACCTTCGTGCCTTATGCTAGTCCTCATTGAATCAGCGCATGACGACTATAGTGGGATGAAGTCATTAAGGAGTAGTAGTAGGCAGTTGAGAGTTCTCAAGTGGAACTGTGAACAACTTGACAGGAGTCTCGATGTGTTGTGACCTTGATGGACTAAGGAAAAACTAGTCAATAGATTGGATAGTCGAGGTTCAGTGGTCATATGGACTTGGATCATTGATAGAGGCAGTGTTGGAGATTGAAAGTCAACGAACCAAGCAGGTCAGGGTATGACTAAGAGAAGCTGAGAGAGCGCGCTACATCAGCGAGATGGTCAAGGTATATTGTTGAGGGTAGATTGGTTGTCGATGGAATGACACCAAGCCAAAATTTTGTATTATTATAATAATGGATATTTGAGGGCCATTATCCCTGGTATGGGAGTCGTAGACTGTTGTATTATTCATTTGGAATAGTATAAGAAATTTGGGTTATTGTATAAAATTGTGTAAAAATGTTGTGTATATTTTGTGCACTAATATATTTACTATTGTTTATATTTCATTGTGAAAAGTAGCTTTGTTGTGATTCTTGGTTTCGTGGCATTGGTGATTTAAGATTCTATCCCAGACACCGGGATCGTGGAAAAACAACACCCCCGTTCCTCCTACGGCCTCCCCTTGCTGAGTTGACTTTGCCTGAGGAAGGACACACCATACTATATAGCTACCAACCGCAAAGTTGATAAAAAATCCAGTATTCAAAAGCCAAGACCGCTAGCACCAGGGACTTAATCCTGAATTCTGGAAGCCAACACTCAGAAAGAAGACCTAACGTAGGGTCCTAACAAAGACAATGAGGGTTTAGACCTGTTTAAATGCAACAACAAAGTACAACATGAAAATAAACATATAGCCTAAAAACCAAAATTTTCACCACGCTATTGAACTGGGTTCCACGGATCAAGCCATTAATAGCATCCCAAAGGTCCCCGAGGTTTCTTGGTGCAAGAGTCATTATCCATTAAGGGGTTTTCTTTCCAAGAAAACCCCTTATCATGCCAGGCAACAGATTCATCAAAGATGCTAAATATTGAACAAAATCCCTCATGCAAGAAGTGCGGACCGAGTTCCACTACTCAAACCCAAAATGCATGCACATCCTAGAAAGCAAAATTCCATAACAAATAGAGATGTTTCGACTATACTAGACAACCCATCAAAGTAAACTATTCTTGCCTCCCATATTTCCTAGGAGGTTTCCTTTTTGATCCAAGATGTCATCTCAGAGACACTGTTCCAGTGAATGATCAAATCATAGATAAGTACAAGGATGAAAGCATGCATGAAGCTAACATAATTAACATACTTGTAGCAGTCGCCTACTGAAAGAAGGGTGATGTCATCCACATCGATGTGGAAAAACTGGTTATTTACCTTCACAAGCATCCTGGAAATTTCTGAGCGACCTGTTACAATACCACCTAACCCAACTTTTTTTTACTACATAAAACTCCAAAGATGTGCTATCTCGTCGACTTCTACTCCAACATTTAATTGTTAACACACACCTTGCCATCTTGCACTCGAAGGAGTATGTGTGAGGGTTGTCAGTTGGCCACCCATTATCCTTTCTCATAATTCGTTTGGCCATGGCACGGATCCCGTCAGTGCCCGTTTGTCGACTCTCACCCCGATCGGGGAAAATCATGTCCAAAATTGTTGGCATCCAAGGATGATCCTAAATTACTCAATAAATTTATGGCACAAGGAACTTGTTTGAATGTTGTGTGGATTACATATTACAACTTATGCATGCGTATATACTCCTATTTATGTCTAATTAAATATTGCTTGGTATCTTGCAACCACCACATATGTTAGATAATTACATGGAGGTTTCTTCAACCAACCTTCTACTCATTGTATTTTGAGAGTATTTCTAAGTAGGGGGCCACAAGGAAGGGAAAAGTAATCTTAAAAGATAATGCCATCATTGTAGCAAGGTAACTATTTTCATAGTTTCATATTAGAAGAATATATCTTGTTGTACTGAGATTCAAGTAGCATCCATGATAAACTATTGTATGGATTCATGATAGCTCTAAGTGTATCCTTATAAAAGGATAAGACATGACATAAATAAGTTTCCTTCTTCACTTAGGAAAAGAGCTACATATATCATTTCTTTTTAACTATGTTAGAAACATAAATTAACATGTCATTATGTTGGCCTCTTCCTCATTGTACACGGGAAAGTATTTTTATAGAGAATATAATTTATATTGTTATGATCAATATTGAGCATGATTGATTACTTAAGATAACTAGACTCACAAATAGAGGAGGCTAAGATAAGGATATTAACAATAGTATACAATAAATTGTACATGTTTTTCATTTATCTAAAACATATTAATATTCATATGAGGAATTACATCTCTTCCCAATAATAAAAGGACTCAAAGAGAGTTAGGTAACTAGTTAGACGCCTTGTGTAGCAAGAATGAAAGTAAAAATAATGTCATGGCTTTCCTGATGAGGTCCCTTTTCCCACAATAAAGGTCCTCGTCCTCTATGTACATTCATTCAAAACTTTTGAAAATATAACTCCTTGCCTTCCTAAGCAACTATATTGTAATAATCGACTATAGCATATAATTTTTTTGAGAATATAACTCCTTGCCTTCCTAAACAACTCTAGTGTATGCTTCTTCAATTTTCACTCTCTTATGTTAATTGAGGTAGAAAAGTTAATATGCAATTAAATAAATCATAAATCACATTTTAGATTATGTAACATATTACCTAATGCAAAAATAAATGTTGCGTAATATATTTAAAAACTAATCTTAATAAATTGTAATATCTGAATTCAAGTTTTTGTGATATATATCATGAATGATGAGAAAAATTTCGGTGAAAATCACATCATAAGAATTTTGTCGATGCATTTCGAACCATCAAGTGTGGTTTATCGCGAGGACAAGTAATATTGAGAGCATACAATTATTGCACCGAGAGACGCTCTCCAACCTAGTATAGTAGAGATGTTGTAATGTTTAACATTTTAACTCGATCAAAATAAAACAAAATTAAATAAAATTAAAAATTGAAATAAAAAAATAAAAAACGTAAAATTCTAAGATGCTTTAATATCTTATTTAATATTTTGATTTGGTCAAAATAAAATAAAATAAAATAAATAAAAAAAACATAAAAATAATAATTATAATTAATAGTTAAACCAATCTAGATTTATCTTAACTCTTAATGTATCAAGCATATAGAGAGATCAAATCTCTTGATATGCAAATATTTTTTAGAGATAAAAAAAAATTGTTCCCTCTCAACACTTAATAAATCCAAAATTAAAATAAATCTGAGCTATTTTTAAAAATTCTTGTTCTCCATCTCAAACTAAATTATTCTCGACATACATACTTTACGATAAAGTAACGATACATTTATGGCTTAATGATTGTCCCAAACACCTTTTTCCTTTCATCATAGGAGAGTTCAATAGTAGAAACTTGCTCATTATCAATTTCTATTTCTAGTCAATTGTGATATAGAGCGTCACATGCATGTTATTCTATGTTATTAGTCCCTGCGTGAAGGCAGCGGGGACTATAGAAATTCGATTTGCATCGATATGCACATCAATATTTATAAATCAAATGACCAAACCCAAAGTTTTGGTTTCACATATTTCATATCTCTTTTTTGCAGTTTATTAAAAATTGACAACGTTTTTGGTTAGCCAATGAAAAGATTTGAGGTCTTATTTGGCCTCTTCCCGAGACCAAGAGGTTCAGGACTAAGAGTTAAAATTTATATTTAATGAAATTGTATGGCATGATTGAGTAACGCTGTAGTATTATTTACTTAAAATTAAATGTTGGTGCTTCAAGCTCCCTCCCTAGTTACACGTAACTGCTATTTGGTTACATGCAGTTATGCCGTCTGAATGTAATGTTATGTGTTGCGTCCGTGTTGCGCTAGACAGACAGACAACTGTGCTGAATGAATTTTGCAAGCTCGACAACTGTGTTTAATGAATTTTGCAAGTTCGAGTAGTAGGCAATTGTGCTGAATGAATGCCTTTAAGCACCTGAGCTTGCTATGCCTTATGCCGACATTGCTGTAGCTGCTATGCCCAATTTCGCTCCTTCTGCAGCTTTCATGACAACGAAAAATTTAGCAAAGACAACAATTCCCCATCAATAGCTTCCTGAAATGCAACAGTCAACTTTATCTCACAATTTTGCTCCTCCTGCAGCTTTCATCACAGGGACAAATTTAGCAAAGACAATAATTCCCCAGCAATAGCTGCCCGAAATGAAACATTTGACTTTATCTCCATTTTAGAGTCTGAAACCATCATAGTGACATCAGAATCGTGACATTTGAAAATTATTATGTAGCAAGGGAAGGTTGTCAGAAGTATCAAACATGTTCAAAAGGCAGAAAGCATTAAGTCTATTTCTTTGTTGTGCCTTGAAATTGTTCCTGAAGCTTTCACCCTAGAACTGCCCATCCAGAAGGTCGAGGTCTTACCTCTGCTTTTTATGTTGTGTTTCAGTGTCCTTGAAGGAAGGTGTTTATATGGCTAGAAGTTATCAAGAAAGAAGAAAACACATTTTCAACAATTGTAAGTCACATTTTCAACCATGGTAACTCTTGTCTGATTTGTTTAAGAGAAAAGAAATTTCATTTGGCAATTTATTCTGTTGCCTGTTGACCCATTCTTTGTGCAGAAGCTTCAACTGCCTTTTTGTTCTACATGTAGGGGAATATCCCGAGCCATAGTTCCTCTTGTTGCTAGTGTGCATTAAGATTCCTAGTTTCTTTCCATGAGGAGAAAATGAAAATATTTTTATGTAGATTATCTTTTATGTATCTCTTACTGTGATAAATTCATATATATTTTAAATATAATTGCATCATGCACTGAAGTAGTTTTTTTTTTATTTATTTATTTATTTATAGCTCTGCATATCGTAATGTTGATTGTTTCCAAAGATTTATAGAGATGGCACATATTAGTACTATATATTATCTATGTTATCTATTCTATTATATATTAACCTAAATAACATAGATAGGGATGGGGGATGATGGATGATTAATGAGTTTTCCGATTGAAAGGATTGCACATTAGGTATGTAATTTCTTCTTCTGAAGAGGATCTAATGCCAGTTTCACCCGCAACAAAGCCAACATCGGAACCCATTTCTTTCGTGGGAGAAACTAGATAATTTCAAACTGCCTTTGTGCCCCTCACTATGGGGTCTCGATCTCTAAATGGATCTGCTATGGTTACGGGGTGTTGATATGTTGGGGACGGAGCCTCTTACGACTTTAGAACCAATCGAGATGATACGTTGAAACATGTGTTGGCTTGAACCACCATAGAACGAAGCTTAGCCATCGCCTATGCACCAGAGATGGATGGATCAATAATTTGTACTATTCATTTGTGGTCGATTACTAATTTTATTAGTGGTGTAAATTTTTGTAAAAAGTGTGATTAATTTTTTAGGCTTAAAATGAAAGAGGTAATGACAGACTCCCCAACTAGAAGAAAATTCTCCCAAAAAAAGTGCTCAATTTATTAAAGACTCCCGTCTGACCCATTTTCAGAATCACAAAGAAGGCAATGATTAGAGTAACTTACATATCAATCGCTTGGCAAGAGGTTCTGAACCAAATTCCTATGGATTATTTGAACCTACTTATTGGGTTGGGCCCAGACCTAGCCTTCTTCTAAAATGTCCTTCCTAACGAAATGAGGAATCCAACCAGTTTCGGCTACTGGAAAAATTGTATAGACAGAAGGAAGGTTATCCATTACTTCACTTTGTTAACTAAGTGAATGCCCTTTCACTTTCTAGTGATAGCTATCGGTCACAGCGAGTGCGCTTTGGCTTTGGATATACATACAATAAATGGAAAAGGCTATGGTTTTGGATCCACTCAGTCAAGTGCTCAATTTATTAAAGGCTCTAGTCGGACCCATTTTCAGAATCACAAAGAAGGCAATGATTAGAGGAATGTACATGTCTAACGCTAAGTTGTGAGTTGCTGAGCATGGGGACATTTCTGCAAGCTGTCGAGCATGGAGACATTTTTGATAACTAGCATTTATGAGAATCGTATTCATAGTGTCTTTCCAGTTGCACAAAGAAGTCAAAGAGATCATCAGTAATCGTTGTTGTTTTTTTCACTCTATCTGGAAGTGCCATGGGACAACAATTGTCTCTATTATTTTCACTCTATCTCGAAGTGTGATGGGACAACAATTGTCTGAGGCATGCAAATGAAGACAACACATGGTTGCCTTTTTCTTTAGTTTATGTGAGTGCGTTCACAACTCACATTAATGAAAATTTAATTAATTCAAAATTTGAAAGTATAATGGTTTCCAAGAGACTACGTGGTTTACCAAGGCGTTTTTTGGCCCCTTTGGTCGTGTGTTGTTCCCTGCCCTAGGTCAATTGCAAAATAATATAGATACTTGGATTTAATTGTCGCACAAGTGTCCAAGTACTTTTGAATGTTTCATTTATTCTTGATTTCATTTTTTAATCTAGTTTATCCTAACATTCGCATTTGTCTAAAATCTGCAGTGGATGATGGATAAAAAGTTGGTAAATATATCATGGTGTTGATGGTGATCTCAAGCTTATCCCTGAATATTGCTACTAACTCTTGTAAAGATGCACTCTTAACTGTGGGAGCTGTAAAATACAACATTGTCACTATTATATATTTATTATATTTTATATCTATGTTGACTCACATTCTGTCAGTCTTAAGATGATAAGATAGAGACAAATGTATGGGTGAGACGCAAATTTTTAATATGCAAGCCTGTGTTATCATTATGCTTCCCATTTTTATAGAGATTCGAAAATACATAAAGTAATATTATGTTGGTTTAAGGGGTCTAATTCCCCAAATGGGAAGGGCCAAAAGCTCCATTAGCATGTGCTTATGGCTATGCCACAAGATAAATACCAAGCAGATTCATTATCTCATTCATTTTGTTGGCCGTATTTTGTCTCCTCTCTCTACTTTGACATTGGACTTTATGAATTAGTAAAACTTCAATAAACAAAACTATTTACTTTCAAAATGGAATTTTAGAGAATTCAAATGTTGTTTTCATCTAATAATCAATTTACCTTTAAAACTACTTACCAAATTTGAGATTTGAATATTAGTTAAATTTGAGATTTGGACATCCACGTTGCATGGTGGAATTAGTTAAATTTGAGAAATTTGAGATTTGAGTATGCATGGTGAATATGATACATGTGGTGGGCTTATTGATTTCTGAACAAAGTTGCTCGTTATATTTTGGTACATGCCCTATGTTTAGAAAGGGAAATTATTGATTGTTCCACTGCCAGACTGCCTCAGATGCTCCTATTGGTCCATCGAGATTGATTCCAAGAATCAACACAAATCCCAGTTTTCTATTCTCCAGGTGCATAGCAAGTACTAAATCTAGTTGTCAGCACTTACTCTATATGGTTGTATAAATTTTATAACTTTGATAAAAAATAGCATGCAATAAAATGCATATTATGAACACATTTTAAAATTACACAAAGCATATTGGGACACTATCAAAGGCAACTTGATCCGCATTCTCAAAATCTCCTTACTCCCTTCTCAACTAGGTGAGAAAAACCTTAGTTCAGGCCTTATATACCTTTTTCTATACATTCTACTTGTTTAAAAGCTTTGGCAGGGACTTGCTGCTTTGCAGCTTTTCTTCTATTAAACAAACTTTTCCAATTGTAAAACCCCTCGACGTTCTCTTATACATTATTTTGTTCCAAAGAGGGAAGAAGAGCAGTTGGTGGCTTTCTAAAAGGTATCTTAGTAAATATATAAGCACCACCAGGTATTTTAGTGGTTCTCCAAATAGATGTAAGAGTAAACTATTGGAAGAGTATGTTGTTGTATTGAGTAAATAAGTAATAAACAAGTAATTCATGTTATAAGATTATCACCATAAAAAGAAAATAATCATAAAAATAAACTAAGTAATTGCTAAGTAATTGAAACTAACA
The DNA here is from genome assembly GCA_031772625.1 of Pinus tabuliformis. Taxonomy (NCBI): domain Eukaryota; kingdom Viridiplantae; phylum Streptophyta; class Pinopsida; order Pinales; family Pinaceae; genus Pinus; species Pinus tabuliformis. The sequence continues at coordinate 1,259,598,406 of CM062817.1, forward strand.
AAAGATGACGGACTCTTGATTTATTCTTAGGCATGTATCTTCTTTTGGGTGTAAATTTGTTGCCTTTTTTATATATATTAATTGATCCCTTTCATAACAGTGGAAGTGTTCACAATGTAAACCACCTTTTACCTAAGTCAATATCAAAAGTTATGGAGATGAAATTTCACTATCATAACTATTTGATAGTTTTTTATAAATTTAAATATGGCATAGAAATTGCATAGGCCACAATTGCGAAGGTTAAGAAGGTAATTGGGAAGGTTGAGAAGAGCCTCGAGCCATTGTCTATTCTGGCAACATTAAATTGTTATCCTCTTTGCTACCTTCCTACATACTGCATATTATATTCTTCAAGTGCTTTTATGGTTTTCTTGACAATAAAATGCAATAAAATTATTTTCCCATTTGTGCTTTGACATTTACTAGTTTAAAAAGGGTATCAAGCTTAGAAGCTTGAGCATCCCTACAAATGGTGCTAACATTTAGGTGATCTCTTGCTTTTGGAACAACATCCAACAACTTCAAGAATAGGTAATATAACTTAATTCTTCATGTGCCACTTTCACAACAAGGCATGTTGGCATGCCTATTTTATTTTTTTCCTTTCCTTGAAATTTAGCAAACTATTAATTTTAGGCATAAAGAAATGTTACTTAAAGAAATGTAGGGAATGCCATTATGTAAACAAGAAGTAGCAAACAAATCTACCTCTAATGTCGCAAAGGATTAATGTGTGTAAATAACCTCATCTTTAAAACTGGCTCTATACAACACGACATTAACTTTTTTGAGAGGAAAAAGGAATATCCAATAATCCTCGAAGAAATGTTGTGCATGACCAAGTATGGAAGCATCACCATTGTGCTCTTTCATTATAATTTCTTCCTCTTTTGATAGTGGCACCTTCCTTAATGTTTCCAAAAACTCGATATCTAGACTTGGATATGTCCATGGCATAAGAATAGTGAAAAAAATGAATTAATTTAATCTAAAACATTACATATCATAAAATATATAAGTTCCTGGCCTACATCTACTAACCTTTCAAAATAAGCTCCTTCATCAAAATTAAAATCCATGATAAAAAATGTTAGTAGCAAGAAATGTGCCAATAAGAAAGAAAACTAAAAATATTTAAACTAACACAACCATATAAATTAAATGGTTAGGCATCAATCCATAATAAACATAAGAAAACTTATGCATGATACATCTCACATTCCCCTAATTTAAAAATAAAAATAAAAAAAATCATAAAAAATAACTAAATTATAACTTTATTTTAAATTATTTATTATTAATTATAAAAATAATTAATATATGAATTAAACATATATACATTTTAAAAACATTTAACAATATTCTTAAGCATGGATATTCACCCCCACTTTACCATGAATTTTAGCTTCGTTACAATGCCACAGGTTAATACCATGGCTTATCAATACCACATGCCTAATATGACACATGTTGATATGCCATTTTCTTTAATTAATTAATTTGAGATAAATTAATTAAAAGAGAATAAATATATTGGAGATAAATCTTAATCTTTGATATATGAATACTAGCATATTCCATGGAGTTTATATCTCTACCATCCACCTAATAATTGTTGATAATTAAATTACAACTCTAAAAGGCATATTCTGAAATAGACATACTTATCTAGGTACATATTAATATTTCGAGCAATTATTTCAAATTTTTGCAGAATAATGAGTGAGAGGATGTTCACAAAATACTGAAAGAAATGTAAAATTATTAGATTCTATATTTTTTCATCTAAGTATATACCTTAGTACAAGCTACAAATATATTCACCAATTAAAACATGGATTGTAAATAATTTATTTTGGTAGACTCAATTTCCATTTGATAACGATTGCTGGTTAGTAACAATTTTGTGAGATTACAATGATCTATGAGGCATTGGAAAAGTACTCCCATAAGGAATATGTAACACAATGTAAGAAAATGTGAATAACAATATCAAACGTAGAGGGTTATATAAATATTGCAAATGGTTAAAAAGTTGATAGTTCACTATTGATTGAGATTTGTTGTTCTTATGAATAGAAACATATTTTGCAAGTGAGTGAAACAAGTTATGCCAATTTATAGTGACTTTCCTATGAAATACATCAATAAGTAGTAAATTCTTATAGTTGAGTTGATTGCTGTATTTTGAATAATTTATGTTTTTTTTTTCAAAGGAACGATTCATATTTTTTCTATTAAAAAGAGAGACTGGTTTTCGAGCCAAAACCCTTACATATTTCTTCCAACTCCATAGTGATTCTACTTTCAGATGTCCAAAACAATAGGAGCCTATGCTTATGGAATTTTTTTCCTACAATTCCGAAGAGGTGCCTATTATACTCTCTATAAAAGACTCCTAAATTCAAAACAAACCTACATAGCATCAAACAAACTTAAACAAGAAGGGTTAAAAAACAATTGACTAGCATGCTAATCTAGGCCCTCCATCAAACATGTGAGGTTCATCAATCAAACATGCCACTCCGAACCTTGGACTTTCTTTCCTTTTTTCCTTGTTAAGCCTTCGCTGACTTCATCCTTTGCTGATGTGATCTATACTGTAGTGGCATAATTTTCCTCCATCTCATCCAATTTACAATGCATGGCCGCCACTTCAGTCCTAAATTTGCTTTGAAACATATTGAATTTTATTTGTGTCAGCTCAAGTTTGGAGTTTATGAGCAACTAGAAAAATATGACTCACATCAAATTTCTCATTATCATGGGATGAAGAGCCATATTCTCCATCGAGAGACTGCACAATGACGAGACTTGGCACCTAAGAGGGGGCGTTCTTCTCAACACATGAATGTAGGCTTTTAAAACTAAGGCTATTTTGGTCTAATACCTCTTTTGCTCATTTCCCTCTGTAGAGTGAAATGTGGGTTACACAACATAATATAAACCTTAATGAGGCTGGAGCCAAACCTTTCATATCCTCCTTGACCAATGATAATCCCTATTTTAACATTTAATTGCAAGATTGGATCTCTCATTTCATATTTGCTTCGATTTTCTTGTTGAGAGTGTGGGTTGATACATAGAGGGGGAGGGATTAACACCAACATGAGGTGAATTAAATGAGATATTAGAGTCATTGTTCTCGACCTTTTAAAAGTGCATTCGATAATATAAATCAGGGAGGGCTCTAAACGCCTGTGCGCGTGCTACGCATGAATCGTATGCCATCTGTGGGTGCAATTTGGATAGGTGTACTGAGGTGATTGTTGGAAAATCAAGAGACTTATGTATTTAGATGATTTTCCTTATCTTGATAATTACTTGTGATATGTGGTGGCATTGTATTACTTTATCATATCTTTGTTCATCAAGCAATTACCAAAATAATGAAGATCGCAACAAGACAAAGTACACAAGATATAGGCTTCAAGCCAGGGTAAAACCCCTCCAAGGGGAAACCCATAAAATGCTTCTCTTATTCTTTAAAATTTGCTTACAAAAGAGACTTCCAAGACCTAAATACCAAATCTAACAACCTTCCATGCCCCAAGCCAACCCCCAACAAGATCTTCCTTGATTCAACTTCCAGAACTTCGATATTGCTTCGTTGGTGTTGCAACTTTGGCCCTTACAGTAGAATTTTGGCCCTGCAATTTCAACCTCCTACAACTACTTCATAATTTTGGCCTCCTGCAACTGGAAGCTTCACAAACCCTTACAAGGGAAGGAAAGAAATTCTTTGACAAACTTCAACTTCTGCTCCTCTTCTTCGTCCTCCAACTACTCTTCTTCACCTTTTCTATTGCATATTAAATTTGCTTGATATCAGTGACCAAATGAGTCGAGCTTCACTCCTTTATATAACCTTTCTTTAGGGTCAAATTCCCTCCCTTTAGATCGACTTGATCTACTCCTTGGGCTGACTTGGTATTGGGCTTATCCATGGTTTTTTCTCGAAAAATATATATATTTTTCTTCATTACAATGAGTCCAAATGGGACTATGACACGTGACCAATATTATTCTTTATCCTAGAAAAACCTAGAAGACCTAGAAGATCTAAAAGCACGAAGACCATGCTTTTGACTCAAACTTGAGTATGAAACTCATACTCCAAAATATATAATTTCCTTTTATTTTTTTATAAAGAATATGCAATGTAATGATTACAATTACATCATAATGCAGACCAAACCTAGTTACGATTTTGAACACTCCCTCTTAACTAGGGAGGTACTCATGGTACAAGGAATCCAATCTTGAAGAATTCTCATAAGAAGAATAAGATTGATAAGCCATATTTTTGTCAATAATATTTATCATAGCCAACACTATCCCTGAAGGCCTTAACTAGAAAAACTCAACTCTAATTATGAGCATTATGTTTAGAGTCTTTACGTGAGATGCCACACTATCTCTCAAGGCACATAGCCCATCTAGATGCTTGCAAGGTATGTCCTTTTCGGACTATTCTTATCTTAGATTCCCAAACATGGATCCTCAAAGAATATCCTTCCTCTTTGTAGGTTTTAACCCCGTACAGAAATTACCTGCATACGAATTATAAAACACATAAAATAAACAATGCGAAATCATAACACATAAAACACATATACACAGAGATTTTCCCCTGGATCCCAAAATTGGGACTACTAGCTTGATGTTTTCATTATGTTCCTTTCAATATTACAATACATATTTATACATGCTGAAGCATCCAATACCATGGGCACAAAACCATCGCGTCCAAAACCATGGACCGAAAACCATCTCGTCCAAAAACATGTGCAAAAAATCATGCACAAAACCATAGGTGGGTTCTCCCAACCTAACATAGGGTCCAAAACCAAAATTTTCCGGGGCGCTGCCTCGGACCCCATAAAGTGGGGTTACGGGTACACCTCAAACCCCCTGTTAACTATGTGGAAAGAATATAACACAACCCAACATTCTCCCACTTGTTGTTTTCTTTCCACAGGGGGCCACAAGAGAGCTTAGTCATTTTCCTAGCCCCGAAATGCCCATTGTCTCTCTACACCAAAAGAACTTCTCAGAGCTCACAGATTTTGTCAATGCATTTGCAGTATTCTTCAAAGTGTCCACCTTTACCAGCAACAACTTTTTGTCTTGTATCATATCCCTCACAAAGTGATACTGAACATCAATGTGCTTTATCATTGAATGATATGCAGGGTTCTTTGCCAAGAAAATTGCACTTTCGCTGTCACAGTCTATTCTTATAGCTTCCTGTACTAACCCCATACTTGAACACAATCTCTGCAACCAAACTGCTTCCTTGCTTGCATGAGTGGCTGCCATGTATTCTACCTCTGTAGTTGATAGTGCCACTACATATTGTTTCTTACTCATCCAACTGACTGCACCTCCAAATAGGTTAAACACATACCCACTTGTAGATCTTCTCTGATCCAGATCTCCAGCCCAGCGTGCATCAACAAAGCCACGAATATCCAACACCCTATCCAATCCTGGTCTTCCTTGGTAGCACAAACCATAATCACTAGTGCCACGAAAATACTTGAAAACCCGCTTCACTGCTGTCCAATGCTCCTTTCCTGGTTTTGACATAAACCTGCTCAATACTCCCATTGCATGTGCAATTTCTGGTCTAGTACAGACCATTGCATACATCAAGCTACCGATTGCACTTGCATATGGAACACGGGACATGTCCTCTTCCTCTTCTTGTGTCTTGGGACACTGTTCAACAGATAACCTCACACCTACAGGAGTAGGAACCTTCACCTGTTTACTATCCTGCATATTAAACCTCTGCAGTATTGTCTTGACATACTTCCTTTGGTTTAACTATAGCTTCCTATTTGCCCGATCTCTTTTAGTTTCCATGCCCAAAATATAGTTTGCAGCACCAAGATCTTTCATGTCGAATTTGGAGGACAATTGGGTCTTCAAATCCTGGATAATTTATTTGTCATTTCCAACCAGCAACATATCATCCACATACAAGACCAGATAAATAACTCAGTCACCAATTAATTTAAATTACACACAGTGATCTGCTTTGCTTCTCGTGAAGCCAAGTCCCCGTATAAATGTATCAAATATCTGATACCACATCCTTGGTGACTATTTTAATCCATATAAAGACTTCTTTAACTTGCATACCAGTTCTTTCTTACCCTTCACTATAAAGCCTTCAGGTTGCTTTATGTATTTTTCCTCTTCCAGATCCCCGTGAAGAAATGTTGTCTTCACATCCATCTTTTCTACCTCAAAATCAAAAGCAACAACAACAGATAAAAGTAATCTAATAGAAGTTACCTTGTCAACAACAGAAAAAATATCACTAAAATCAATTCCCGACACTTGGGAATAACCTTTTGCTACCAACTGAACTTTGTATTTCTCCACCTTTCCTTCTACATTTGTCTTCTTCTTGAACACCCATTTTCTGCCTATGGGTTTCCTTCCACCCGGCAACTCCACCAGATCCCAAGCCTCATTTTTGTGCAAAGATTCCATTTCATTAACCTTGGCCTCTTTCCAGAGTTTTCCATCCTCTGAATCCACTACTTCCTTCACAGTTTTGGGATCACCATCAGTAACAAACAAAGAAAAATTTGAACAGAAAGCAGATGGACTATACCTTTCAAGCTGCCTTCTTTCTCGAACTGATCTTCTCACAGCCGAAGTTTATGGCTCTTCATCTTCTGATTCCTCCTTTGCTGTAGAGTCTGATTCTTCCTCCTTTAGCTCAAACTCTATCTTCTCAGGTTCCTCTCGTTGGACTTCATGTTTAATAACATCTTTCAGCTCTCTGAACACCACATCTTAGCTGTACACAACCTTCTGTGTGACTGGGTTCCAAAGCTTAAAACCCTTAAAACCATCCTTATACAAAGATGCACTTTTCAGATTTACTATCCAACTTGGTTCGTTTCTCCTTTGGAGCATGTACATATGCATCACATCCAAATACCCTCAGATGTGAAAGAAAGGGTTTCTTACCAGTCCATACCTCTTGTGGAGTCTTATCCTCCAACATTGATGAAGGTGACCTGTTGACCAGGTAACTTGCAATATCCACCACCTCTGCCCAGAATTCCTGTCCTAACTCGGCACCACTGAGCATGCTTTTTGCCCTTTCCATCAACATCTTATTCATTCTTTCTACAACTCCATTTTGCTGAGGTGTATATGGAGTAGTATTCTGCCGTGCTATACCACACTTCTTACATAATTCTTCAAATTCCTTACTGCAAAACTCTCCACCATTATCTGTCCTTAGCACCTTTATCTTCTTCTCTGTTTGGTTTTCCACCAGAGCCTTAAATTCCTTAAACGTATCAAAGACTTCAGATTTCTTCTTAAGGAAATATATCCATGTATTCCTTGAAAATTCATCTATAAATGATACATAGTACACAGACTTACCCAGTGATGGAACCTTCACAGGTCCAAACACATCACTATGCACAAGTTCTAATATCTGTTTCGCCCTCTTACTACCAGAGGGGAAACTCACCCGATTCTGCTTTGCATATACACAATTTTCACAGAAATCAAAATCCAGAGAGCTATTACTCATACCTTCTACCATACCTTTACCATGAAGTATTCAAAGGCCCTTTTCTCGAATATGTCCAAGCCTTTGATGCCACAGCATGGTCTTGTCTCCAGAGACCACTAGATTTTTTGCTCCACTTTCAGGAACCACAGAACTATTGCACCCATCAATAACAGTGCTACCTTGCAGCTTGTACAGAGTTCCAATCCGAACTCCCTACCTTAATACCAGTTCTCCCCGAACCATCTTGCAGGTATCCTTCTCGAACACTGTTTTTACACCTGCATCATCCAACTTGCTAACAGAAATCAGATTTCTGGCTAATGCAGGAATATGTAGAACACTTGGAAGTGTTCTAACCCTTCCACCTTGCAACTTCAACTTTACTTTTCCGCGACCAACAATTATAACCTTCCTGTCATCCCCCAAGAAGACATTGCCACCGTCATATTTCTCATACTCGCAGAACCACTCTCTATGGGGAGTGAAGTGAAAGGATGCACCTGAGTCAATCAACCATGCCTCATGATCTACATGTGTACTTGAAGAAGCCAAGTACACATCCCCACCTTCATCTGAGATGGTTTTCGCCTCTGCAGAAGGAGCCTCATCAAATCCCTTTCCTTTTTCAGGAGCTTTAGATTTATAGTCCCTTTTGTAGTGCCCTTCCTTTCCACATTACCAACACACCACCTTTATAGGTTTTCCTGGAGATTTAGATCTCCCTCTATTTAGATCTCCCATTCGATGACTTATTTTTGTTTCTATTTTGGGACCATCCTCATACAGACAAGGAATCACCAATCCGACTCTCCATATTTTTCCGTCTCATCTCCTCCGTTAGCAAGGATGATACTATTTCATCAAAATGCAAGGCAATTGCATTACTACCTATTGCAATAACCAGACTATCCCACGAATTTGGTAGAGAACAAGACAAACTGATGCACTTATCTTCATTTGAAATTTTAATATCAACAGATGCTAACTAAATTACCACAGTATTAAATGCATTTAGATGCTTTGTCATCGAGTCTCCATTTTTCATCCTCCGGTTATACAACTTTTTTCGCAGGAACAGTTTATTCACCAGAAACTTAGATTGGTACGAAATCCCAAACTTGTCCCACAAAGCCTTCATCGTAGCTTCCCTGGATACATTCAACAATACTGAATATGAGACACACAATCGTATTGTGCTCTTTGCCTTCTGATCCAACTTCTTCCATTCTTCATCAGTCACTCCTGTTGGTTTAGTACCCAAATCTACCGCGATCCACTGGTCTTTATCCACCAACAGATCCTCCATATTGCGTTTCCACAACTCAAAACTCTGACCATTAAATTTATTGATCTCTATCTTTCCACTGCTCACCATCTTCTTTCACCACTAGAATTGATCTCGCAGATCTTCCACTGAACAGGGTCTACCATAGGCCCGAGCGAAACACCTCAGCAACAAAGGCGTCCCCTTGAAGCCAAAACAACTTTGATACCAAATGTAGGTTTTAACCCCGTACAAAAATTACCTGCATACGAATTCTAAAACACATAAAATAAACAATGCGAGAGCATAACACATAAAACACATATACATAGATATTTTCCCCTGGATCCCAAAACCGGGACTACCAGCTTGATTTTTCATTATGTTCCTTTCAACGTTACAATACATATTTATACATGCCGAAGCATCCAATACCATGGACCGAAAATCATCGCATCCAAAACCATGGACTAAAAACCATCGCGTCCAAAAACATGTACGAAAATCATGCACAAAACCATAGGTGGGTCTGCCCAACCTAACATAGGGTCCAAAACCAAAATTTCCCGGGGCGCTGCCCCAGACCCCATAAAGTGGGGTTACAGGTACACCTCAAAACCCCTGTTAACTACGTGGAAAGAATATGACACAACCCAACACTCTTCGACTACTCTTATCTTGGATTCCCTACCTCATCCCCAAATAGTATCAGTCAACAACTTCTTTCCCTAAATACTAAAGCTTACAACCTTCTATGCCCCAAGCCAACCCCCAACAAGATATTCCTTTACTCAACTTCCAGAACTTCGATACTTCTTCCTTGATATTGCAACTTTGGCCCCTACAATAAAATTTTGGCCCTACAATTTCAACCTCCTACATCTACTTCATAATTTCGACTCCTGCAACTAGTAGCTTCACAAATCCTAACAAGATAAGGAAAGATATTCTTTGAAAAACTTCAACTTTTGATCCTCTTCTTCGTCCTCCAGCTACTCTTCTTCACCTTTTCTATTTCATATCAAACTTGCTTGAGATGAGTGACCAAATGAGTCGAGCTTCACTCCTTTGTATAGCCTTTTCTTTAGGGTCAAATTCCCTCCCATTAGGCCGACTTGATATACTCCTTGGGCCGAATTGATCTTGAGCTTATCCATGGAATTTTCTTGACAAAATACATATTTGTATTCATTACAGTGAGTCCAAATGGGACTATCACACATGAATAATATTATTCTTTATCCTAGAAAGACCTAGAAGACGTAAAAGCACGGAGACCATGCTTTTGACTCAAACTTGAGTATGAAAACCATACTCCAAAATAAAATATAATTTCCTTTTCTTTATTTTTAAATACTATACAATGTCATGATTACAATTACATCATATTGGAGACCAAACCTAGTTACAATTTTGAACACCCCCTCTTAACTAGGGAGATACTCATGGTATAAGGAATCTCAATCTTGAATAATTATCATAAGAAGAGTCGAATTGATAAGCCATATTTTTGTGAAGCATCTTTATCATAACCAACACTGTCCCTGAAGGCCTTAACTAGACAAACTCATCTTTAATTATGAGCATTATGTTTAGAGGCTTTACGTGAGCTGCCACACTACCTCTTAAGGCACATAGCCTATACAAATGGCTACAAGGTATGTCCTTTTAGGACTATTCTTATCTTGGATTCCCAAACCTGGATCCTCAAAGAGTAAAGATCAACAACTTCTTTCCTTGGATTCTACAATCGATAAGAAGTTCCAACCTAGATGCTTATACAATCCTCCATACTCCATTCTTTCTTTATGTCCTTTACTAAGACTTATGACTGTTAGTCCTAGTCTAGTGCCTAACCCATAAAGACAAGAGCGATTTGATATCACTCCCTCTCAATCAGGGAAGAGATATCCACCAAACCAAGCTTACCTCTTAGGTACTCAATCTTTTTGTTTGGTAATGCTTTAGTCAATATGTCTACTACCTATTCATTAGTAGGTAGATAGTGCAACTCCATGACCCTATCTTTTACCAAGCTTCTGATGTAGTGGTACTTGTTGTTTATATGCTTCATCTTCGCATGAAACGCTGGGTCTTCCATTAATCTTGTGAAATTTTGATTATCACAATGTATCCATGTAGAGCTAAGTGGTCCTTGAAACAAGTCTGATAGCAACTTCCTGAGGCAAATTGCTTCTCGACAGACCTCGCTTGCAACAACATATTCAACTTCAACACTACTTAAAGCAATTGTATCCTACTTTCTTCTCATCCATGATACCATGGAAGATCCTAAGCTGAAGCATCCACCTGTTGTGCTTCTTCGATCTATCTCACTGCCACCCCAATCTGAATTTGTATATCCCATGAGTTGGACTTCATTACCAGTGTATCAAAGGTAGAGATATATAGTACCAAGTAAATATCTTAGGATATGCTTGGCTGAAATCCAATGACCATGTTTTGGCTCAACCTGAAACTGACTTAGGACATTTACTGCAAAAAAATGTTTGGCCTTGTGTTTACTAGATATATCTAGGACACAATCAATTTTCTGTAGCAAGTAGGATCCATCAGACTAGATTCTGAACTCCTCAACTTCTTTAATCGGTAATCATAGGAGTCATATTAGGCTTGCAATCCATAATGCCATACTTTTGAAGCATCTTGATCACATAATTACCTTGACTAAGATATATCTCTCTTAGATTCTGCCATACTTCTAGTCCCAAGTTATAATGCATAATACCAAGATCCTTCATGTTGAACTCAGCTGCTAACTACTTCTTGCATTCTTGAATTTGATGATCTACACTTGTGCCTAGTAAATCATCCACATATAAGAGTATGATAACAAGTTCACCTTGGAAAACCCTAATATAGGTTAGGATTTGCATTACTCTTGCTAAAACTAGGTCTTAATAGGTATGCATCCATTCTTGCATACCAAGCTCTAGGTGCTTACTTCAAGCCATATAGAGCCTTCTTTAATATGCAAACATGAGTCTTCCTCTGATCTATTTCAAATCCTTGAGGCTTCTCAATGTAAACCTCTTCATAAATGGTTCCATTTAGGAATGCTGTCTTGACATCCATTTGATGGATGTTCCATCCCATAGTAGAAACCAACGAAACTAGTGATCTTGTTGGTGTATACCTAGCTATGGGAGAAGAGGTTTCTTCGTAATCAATTCCTTATTTCTATGAGAAGACTCTTGCTACAAACCTTGATTTGTACTTGTCTATGCTCCCATCTACAATGTGATTTATATTTTAAATCCATTTTCAAGTGACTATAGATTTTTCACTTGGCCTTGGGACAATCTCCTAGACATCATTCTTCATTATGGACTGGTATTCTTCCTGCATGGCATTCCTCCACTCTTGATGTTTAGTTTGATCCAGTTCTTGGGGGGACACCCCCAAGATTTAAAAAATCGAAATGGATTTTTTTTTTTTGGGGGGGGGGGGGAGAGGACCCCAAGATCTGAAAAATTGAAATGCCAAAAGAAAATAGGAGAATACACAATAACAAAACCCCAAAGAAACTTTTTTATTAAAACAAATAATAACTGTAAAGACTACATTGTGTTGGACAATCTACCCTTTTACAAAATGTGACTTGTTACTTATAGCCTTTTTTGGTTACAATACCACAGGTAAATTCCATGGGTGGGTAAATACCATGGGTGAATGAATATCATTGGTTGATATCACATACAATACCATAGGAAAATACCATGGATGGATGCCACTTACAATACCATGGGTGAATACCATGGGTGGGTGAATACCATGGGTGGATGAATACCATGGGTAGATGCAATTTTCCATTAATATCATTCCTAACTCCTTAAGAAGCAATGGTCCCCATTGTGTGAATTTCCCTCCTAAGAAGTTCGTGTTGAATATGAAGAGCCACTAAAGAGAAGGATTTTGTGTGGTTAACCCATAACCATGATGAACGGAGATTCGAGGATAGAGATACCCTGTAATGCTTGTGACCAACTGTGATACTAACAGTGTGCAACCTAGCAAATGGAATTCAATGAAGTGTGGGTTTGTGGATGACCCATAACCATGAAAAATGAAGATCCGAGGATAGAGATACCCTGTAATGCTTGTGACCAACTGTGATACTAACAGTGTGTGGCCTTGCAAATGGACTTCGATGAAGTGCGGATTTGTGAATGACCCATAACCATGACAAATGAAGATCCGAGGATAGAGATACCCTGTAATTATTGTGACTAACAATGATACTAACAGTGTGTAGCCTAGCAAATGGACTTCGATGACAAGGATTTTGTGCAGTTGATCCATAACCGTGACGTTGATTGTTGATGAAGTAGCAGGTGCCTACATAACCTGGGGTGGGAGGGAAAGTCTCCAAAGAACCCAAGTTGGATGTTGCTATGATAAAACTGATGAATGTGAAGCAGGTGCCTACTAAAGTGGGGTGGGAGGGCACGTCTCTAAAGGGAACTCGCTCTGAATGCTGCTCCAGATTTAAAATGGGCATAATGTGGTCAATATAACTCAAAATATTTATTATAACCTATTTTTAGAAACATAATTACGATTTTTCATCTTCCCATGTATTTGAAATCCCTATTTGGACACTCTGGAAACTAAAATTCGCGCTGCAACTGTTTCGTCGTCACAAAAGTTCTGAAAAAATAACTGATTTTAAATCAGCGATATCTCCCTCACCTGAACTCCGATTCAACCAATTTTTTTTTGAAATTGGGTGATGTTTAAGAGGAGCTGAGATCTATAATAATTTTTATGAAATTATGCACAAAATTGCAAAAAATGATAGGAGTGTCGTTGTCCACGAATTGTCGTTAGAAACATTTTTGCAACACAACTGATTTTAAATCAGCGATATCTCCCTCATACGAACTCCGATTCAGCCTATTTGTTTTTTGAATTTGGGTATTTTTTGCAAGGAATCCAAATATATTATTTGTTTTTCTAAAATTTTCAGATCTAACATGCAACCTCGCCTCTCAAAATTCCTGCAAAAAAAATGAGAAAGCGAAAATTGTTCCTGCTTTGCCCAAGAAAGTGCTCTGTGGAGGTTGTAGCATGTGCATGAAGATTGTTGAATAAAATTTTGAAACTAAAATATGCCTCAAACCCTCATTCCCATGGAGTCGTAACCTGAATCTGATACCACTAATCCGGATCTTGGGGGGAGGCCCCCATGATATAAAAAATCGAAATGGATTTTGGGGGGCGGAGGCCCCCAAGATCTGAAAATTGGAAATGCCAGAAGAAAATAGGAGAATACACAATAATAAAACCCCATAGAAATTTTTTATTAAAACAAATAAGAACTGCAAAGACTACATTGTGGTGGACAATCTTCCCTTTTACAAAATATGACTTGTTACTTATAGTTTTTGGTTACAATACCACAGGTAAATTCCATGGGTGGGTAAATACCATGGGTGAATGAACACCATGGGTTGATGTAACATACAAAACCATGGGAAAATACCATGGGTGAATGAATACCATGGGTGGATGCCACTTAAAATACCATGGGTAGATTCCATGGGTGGATGAATACCATGGGTAGATGCCATTTTCCATTCGGATCATAGTTGCACCTTCATAGGAGGAAGGTTCTCCTTCAATAAGCCTTGTCATGTATGCCGCATATCCTGAATACCTCTTCGGTCCTTTACTTTCCCTGGAGGTCTTTGATGCTATATGTCCTTTTGCTTATTGAAGAGTAGTTTTCAACCAAACAAGATTCTTTCGATTTTCTAGAATAGTCACTTGTTGTATAGGCTCAAAGGGACCTTCAACATTTTCTTAAGTAGATGTATGCTCTTGACCATCATTGTCCCTAGAGATATACTCAAAGATAGGTATCTCTTCTTCATCAGAGTCAACCGAAATATCTCTTTATTTCTTGTAGGTTATGCTCTCATCAAAGATGATATCCTTTCTGACTTCATTTCGACAATTCTCCTTAATATAGATTATATATGCATTTGATGAAGCACTATATCCCACAAATATGCTCTTTAAACTGCTACGATCTAACTTCTTTCTCTTGTCCTTGGGTATATGAATATACACTTGGACACCTAAATATTCAAATATGATCCACACCTAACTTCTTTTCTGTAAATTCATCTTTCATAGTCATGTTGTTGAGAGTCCTATGAGGACTTCGATCCTGTAAGTAAATAATTATCATGCATGCCTCTCCACATAGGATTTTTCATGGTTTTTTCTCGACAAAATAACTAATTTTCTTCATTACAATGAATCCAAACGGGAAGGACATGGTTTTGACTCAAACTTGAGTATGAAACCCATACTCCAAAATAAAATATAATTTCTTTTTCTTTCTTTATAAAGAATATACAATGTCATGATTACAATTATATCATAATGAAGATTGAACCTAGTTACAATTTTAAAAAATGATAATGTCTAAAGCTAAAGAGTAATTATCTACCGCCAATCCATCAAAGCCTTCATTAATAGATAAATTGGAGCCTTAATGTTCCATAGATACACCTACTCATCTAACTTCACATGATCTAACTTATTTGAATGGCATTTAGTGTTATTAATTAAAACTTCTTTGCTATATGGGTGGGTCATGGCAATGAGGAATTAGATTTAATAATTAACAAAGGGGAGAGATGTGAGTATCCATTGTTTTCTCTTATAAACCAATAATGCTTTACATAATAACACCAATTCTTATAAATTTATATATTCATATCGTTTCTTGAGAATATATGTGTTTCTCATTATTCTAGTTTCATGCTTCATATAAAATTAAAATAACCCAGTTAATCATATAAATTACTAGGAAACTACTCTTTAGAGTTTTTGAAAAAAGTGTAATAAATAACATATAGCCACAAGGAGTTGGAATCGTAGTTGTCATATAAAAAGAAACAAGCGGGATAGCTACAGAGTAGCTAGTCATGCCCTCTTTGGAAAATGCATGCTTTAACTAACTCGTCATCAAATTATGAAAGAAAATTGCTAATTTACTATTTCAAAGTAGTTGTATCTTACGATACTTCAATAAGTTGATATAGTTTTTATTATTGAAGAAATATTTCATAGGAATAATCTATCCTAAGATACTTACCAAATGTGGTAAAATTAATGTTGCAAAATTGCCATTGTCTCATTCATGATTATTTGGGGGGGATATTATATATCCATCTGAGCCTAGAATTTGAAACTTGACATATTGTTTTTCCACATGAGAACGTATTTGATAGGCCATTTGAAATGCAGGATCTAGCAGGTGGTAGGAATAAAATTGATATAAATAACTGTTTTTTTACAGGTAAATAATCCATCAAAATTATTAATCTCTACTCCATAGAGGGTAAGTGTCACGACCCCTTGGTGGACACACAAGTGTAACAAGTCTAATCTCATCGAGTCAATGAGATGTGCAAAGCTCGCAAGGTTAATTGCAATGGAGAAACCGACTTGCGACTAATTAATTCCATACTACGCCTACAACAAATCTACTTTTCTTAACCATGTGATAATTACTTGCTTTGCAGAATTAACTTTCATTCATCAACACAAGCATATTTCTAACTTCATTAACATTATCTGTGGATTAAACAATTCCAACAACATAAACTAGAACCAAATCAAATAAACAATGCGTACAACAGTGAATATATGGAACGAGGAAAAACTGCCCTTGTATTATATTATAACAGAAATATCCAAATTACAATAGTTGAGCTGAACCCTTAGCTCGGTTCTTGGCATCGACTTAACAAGAACAGGCTGTGACCCTTATATATTACCAGAAGACAAAACCATCTTCTCCACAACTCACATGACTCCTTCTTGCCTTTCTTGCTTAGAGCGAGCTCATTCCATGAGCTTGGCTCGTCTTCAACCTTCACACATTTTTCTATGTTCTGTGTTGTGTCTTCGTTAGTTTTTCGAATGGCCCTTCTCCATTCTATTTATATGATTCCATACCCACGAACTGTTTCATTCCTTGTGGGTGTTCATACCGACCTTTGCTTCTTGAGACAACCTCACCGAAACCCTCAAATCGTATATCATTGGATCAGTTGGGCGCGCCATGTCTTTGGGTGGGTGTGCCTCAGCTTTGTTGGGCATGTTTCCTCATGCATCCACCACTCTCCATCATAACTCAAACATGTCATGCAAATTGGGTTGACCGTATTCGTTTGGGTGTGTCACCTTTTTGCAATTACCACTGGACTTCGATTTTTTGCCTCATCTCACCGACGCACCTGGGAACTCAGTTGAGATGTCGACTCGCTATGTGGTTTTGGGTGAACTCGAGGTGATTCATGGGAAATCATCATCCCCCACCATGATTCATTTATGTCCTTAGAAATTCGTGCATAGCAACCACTTTTGCCTCCAACTGCTCGATCTACCTCTTCCATCTCCACAACAAATCTTCTACTTCCCATCCATCTTCCTCCAATGCATTCTTCCAACAAACACAATATTCTCTTCTTCTTCACTCGATACAAACCTTCAAATTTCGTATTCAAAGACTTCGACATCCCATTCGACCGTAGAAACTTCTCCTTCATCATCTTCACGAAGACCATGTCCCTATATTTTAATTGCGTGTCACGTATATCCCTGCTTTCCCACTTCTTCATTCATTCCTCAACATCTATCAAATTCACTTGAGTTAAATCCATTGTATCCTCCCATGCTGCCAAAAAATTCAATGCAGGAGGACTTCTTTAAGATCGCCTCAACAATATTGTAAACGGCGAAATGGACATCTACCCATTGACTA
This sequence comes from Pinus tabuliformis, assembly GCA_031772625.1. Taxonomy (NCBI): domain Eukaryota; kingdom Viridiplantae; phylum Streptophyta; class Pinopsida; order Pinales; family Pinaceae; genus Pinus; species Pinus tabuliformis. Next base: position 1,259,616,034 of record CM062817.1, read on the forward strand.
GCTCGAACAGGCTATATCCTGTCGCCAAACTCTTCTATAGGTTATAGCTAAACTAAGTTGTGTCCAACAAATCCAACCAATTATTCTGATCAACCCTCACAAAGTGCCTCAAGTAGTCTTCCAACAACTAGTTGATATGCTCGGCCTCATCATCTGTCTACGAATGGAAACTCGAATTGAGTAGCAACTTCGTCCCAACATGCATGAACAATGTGGTCCAAAAATTCCCATTGAACCTCGTGTCTCTGTCTGACACAATACTCAACGACAATCTCCAGTACTTCACAACATTCCTGAAGAATAACTTGGATGTCTTCTCTACTCCACAAGGTATCTTCATTGGTACAAAGACAACATATTTGGAAAAATGATCCACAATGACCATGATCCCATTATACCCTTACACCTTCGATAACTGTGTGATGAAGTCCATTGAGACACTTGTCAACGACCTCTCTGGAATCGGTAAAGGTTGCAACAAACCTCCTTATTATCTGGTGTCTTATTTGTCTTGGTTAAAAATGACACATGTCTAAGCATACTCCTCTACATCCTCCCTCATCCATTCCCAGAGGTAACCTCTCTCAAACAAGGCCAAAGTATGACGTTGCCCTAGGTGGCTAGCCTATGGCAAATTAGGAAACTCCTTCAAGAGATTCCTCCTAAACGCTAATGTCTGAGGAGTATAGAGACAATCACCATAAAATAAGAGTCCATATCGCATGAACAACTTCCTTGAATTTCCTTCCTTCAACAGCTTCAAAATTCTCTTTGCCTAAGTATTGGTATCCAACCCTCCACGAATTTGACTTTTCAACTATTCATTCATTTGAACCCAACTTCCTCTTGGTATAGAGCAGTCTTCTCCTTCCTCAATTGTGGCCTACTGCGCCTTCCTGCTAAGGGCATCTACCATGGTATTGAGTCTGCCTAGCTTATACTTTGTCATATCAAATTTGCAAAGAAGTCCTGTCAACGTGCTTGTGTTTTCTGATAGCCTTGGCTGAGATGAAAAGTAACTTGTTGCAACATTGTCCGTCTTGACAACAAACAACTTCCCATTCAAGTAATGTCTCCATACATGAAGGAAAGGATGACCACACTCATATCCTTATCATGAACCAAGTACCTTCGTTCTCCATCCTGCAACTTCCTACTTTCGTGAGCCATCAAGTGTCCTATAATGTACATCCAATTTTGATTTTTCCCTTTATGGAAGAAAATCAATATGGCTATTTAATATATCCAATTGTTAATTTCCTTGTTATTTCTTAAACAAAATTATCATTCTTCCTTCACAATACTTTGTTGCATATAAACGAAAACACCCATTTCCAACTCTTGTAGCTTGTAAAAATCTTATTGATTAACTTGATATAAGTGTTATTTTTACTAAGAAATGTTATGCCCTTGGTGAAATAAATTTATATTTAGACTTCTATGATTTTATAAGTTTGAAAAATGGTTGAAAGATTGAAAAATAAAGTTCAGAGATTTTTATGAGATTGCGAATATTTGTTATGATCAATGAAACATTATTGTTTTAAATTATTGCTATCTTTGAAAATACAAGAGGAGCCACCACGTGAGTAGTTAGGGTCCCAACTGTTAGGAAACAATTAGAATAAGTTATGGTCCAAGAAAGAACATGGATACAAAAAAAAGAAAAATCCTCCATTTTTGCAGAGGATGATTTTCCCTACCACCAGATGATCATGACTGGAGAAAATTGTCATGGGTGGAAGATGATTTAGAAAAACAAGATTATGGGAGAGAAAGGCATTATGGAAATCAAAACTAGGTTCCAGTGGGAGATAAGTATTGGACCTGTGTAAGTAAAGTATTCAACCCAGGTTTAGCAGGACGCCATTAGGGCTTGAGGAGGTGAATCTGTGAAAATTACTGATTGGTTTCCTGAGAGAAAAAGAGTCTAGAGTTCGAGGGAAGTTGTTGAGACAACAATTCATTGATTGGGAGGTGTGTGGAAACTCCTATTGTATTCTCAAAGATTCAGATAAGTAAATGGGTTATTAGTTATAATGTGTTGAATTAATTATGTCTATATTTATTTTTATTTTTAAGTAGGAAGTAGAGGCAGTTGAAAGTATCTATGGATGTAAGCCTTTGCTTATAAAATAACAAGGTTAACTCTATAATAAATATCTTCCATGAGAATGATTCTATATAGGAAACTAGGGTCAACCAAGTGTTTGTTTATGGTAAACAAAATATTTATTTTGATTTTGAAAAACCAATTGTGTACTAAAACCATGAACCCAGTGGGAGAAAATTGTCTTAGATATGATTTCATAAAGAAGTATTTATATATGTATGTATAAATAAGTATGTAACCACATGTTACAAGGTTAACATGACCTTGGAATAGCTTTGAAAAGACAAAAAAATGTCTTTCTAGCCATTCCTTAACCAATGTGTAGTCCTTGTCAAGTGACAAATCCTTCAGAGAATAAATGTCCAGAGACCTAGAATCCAAGAGTCATGTACTCTAGCTCCTGTAGCAAAATAGGGCCTCCTATAGCACCTTTTGCAGCACTCTTGTAGCACGTGTAAACTTGACCAGATTTGCTCCAAAAGCTTGGTTTTTATCTCTTAGGCTTGAATCATGACACCTAGGCTCTTAATCCATGATTGAGTAATACCAAAAGACCTCTTAAGCCTTGCCTCTTCTCCATTGTAGCTCACCTCTGCAATTTGGATTAGTGGACAGATTCATGACTTGAAGAGCATAATGATGATTTTCATGATTACTTTATGAAGCACCTTGTGAACTCTATTGAAAAAATATATCTTGAATGCAGTGATTGAAGAATGATTTCATAGACTAGGATTCCTTTTGATGTACCATTTACACTCTGAAAATATGTTAATGCTTACATTTCTACAAATATGGTTAATATTTACATTCATGCAAAGTATAATAGTCATTCCTTTTTGCAAAAGTAACTAGGATTTCCTCTCTGCAAAAGTAATTAGGTTTCCTTTATGCAAATAGAGTAACATTTTCATTTTTGCAATTAGTTTAGGCTTGGATTTCACCACATTCACTTCATTGCATAAGATCAACGAAAGAATGACACATTGCATGTTGCACATATAATGTCGACACCTCTTAAGTTTATACAAACCCCAAGTTGATCATTTAAGTTTATAGCCTTGGGAGTTGCAACATTCTTGTTGCAATATTGAGGCTCATCAACATGTCCGGGGGATTGAACTTTCGATCACCTAGATACACAAGGGCTCGCCGAAATGATTTTTTACAATTGTACTATCATTCGCTAACATCATACATAGCTTGTTGACGACTAACTCACAAAGATAAAACATATCACAAAGTGGGATTTGAACCTAGGTGGGAAGGGTAACAACTTTTCCTCAGAACCACTAAAGCTAAACCTGGTTGATGGTATAAAACCAACATATATCCATCTTAATTCCAGATCTACCAAGTACCAAGAGCGATCAAATCTCCCAAGGCACAAACCTCTTTTTGAATGCAAAACTTGAGAAAAGGTTTGCACCTTGAGAGATGTGATTCCTCTTGACGCTTAGTAGATATGAAGTTAAGATGAATTTATGCTAGTTCTTAATAATACTATTTAGATTATATAAATTTCACATCTCTATACATAAGAATATTTTTATTTCTAATTGCGCCGAGAGATGCTTTCCAACCTAGTATGGAAGATATGTTGTCATGTCCTCTCCTGCAATGTTATGCAAACATTTTGACTTAGTCAAATTGCAGAAAAAATAATTAAATAAAAACAAAATTAATAAAATAAAATAAAAAATATAATTATATAGTTTTTGCAACTAATTTTCGGATAAATCACATTAGCTATATTTGATGATTGACTTTTCAAACCTACTAATGAGGATGAACCTGTTCGAAACATCAACCATCAAGTATTGCTAATGTGATTTATCAGAAATTTAGCTGCAAAAATCAATATGGATAAAAAAAAGGTCTGAGATCAAATAGTATAATCATTAATTAAAACATTTTGACTTGTCAAATTACATTTAAAAATAAATAAAAATAATTATAATTGTAATTACAATTAGAATTACAATTGTAATTACAATTACAATTGTAATTACAATTACAATTGTAATTACAATTACAATTACAATTACAATTGTAATTACAATTACAATTGTAATTATAATTACAATTACAATTGTAATTATAATTACAATTACAATTACAATTAATAATTAAACCATGCTAGATCCACCTTAACTCTCGATCTATCAAGTGGCGAGAGGGATCAAATTTCTTGAGGTGAAAACCCCTTTTAGAGTGAAAAGAGATTTGATCCCTCTCAACACTTGGTAGATCCAGAGTTAAGATGGATAAGAGATTTGATCCCTCTCAACACTTGGTAGATCCAGAGTTAAGATGGATCTAGGCTGGTTTTATTAAAATCCTAATAAATATAGTTACATACATATGCATTTGACATCTTTTTTTATATGTTTAATAACTTTTTAATTTATTTTTTAATGTGATATGCATAGCACTGATTTTGTTTTAGAGAGAGAGATAAAAGAGTGTACTCTTAGGAAAATAGTTTATTGTGGATATTTTTTTATATGTTTATTAATTAAATTTAAATAGGAAATTATGAAATATAATGATTACGACGATGCATTATTATTTAATTTATATGGTAAAATGAATCTTAATTTATAGTTTTTATTTATATTTTATATTTATTTCACAATTTTCTATGTATAAAGATATTCTTATTTCTAATTATATGTTTATTAATTAAATGTATTAGGTATTTATTTGTTTTCAAATAAAATGGCTACAAATATGAATCATTAGTTATTATTATTTAAAGTTACAATATAGCAAATTGAATTGAATTGATTTATTATTTTTATTACTTTTTAAATTGAGTCGATATTATGTTTTATTATTATTATTTTAATCTAAAACTTTATTCTAGGGACACTACAACATCTCTTTCATACTAGGCTATAGATTGGCTCTGTGTGTAATAATTCTTAGTCAAAGAAGCATGATTTTAGTTGATCCTAAACCATTGCATAATTAAATTTTACCCAATCTTTCCTCCAATGCAAAAGCTTCAACTTTGGTTGTTGAGTCCTCTGAAATATAATGCTTACGAATACAAGTCATTATCTTAATTTATAACTGCTATTTATATTTTATATAGATTTCACATTTCTCTATGTATAGAAATATTCTTATTTCTAATTATAGGTTTATTAATTATTTATAAATTTAAATTATATGTTTTCAAATATCATGGCTACAAATATGAATCATTATTATTTAAAGTTAAGCATAGCAAATTGAATTGAATTTATTATTTTTATTACTTTTTAAATTGAGTCGATATTATGTTTTATTATTATTATTTTTGATCTAACTCTTTATTCTATAGACACTGCAACATCTCTTCAATATAAGGCTATAGAATGTGTTTTGACACAATAATTATTACTCAAAGAAGCATGATTGTAGTTGATCTTAGACCATTGCATAATCAATTTTTACCCAATCTTTACTCAAATGCAAAAGCTTCAACTTTAGTCATTGAGCCTTATGTCTCACTTATGACCTAACTTGCTCGATAGAGTTTTTACGAGGTGAATGGTCATAAGTTGGTGTAATAGAGTAGAAAGATTGCGTTGTTATTTAAGATTACGAATCTAAAATCCATCTTAACTCTAGATCTACCAAGTGCTAAGAGGGATGAAATCTCTTTTCACTCTAAAAGATGCTTGCACCTCAAGAGATTTGATCCCTCTTGGCACTCGGTAGATCCAGAATTAAAATAGATCTAGATTGGTTTAATTATTAATTATAGTTATAATAATAATAATTATTATTTTATTTTTATGTAATGTGTTCTAATCAAAATGTTTATATATATATATATATATATATATATATATATTTATATAATTTAAATGAGTCAAAATTTTTACATGATAAGATAGAACATTGCAACATTTTTTTCAAATCAAGCTGAAGAACACCTCTCAACACAATAATATTTATTAAAGATGAGAAAGCTAAATATATTTCTAATAAACTAAATTTATTTGGATTACGTAAAAATAATTAAGATTTTGGATTACGCAAAAATAATTAAGAAAGAGAATATTTTGATAGATACCAATGAGTTATAAAAATGTCCCTAACAAAATTGAACATATTAAAAAATAAAAAACAAAAAATCCTAACATACCAACATTAAAATATCAAAACATCTTAACATTGGATTAAGATGATAACCTTAAAAACTTGACATAGAAATTCCTTATAAATGAAACATAAAATTTATTTTCTCACCATTTTATATATAAAGTTCAACCATCTAAACTTTCTGAAAAAAAGTTCAACAATCTAAAACTATAGAAAATTAATATAATACATAAATTCATTATTTCGCAAGCGTAAATATAATATATTTCTATGGTAGTACACTAAGCACACCTGCTAAAGCAACTTCCAACGATTAGTTGACAAAGGCAATTTTACAGTCAACTAATTGCACCTAATAAAATGAAATTTACAATAGTTAGTTGACCGTAGGCAATATCGTGGTCAACTAACTGCACCCAACAAAACAGAAAACGGTATTTCCAGACGTGAAAATAGAAAATGATAATTCAAGATAAGCCACATTTAGCACATACGGTAATTTGCACAACGAACCAATCGTCATGACTAAAAATTCAATAGTCATCATACATAAAGTCACTCCTCATGATTGCAATAATGACGAAATGTGCTATATTCATATGATGATTAAATAAATCAAGATTGCAATAATGACGAAATGTGCTATATTCATATGATGATTAAATAAAGATTTATTTATTGGTCCTTTCCAATCCAAGAATCCAACGATTGATTGAGCATTGACTAGCGATTAATTCTGATGTGACTTTTGCAATCTCTAATAGATAAGATAGTGACTTTTGCAATCTCTAATAGATAAGATAGGCATTGTTTTTTTTTTTTTTTTTTAATCTTATTAATAATAAGATGGTGGTGAGAGTTTGCAATGTAACTTCCGGAGAAGATGTTCCTATGGCAAACGCATTGGACACGGCGAGGAAAGTCCTTGTTGGGCGAGTTCGTGGTAGAAACTATTCGGTGGAGCGTCTTCGTCAATGGACCATGGAAATTTGGGGCTCTTTGTTGAAGGAACTCCCTGTTATTAGGGTCTTGGCCAGAGGTTGGTTTGCCCTCCGCTTTCATAGGGAGGAGTACACGGACTGGATACTATCTCGATACTGGCATATAGAGTTAGCTCCTGTACTACTCAAGAGATGGGATCCTCTCTTCGATCTGGAGCGCGAACAGTTGGGCGCAGGACCTATTTGGGTTAGACTTCCTGGTTTGCCCATGCAGTTTTGGACCCCCCAGGTTTTCAAATGCATCGGCGACACGCTGGGGACTTACCTTGAGCACGATCAGTCCTATGAAAAAACCGGAATTATGACCATGGCAAGGATTCTGGTCCACCTTGATACCAGGGAGGGACTTGAAGAAAAGATCACATTACACAGGCGACATTTCTCTCGTAGACAGCTCCTGGACTATGAAGGAGTCCCATTCCGGTGTAGGAGGTGCCACAAAGTGGGTCACCTATACAAGGACTGTCCGCTACTTGCATCGTCGACAACAGAGACCTCTCGAGGGGCAAAACATCATATCTCAGAGGAGCAGAACATGGGTGACCAGCAACAAGGACAGGCACCACCAGAGGCTGCTATTGGAGCCACACAGAAGGCAAAGAATCAGCGAAAGACTCCTCCCTCTCCTCCTCGTACGCGCTCCAAATCAGCTGCGGAATCAGCTCCTCATCCGGGTAATGAATCTATTCCCATAACCTCTGTTATTTTATCAGATGTTATGTTTACTTCATTGCATACTCCATTGTCACCTCCTACCACCTCCCTCTGTTCTATCCCTACCATCTCATGCACCATCATCCCCCCTCCCCCCACTTTCTCTACCACTCCTACCTCACACCCGAGCAATTCTACCCCGCCCTCATTTACATCCTCTCCTTTTGGGGCAGGATCTCATCCCTACAACCTCAGATCCAGAACTCGGCACATTTTGCCTCACCTTGGTTTGGGCCACTCTCCCGGAAAGAAATATTTAAAACCCACCAAAGGACACCCTGATGTAGCTCAGGGTTGGCAATCCACTATTGAAAGGGCACTTAGAGCAATTGAGCCCTCTATCCATGTTTCCCCATGATCTGGCTCTCCTTCAATTGCAGGGACTAGCCAACCCCAAAAAGAGATTGGCTCTAAAACGTCTTTTGCACAACTCCAACTGTGACATCCTTCTCCTCCAGGAAACCCTTGGCACATCTGACATCATATCCAAAACCCTACACTCCATCCTCCCGGGCTGGTATTTCCAGGGATTGGATGCGGTTGGCAGATCAGGGGGTCTTGCTATGGGAATCAATCCCAAAACTGTCAAGCATATTTCATCCTGGGGCGGTTTGGGTTTCATTGGTATGGATATATTTGCGAGTGAACTGGGGATCCTGTTAAAAGTGATTAACATATATGCTCCTAACCAGAACAGACTTGAGTTTTGGCACACTATGTTGGACCATTCTCTTGTCACGGGTACCACCATTATCGATGGAGATTTAAACTTTTCATTGGGAATGGAGGAATCATGGGGCCATCACTCACAGATTGACCCATTATCGGACCAGATGAGCACACTACTGGATACTTTCAAACTAGTTGATGTTCCCATGAACAAGAAAATGCCCACATGGCATAACAGAAGGATTGGAGAGGCTACCCTGGGTTGGAGACTGGATCGGTTTTTGATACATGAAGACCTTCTCCGTACCCTTCCCCTATACAGGCAATGGGTTGGAACTGGAGGACTATCTGATCACCTCCCCATATATCTACAAATCTCTGGACCATCAAAAAAGCCTCGTGCCCCCTACAAATTCTTTTCTGGATTCCTTAAAGACCCAGAATACATCAACTTGGTAACAGAATTTTGGCGGGCACAACCCCCTCTCAGGGAGCAGAGAATGGCAGCAAATTTCTGCGGGCGACTAAAAAGACTCAGGACTATCACAGAGGAATGGTCCAAAAAGAAGAAAAGGAGAGATGAACAGAACCTGAAGGATATTGAAGTGCAGATAGCCCAACTCACGGATGAAAAGGGGCTTGGTTACTTAACAAATGACACAAAGCTCTAGCTGATGAATCTAGAAAATCAAAAGGCAAAGATTCTACTTGAAAAGGAAGAGCCGTGGAGGCAAAAAAGCAGGGCTATATGGCTCCAAGCTGGAGATGGAAACACTAAGTTTTTCCACAATTTTTCCAATGGTAGGAAGGCCACTAACACCATTTGGCAGCTGCCTTGTGAACAAAATGGATGGGCCTCCACCCACCCTCAATTAGCCAGGATGGGGAACACATATTTCAAAAATCAATTCACAGCCCTGGCAGCCATCACTCTCCCGGATATCATTAACCTGGCTGGACACTTCCCAAGGTTTGTTGATCCGGATGCAGCGGAAGACCTAATACAACCTGTAACAATGGAGGAATTGGAGGGCACACTAAAATGGTTCAAGAAGGACAAAAGTTCTGGTCCGGATGGTTGGCCAGTTGAATTCTACACTACATTTTTGGATCTACTAGGACAGGACCTGCTGGCGGTCATTGAAGAAAGTAGGACTACTGGGCACATCCACCCCCCCTAAACTTCACCTACTTGGCTTTGATCCCTAAAACCGACTCACCAACCTCTTTTAATGACTTCCGTCCTATATCACTTTGCAATTGCCTGTACAAAATTATCTCCAAAATCATAGCCAACCGCATAAAGCCCATTTATCCAACCATATCTCTCAGGAGCAATTTGCTTTCCTCCACCATAGACACATTCAAGATGCTATTGGCTCTGCCCAGGAAGCCCTACACTCCATTAAGCTTAAGAAACTCAAGGGACTTACCCTCAAAATTGATCTATCAAAGGCATTCGACAAAGTGAGCTGGTTATACATCAAAATGATAATCACACATTTGGGTTTTCCTCCGGCTCTCATCAACTGGATTATGGGTTGCATCTCCACTGTATCGTTTGCCATACTCATCAATGGGTCAGCCACTACCTCCTTTCATATTGACAGAGGAATAAGGCAAGGATGCCCACTATCACCGTTACTATTCCTCTTAGTTATGGAAGGATTGAGCCGATTGATTGACTCTGAGAAAAGAAGGGGGGGTCTCAGAGGACTAAAAATTGTGGATCACTTCAATCTGACTCATCTACTCTTTGTGGATGACATATTAATATTCTTGAGTGGTAGTGTTCTGGACACCACATCATTGTATGAGATTCTAAATCTCTTCTGCAGAGAAACGAGAATGGAAATTAACAGAGATAAATCCACCATCTCATTATCTGATTGTACACAATAGGAATCACAACTCTCCCTACAAAAATTTCCATTTCTTGTTACTGAGCTGACGGAGGGGCTCAAATATCTGGGTTTCAGGCTAAAACTTGATGGGTACAAAATTGCTGATTGGACCTAGCTTATCACTAAAGTGGAGAAAAGGATAAATTGCTGGTGTCACATGTTCCTATCTAGGGCAGGAAGACTTATACTTATCAAATCAGTCCTAGAAGCCACCCCTGTATTTTGGATGTCACTGGCCTGGATTCCAAGAGGGGTACTCCACAGAATTCAACAAGTCTGTTGTAAATTTCTATGGAATGGAAGAAAGGAGGGAAAACCATTTGCATGGGTCAAATGGAACAAAATAGCCACTCCAAAAAAATGGGGAGGTTGGGGACTTAAACAACTTACTACATTTGCACAAGCTTTGGCTGCAAAACAGAGTTGGTTACTTCTAAAGCAAAAAAGTCTCTGGTCTGAGGTTATCATACACAAATACATTTGGCCTTCAACTATCACAGACTGGATTAGAAGTCCATCCTGGAACAGAAAAGGCATTTCGGTGATCTGGAGGGCTATCCTAAATTCTATTCCCTTGATCAAGGATGGACTACTATGGAAAATTGGAAATGGAGCCTCAGTTCACATTGGCATTGATCCCTGGACGGGAAGTGGGAACTCTCATCATCTTCCACTTGGGCTGATTAATCACTTAAACAATAGAGGCATTAAGTACATTGAACAGATCAGTGATCAACAAAACACCACCTTCCTTACACAAGCATGGCTGGCTGGACAAAACTGGAACATCCCCAATGAATGGAACAGAACATGGCAAAACTACATTCAGGCACTTACAGAATCTCATGTCAGACTAAAAAATGAGGCTGATGAACTCATATGGGCTCACTCAAAAACTGGCCACTATTCTTCCAAGCAGGGCTACGATATCATTATTGCGGATTCCAAACCGGAGGCCTTAAGGAGTTGGTGGGCAACCATCTGGAAATTAAAAGCCCCACTACGCACAAGACTGTTGATGTGGAATATACTCGAAAATAAGATCCCCACTGGATCCTATTTAAAAAAGAGGGATTTTCTGGGACCTACCTGGTGTGTACTCTGCCACCAGGAGGAGGAATCGACTCAACACCTCTTTCTCTCATGTCCGATCACCAGGAACACATGGATACAAGTTCTACAGACCCTAAATCTGAACATGAGATGGCAGGGTGCTGACTTGATAACTGCATGGGATAGCTGGTGGGGTAATGCCGAGGAAAGGACAAGAAATCTTCCCCTCCTGGTCTCATGGCACATCTGGCTCAAGCGAAACATTATAATTTTTGAAGACAAGACCGTAAACTGGAACTTGGTCCCTCCAAAAATCTGCTCTGCTTTTGAAGAAATACCAAAAGAGGAATGTCAAAAAAGACCCAAGCATATTAGACAGGAACAGATAAACAAAACAATACCTTGGGCCTACTTTGATGGTGCTGCTCAGCAGCATGGCTGTGGGGGAGGCATCTGCTTCTACCTCACAGAAACTCACTATTTCTAGATTAGCATGGGACTGGGACAAGGCACAAATAATCATGTTGAACTCATAACACTCCGCCACCTGATGTACTTTGCCATTCTACAACACACCAGGAATATTCAAATTTTTGGGGACTCTAAGATTGTGACTGATTGGTTTAACAACACAACTGTTTGTAATGCATACTCTCTGAGATCTATTATGGACGAAATTGTTTTTTTCAAAACATATTTTGATTAGATTTCTTGCTCTCATATCTATAGGGAACGAAATGAAAGTGCAGACGGGATTTTGAAAGAAGCGACACATCACCCTCTAGGAGACTGGATGATCGCAGAAAATACACCGTTTGGAACCTATCACTACTTTCATAGGCCATACATTGACGGGAGACTACAGAGGGGCAACAGCCCCTAATTTTTCAGCGTTTTTGTTAATTTTTTTTGTATTAACAGTTTAAATATGAGCAAATGTACGTAAATATGGACTTCAGATTCGCACCCATGAAGGTGAATTTTTGATCTTTTATTGTGGTCCATGGACCTGCACAGCACGCCCTTAGGGGTCTCATTGTAAATACTAAGTTAAATAGTGGATAGACAACCACGGTACAACATATGCCAATGGGCATCTACAACATGTAATTTCACCTTATGAAATTATGAATTTTCTTTTAGGGAAAAAAAAATTGAGGCAATCAAACTAAATTAGAATATACATAAAATGGAGACGACTAGAACATTAATGAGCAAGGAAATTGAGGGTGTAGACATGTAAGATATTCTATTCTATTTCTTTTTTGAAGCCATTCTTTTGTAGAAAATAATAAAAAAATAAAAATTTTTGTAGTTTGTGTGATTACATTTGAAAACTAAAAAATTTAATTGGATTGGTGTATGTTTAGTGTGCAAAGTAATTCTATAGTACCCCAATGATTGGTCATTAGGTTGAATTACTTGGTCAAAAGTGGTGACACCACGAGATATAGAAGACAAGAAAATTTAAGAAATGAAAATAGTTAAATTCCCCATGTAGTAGATAAATACATAAAAATTGGATTGATTTTAGAAATGTTTAAATTTAATCTTACCATATTTTGACATGGTAAAAATGACCAACCCATAAATCCTTTATTTAAATAGAGAATGAAGAAAAGGGTGTGATTGGTTAATTGTCTCTACATTTGCTATCCCAATATTATATTGGGGTTAAATTGAAGATATGGAGGTAGTGGATTGTGTTACTTCTGTTTCCTTCTCCTCATGTATCATGTATGTACTCTTATGTTGAAACCAAATTTTTTCAATGAGTGAATATTTATTTATCACCCTTGTGGATTAAAATATATCCTCAAAGATTTTGAGAGGATTATTAACTGATTCATGATTCATTTCTCGATCCTTGATTTCTCGAGTATTCATCTAGAATCTAAATAATGAATTGGGATACATTCTTTGATAGGAATCCAAGACCATGAAGCCAAAGGAGCACTATTGTGGTGACATTGAGCTACACTTCTACATAGCTCCAAAGCTTGGTCTAGTGGTAATAGGGACTTAATGTTACCTTGAAAATGTATTTTGGGAGCTAATATGTTATATAATTTTGAGAACTTGGTGGTGAATTTTAGAGGATGTGACATATTCATATGAAATGGTGGACAATAGGGATGTTAATGCTAGATGAATTTGGAATCAAAGGAGTGAGCATTTGTTTTTTTTCATATTTCTATTATGCATAGGTTAAAAAGAGTTTTTGGATTAACTATTATTGAAAAGAAGGGATATGTGGAACATATTTGGAAATGGAGCATCTTAAGGAAGATGTTCACACATCTAAAGGTTGGATATAATGTAGATGGTTAGAGATTATGAATTTAAACTTTTGCGGTTCTATATAAAATTGGAGCTATGTCACCTATGTAAAATTGTCAATAGATCCAAAAAACGAATCAAGAGATATTTAATAGTGAAATTTCTCTTTTTGGATTAATTAGCAAGATCTGCTCGTTACGGATCTAACATGAGTCGAGAGGGATCAAATTTATTTATGTGTAAACTTCTTTGAGAGTGCAAAATACATTGTGTAATTTTTCATTGTCTAAGTTGTATTTTTCAATGCTATATAGAGTACATAAATTAAACTTGTAAGTCCAAAAAATCTTTGTTGGATTTCTAAAACAAGTATATACCTAAATAAGGACCAAACTGCAAAACACTGACACTACTTGAACACTAATTCAAACGTTTTAACCATAAAAAGCTTTCTTTTTTCTATAGCTTTATACAATATATACATATTCAAACAATGTACAATATTTTGGTTCTATATAAATATCGGACCATGTTTGATTTCCATATTGAGATAATCTTTGTCATAATGTGATGTTGGACCTCGGTTGAACATGCGTGACCATGTTTTATTTTCATATGGAGACATTATTTGTCACCATGTGACATTGGACCATGGTTGACCATGATTGACCATGGTTGAAAATGGTTGACCATGGCTGAACATGATTATAAACCTAAGGAATTTATATTTGTTGACACCTAATCCGAAAGGATTATTGTAAATATTTCTAGTTATGTATTTGAGCAAACCAAGAGACCTTAGAATTGGAATGCCATGTGTCTCTCCACTCGTGTATAAATTCATGATATGGGTAATGCAATAAATAAGTTCATTCAGAGTTACCCTCATGGCCTGACATGGTATCAGAGCCAACCCCCAAAATTAGTTGTTTTGTTGCAACTCCTATCATTGTCTTCCATTATGCTCTATCCTCTGCCCCTCTCCTTCTAAATAAAATCTGTCTTCATTCCTTGTATATCATTTCATTTCAGATTCCTCCTTCCTCTCTACCACTTCTTGTGGTTAATCGAACTCATACCATATTTGGTGGAACATTGACTAGTTCCTAGACTGCATGCATTGGAGTCCCATACAGTGGGAATAAAATTGGGAAATTGTCACACGAATTGACTGAACATCAGCTTCTTGGAGCACAAACAACCTTCATTTTTTCTCACACCAGAGCCGACCATCACTTCTTAGCCACAACACATTCAAATGAATAGATTACATCCCTAAGAATTTACTCTCTTGTCCCACATAGAGCAATTTTAAAACATGGAAAGGAATGAGCATAGAGGAATATATAAGGATTTAATCCATATCACAGAGAGTTGGGGAAATTAAGTTAGAGAGAGTATCCTCAACCATTGTGATCCAAAGCCCAAGCTCTCTAAGTGATATATATGCGTTGAATGGTGCATATGGCTATGCCGGAGGGTGAATTCTTGAAACTTTGCCAAGAACTATGGTGAATGATACCCAAAGTGAATATTGAGAACATGAATGTATTTGATTAAATGTCGTGGTGAGTTTTTTATGGCTCATCTCTGCAAATTCGTTGGAAGTCATTGAACTGGTATATGTTTTGAAGTTTTTATGACATATAAAAATCATTGATTGGTGTATTGTGTTGAGAGTGGATTCCGTATATAGTACATGTTGCTTGTGCATTATATTTTTTGAAGACTAAAGGGTTGTATTCCTTTGTTTGGGTCGACATACATTGTGTCATGAATAATTATGAGATGGTTGCTTGTTTGTTTGTTTGTTTTTGTTTTTGTTTTTGTTTGTTTTGTTTTTTTGTTTTGTTTTGTTTTGTTTTGTTTTGTTTTGTTTTGTTTTGTTTTGTTTTGTTTTGTTTTGTTTTGTTTTGTTGTTTTGTTTTGTTTTGTTTGTTTGTTTGTTTGTTTGTTTTTGTTTTTTGGTTTGTTTGTTTGTTTGTTTGTTTTGTTTTGTTTTGTTTTGTTTTTTGTTATTTATTTAATTTTTTATGTTGGGTGAACTCCATAAAGGCCATATGAAGTCTTTGTTTGGTGGTGTAAAATTTTTAATCGTATCTTGAATATGATTCATATATGTCAAATATATATGAATTTTTAAAATTAAAAGTCAAAGAATGGCTGGAGCTATATTAATGAATTTTTGAATACATGGCCACTGAATTTTTACATTAATTTTCTTTGCAAACAATGAACTTTTTTGAGTCTAGTCTAGACTATATGATGCAAATACTAATATCCAAGCAGGAGTAGTTCTCACTCACAAGGAGAACTACCTTGAGTCGTCCCAAAAGATAAATCACACCCTCATTTTCAATGAGTTGTGGAAAGGAGTTTGTGAATGAGAAGAAGACAATGCACCTAAAAATCCCACTTTAGATAAGGAGCTTTCCATTTGGGAAGAAAAGAACAACAAGGCATATGCCTTGATTATAGCGTCAATATATGAAGAGGTGAGTCACCATATTTCTCCATTTTGAAATTCATTTGAAGCTTTAAAGAAATTGAAGGAACTGTATGACTCACACTCTAAACTTGAAGTTGTTCAATTGATGATTAAGTTTTTTAGCCTTGAGTTGAAAAATGATGACCTTCTTTCCTTAGCATTAGAAGTAAGATCCATTATGAATGATATAAAATCCATTGGTGTTGAGATAGTTATTCCTCTAATAGCTTATGTCAAGGAAATATATCCCACCTATTCACATTATCTTGAGTCATTACAAGATCCCACCTATTCACATTATCTTGAGTCATTACAAGCAAGTGGCAACCTTAAGGATATTACCTTTGATTCCCTTGAGAAGAAGTTTGCTGAGAGAGATGGATTTTGGGAAGAAGAGAGCTCCTCAACTGACTGAAGAAGCTATATGCCTTGCCAAAAAGGAGAAGAATCATGTACAAGATTCTTCTGGAAGAAGAGGTGGATGAAGAGGAAGAGGAAGGAGAAATTTAAGAGGCATGGGGGCAGACAGTTCCAAGGAGAAAAGTTTAATATTCATTGCATACAATGGAATAGAGATGGACATAATGCTTCCAATTGTAAGGTTCGTTGGGACCAAATTGAGCAAGAAATAAATGAAGGGAAAGGTAAAACCAATGACAAAGGAAAAGATAAAGCACCTGAGTCCACTCACTATGTTGTGGCACATTGCAATATTGGAGTAACTGAGGACTTACTCAATGCTTCACTTTCTTCATGAAAAGATGATTGGTTGCTTGATTCGGGAGCAACTTGCCACATGAATTTTAGGAGATATTTCTTTGAAGAATTCACTCACAATGTTGATGGAGCAATATATTTTGGTACAAGTCCAAAGTCGAGCCGTTAGGGCTTGGCACCATTAGGCTCAAATTGCCTGGTTTTCCAGACTTTCTTTTACATGATGTTCTATTCCTCCCGGAGCTAAGGAGAAACTTGTTTTCTTTGGTCCACATCTGCTATCAAGGACAATCCATTCATATATTTGATGGAAAGTTCAAGGTCAAAAAAGCATCAGATCATTCACTTGTAATGAATGGGATAAAAGAAGAAATACTTTAAGATGAAAGGATCCTCTTCTTATGCACAAAAATTTTCATACAGTTCTCACTATGATGAAGGTACATTTCCATAAAGTGTTTTATGGCATGCTAGATTTGGAAACTTGAACTATGATAGCCTTCGTTTGTTGAAGAAAAATGGTGTTACTGGTTTGCCTACTATTCCAAGGAAACTTAAGTAATGTGATGCTTGTATCTTAGGAAATCACAACAAACAGTATTTTCATGATCCTCACTCCTGAGCACATAGAAAACTTGAACTCATTCATTCTGACTTGTGTGGCTCAATGCTTGTTCCTTCTGCAAATGATAATAAATATATGATGACATTTATTGATGACTACACTAGAATGTGTTGGGCTTATTAATTAAAGAACAAATATAATGCTTTTGAAACATTCAAGAGCTTTAATGCATGGATTGAAAATGATGCACAATCTCATATTGGCTCTATTTGCACTGATAATGGAAAATAATACAATTCAAATGAATTAGAAAGTTATCTTCGCCAACATGGGATAAAACATCAAACAACCGTGCCTTATAATCCCCAATAGAATAAAGTAGCTGAAAGAATGAACAAGACAATATTAAATATGGTACATTCCATGATGTTTTTCAAGAATGTTAAGTTGATGTTTTGGGTTGATGCAGTTCTATGTGCTATGTATATAAAGAATATGTGTCCATCTAATGCTATTAAAAATAAGACTCCCTATGAAATGTGGTATGGCCACATTCCTTCGGTGAGGCATCTCAGGGTTTTTGGTTCCACCTGTTATGCCTTAATACCTAAGGAATAGAGAAACAAACTTGGTGCAAGAAGTCGCAAGTGTATCTTCTTGGGGTACTCAAATACCTCCAAAGCATACCATCTCTATGATGAAGTTAATAAGAAGTTTATAATATCTAGAGATGTGATATTTCTTGAATCTTCCAAGACTGACAATGTTGTTGAGCGGTAGCTTGATTTCTTGGATAGATTTGAACATGCAAAATCTTTTCAAGAATTTGATAATGAGATTCCACATCTTGAAGGGGGGATTCCTATACTGGATCAATCTATGGAATCTTCTTCTGAAGCACTCTCTCTCCCACATGAAGCTCCAACCACTGATGACACTTTGAGTGATGTGATTGACAGAATTGGGAGAATAAATCTTGATTCAACCCCATCTCAGTCAATTGAGTAGCCTGGGCCATCTCAGAAAGGTCCTCCAAAATGGATGACAAAGACACTTGAAAGTGTTCATCCTGATGAGGTTGGAAAGATAGGAACAAGAATCTCAACCAGATAAAATAGATGTGATCTAGACAATTCTGATTCACTTATTGATATGGATGTTTCTTATGATTGTGAACTGAACAAACCAACTTCCTTCAAAGAAGCCACTTCTCATGATGAATGGAAAGAAGCATTGTAGAAATAATATGATGCCTTGATAAAGAATGGAACTTGGAAGTTGGTTGATCCGCCATTGGGAACCAAACCAATAGGCTACAAGTGGGTCTTCAAGAAAAAGTGTAAATCAGAGGGCTCACTTGACAAGCATAAAGAAATTCTTGTGGAAAAAGGTATTGTATAGAAGGAAGGGATCTACTATTATGAGACTTTCCCCCCACAAAAAAATGGGCTACCATCCAGACACTCTTTTCCTTGGCAGCTCAGAACGGTTGGAAATTCCATCAAATGGATGCAAAAAATGCTTTCGTGAATGGATATCTGAAAGTGAATGCTTTTATGTCTCAACTAGAAGGATTTTTTGTGCAGGGTCAGGAACATAAAGTATGAAATCTTGTAAAATCCATGTATGGCCTCGATCAAGCACCGTGAGCCTAGTACGTGAAGTTTACTGAGCATCTTCTGAAACTCAGCTTAAAACATTATGATCTTAATGATGCAACTTTGCTTGTCAAGCAAGTTGGAAAAATAGTTGTATATCTTGTGGTGTATGTAGATGATCTTCTGATGATAGGGAACAATGAGATATACATTGCATCCATAAAGAAGGAATTGAGGAAAGGCTTTGAAATAGAAAATTTGGGCAATGTTCATTACTATCTTGGTATTGAAGTAACTCAACATCCAAAGTTTATATTCCTCTCTCAAAGGAATTACATTGGATATTTGCTAAACAAGTTTGGCATGATTGAGTGCAATCCTTTGAATACTCCAATGGAACATAACTTAAAGCTAACATCAACTGAAGGAAAAGAATTTGAGGATGCAACGAAGTATAGACAGCTTGTAGGAAGTCTCAACTACTTGACTAATACCAGAACAGACATTTAATTTGTTGTAGGAATCCTCTCTAGGTTTACGTAAAATCCTTGTGAGGGTCATTGGCTTGCAACCAAAAGAGTTCTAAATTACTTGAATGGAACTCAATACTTTGGACTTAAGTATACATAGGTGAATGACTTCAGCTTGATTGGATACTCTGATTCAGATTTCAATGGAGATAAAGAAATTGGGGTTTTTACTTCATGTTATGTTATGAGTCTTGGATTAGGAGTTGTCTCGTGGAGGTCACGCAAAAAATCAGTCCAACATATTCCACACCTGAGGTAGAATATGTGGTAGTGGCTGAAGCAACAGAGGAGATTGTGTGGCTCGGGAAAATTCTGGAGGATTTGTAGGAGAAACAAGCACATTCAACTCCTCTTTTGATTGATAACACTTCTACAATAAAGTTGGCCAAGAAACCAAAGTTCTGTGATCGAACCAAGCACATAAATACAAAATCTCATCTCATTCGACATCATGTTGAGGGAAAGACAATCCACTTATGCCATTGTTCCACAATTGAGAAGATCACAGACATCTTCACCAAAGAGCTTGAAAGAGAAAAGTTTGAAACATTCAGAATGATGGTTGGACTCACCAACATCCCTTCAAATTAAGTGGGGGGAATGTTGACACCAAATCTGAAAGGATTATTGTAAATATTGTTAGTTATGCATTTGACCAAACCAAGTGACCTTGGAATTGGAATCCCAAGAGTCTCTCCACTCATGTATAAATTCATGATATGGGTAATGCAATAAAAAAGTTCATTCGAAGTTACCCTTTTGGCCTGACAATATTAAACCCTAGTATTAATATTATAAACCCTATGAATAATATTATACCCTACGAATATGAACCCTTAGATTAATAAACCCAAGGGATTGATATTATAAACCCAAGGGATTAATACCAAAACCCCAAGGGATTTTAAACCCAAAAGAATAATATTAAACCCAAGGTATATAAACCCTAAAATAAGAATGGCAGACCAGGGATGAACATAGTTGATTTTCATATTGAGACAATCCTTGTCACAATGTGACATTGGACCATGGTTTATCATGATTAATTTTAATATCAAGATAATCTTTGTCACAATGTGATTAATAAACCCAAGGAATTAATAAACCTAAGAAATTTATATTATAAACTCAATAGATTATAAACACTAAAATCAATGCACACTATTAATCTAATTAATTTGAAATTAATGTATATCATACATCTAGTTATATCAAATTATAAATCAACATATACACTGAAATCAATGCATCTAGTACAAGGAATCAAATAGGATTATAAATCAACATTTATAGTAAAATCAATGCATCTAGTGCGAGAAATTAAATAAGACTAGTAATCAACATATACATTGAAATCAATGCATCTAGTGCAAGCAATCAAATAGGATTAGAAATCAACATCTACGTTGAAATCAATGCCTCTATTGGAAGCAATCAAATAGGATTAAATGTCAACAACTACAATGAATTCAAAGCAATCAATTAAATAAGAGTGGGAATCAACATCTACACCAAAATTTATTCATCTGTTTTAGTGAAAAACCACATTCATAGCTTTCTAAATGAAAATTATTTTTTCTTTTGTAAATGTCTTACTTCCTCTCTCCCTCGTCTCTCTCTCTCTCTCTCTCTCTTTCTACCCCCCTCTCTCTCTCCCTGCCATCTATATCTATATCTTCCTCCATGTCTCCTTCTTTGTCTCTCTATCTCACTCCCCCAAACACACAGTGTCTCTCTTCGAATCTATCTCTCTCTCTCCTTCCCTCACTCTCTTTGTCTCTCTATCTCCCCCCCTCCATATATCTATCTCCCTTAGTCTCTCCTTATTTGTCTCTCTATCTCACCCCCTAAACATACACACACTCTTTCAATATCAATCTATCTCTCTCTCCCTCCCTCTTCCTCTTCGTCTCTATATCTTCCCCTTCTCTCCCTCTCTCCCCCCCTCTCTCCTTCTATCTCTCTTCCCTCCTGCTTTGCACTCTCATGAATTCTATCTTCTTCTCTCCCTTGTCACTATCTCTCTCTCTCTCTCTCCACCTTTCTCTCTCTATTTATTTCTTCTTCCTTCTATATCCCCCTCCCTCTCTCCTTCTATCTATCTTCCTTCCTCTCCTGCCCTTTCTCTCCCACCTTTGAAATTAATAACATTAATATTATTATATTTTATGATTAAATATTTAATATTAATATTAATTTTATTAATATTAATAGTGATTTTTTTTGGGAAACTACTTACGAAATTAAAACATACAAAAGTATTAAGAGCAAAGACTTATTTTTCTACTAGTTATAAATTCGAATCATGTCACGTTATGAACACTATTTAAAATGAGCACTATTTAAAATGGGTCTAATTTATCATTTTTAAATTCATAATAAAATTTAAAATAGAGTTTCAATGGGTTTTTTCACTAACTTTCATGGACTTCGTCTATTTCCAAACCTAATATTTATAACTGATGACAAATTCACAGTATCAAGCAGATTAATCAATTGTCTCAGGTTAATTGTCTATCTAACTAAAAATTATTGAGTCGAGAGGCTCATTCTATTGTCCAACATGAGGGAATGTGTAAGTTTGTCCGTCCATCCGTTCCTCTTTAAAATAAAAATAAAAAATAAAAATTGTATTCTAAACACAAAAATAGTTTCGACTATAATAAAAAAATGAATAGAAATAAAAAATATATGAGTAAGATGTGTAGTCTTATACTTTTCAAATATTTCAACAAGAGATTTAAATAGACTATTTGAAGATCTATTGTAAGTAATTATGTTGATATCAACTTCATATATATCTTTATTTAGAAAAAAAATTGTTAAAATAAAATAATTAATGTTGTATATAAAAAATTATTCAATGTGGGTTCTTAATAAAATATTTTAATAAGAATTAATATTGAAATATACTTAAAAATATATTAATAATAAAAATATATTTAATTTGTGTAATAAAGTGTCTCGATATACATGTGATGTATAATATTTTAATATAAATTAAGTATATATTATATATCATTTAAAAAAGATTATGTATATATCATGAAAAACTTAAGTTTTTATGGTTAAAACATTTTTTTGGTTCTATATACTCTATTTATCATTCAAAAATACAATTTAAACAATGAAAAATAACACATTGTATTTTGCACTTTAAAGAAGTTTGCATGCCAAGAAATTTGATCCCTCTCGGCTCATGTTAGATCTGTACTTAAGATAGATCTGTGCTTGTAGGTTCCGAAAAATCATGGATCAATTTTCTTCATGGAAGAAATATCATTGGGATATGCGTAGGTGGAGGAAACCATATTACGTGAGGAGCCCATTCGATTCGAAATTGAGCCCGAGGTTGGGGTGGATAGCAGAGAAGAGCAACTGGATGAAGCTAGGGAAGGATCAAAGGTGTCTAAGGCTTGGAAAGAATTTGAACTAGGTTGAAATGAGGCTGCAAAAGAGACAGGAGATTTAGGTAGATTAGGGTTATCGAGAGCAATTTTAGGAGAATTAGAATGATTATTAATAGATCTTAATTTTTCATAAATAGAGCAAATTCTTGAATTATAATTCTTGTATGAATTGTTTGCTATTTATATGAGTATTTTTTATTTTTATTTAATTTGACGTTATTTGTATTGAGGACAGACAAACATTCTTACACATCGCCTCCATACTGGGATGTACAATGAAGATACTAGACATTGATGGTTTCAAACTAATTTCGAAGATATATATAAAGAAGGTAATGAATCAAATTCATGTTTATCCAAATTGCGAGTTGGAAGTTTGATTATTTGTTGCAAAACCATCACATGGTTATCACCAATGAAAATAGAATAACCTATAGAAATTATGCAGAAAATAAAACCAAACAATACCTTCACACAACCATTGATTCATGGAGATTTATATTTATATTCTAGGACGTGCTTGAGAGCATCTTGTAAACTAGTAATCGTCATCAAGAATTGCAAAGGTATATGCAAAAAAATAGTCAAGAAAAGAAGAAAAACTCACAAACTAGCTAAAACCCCTCACTCAAAATTTCAACAACATCTTAGTGTCACAGGTTGGGGATTTATTGAACTGAGTAGCCACCTATTTTTATAGATCCGATGTTGTTGATTAATGATATGGGTCGTTCTTGATATATAGATCGACCATAAAATGGGTTTGGTTGGTTCCACTAACTACTTTGGAAAACGTTCAAATTTTCTTTAAGGCTGTTCCATCATGTAGTTAAAAACTTATACAATTTGAACTATCTAACTACTAGTTGGACGTTGCTTTAGTTTTTTACCTTGAACATGAGTACATAATTTTATTGGTGGAATAAATTGATTCTATTAGAGAAATAATCTATAAGTTGATTCCCTGTAATCCAGAATACACCTAGAGAAGTGCTTGCATTAACACTTGAAGAGTGATACTCTGCCAAGGAATGATATGCCTGATGATGAAATATGTAATCATACTTATACCATCTCGACCACAAGATGTTATCGAAGAGATTGAGCAAACTCATAGGTGTCATCAATTAGTAGGAGGGGTCAAGGTGACCTTTGTTATGGTTATTTTCAGAAAGCCATACTCCATTTGATCCAGTACTTGTAACAATGTTAAGTATTGAGATTAGAATGTCGCTAAGATAGAATCAAAATAAATAGGAATAATGTGTAAGAGTAGTAAACTTCGATTGCATCAAAACATGTGATTGAGTATAGAAAAATTCGATCAATCCATTCAATCCCACTGTTGTAAGCATTTTTGATATATCGACAATTGGGGTTATCTCAGGTGGTTGGGTAGAATGGTTATTATCTCCCCCACCCACACTTAATTCTATGAGAGTGACATTATGATGATGAGAAATATTGTTGTAATGACTACATGCCTATGAATAAAAAAAAGGTCCCAGTGACGTGATCCAAACTCAGATGTGCCAACAATCAATAGAAGAGGTTGAGGTGAGTTTTGTTAAGGTTATTTTCGGAAATCCATCTTCCATTTGATCAAGTACTTGTAACCTTGTTAACTATTGAGACCAGAACGTCGCTAAGATAGAATCTAAATAAATAGGAACAATGTGTAAGAGTAATAAACATCTATTGCATCCCGACATGTGATTAACTATAGAAAAATTCGATCAATCCGATCAATCCTATTGTTGTAAGCATTTATGATAAATTTGCAATTGGGGTTATCTCGGGTAGTTGGGTAGAATGGTTATTATCTGCCCCACCCACGCTCAATTCCATGCGAGTGACATCAAAATGATGGGAAATATTGTTGTAATAACTAAATGCCTATGAATAAAAAAAAAGGTCTTCATGATGTGGTCCAATGGTTAGGTGGGGAAGCTTGGTCCCCATCAGTTATATGGTCCAATCCCAAACATGACTATGTATGCCTGAAAACTGTTCCAAGAATAATTTCTTCTTTTGAAAAGAAAAAAGCAATTATGGCTTGTCCATTTCCTATTGGCCTCCATCATAGCTGCGGTGACCATTGAAAGTGTGAAGATTAATAATCCAATTCCAATTCTCTGAAGTTAAGAAATGTCAGTTCAATTTCTTGTCATACCTCGTAAGAAGGGAACATGCATGAGAATGACATCATCCAGTGTCACAAGGATTACCTACATAATATATAGAATTGATTACAGCTATGCTGGTGGTATTTGGAAATTATTACATCCAAGTCTTCGACCATCATCGTGCTTTGTCAATCATAAGCTTCAGGCCATCATCATTGGTGAATCTTACGAGGGGTATCACCATTGAAATACATGGACAATACGAATGAGACTAGAAATACATGGACACATGTAGGTGCATCAATTTTCTTCATTTAGAGGCATTGGAATAGTTTTCCACTGGATGTGATAGGTGGCATATGGACGTAGTGTTATGCAACCAACTCACAAAAAAGAAGAAAATATAGATCAACGACTTCAAAATCAGCTTCTTTGAGGGGGCAACCTCCTTTACATTACACAAATGAATAATTCTTGGATGATACAAATGAAAAAACATCCTTTCTATATATAGGAGTCTAAGGGGTCACAATATAATCAAAGCTCACATAACAATAATAATATAAGGGCACAACAATAATAATAGTAGGCTTCTATGGGGCACAATAATAACAATATGGGTACAATAGAGGCACAACAATAACAATAAGGGCTATAATGATAATAGTAATGGGGGAATCACTAGTATTATAAGGACCTAACATGCCCCTTTCCTTCAAAAAAGTGTTGTCCTCAATGCCTGAGTAGTTCTGGATGATTCTGTATAAAATTCTCACACTCCCATGTGGAATCTTCAGTGGGTAAGTTCTTCCACTTGATGAGATACTCCGGAATTGATCGATTTCGTAGCTGTCGAGTTCTAGTTTCTATAACTGCTTCATATTCTAATATGATTTTTCCTTCCTCATCAAGTTCTTGCAATATTGTTTGAACTAGGATTTTGTCACCTATAACCTTCTTTAAGCATGAAACAAGGAAAATTGAGTGTAGTCGGGAAGCTATAGGAAGCTCCAATTTGTATGCCATAGTACCAATCGTTTGCAACACTTTGTACAGACCATAATACTTTGGTGATAATTTATTATCCTTCTTAGATTGCTTGAGGGACATTTGTTTATATGGTTGTAGCTATATGAATACCTAGTCACCTACATCAAAACTTCTTTCGCTGCAATGTTGATCTGCCTGTTGTTTCATTCTATTCTGTGCCAAAGTGAGGTTATCCTTTAAGAGTTGGAGAAATTGTCATGGATGCTCGATGTGATCTTCCATTGCTTGAACCTTATAATTTTCTCTTAAATATGATGTGATAGACGGTGGATGATATCCATAAAGTTCCATAAATGGGGTCATTTTTGCTGCAGTATGGAAGGAAGTGTAATATCACCATTCAACCAGAGGCAACCATTTGACCCATTGTGTCTGTTTATTAGATACAACGAAACAAAGATATCCTTCCAAACATTTGTTTACTATCTCAGTTTTCCCATCAGATTGAGGATGATAAGATGAGCTATGAGCTAACTGAGTACCAAGACAAGAAAATAATTCTGTCCAAGAATTTCCAATGAAAATGGGATATCTGTCGCTTACAATAATCTTTGGGTTTCCATGTAGCTTTTGAATTGTTTCCATAAATGCAGTAGAAACTGTACAGGCTTTAAATGGATGCACAAAAGTGTGCATACTTGGTAATTCTGTCAACTATCATCATGGTGACACTCTTTCCTTTAGACTTGGGTAAACCTATGATAAAATCCATTGAAACCTCCTCCCAACATTGGCTTGGAATGAATAAAGGTTGTAATAGAACCGGGGTCTTAATTATTTCAACTTTACTTTGTTGGAAAACCAAACATTCGGCCACAAACTTTTGAATATCCGATTTAAGGCCATCCCAAAAAAATTCCTTCTTAACCCTATGGTAAGTTTTTAAAAATCCTAAGTGCCCTCCTAAGGGAGAGGTGTTCAATTCCATAAGAATATTTTGTTTGAGTTGGGAATTGTTACATATGTATAAGCGATCTTTGTACCATAACGAATCATTTTTCTAGCTAAATGTACCAAATGTATTGGGATCTTGTTGTATCTTTTGAATGAGTGCCCACACTTCTTCGTCATTCTTCCATTAATCCCTTTCTTCGTTAATCCAATTTGGTTGGATAACAGAAATGGTGCAAAGCAATGCTTCCATATCCTCATCCTTTCTTGAGAGTGCATCTGCCAAAACATTTTGCTTCCCTTTTTTGTAGATGATTTCAAAGTCATAACCCAACATCTTTGTGACCCATTTTTGATGCTCCTCTGAAGATAATATTTGTTCTAAAAAGTATTTAAGGCTATCATGATCCGTTTTTACCTTGAAGTGTCTTCCCATTAGGTAGGGTCGCCATTTCTTAAGTGCATGTATTATTGCCAACGTTTCCTTCTCATAAATATCTTTGTGTAAATACTTTCCTGTGATTGGACGACTTTCGAAAGTAATGGGTCTTTCTTCTTGCATTAAAACAACACCAATTCCATTCCCTGAGCCAGCACATTCCACAATAAAGGTTTTTGTGAAGTCCGGCATAGCTAAGACCGGTGCTTGGCGCATTGCCTCTTTAAGATGTTCAAAGACCTTCGTTGCTTCTGGAGTCCATGAAAATGCATCTTTCTTCAATAATGTTGTTAGAGGTGCTACTATTTGCTCACAATTCTTAACAAACTTGTGATAATACCTTGTTAACCCAAGAAATCCTCGCAGATGCTTTATGGATGTAGGGATTTTCCATTCCTTAATGGTGTTAATTTTGGTAGGGTCTACCTTCACACCTTCATGATATACAATATGACCCAGATATTCCACCTCTTGTACTCCAAAGAAACATTTGGAGCTTTTTGCATATAATTGTTTCTCCTCCAATAGTTTGAGCACCTTGTCAACATGTTGAATATGATCCTTCCAAGACTTGTTGTAGATTAGTATATCATCAAAAAACACTAACACAAATTTTCTAAGGAAGGGTTTGAAAATGGAATTCATGAAACCTTGAAATGTAGAAGGTGCATTGGTAAGGCTAAAAGGCATGACCAGAAATTCATAATGACCCTCATGAGTTCTAAATGTTGTTTTTGGAATGTCTTCAATCTTCATTATGATTTGACGATATCTTGAAAGAAGATCCAACTTGGCGAAGTAAATTGATCCATGCAATTCATCCAATAATTCATCAATGATAGGAATGGGAAATTTATCTTTAATAGTGAGCTTGTTGAGCTCCCTATAATCCGGACACATGTGCCATGACCCATCCTTCTTGTGCACCAATATTACTGGAGCAGAGAAAGAACTTTTACTAGGTTGAATTATACTGGCCTCTGGCATTTTTGCAACCATACGTTCAATTTCACTCTTTTGGGCATAGGGATATTTGTAAGGCCTGATGTTTGGAGGAACACTTCTTGGAATCTAATGAATAGCATGATCATGATCATAAATAGGTGGGAGGCCTTTGGGAGTCTCAAATTCCTTGGAATGATTTTCCAAGATTTTTTTGAGATCTGGAGAAATAGATGATTTCGATGTGGGAACCTCTAACGAACATAATTGTGCAATTATGCCTCGTTGTTCTTTCTTTAGAATATTTGTCATTCCGTTAGAGTTGATTATATTTCCCGGTTTCCATGCGATACCCCTTTATTCAACTTCCTTTCCTTTCGAAGAAAATTTCATGAAAAGTTCTTGAAAATTAAAAGTTATTGTACCCAAGAATTGTAGCCATTGGACTCCTAGTACAACATCAACACCACCCATTGGAATGGAAAACATTGGGCTATTCAATACATATTATCCCATGGATAACTTGATATTATGGCACTTACCAAAGAAATTTATGGTTCCTCCACTTGCATCCATCACTTGACACTCTGGTGCTGGATATAAGAAGCAATTCAATTCCTTGGATATCTTACAATGAATAAAATTATGGGCACTGCCCGAATCAATCAACACTATTGCCTTTTTCTTCTTGATATGTCCTTCTATCTTGATAGTTTTAGGAGTGGTGATTCCGACCACTTCATTACAAGATATGATCAGATTCATTTCTTCTTTCTCTAGGTTTTGTTCGTAGTGTATATCCTCTTCTTTTGACGTTTCTTGTTCCTTTTATTCCTCCTCTTCACAATCTATGTAAAATAATTTCTTCTCAGCACACTTATGACCTTTAGTGTATTTTCTATCACAACTGTAACAAAGCCCTTTTGCTCTTTTTTCTTCCAATTGTTGTGGTGTCGACCTTATAGGTTGTGGAAGTCTAGGGGTAACAACACTTCCATATTTATAGTTGTGAGTGGTAGGCTTCCTTGTTGCCATAATTTTTCTTTCCATTTTTCTTTCCAACCTGAATGCCTTCTCCAATGAATTAGGTTCCCAAAGGTGAACCTCATGTTGGATGTTATTATTTAAAGTCCCTATGAACACATGAATCCTATGCTCCTCTATAATATCTTTTACTCTTATACTCAATTTTTGGAAGTCCTCAATGTGCTCCATCATTTAACCCTTTTGTTTGAGATTTATCAATTGGTTAAAAAAGGTGTTGCTTTTTGTATCCTCATAATGTGCTATCATTTCTTCCATAAAAATTTCCCAAGTGACAATTTGTCTATGAGAGAAAAGCCATCGATACCATACAATCTAATTTGGTTCCAAATATAAAGTTGCAATGCGTACCTTTTGTGTGTTTTTCACATTATGGAGATCGAAATATTGCTCCATCTGTAGTATCCATGTTACAAGATCCTTGCTATTAAACTTCCTCACATAGATATTTGGAACATGGTGGGTCTTAAATCCAATGTTAGAGTCTATGAAATCATGATTAACATTTCTTTTGTTCAAATCATGAATTTCCTTT
This sequence comes from Pinus tabuliformis, assembly GCA_031772625.1. NCBI lineage: Eukaryota > Viridiplantae > Streptophyta > Pinopsida > Pinales > Pinaceae > Pinus > Pinus tabuliformis. The sequence goes on from CM062817.1 coordinate 1,259,646,201, forward strand.
ACTACCCTTTCGCCATTATTAAGCATTTCTTGTAGCAAATTTGTCAAGTCTGTCTTCAAATCTTCCATGTTGCCTTTAAGTTTTTCTTCTATACCATCCATCTTAGTTTCCACACCTTTATTTAAACCATCCATATTAGCTTCCATGCCTTTCTTCAATCTATCCATATTAGCTTCTGTTACTTTTTGTGAGAGTAAATTTTGTTGCACTTGGTCTCGTAATTTTGATATATCATGTTGCATTTCTTCCTCTTCTTCACGAGTCAATCTAGATATTTTAGTTTGCTTACTAGGTGTTTCCATTTTATTTCTTCAAGGCACTAATTAATGATAATAATGCTTCACTATGCCCTTTGAATTCCTTCAATCTATTTTTTTAGACCAAACTTATGCAAATGTTTAAAAAACCTACATACCTTTTTTCACTTTGTAGGAGCTCGATATTGAATCTATTGTATATCTGTAATTTCCAAGATCTGAAATTGTGTCCTGAAGTATCCCTCTGAGTCCTCTTTACAACCCTACAAGTCTAATCAATATTGGATTCTCCAAGGAAGAGTTATGCCAAATCTCCCACGATGACCTGATTATAGACTATTTCAGTTGAGTGAACTTGTATGAAGTGCCACGTGTCATTGTTTCAACCTTAGGACCTGACACCAATGAATAGAAAACTACAGGCCATCATATTTCTGTAACTTTTGACGAAATTTAAATCTGATGCTCAGAGAGAAAGTTATGACAATTTTCCCCAGGTGACCCGTGTGCGATATAATTTTGGAGCTTGCAAAAACCCTAATTTCCTTGGATCCTATCTCCGAAAATATAGTGATAAAAGATCTTAAATTCGGACCCGAGGTTCATCGAGATTTTTTCTCAAATGGGTTTTAATTTTAGATTCTGAAACGTCGTACAAAAAAAATTATAGTGAAAATTCCACGATGACTTGTTTGGAGCAGTAAAACCCTAGAATCCAAAGCTCTGATACCAAATGTTATGTACCCAACTCACAAAATAGAAGAAAATATAGATCAACGACTTCAAAATTACACAAATGAATAATTCTTAGATGATACAAATGAAAAAACCTCCTTTCTATATATAGGAGTCTAAGGGATCACAATATAATCAAAGCCGACATAACAATAATAATATAAGGGCACAACAATAAGAATTGTGGGCTTCTATGGGGCGCAATAATAACAATATGGGGATAATAGGGGCACAACAATAACAATAAGGGCTACAATGACAATAGTAATGGGGGAATGACTAGTATTATAAGGACCTAACACATAGGCTCTTGATCCGGATTTAAACAGGAACGCAACAAATTACAGAGATAACCATATACACAAAGATGCAGCGGAAATAATACTTCATTTCATTAATGGAAAATACTGAAATATGCTTACAAACAGAAATGGCAATAAACTAGCTAGGGCGATGGTAGCTTATCTCTGAGAAGAGATGTGATGGCTACATGCCTCTGAACTGTGTTACAATGAGGCTCGAAGGCCTATTTATTGTTGAGAAACAATGGACAACCCTTAACATTCCAAAACCTAACCCTAGGAGATGAAACGCCAAACTGTGGGCCCCGTTTGGGTAAATTGGTACATCAACTTCCCGGGTCGTAACTTTGGCATACGATCTCCGTTTGACGCGTACAATAGCTCGTTAGAAAGATCTATCCGAGCACTACCACTTTGGGAAGGGCAACATTGGTCCATGGACCCATGTTGCCCCCAGATTTCCCAAAAAACGTCGTTTAGGGCCTCAAAACGGCTCCGGAAGTTCAGGACCCGAAAAACTGCTAAAAATAGTAAGTTGTGCTACAATTAAGGAAACTGAAAATGCTGAGAAAGACAATGGTGGGGGTCCAGGTGGACTTGGCAGGTGGCCACCAATATCCACCTGGATCATTCCTCCCCCCTTAGGAAGCAATGGTCCCCATTGCGTTGAGCTCCTCCATGAGATGAGGAAACTTCTGCTGAACTTGTTCCCTGGTGAGCCACTTGCCCTGCTGAAGGAGTTGGCCCGCTTTGACAACTCGATACAGTTGGATATTCTGTTGGCGAGTGTTCTTGATCTGTGTGTCCATGATCCGATCAGTTGCAGCTTGTTCCATGCAATCTGGATTTAATTCTGTGGGTTTGAGCTGTTCTGCAATGTCGGATGTGTCTAGCAATGGTGGAAAGTATGGCCGAAGGCGGTCCACATTAAATACTGGGTGCAGGCCAAGGAATGGGGGAATGCTGAGCTCAAATGCATTGTCTCCCATAGCCTTAGTAATGGTGTAAGGACCATATCGGAGTGGTCTCAATTTCCGATAGGCTCCAGTAAGGCGTTCCTTTTGCAAATGCAACCAGACTTTGTCGCCCACCTGAAACTTGTGTGGCACTCGATGTTGATCATGTCGCTGCTTGTACTTGGCATTTGATTTCTCAAGAATGTCATGGACCTGCTGGCGAATATGTTGGATGCGCTCAATGAAGCTGGTGGCCTTATCTGTTTCGGACTGGACATGAGCTGAATTCATCTGAGTAGCTGCAAGTGGCATGGCCACATCAATGGGGCATAGTGGCTGGAATCCCAAACCCACCTGAAAAGGGCTATGGCCAGTGGAGCTGTGAAGAGCTCGGTTGTAGCTGTGCTGAACGTAGGGGAGGCTCTCGTCCCATGTGCGTGGATGCTTTGAGTTATACATGCGCAGAATGTGCACAATCATCCTATTGACAACCTCCGTCTGGCCATCAGTTTGAGGATGGAAGGCTGTGGACTTCGTGAGTTTGGTGTCCAGCATTGACCAGAGACTGGACCAAAAGGTGCTGAGAAACCGACTGTCCCGATCTGAGATGATAGACTGTGGGATCCCAAAGTGCACCCACACTCGTTCAAAGAAGAGTTTAGCAGTGGCTTCTGCTGTGATATTCTTCTTGCAGGCCATCATAATGGCCATCTTTGAGAACCTGTCGACGACCACAAAAACACAGTCATTTCCATGCTTAGTGGAAGGAAGGCCTGACATGTAATCCATGGAGATGGATTCCCAAGGTCGACTAGGGGTAGGCAACGGGGTATAGAGGCCTTGCTTCTTAATGGTCGGTTTGGCAATGGCACAGGCAGTACATGATCGGATGTACTTCCCAACATCCTGTTGAAGATTCGGCCAATAGAAATAGTTTTGTAGCACTGCCACTGTTTTCTCGACCCCGAAATGCCCAGCAGCCCGACTGTAGTGTGCTTCCCAAATCATCTTGGCACGCTCGCTTGAAGGAACACAGAGGTGACCGAGGTGGCATAATAGGGCATCCTGGAGGTGAAAATCTGCAACCTGCCGACCCTCCAAGAGTGTCTGGTATGTGTGGCCGAATTCTGGGTCGCTTTTGTAGAGAAGTGGCCAATCAGAAGTCTCGTGCCCGCAAGAGTTGAGCACGGTGGTTAGCGCCATGATCGGTGGTCGACTGAGGCAATCTGCAACATTATTGGTGCTGCCCTTTTTATACTTGATATTCAAGTGAAACTGTTGCAGGTATGTAGACCACTTCTGATGGCGATCATTCTGCAATTTCCCTTGGGTCTGTATGAACTGCAGAGGTCGGTGGTCTGTGTGGATGACCGTTTCCTTCCCCAAAATGTAATGCTTCCATTGTCGGCAGGCCTGTACAATGGAATACATCTCTTTATCATAAGTGGGGTACTTCCGGACTGTGTCTGAAAGTGTTTCAGTGTGATATGCCACTGGATGTCCATGTTGAGTAAGGACTGCCCCAATAGCATAGTCAGAGGCATCTGTCTCGACCTCAAATGGTTGTTGTAAATCTGGTAACGCGAGCACTGGTGCCGTCCAGAGGCGATCCTTCAACTCCCTGAAGGACTTCTGTTGAGATTCAGACCAAAAGAATTTTGCTTTCGCCCCACCCTTGGTGACTTGACTCAAGGGCCAAGAAATATGAGAAAATCCCAACACAAACCTGCGGTAGAAGTTGGCAAGACCTAGAAAGCTGCGGAGCTCTGTTAGAGTGGTTGGAGAGGGCCAATCCCGAATGACTTGGACCTTGGCTGGATCGACATGCACCCCCTGTTCATCAATGATGTATCCCAGATACTGAACCTCGGTCATGCCAAAAGTGCATTTCTCCAAATTGGCACATAGCTTGTGTTGCCGCAGTGTTTGGAGAACCTGTCGGATGTGGTGGAGGTGCTCTTCCCAACTCTGGCTGAAGATCAGAATGTCATCCAAGTATACTACTACAAAGGAGTTGGTGAATGGCCGCAAGATGTCATCCATTAGCCTCATAAAGGTTGCAGGAGCATTCGTCAATCCGAAAGGCATGACCAACCATTCGAAGAGGCCCTCCTTGGATTTGAAGGCAGTCTTCCACACATCTGAGGGTTCAATTGGTACCTGGTGATATCCTGACTTCAGATCGATCTTGCTGAAATATTTCGCCCCCTTTAGTTGGTCTAGGAGGTCATCAATCCGCGGGATCGGGTACCTATTACGGACAGTGATCTTGTTCAGCGCCCGATAGTCAATACAGAGTCTCCACGTCCCATCCTTCTTCTGTACCAACACTATCGGGCTCCCACAGGGCGAAGAACTCGGACGGATGTGACCTTTCTGCAGGAGCTCCTGAATCTGTCTCTTGATTTCATTGTTCTCCAGAACGGAGCGCCGATAAATTGGTCCATTGGGTAGCGGCGCACCTGGGTCAGATCGATGGAGTGCTTGACTTGACAGTGCAGAGGAACCCCTGCCGGGGAGGTGAAGATGTCTTCGTACTCCTCCACAATCTTGTCCATTTGTAGCTGCCGTGCAGAGGAACCCCGTTTGGAGGCCGCGGCCACTGTCTTCTTCTTCCCTTGAGGGCGTATCATCAGGAAAACAAATTTCCTGGTTTTGGAAATGATCTTACTGCATTGTTTTGCAGTGATCAAAGAGATGGCGGCAGGTGGTGCTACCTCTGGTATCCTGAACAACTTATTTCCCAATGTAATAATAACAGCACGGGGCCTGGATTCATACACAGCATGTCGCTTCCACAAGTATGGTTGTCCTAGTAATACATCACAAACTTCAAGGGGAGCAATGTCACACAATACCTCATCCGTGAAGGGCTTGATGTTGTATGGAAGGCGGCACTGCTGGCTCACGCGAAGATCTCGCCCTTGGTGAAGCCACCCAATGGTGTATGGTTGTGGATGTGCTGTGGTCGGTAAGCCCAACCGCTTCACGACCTCTGCCGAAATGAGGTTCTTTTGACTCCCGCTATCAACAATGAACTGTATCGGGAGCCCTTTACCCACATCTGGGAGTGGAAGAGACACTCCTCCTCCTCTGGATCTTCGGGTTCATTTTTCTGGATCTTTGCGGTAGCAACAGTGGCGCTGGGATCCGCATCAATGATCTGCTTCCCTTTTTCATACCCCTTATCGAGTTCTGACTCAGAGTCGGAACATGCATCTGATTCTGAAACCTTTAGCTCAGCCACCAGTGACTGCTTGGCCCGACACTCACTTGTGTTGTGAGTGGAGCTCTTATGGAACTCGCACCATTTTCCAGTGTCCTTTCTCGGCTTCGCGGCGTTGCTCTTTGCTTGCAGCTTCGGCTGGTTGTCTTGGGCTGTCCCGCCTTGGCTTTGTCCTTTGTTCTGTGGTTTAGGGGCACCTTTCCCCTGCTTTGGATTTGCAGATCCAAAGTCTCGCTTCTTTTGTTTAAACTTCTGCTCGACCTTGACAGCATACCGGTATGCTGCGCCGAGCGAGGGGATGTTTAAGAACTGTATTTCTTCCTGGATGTACTTGTGCAGGCAGCCACGATATTTGAGTATCAAATGTTGCTCCGAATCCTTGATACCCAACTTTGTGCGAAGGGTATGGAAAAGATTGGTGAACTCCGGCACGTCTTGGTCCCTTCCCTGCCGCAGCGTGGTCCACTTTATGTATTCATCCTCATAGCTTCCGACAGGGTAGTACTGCTCCTTGATGGCATCCCGGAATGAATCCCAGGTGGGTGCGGCTGAAAATAGTGAGCCAGTACTTTCATCCTTCTGCTCGCAGTAGGTTTCCCACCAGTCCTTGACGTGGGGGGCTGCTTTGAGAAGAGCAAAAACAATCTTTTCCCGACTCGAAAATTCATGAACAGAAAAATAACCCTCTAGCAGATTTAACCATTTATCTACGGCATCGGCGTCTATCTGACCCTCGAATATGGGGATTTCAAAATTAACTTGTACCTTAAAGGGTGTGGCGTTTCCAGAGGAGCTACTGGAAGCCGATGCGCCGCTTCTGGGTAGCCGCTGAAGGATCTGCGCAAAGCTGTCCATCATCGCGTTCCGTTGTCGCTCGAGCGCTTCTTCGAGCAAGATTTTGATGGGATCTCCTGCCCCCTCGTCTTTCTTCTCGTCCGCCATGGGAGGCCGTCGGGATCTGCGAGGCTGGTCTTGCAAAGGTTCAACCAGTTCAAGCCCTAACTCCTTATATCCCGACCTTGTTGGGGACATGCAAAGAAAAACAGAGAAAAAGCAGACCGCTCTGATACCACTGATCCGGATTTAAACAGGAACGCAACAAATTACAGAGATAACCATATACACAAAGATGCAGCGGAAATAATACTTCATTTCATTAATGGAAAATACTGAAATATGCTTACAAACAGAAATGGCAATAAACTAGCTAGGGCGATGGTAGCTTATCTCTGAGAAGAGATGTGATGGCTACATGCCTCTGAACTGTGTTACAATGAGGCTCGAAGGCCTATTTATTGTTGAGAAACAATGGACAACCCTTAACATTCCAAAACCTAACCCTAGGAGATGAAACGCCAAACTGTGGGCCCCGTTTGGGTAAATTGGTACATCAACTTCCCGGGGTCGTAACTTTGGCATACGATCTCCGTTTGACGCGTACAATAGCTCGTTAGAAAGATCTATCCGAGCACTACCACTTTGGAAGGGCAACATTGTCCATGGACCCATGTTGCCCCCAGATTTCCCAAAAAAACGTCGTTTTAGGGCCTCAAAACGGCTCCGGAAGTTCAGGACCCGAAAAACTGCTAAAAATAGTAAGTTGTGCTACAATTAAGGAAACTGAAAATGCTGAGAAAGACAATGGTGGGGGTCCAGGTGGACTTGGCAGGTGGCCACCAATATCCACCTGGATCAGCTCTATTCGAACTGTGGATGTGATAGGTGGCATATGCTCTATTCAAACTGTGGCAATGGCATGGAAATAATTATCTTGGCAATTAATTCATCTTTTCACAACCATAATTTCAGAATTTCTAAATACTCGATGGCACATATTCTTCCCTACAAATCCTTATATATATATATATATATATATAAGATTAAAACCACATATTTTTTAAGATTAAAATCATTATTTTTGACATCTACAGGTGTAATATATTGTAGATAGCAACTTTTTGAATGCATATAACTCCATGTTCATCGATGTATATCTTACATCAGACTTTGATGACAATAAATATAATAGTTCTAACACCAAAATGATTCAAGATACCTACTTATTATCCTCATAAAACCAAAGGATTCTATAGACATACCTTCTCCACTTACGGAGTTGTATTATCCTTGGTAAAACAACTTTGAATATATTTTTCAAACAACTTTGAATATATATTTCAATTTGAAGTAAGGTATTTTCCCTTTTGAAAACTTGAGAGATCTCTTTCTTGCTTTAGATAAAAGGAAAGGGTGCCATTTTTTTTTAATGACATGAAAAATATGTAAGGCATGTTATACAAAAATAATTGGGAGATATAGGTGAGAGAGTGTTGGTGGTGTCAATTGTGAGATTGAGGCGCAAAATTTAGATGCGATCAGATGAGAGATTTAGTCGAGTCTCAATAAGCAATATTTGGTGCTTTTTTCGTCAAGAGATACTAACATATTCTCTTCCAATCCCCCAATTTCCCCTTTGATATTACCTCTATGGTGGAACCTCCGTATTATTTGAACAACCCAAGATTATTATTTAGGGTCACCATGAGGAGGCTCACATTATTGTTTATATCTATAACTTGTTCTTCTAGACATGTAAACATCTCATTTGCTAGATCTTGATGGTTATCATAAATTGATTTGTCAGCCATGGATATGGTTTTATGACTTTATGTTTAAATTGATTTTATCCCATCCAACTTCCTAAAAGATAGCCAAAGAAGCATGGTTTGATACCAATATGATATGTACGTCACCATGGATATTCCACTAGACATTTCATCACAACATATTTTATAAAAATAGATTGAAATTTAAAAATTATATTGTGACGATTAATTTTCCATAGATTTATATATTTGTTATTTATTATTTTTTGTCTTATGCTAGTGATAGATAAAATGTGAAAAATAGAGAACAATGAAATAAAAGACACACCAATAATAATGAACACCTAGATATGTTCTAGAAAACCCTTTTAGGAGAAATCCCAACTAGAAAGTAAGGTTACTTCTCTCTCATTGTCTAAATGGAAATTATGAAAATACAAAGGAGAATCACTCTCTATGGACTTACCTTGGAAGTGTGACTTATGGACTATTATGAAACACAAAATGCCTTTATTCTTCTCTATGTCTATCCATTCTCAACCAATTTTCTCTACCATGGAAGAAAAATGCACTCCAATAGAATGGAGTCTCTTTCCTCCTAGTGGCTTCGTTATTACATAAACCAATGACCAACTATGGGTTAAATTTGACTTATTCAATCATGAGTTGCAACTCAACCCTTCTATAGTGTTCCTCATAATTCCCCCATGGATAACCCCTTCTTCATGAGTAACGAGACTAAAGTGGCATCCTCCAAAATCATGGTAGTCAATCATGATTTGTTAAATTGCAACAAACATTATTCTTGCATCTAAGTTTCAATTGATGTGATTCTTGCACCAGTAGAAATGTCTTTAGGTGTTGAATATAATCATGGGGTGTAGTTCTTAAGTGGGAAATTTTACCCCCAAAAGACATCATTTAACGCCTCAAACTGGCATGAAAAGTTTTTGATCCCAATTTTCCAATCTAACTCTCTGTTGCTAAAACTACTCCTACAAGCACATCTCATTGACTTTTCCACCTTAAAAACATCCAGATGAATAACAATATAATGATTCAATCCAAAACCACCCAAAATCAAACTAACTATATGTATTATTTTACCTACCATATGAAATCTACAAGATTTTAATTAAAAATTAATTAATTAATTAAAATTAATATTTACTAATATTAATAAATATCAAAAATTTAATTTACACATTCCATTAAATATATTATTTAATTATAATAAATTAATTTTATTGTGTTAATCATTTAATTACGTGTCTAAAGTCTATAAAGTTAATAATCCAAATGTTAAACATTTAAAATTTATAAAAGGAAATTTCAAATAGTTAATCATAACACTAAATATTAAAAAAAAATCATAATAAATGTATAATGAAATAAATTAAAATAATATTTTTGGTTATATCTATCTATCTATATATATTAAATAATTTTTTTTATATTTATATGGTTAAAATTAAAATTATATATATATATATATATAATTTAGCTTAAAGGGTTGGGACCTAATGTTGAAAATTGAACCATTTTTATCATTGGACAAGGTAATTTCCCATGATTTCTTAATCTGGAGCTATGGAGTCACTTTGATGTCGGAGGGAAGCTCATTTGGAAGTTAGTGTCTTATGATTCTTTGTGAAGTTTAAAGTTCCAAGTTCAAATCCCCTTAATTAATTGCATTGGCCATGCATGGGGAACATATAGGTACACCTAAAGGTACGGTAGTACAGTTTAGAATCTACAGTGTGTCATATGAATATGAGCCTTACCCAGTTATTGATTCCTCTATACTTAAAAAATAGAATAAACATTGATTCAATTTAATTACAAATAATTTATACATAAACAATTTATAATAGTTTATAAACATTTATTTTTCATTTAAAGATAAAAAGAGCAAAACTTTTTATATGTGAGATTTTTGTTTTTTGTTTTTTGTTTTTTTTTTTTGTTTTTGTTTGTTTTATATAAAAAAATTATAATGAAATCATTATAGGCCACATTTGAAATTGATCCAATCCTAAGGGCCCTTTTCTCAATTCAATATCTAGCTCTGTAAGGCTTGTTCTCTCCTAATTCTCTTATTATTAATGATTTCATGTTTGAGGCGTAATAATTTTATGGTAGATGAAATAGAGAATCAAGTAATTATATTAATGGGGGGATTATTATCAATCAATGATCAAGTGTCTTACTCTCCTATCACATGAATTCATTCGTATATAAAGGGTCAAATTGGGACTTCGTTTGTCTGACCCCTGATTGGAAAACATCAAATTGGGTCCACTCAGCAAGGATCATTTTAGTTATTAAGTTGGGTTCAGGGGCCTTGGATCATCTCTTCTTCCATGTCTCCCCCCAAGTAGCCTAATTATTACTTGGTACTTGTCGAGATTCATACTTGTGTGTGTATGGAAGGGTTGATAGTGGTTCATTATGGGGAAGAATAATGTTTTAGTGTTTCATTTAATAAGCTAGGGAGGGAGATTAGTTTTCCATAGCATGTGATGAACCTATAGTCCTCACCATCCTTGGGCATGAATGGGCCATGCCCCAATCGATCATATTTATGCTTCGCTACAAGATGTGATGTCTATGTGTCAAGTTAAAATGTGAGAGGGAGTTCTGTTGCAATCCAAGAGATTTCTACTTTGAAAAATTCCTTGTGTGACCAATCAAATCAATTTGTTAGTAATTTTCCTCTGCAAAGTATAATAACTTTTATTTATAGCATAGGTATGATATTGAATTTCTAGTTTTGTAATTTATATGGGTTTTATTTGACAAGGTGGTGATTATCTTTGGTTAGGGAATACATGAGGTAATTGTTGTTTCTAGATTTTCTATAGTCTATGTGTATCATTTTTTCAACCAAGGATTTTCTAATTTGGGACTACTTAGTTTTAAATGGGAAGGAGAACATATTTTGCAGGTTTTGGAAGAATGTCAAGATTGACATGAATTCCCTCTATGTTTACTTCTATGTTTTCATTTAGTGTCATCCTACAAAGGATCATTTTTCAATTTTGATGTGGATTGTGTTGATTCTATATCCATCAATTAGCATCACTATTCTTTAGACCGCAATTTGGAAATTTGGGATTTTTTGTGACTCCTTCTACCCCTTCTCTTTTGGATTCTCTCCTCCCATGGGCCATGAGTTTGGGTGGAAATGTGACTCTAGCCTCCTAATACTAGTTTCTTGGTGTTGGGAATTTTATGGTTCTAGTGGGGTAAAAGGAGTTTGCCTCTATTTCAATGTGGTGGGACATTGAATACTTTCTTCCTTGGAGAAAATAACATATCTTTCATGAGATGGTTTTAGTTGGGCTCATGCAAGGTGTTGGCATTAGATGCATGTTGAAACTTGTCCCTCATAAATTCACTCCACCAAAGTGTGTAGAAGTCATAGCACAATTTTTATAGGATTTACTGCATCTCTAGCTTCAACAAAGCCAAACCATGTCAATTTGCATTCTTTCCATAGAATTATCTATGCAACACAAAGTGAAATTGTAGGGGGTTGAGAATGAGTTGGTAGTGCTTCGTCAACAATTATTAAACTTTTAACATTCTTTAGACCATAGGATGTCTTCTAGATTTGAATGCTTCTCCTCATTATGAGTCTAACTAAGGCACTAATACTTTCCCCCTTCTCCTATTTAGTTTGTATGCAATTTAAATGTATTATGATATTAGGGGTGTTTTGGAGACTTTATGCTTCTAAGCTAATTAGTTTCACACTTAATGCAACTATAGAATTTTGGTTATCAATCTTAGAAAGGTCTAACACTAATAACATACTCATGGGTGAAATTTTCGATTTTTGTAATTTTGATGTAATACCATGTCTCCAAGAATGAATTTTATCATTAATAAAAAATATTGGCAGTTATGGTTATAGTTTTTTTTTTATTATAATGATATAAATAGTCATCATACTATTTTTTAAGAAAATGATTTATACTTTTAATGTAAAGGTTTTCGCGTTTACTCATCATATTATATTATTGTTTTTGAAATGAATTATATAAAAAATTAAAAACATCCAAATTTTTGAGTGGACAACCTACCGATTATCAATATAAAACAATATAACTTATACTTACAAAATAAAGAAAATAAAATTATAAATATTGATTAATTATATTAATATTATTATCTATTTTTTTTTGAATAATAATTTTTATTACCTTCTAAACAAGTTGTTACATGAGTGTTGGAGGTTTTAGATTGGTTAGTTACTAGGGAAACTTATTATTATAGATGATAAAAGGGAAGTTATAATTTTATTTTAAATTATTATATTATGAAAAGAATTAGCCACCATGGAAATGAAGTCTTATGTGTGAGGAGGTTCAATTTTCAATTTCCTTAGTTTACTATGAGGGGCATATATAGAGACATAGAGATTATAGTGATAGTAGTTAGAATTGACCAACCTAGTTCCCTATTCCTTACATATTAAAAAAAAATTATAAAAAGAATTAATATATATGTTTTTTTATTTAACAGAAACGGTATGAGTCTTTCATTAATTGGTTGGCAAATGCCATAGATTTGATTACAATCGCTGAGACTGGTTTCTTTAACTGTCTCCAACCAGCTGAACCTGGCACACTCATTTTTGAATTTCATTTTTTTACAATTTTTTTCTTGATCTTTTCTAGCTGATTCCCAAGCTTATGTATACAGACGAATTGCTTCATCAAAAGGCGATAGAACATAGCAATTTTTAAGGGATTAGGTCCCAAGAGACTTCACTGTCTCTGAGAATGGTTCCAACATCCAACTGGGATGCTTTATTTGCTTCTTTATTGTTGTTTCTCAGGACATGGAAAAATTCTAGCTTCAGGGATTTGATCATACCTTTAATTCTTGAGATTGTCCTCGCCATCCGGAGATCTACTAGATTTGTTTTGGACACATAGCATTGATAATGACTTGTGAATCTCCCAGTACAGTTGCTTCTGTGTGTCCCAGGGCCTTAAGCATTTTGATCCCTTGGAACAACGCCATGACTTCAGCTTGGATACTAGTGGTGTGGCCTAGACCCCATGCAAATCTGTGTGGAAAAATCTTTGGGTTTATAATTATGCCTCCAGCTCCGGCTCTTCCTGGATTCCCCTTAGCTGCCCCGTCAAAGAACAGAGAGGGAAGGCCTTTATTGGATAACCAAGCTTGGAACTCTGTCCTGTTTTTCCTTATTTGCCAATCTTTCAGGCATCTGAGAGATGTCATCGACTTTTGGAAGCTAAGATTGAGAGCTGCTCCAAATTCTCTGTCATCTTGGCTTAGATTTATATCATCCTTTTGTCACTCAACCATTCATTTAACTGCCCCTTAACTGTGTTTGCTACTACTTTGTAATTCTGATCCTTACCTCTGAAGATCCTTCTGTTCCTCTCCAACCAGATATGCCAACTAATAAATTTAGGCAAGGCAGTCCAAGCAAGTTTGACAATCTTGTTTTTTGGACTTGGAGCCTGGGTATCTTGCCAACCATCCTTCGAACAAATTCGGGACAGCTAGGGGAAGGATGAGCATCGAATTCCATGTTCCGAGGAGCTCCTGCCAGACTTGGACTGTGAATTGCAATTCAACGAAATATGACCAGCCGTTTCGGAATTTTCTTTGCAAAGACGCATCTTGATGGGCCATGGAAGCCCCTTTTCTGTAATCTATCTTCTGTCAATATTTTTTGGTGGCATAACAACAACCAACAGAAGAAGTCAATCTTTGCAATAGTGGGGAAATTCCAAATGTTTTCCAAGGCGCTGGATTTGGTGGAACGTGGGGTCTCTCCCTGAGTTTGATGTAGCCTTGCGATACTTGAATAACCAAACTGTTTTTTCTCCCATCCTCATATCCTTCTTTTTTGCATGCGTGGGGGCTGCTCCATGAAGTAGCTGAAGCAGCGTGGCATAATCTGGCATCCACGTAGCTGGGACATCTGATTTCCAGCCTGCCCAACTATCATCATGCCAGATCGAAATATCCCATAGCGTTTTAACGTTGGCCTCATCCATCCACGTTTTCAGCTCTCTGCTTAGGCTTGAGTTCGAAAGAGGAGGTCTGTTCATGATGTTATCCTCCCAAATTTTGATGTGTTTACCGTTCCCGGGAATCCAATAGGCGTTCTCTCTTATAAGAGGCCCGACTTTGGAGATTAGGTTGCTGAGAGGAGTTCTGAAGTGCTCTTTTTGCTGTTCCAAACACCTGAGTCTCTGGCCTCTGAAGTATTTCTTCCACAGCACCAACTGAACCCAACCAGGCTTTGGCGCTATAATCTTCCAGATTAGTTTAGCTCCCATTGCTAAATTTTGGGTGTTTAGATCCTTAAAATTTAGTCCTCCTTCTTGTAACAACCTTGAGACTGTTTCCCAGTTTACTAAAGAGAGCCTTTTCTCATTATTCTTTCCTCCTTTCCAAAGGAATTTTCTGATTAGCTCCTCTATGCTTTTTATGATGCCCATTGGTGCCAACAGAACAGAAAATTGAAAGAGAGGCAAACTGCTCAACACTGATTTAATTAGCACTGATTTCCCGGCCAAGTTGAGCCATGTTGACCCCCAGGCCTGCATTTTGGCTCTGATTTTTTCAATTTGAGGGAGCCAGTCCTTGCTTGTAGCTCTCTTGTGAAAGATAGGGAGCCCGAGGTATTTGAAAGAATTCCAAGAGGCTGAAGCAGCAAATCCCAGGCATCTGGCTATGTCACTAGCAACAACTACCGGGACGTTCCAGCAATAAGTATGACACTTCCCCCTGTTTAATTCACTGCCTGAAGCTTGGCAGTAGTCTTCCAGAACATCCTTGAATTTCCTTGCCATCCGTTGAGAAGCAGCCCCCAGGAGCAGCGTATCATCAGCAAAGAGGGCATGATTGATACTTTTTGTCCCTCTTGCTATGCATAGCCCAGCTATCTCTTGGTCTTGATGTTTTCCGTTTAAGTGGAAACTAAGGGCAGAGGCTTGCAGCACGAAGAGGAGAGGAGACAGGGGGCACCCCTGCCTTAGCCCTCTAGATGCTTTAAAGAAATCAGCAGCCCTGCCATTCACAAGAGGGGCAATCCAGGGTTCGGATACAAGCTTTGATCCATTTAATGAAATTTTGTCCAAAACCCAGTTTGCACATAACATCAAACAGAAATTTATGTCTCACACGATCAATGCATTAGCTAAATCGAGTTTAATAACCATACCTTGTTCTTTGCGGCGCTAACTCGAGTGGATCGCCTCTTGGACCAAAATAAAATTGTCTACCAACTGTTTGCCTTGGATAAAACCTCCTTGGTTCTCCGGGGTGACTTTTGGGAGAATTTTCTTCAATCTGTTAGTTATGACTTTAGTGATCACTTTGTATCCAACATTGCAAAGTGATATTGGATGGAATCTATTAAAGGTGTTAGCACCTTTTTCTTTGGGATAAGGGCGAGGAAGACTGAGTTTGTACAACCCCCAATTTTCTTGCATTCTTGGGATTTATTTATCATTTTGATGAAATCCTTCTCCACTATCTGCCAGCATACTTGTAGAAACTTGGGAGTAAATCCATCAGGGCCCGAAGCTTTGTTGGGTTCCATAACAAACAACGCTTTCTTTGACTTCTGTTGTCTAGATTTTATCTTCTAGCATCTGGTTCATCTTTGCGTTGATGAGCTTGGGGACATTGTCTAGCAGATTTCCGTTTGGGTGATCTCCTCAACTTCAGAATACATTTTTTCAAAGTGTTTTGATGCAGCCTTCTTGATGTTGACGAAGTCCTTTTAAGGTGTTCTCCCTCATTTTTTATTTCTGAAATACTGTTACGACATTTTCGAGCTTGGGCTTGCTTGTGAAAAAAGGAGGAATTACGGTCTCCAGCCTTGAGCCATAGACTCCTTGACTTGAGCCTCCAATATTCCTCTTCTGCCAGGCATGCCCTATGGAATTTTTGCTGCAGCTGATATTCCTTGTCTAGCACTTCTTTGGTGATGTCGGAACTTCTAGATAAAGTTGCTGAATTTCCCAGCTCTTTTTGAATTTTTTTTCCTTTCCATTGCAGGATTTGGTAAGGTTTTTATCCACCCTTTAGCATCTTTTTTTACCCTACGCATATTTTCTTCCCAAACAAAGAATGGAGATCCCTTGACCGTATCCCTCCAGCATTCTCTAATCTTTTGCATGAAATCTACCTCATTGGTCCACAGGGAACTGAACCTGAACAGTATAGGCCCTAGATCCTTAGAAGGAGTCAGATCTAGACAGATGGGCTTATGATCTGAGACACTACTTTTTGAGAATGCGCATTTTAGCCTCCAGCCCCAAGAGAAGGAAGGAGCTTTGAACCAGAAAACGATCCAGTCGTGTTGCTATGTATCCCGGCCCCATTCTCTTATTTGACCAAGGTGAACGTGCCTGTGACTGG